>OX030949.1:152385442-153057942 GCA_943735915.1 Pherbina coryleti | reverse complement strand
CAAAAAGTCACTGACTTCTCAAATCGCCCTGTTATGTAAGAATATTGCAAAAAGTATTAAGGAGAAATGGAAAAATTAATAGAACAAGGATTTGGACTCACGAAGAATAAGATCTATGACAAAGATTGGAAAAAGAAGTGGAATAAGGAGAGGAATTGGACATGGTTTAAAACAAAAGTCTTGGACAGGAAGTAGGAAAATAATTAAGACAAATATAATAATGAGGATAAGGATAAGCATAAGTTTGGGAAGATAGGAAAGGATAGGGATCAGAATAAGGATAAGGATAATGGCAAGCTGTCACGTTAAAATCTACGAGTGCGGCCACGATACAGTCAACTTCTTTTTTTCATGTCAAAGTACTCGTAATGAATTAAAACTCCACGCAAAAGCAATTTATCCGGCATAAAATTAGCCGTAATCGAAAGAGTACAAAGTGTTGTTATTAACGTATCAATCAAATGCATGTTACACGGAATTTACGCCAATGGTTAAACGGGATATATTCGATTAGAGGGGAAAATGGAACTATGTACTAACTTGGTCATCCTTGTTAAACACTACAAACTAATTCCAACACGCAATATTTCCTAACTGACTAAAGGAAAGTTCGTACAATGAATATCTGATTTTTGAGTGCAATGAACTTTAACCATAAGAGCATCCATAGCTTTTATGATAAGATAAAAATTTGCATTAAAAACCTTTTAATAAAATGTTTAAATGTTAAATCAATCAAAGTCATTCATGCTACGACACTAACAGCGCATTGGCTAAAGGGGTATCGGGTCAGGCTAAAATGTCACTTTTTGATGGATGTTTTATAGTTGCACTGCTCTCTGAGTCATATTCGTATATATGAGAAAATTGTTTACATGGCCTCATATTAAGTAGAATGGCACTTAAAAGTTATAAGCCACGCAACAGTTTCGAGATCAAATTCGATTTCGCACAAAGAGTAGATTTAAAACAGCTCTCAAGTGGTAAAGTTAATGTAGGATCCATAAATTAAATTAAAGAAAAAATGAAGTAGACAAAAAACGAACCAGCCAAACTACTTGCTCTCTATCCACCATTGTCTTACTTTGGTGCTGTTTCTTCTTTTTTTTCACATAAATAAACAAGCAGCAGCAATTTTAAATGAAATGCCAAACATTGCATTTGCTCTGTCTAATTAGATTGACCTTTTATGTTACTTGAGATTTTCTCAAATTGCTCGAGTACATTTTATTATTGCAATTTTATTGAAAAATCTTTGAGTCTTGAAAGTTGTAACTGAAGCTTTTATCTTGAGTTTAAGTGCTGTGATGATGACAGGAAGGCATAGAAATTCGATTATTTCCTTTTCCTTTGGCAAGTTGTTGACAATGGCGTCTTTTTCATAATTTTTTTTTTTTTGCATCGCACATTGGGCCAGGAGTTTCAATATGTGGCCAAAAATAAAACAAGTTATAAATGTAATTGAATAAAAAATTAAGAATTACAATTTGGAAGCGATTTGAAGCACAAAGTTGCAATTTTGACGTGACGAAGTTACGTTTTACCGCGCAGGTTTCCAAAAAAGGTGAAAAAGGCATTTTTTCAAAATTTATCGGCATTGCATTGTATTGTTACTCGCTAAGTATAAAAGTTATGATAAATAAAAATAGTACGAACGTAAAGGTTAATTCTTTGACTTCATTATAAAAAAAAAACGAAAAAATACAAAACGTCCTCGGGACGCGGTGGGAGCTGTTTAAGCAACACAACTGAAAATTAGTTACATGAAATTCTTACTCGCTGAGTGTTAGGATTAAAAATATGATACACCAATAAAGGCCTAAGTCCTCACAACAAAATTAGACAAACAATTTTTGACATAACGGGGACACAGAGAGAGCCTCTCAAAGATCGACAATGCAACATTCATGCAGGGGCATTGCATTGAATTTTTACTCGGTGAATAAATAAGCTACGATAAATATTTAAAAAGGAAAATGAAAGATTTATACTTGGCCTTACGGCAGAAATAAAAAAATTCTTCGTCACTAGGTCGTGACTATAGCAGCTTATGTAACAGAAATGTAATATCGTTGCATGGAATTATTACTCACTCAGGAGACGTGCTGCAGTAAATTTTGTTTTACAACAGCATAGATGTGTTTACGCCTCACAACAAAATTACAAAAAAAATTCTTGCCGTCGTGATTTCAGGGTTGCAACCACATACTGCAGTGACGAATATGCATCACTTTGGCTGGATAAATTGCAAGGAAAAGCACAAACATTGGAGAAGTAAATATAAAAAGCAAAAACAAAGGCAATACCAACATCAACATCAACATCAACATCAACATCAACATCAACATCAACATCAACATCAACATCAACATCAACATCAACATCAACATCAACATCAATATCAACATCAACATCAACATCAACATCAACATCAACATCAACATCAACATCAACATCAACATCAACATCAACATCAACATCAACATCAACATCAACATCAACATCAACATCAACATCAACATCAACATCAACATCAACATCAACATCAACATCGACATCAACATCGACATCAACATCGACATCAACATCAACATCAACATCAACATCAACATCAACATCAACATCAACATCAACATCAACATCAACATCAACATCAACATCAACATCAACATCAACATCAACATCAACATCAACATCAACATCAACATCAACATCAACATCAACATCAACATCAACATCAACATCAACATCAACATCAACATCAACATCAACATCAACATCAACATCAACATCAACATCAACATCAACATCAACAACAACATCAACATTAACATCAGCATCAACATCAACATCAACTTCAACTTTTTTTTCTATTATTTACACCTAAATTTTCAAATCATCAACAGTACAGGGTGGGCCATCTAGTGGTTCATTTTTAAATCATAGGTTATTTTAATAATGACAGCTACTTCCCGCTCGAAATCTTGATATAAAGTCAGTATAACATAATACCTCCGCGGAGAGAAATGAGTACCTTTACGCTTAAACAATGTTTGCAAATATTGGAAATTTATATCCAAGGTGAGCGCTATGAAGCCCAAACAGTGCGTTATTTGAAAAGAAGATGATTTGGATGGAAAATCATCTTTTCTGACGAGGCACATTTTCATCTCGGCGGCTAGATAGATAGATAGATAGATATGCTTGGGGCGAGCTAATTCAGCTCTGGCACTGCGGCATCTTGTGATGCCTATTGTGCCATACCTTTTTTTTCTTAAAGCAGTTCGTTTGCTTTAGTTTTTTTCAGAAAACATAATATATTTTCGAGGTTGAGGATCGCAAGGTGTCCTTGAGAGACTATTTCGCTATTTAGGATTCTCTTTCTTATATGAAGAAGAGCTGGACACTCAGTGAGAATATGTCTGGAGGTTTCTTCATCCTCAAGACATAATCTACATAATGAATCAATAGCGAGATTCATTTTTTGTAGGTGTTTCTTTAGTTTGCAGTGTCCAGTTATGATTCCGGTCATCATCTTTAGGTCTTTCTTCCCTAGGTTAATAAGAAATTTCGATTTCTTGGGAGAAAGTTCTGGGAATATTTGCTTAGTGCGTATCTGTCCTAGGCAGTTCTTCCAGATGTCTTGAGATTCGCGGAATGAAGTTTTTTTGACGTGTTGCTTGAACAGATTCTTACCAACCCCACAGAACCGTACCGGTCCTGTGAGTGGTGATGATGCTCCCTGTTTGGCCAGGGAGTCTGCTCTTTCGTTCCCGTCAAAACCACAGTGGACAGGAATCCACTGTAGAGTAACTTTATTGTTTTGCGCAGCCAGGTCGTTGAGGACGTCTACAGTCTCCAGCACTAGCTTGGATTTTATGATGGGTGATGACAGAGCTTTAAGGGCAGCTTGACTATCAGAGAAGACGAAAATTGATTTGCCCCTAACATTGTTCATACAGTTCAGTCTGACGCATCTGTTAATGGCAAGGATTTCCGCTTGAAAGATTGTGGTAAATAGACCTGCACTGAAGAAGTGGCTCTCATTGGAGTGTTCTCCAAAGACCCCTGCTCCTGTGCCTTTCTCCATTTTGGAGCCATCTGTGTACCACACAAGGTCGTTTTCGGGCGGGTTAAGTTTCTCGTGTTTCCAGTTGGATCTGGGGGGGATAACTACGATGAAGTTTTTGTTAAAGCGGCTTTTGGGAAGCATGTCATCTAATGGCATGCAGAACTCCTTTTCTCGCTTTAGGGTTGTGATTAAGGTTAGGTGTCCCTTTAAGGGATGGTTTGGGACAGTGTAACCCAGATGGAAAAGTCTGTGAAGGCTGAGCTTCGCCTCCATCGGGATGTGTATGTGGATTGGGGTGAGCCCTAAGATGACATTGAGGGCTGCTGTTGGCGTAGATCTTATGCAGCCTGTCATACATATCCCTGCACATCTTTGAACTCGTCCTAAACGCTTGATGGTTGAACCTTCTAGCGTTTTCGACCACCATACTACAGGCGCGTATGTTAGTGCTGGTCTGACGATCAAAGTGTAGAGATTGTACATCATCTTAGGGCTTAACCCCCAGTTTTTGCCGCAAATTCTTCTGTGGAGGTTCCAGGACAGTTTGCTGTCCAGGATCACTCCCAGGTATTTTGCTGAGTTGGAAAAATCTACTTTTTCCCCAAAAAGTACCGGGCAAGTAAGATTGAGCTTGCGTCGTTTTGTAAAAGGAACAATGACTGTCTTTTTTGGGTTTACGGAGAGGCCTTCGTTATTGCACCATCTCTGTACTGTGTTCAGTGCTGCTTGTAGAACATCAGACACTGTGTTTTCAAAGCTCCCCCGTATGATGACTGCTACGTCATCAGCATACCCAACCGCCTCTATCCCAGTTTCTTTGAGTTCAACTAGGGGACTATCTACAACTAGTGACCAAAGCAGAGGTGATAGGACGCCTCCTTGCGGGCAGCCCCTGGTTGTAGTTGCTTTGAGGGAAGTGTTATCCAGGCAGGTCTGGATAACTCTGCTAATGAGTGTATCTCGGCGGCTACGTTAAAAAACAAAATTGCCGCATCTGGGGGCTCGGAAAACCCGCACATTATTGTCGAGAAGCCAATAATGCATCGACAGAGAGTAACAGCGCGGTGCGGATTGTAGAGTGATGGCATCATTGGACCATTTTTCTTCGAAAATGAGGCTGGGAACAACGTTTTTTTTGCTGAAATTAGAGTCACGAATTTGGACGACCTCAGTTTTATGCAGGATGACGCGTCATGCCACAAAGCACATGCCATAATCGATCTTTTGAGCACCAAATTCCTAAATCTTGTTATCAGCCGACATGGCGACGTCAATTGGCCGCCTCGGAGCTGCGATTTGACCCCTTTGTACTTTTTTTTGTGGGGGACCGTGAAGGACTGATATTATGCCAACAATTCGAAAACGATTCAAGCACTTAAGGCCAATATCATCCAAGCAATCTGTGAGCTACAGCCCGAAACCACCAACAAGGTCTTGGAAAATTGTAGTGACAGAACGCGCTACTGCGAAGCCAGCCGAGGCAGTCACTTGAACGACGTTGTGTTCCATAATTAATGGGAATGTTTGTTCTTACTAATAAAGACATAATACATGGAAAAAAAAATTAATTTTGTTCATTTCATTGCATTTAAAAAAAAAAACTTGTGTTTGGTCCACCTTGTGTATATATTTTGAGTTTACACGTCAGATTCGGTATAAACGACCCCTTAGGGAAGAAAGGTATGCCACCCCTTCACCAAGTTTTAATACCCTAGAATCAATAATAATCAAAATACAGTTTAATATAACTGTTCCACGCCCCTTTTTTGGATCCCACCCACTTTTTTCGACACTTTTTCGGACACTACTAGTCCCAACATTAACTGAGATACAAAAATGTATTAGTGTTTCCACGCCCATTGGTTAAATCCCGCCCACTTTTTACATTAGGCTCCGGAAAGATTCTACCCACCACTCTACCGAATTTCAACAACCTAATGCCAATCTAAGACGACATACAGTATATTATTGCTGTATATTATTGCAGTATATATAGTGATACGCGCCCTTGTAGAATCCACCCAATTTTTTCATCGTGTTTGGAAAAAACCTTTGCTAAGTATTTTCCACCAAGATTGATATTTATCGGTCTATGCTTCGCCAAAATTAATTTTTGGCCATTTTTACAAAATTCTGGCCCAATGTGCACCGAAGAAAACTGTGCTCTGCAATGGTTGGTGCCTGTAAATAAGACCGAGTCGAGCATTATAGAGAAAATCTCATTTTTTTGCATATATTTTCAAGAATCTCTTATTTCGCAATTAAGGTGTGCATTTTCCTTTTTTTAATTTCTGCTATTCTTTTATAAATTTATCAGTGGAGGCCTATCGACTCGATTCGTTTTTTATTTGCTTTTTTTTCAAAAATAATTGATATCAACAAACGCGCTTTGTTAATAGTCTATTGCATAAAATTGTATAATTTTTGATTTGACCAGCTAAAATTGCAAATTTCCTGTTCTTAAATCGCCATTTAATTGCAATTAGTGGATAAAGTCCGCTTAGCTAACGATTTCCATTTGAAACAGGATGCTTCTGGGCAACCGAAATACATCATATAAAACCACAATTATATTAGTTAATTAATAACGAGCCAACATAACTAACCTTGGGATCCTTGGCGTAGTATAATTTATTACGTTTAAGACGAAAATAACGTCGCCGCCATCTTTGAAATGACCAGGTTTGTTTAAGCAGGAAACCCTCCTTAATGGCCACCTAAAAATAAAGAAAAAGGAAATTATGATAATATGCAGCATTTGATGAAGTTTAAAAGAATTACGAGAAAAAAAATTAAAAACAAACATAAAAATGGGTCAAAAGATTTTATTTTCTTCTCTTCTTTATTTAGTTTCTTAATTTCAGTTACGAGTTAGTTACTTAATTTCAAACAATATTGACCATAATAACGACAACAACATCGACTAAAACAGCAGGAGCAGCAACAGCAATCAACGCATGCAAACATTGTTTTTATGTCACTACAAGCTCCAGCCAATATCCTGTTGTGGCCCTGTCTCTATTCGCAAATGCATAAAAAATCATAAAAATCATTTTACTCACCCATTCTATGCAAATAAAAAGTTCAATAAATTTTTGCTTTTAGTCCACAAAGCAGCGCAACGAACGCTTGCTTTCAACAAGTCGGTCACGTCGCACAGTGATCAAAAAGTAAGGTTTTTAGGATAAAATTTTGTTACTTTTGACATCGTTTGAATTTGAAAAAAAAATCAAACTTTTTACCAGATTTGGGAAGTAACAAGCACGTGTTTGCTTATGTAATAAATTTAAAAATAAAAACACAGATTTTTGACATGACAAAAATTATGACAGGTTTTCAAAAACAGTTGAAAATAATTAGAAAAAGTTGAGAATAATTACGACAGCTGTTAGGGCTAATACCTTAGACTTAACTTGAAAAACAAATTAATGACCTCATTGACAGCTGAAGAGATATTCTTAGGCAACGAAACTGCAAATTTGTTACATGAAATTATTACTCGCTATGTACAGGTGCTGATTCTTAGCTTCAATAACAAAAAATAAATAAAAATTAATGACGTCATAAGGCCGCTCCAATATCAAGTGTAACCCTCACGCAACTTCGCCCTACGGCAAAAAAAAAAAAAATAAACATTATGACGACATCTGGTCGTGGAGATAACAGCTTATGCAACAAAAATGCAAAATTCTTGCAGAGAATTATTACTCGTTAGCTAGAGGTGATACTATGACGTTAAATTTAGCAAAAGCAAATTTTAGTTTGAGGCTTACAAACAAAAATTAATGATGGCGTCAAAGAAAAGGCAAAAGTAAAAGCAAAAGCAAAATAAAAAGCAAAAGGATGTCAGCAAAAGCAAATACAAAACCAAAATCAAAAGCAAAATCAAAATCAAAGTCAAAGTCAAAGTCAAAGTCAAAGTCAAAATCAAAATCAAAATCAAAATCAAAGTCAAAATCAAAATCAAAGTCAAAATCAAAATCAAAATCAAAATCAAAATCAAAACCAAAATCAAAATCAAAGTCAAAATCAAAATCAAAATCAAAATCAAAATCAAAATCAAAATCAAAAACAAAATCAAAATCTAAATCAAAATCAAAATCAAAATCGAAATTAAAATCAAAATCAAAATCAAACCTATCAACAGCAAAAGAAAAATCAAAAGCAACAGCATAAGCAAAAGAAAAAGCAAAAATAAAAGCAAAATCAAAACCAAAACCAAAAGCAAAACCTAAAGCAAAAGCAAAAATGAAGCAGAAGAGAAAATAAGACCAAGACTTAGTAAAAATAAAAATAAATATCTAAATTAAAATAAAAATAAGAACATGATAAAAATAAAAATAAAAAGTTAACGTAAAAAAACTCTTATAAGAATAAAAATACAAATATTAAATAAAAATAAAAAATAAACAAAATACAAAAACAGAAAATAAAATAAAAATATCAATGGAAATAAAAATTTGAAAAATTCAAATAACAATAAAAAACATACTGAAACCTGATAAAATGGGAAATAAAAATTAAATTAATATATAAATAAAACTAGCAATAAAAAAATCCATTTTAAAAAAAAACATAAATAAAAATTGAAATACGTAAACAATAAAAATTTAAATAATATTAGGATAAATATAAATATATCAATGAAAACATATTGAAATAAATATAAGCATTAAATTGAAAATAAAATTAAAGTAGAAAAAATAGTTATAATAAATAATAGTTATAATAAAAGAAAAATATAAATATATATGTAAGTTAAGAAAAGTAAAATAATTCTTCAATAAAAATAATGAAAAAATAAAATCACATAATAAAAAGGAGATAAAAGTAACAATATAAGTAAAAGTAAAAACATAAGTAAAAATAAAAATAAAAATAAAATTAAAATTAAAAAAAAAATAAAAAGAAAAACCAAAACGTAAATAAAATAATAAAAAAACATTTTAAATAAAATTATAAACAGCAGAAATAAAAACTAAAATATAAATAAAAATTAAAATATAAGTAAAAATAAATAAAATAAATATAAAAAATTAAATTAAAATAAATATAAAAAGAAATTAACTTACAATATAAATAAACTTAATAAATGTATATAAAAAGTTCAATAAAAATAAAAAAAAATAAAAATGAAAACAAAAATAAAAGTAAAAACATAAATAAAAATAAAATAAAATAAAGATTAAAAATTCAAATATCAATAAAAATAGATAAAAAGAAAAATAAAAATCAATATAAAAATAAAAATTTAAATTAAAATTAAAATATAAATAAAAATTAAAATAAATGTATCAATAATAATAAGTGGCGTCCGTGGCGTATTTGGTTAAAGTGCGTGGCCGCTATGCCAACGAACCTGGAGACCCGGGTTCGAACCCCAGCAGCGACAGAAAATTATTTGAATTAAAATAATTTTTCTGTACGGCCGCCATCTCTCTGCAGACAATGGCAAACCTTGGAGAGTAATCAAAATACCATTTAAAGCTTCTTGAGAACAAGAACATTCTGTTCATCGCCGTTCAGAGTCGGCGTTAAACATGTAGGTCCGGTTCTCGGTCAATTGTGTACAAACTTAATAACACGCACAACACAATTGATCATAAGAAGCTAGGTCAAAGTCCTTTCAAGGGCTGAAATGGCCAGTTATTTCTTTTTTTTATATCAATAATAATAAAACAAAAAAAAAATAAAAAACTTAAATTATAATAAAAATAAAATTCAAATATATATAAAAAATTAAAATAAAAGTTAGAAAAATATAAAAATGGGAATAAAAATTTTAAAAAATTAATATACATATAAAAACAAATAAGGATATAAATATAAAAAAGGTACAAATAAAAATTAAATTAAATTAAATTAAAATCCAAACAAGAATAAAAATAAAAGGAACATTTAAAATAAAAATATAAATAAGAAAAAAAAATGCGTAAAGTAAGACCGAGGATCTTCCAGGCATTAGTAGCTCAGATTGTAATAGTTAAATAATAAGTTTATGAACAGAAAATCCGTCCAAAAAATGTCCATTGTCATAAAATAAAGTCAATGGATCGCTTTTTATGTGTACCATACTATTAGCATGGTCCTTTATCTTTCATGGTATAAGAGTAATATATAAATGTGATTTTCTCACCATATTTTGTCTAATCGAAGGTTTTTTTACCAAAACTTTTTTTTTTAATCAATGCTAACTATCCCGAAAATTACTCTAAAAACAGTCTTGATTAAAGTTAAAAAATTAAGAATCATAAAAGAACAGAAAAAAAATTAAACACCTCCTTTTGGGCGTTTTAAGCGGAGTGACAAAATTAATATACACCTTAAGCATTAAGCGCGCGTTACAACTATAACCTTTGCTCTCTAAAACTTGCGGTATATTTAAAATATCCCAACATAACTAAGAGCTATGTAGACATGTTAAAACATTTTAAAAACTTCAATTTTTTATAATTCAAAATGAACAATTTTTTAAAATAAAGATTTTGTTATATAATGGCAGAAGACAATTCATCTTCATATGAAAAGGTTGTTTTATTCACTTCAAGAGTTGCTGTACTAACCCATGCCTGAAGTTATGCTAAGAAAAACTGTGAAAATTCTGAGCCTAATGCTATGTTCACACAGAGAAATAAGTTTTGCATTTGAACTCAAAATAAACTTTTGAGATTAAAGTGCAGTTATGCCCTGTCTACACAGAGAGTTTAGCTTGAGTTTAGTTTTAAGTTAACCATAGCTGTTCACACAGAGATGCGTCGGCAGAATTGTGTTTAGTGTGACATTTCTTTTTTAAATTTTGAGTTCTCATATTTTGTCGGCACATCCACCACAATGACATCAATTCCTCTTGAGGGGACAATGCTGAAGCCATTTCTGTGTAGACATGCGAATTCTTCCTTGCGCAGCGCAATTTGGAATTTTTATCGGCCCATACTAATATGAAGACTTATCTTTTACATTTGTCCAAGTACTTTTCTTCGCTTTTTTGTTAATTATTTGCAAATAGTAAATTGCACAAACATCTGTTTTTGATATTTCTAACAAAAAAATTATACAAGTTGCATCTGAACGTACCTTTTTATAATAACATTAGCATACTTTTAGGGATTTCTCAAATTGACTTTTGATAAACACAGAAATAAAGTTGAGTTTAGTTGAGTTTCATCCTTTAAAATTGTGCTGAAGAACTCAAGAGTTTATTTTGCGTTCAGTGGCAAAACTCAACTTTGTACTGGAAACTCAAACTAAACACTCTGTGTAGACATGGCATTATGCAGGATGAAACTCAACCTTAACTCAATTTGCTTTCTGAGTTTATCAAAACTCAATTTGGGATGTGCGTAAAAGTATGTTAATGTTCGGATGAAAAGGTAAGTTCAGATGCAACTTTTTTGATGATAAGGTACATTCAGAGTATTGAATTTTTTTTTTGCTGAGAAATATCAAAAACAACTGATTCTAAAATTGTGCAAATCACTTTTTGCAAAAATTAACAAAAAACCAAAAAAAAATTTTTTAAGAAGATGAGGTCTTCATATCGTTATGGACCGATAAACATTTCGATTTGCACACTCAAGGAAGGACTCGCAAGTTTACGCAGAGATGGCTCCAACATTGTCCTCTTGTGGAATTGATGTCACGTAGGTAGAGTTGTAAAAAATACGAGAGCACATAAGTAAGCAAAGAAATGTCACACAAAACTCAATTCTGCCTATGCATCTCTGTGTGAATAGCTTCGGTTGAACTCAAACTAAACCCAAACTAAACTCCCTGTGTAGACAAGTGTAGACAAATGTAATTGTACTGGGAACTAAAAGGTTTATTTTGAGTTAAATGGCACAAAACTCAAACTAAACTCTCTGTGTAGGCATATATTGTTGTACTAGGAACTCAAATGTTAGTTTTGAGTTCAATGACACAAAACTCAAACTAAACTCCCTGTGTAGACACATGTAATTGTACTGGGAAATTGACAAACTCAAAGGTTTGTTTTGAGTTCAATGGCACAAAACTCAAACTAAACTCCCTGTGTAGACATATGTAATTGTACTGGGAACTAAAAGGTTTGTTTTGAGTTCAATGGCACAAAACTCAAACTAAACTCTCTGTGTAGACATATGTAATTGTACTGGGAACTCAAAGGTTTGTTTCGAGTTCAATGGCACAAAACTCAAACTAAACTCTCTGTGTAGACATATGTCATTGTACTGGGAACTCAAAGGTTTGTTTTGAGTTCAGTGGCACAAAACTCAAACTAAACTCTCTGTGTAGACATATGAAATTGTACTGGGAACTCAAAGGTTTGTTTCGAGTTCAATGGCACAAAACTCAAACTAAACTCTCTGTGTAGACATATGTCATTGTACTGGGAACTCAAAGGTTTGTTTTGAGTTCAGTGGCACAAAACTCAAACTAAACTCTCTGTGTAGATATAGCATTAGAAAAAATAAACTCATATTTTTGAAGATTTTTTCAAAAACTGACAATTACATGAATTAAAATTTTCTTAAATTTTGATAAATCATTAACTTCATTAGCCAGGCTAAGTACCTAGTCATTTTTCACAGTTAACCATTTTTTTTTCTTTTTTTTTTTTTGTTGTCAAATCTTTTTGTATTTTAATACTTAAAAAGGGTTATGCATTTCGGGTTTCGGAAAGTGTAGCCCTGGCATTTGGCAGCTGTCAAATATAAATGTCATGTAGTTAAAGGTTTGTTTCATTTTATAAAACGGAACGTTTCTCCAACCGAACAATGCCATAAAATTGTTGATTTTTGTTTAATGCTGATTTATCAAAGCAAATTTTCTTCAGCGGTGAAGCCCATTTCGTGCTAGGCTAAGCTCTGAAAATTCCCAAGCGATTATGAAGAAAACATTGCATCCGCAAAAAGTTATGTATATTTTGGACTTATATTGGGGATATAGATCTGGACGATATGTAGTTTCAACAAGATAGGGCCGATACGAAGGATGCAAAGAAGGTGCGTTTTGAAGCCTCTGGACTTTTTTTTTTTTTTTGTGGGGCTACGCAAAATATTGTGTTTACGTGAACAAACCTCAAACTCCTGAGCAATTAAAAACCAAAATTCGTCAAGTCATGGCCGACCAAGTGCCCGAGTTGTGCACAAAATCATCGAAAATTACCTAAAAAGGATTGAGTCATGCAAAAGCTCCCAGGGAGCACATTTTAGTGATATTGTAGTTTTTGTAGATTTTTTTATTTAAGTTTACTTTCCGAAGGAGAAAATGGAGAACTCGTGTCAATCTTTCTAAGTCAATGCATTGCACCTTGTTTTTGCATTCTGGTCGACATATAAAATGAGTGCCAGAGGTATGTTAAGCAAAAAATTCCCCACTGATGGCAATAGGAAACACATTGTTTCAATCAAGCCGACTTCCGTTTCATGCAACCAATCACTTCATGCATTTAGTAGAACGTACACACTATATCCTTCTCCTGCACACACAATTTTCGAAGTGACCAGAAGTGAATTGCTTTGCAACTGATTTAAATTGAAGTGCGACAACAAAGCCCAAAGCCATTAAAGGGACAATATTTGAAAACAGTTCAACAGTTTTTTTATGCCTCGCCTCTTAAATGCAATCAATGGTTATATCAAGAGTGTACCGGAAATGGAAACAAAAGCAGTTGTTGCATGTTAGCAGCAAAAATAAATCGTAAATAGAACTTATTACGTGGTTAGTTTGGGACTTGATGATATTGCTACTGTGAGTCAAGGTGTTGACCTAAAAAAGGCTTGTAATGGGTTTTGATGAGCATTGTGCACGCAGCATGCATGGACATTGTTGGCATATCAACACTAACACATACACTACACAGTCTCACACATTCAATGACATGTCATTCAAGTCGAGTAACTAAAATGGAAATGTTAACAATGTGCAAGTTGTGGAATGGTAGGATGCTGATATTAACTGCTTAACTGTCAGTCAAATTTTTGAGAACAGCAGGATGTTATTGTGTTTGTTTCTGTGAAAGCCTTTTTTAGATTTCAAGAAGCTATATCAAAGTGTGTTTGTTATGTGAAAGCCTTTTTAAAATTTCAAGAAACTATATCAACTCGTAAGCAATCATCTATTGTAGTTTTGAAAGAGAACAAAAGTTGATGCATTTTATTTGATTTTTAGCTGAAAATGTCTTGCTTTTAATATTGTTTTAAATATTTACTCTATTGAAGTCAAAATATAATAAATTGAATATAAAAAAAAAAAATTTATAAAAAACTTCATAAAAAATGTTCTGCTTCAATGTTCTGCAGATTATCAGCAGCGATAAACAAACAATCCGCACACAAAGCCGGGAAAACTACCGGAGCTAAGCTGCACACAAAAAGTTTAGCTGCTCCAAGTTCAAAGAGCTCGAAAAGTTGAAATCTCACAAAAGCTTTTGCTAAAAGCAAGACAACAAAAAGCTCATTGCCACTCAGGTTTTACTTTGCGCTCTGTTTCGAAAACAACAACTCTGCCAGAGCAAAGCAAGAAACCGGGTAATAAAGGCAAATAAAATCAAAGCAAAAAGGAAAAGAACGACAAAGTCAAACATTTTTACTGTGTTGGATAGACGCCTTTTTCGCTGCATTTCACGCTGTACGCTTTCCTCAGTGTTGCCAGCTCAAATATATTACCAATGATCTCGAACGAGCTATTTCTACGGCTAAGTTAAAGAAATTTAATTCGAAGTAAAAACTCAATTTCAAATTCAAGTCTGAGTTAAATTTTAAACTTAAGCTTAAAGCGAAGATTGAAGTCAAGTTCAAAGTTAGGCTATTAAAATTATTGTGTTGTATTAGAATTCAAGTTCGAATTTTAGTCCGAATTCAAGTTCGAATTCAAGTTCGAATCCAAGTTCGAATCTAAGTTCAAATCTAAGTTCGAATTCAAGTTCGAATGTAAGTTCGAATTCAAGTTCGAATCTAAGTTCGAATTCAAGTTCAAATCTAAGTTCGAATTCAAGTCCGAATTCAAGTTCAAATCTAAGTTCGAATTCAAGTTCGAATTCAAGTTCGAATCTAAGTTCGAATTCAAGTTCGAATCTAAGTTCGAATTCAAGATCGAATCTAAGTTCGAATTCAAGATCGAATCTAAGTTCGAATTCAAGATCGAATCAAGTTCGAATCTAAGTTCGAATTCAAGTTCGAATTCAAGTTCGAATCAAAGTTCGAATTCAAGTTCGAATGTAAGTTCGAATTCAAGTTCGAATGTAAGTTCGAATTCAAGTTCGAATTTAAGTTCGAATTCAAGTTCGAATCTAAGTTCGAATTCAAGTTCGAATCTAAGTTCGAATTCAAGTTCGAATCTAAGTTCGAATTCAAATTCGAATCTTAGTTCGAATTCAAGTTCGAATCTAAGTTCGAATCTAAGTTCGAATCTAAGTTCGAATTCAAGTTCGAATTCAAGTTCGAATCTAAGTTCGAATTCTTTGTTCGAATTCAAGTTCGAATTTAAGTTCGAAATCAAGTTCGAATCTAAGTTTGAATTCAAGTTTCGACGGTTAACATTAGCCTTAAAATCAAAATTTAAGTGCATTCAAACCAAGTTTAGAGCAAGTTCGCAATCCGATTAGAAATGTATTTCCCATTTTTGTTCGGATTCTAGTTCGCACACAAATTATATATCGAGTTTGATGGTGAGCTTATAGACAATGTCGATAGAAATTCGCAGTAAAACTTCAAATCCATAAAATTCAATTCAGGTCAAATCCATAAAGTTCAATGCCAATTCGATATCAAATTTTCTTAATTAAATTTTAAATGAAATTCGAAATCAAGTGCACAGTCAGGTCCCAAGTCAACTTCGAAATCAATTTTGCATTTTGAGTTTAAAGTAAAGTTCTAACTTAATAACGAATTAAGGTTCGCAGTCACCTTTAAATGTTGGATACATCAAAATATTTGTGTGACATTGAGTCCTTAAAATTGTTAGCTCTGCTGCTCATTTTTTGCCGCCGCTTTTTTTTTTTATTTACTTTAGTGTTTGCTCAACTTAGTGCAATAAAGTTTTGGTGTTCTATCAAATGCCAAAGTTGAAGGTTAGTGAGCTCATCATGGCGTATGATTAACATTAAATGTCGCGAATTCAAATGAGTTGAAGAATTCATGCATGCTACTTGCTTTCAGATTTAAAATTTAAGATTAAAGATTTCATATTTAAGATTTAAGATTTAAGATTTAAGATTTAAGATTTAAGAATTAAGATTTAAGATTTAAGATTTAAGATTTAAGATTTAAGATTTAAGATTTAAGATGTAAGATTTAAGGTTTAAGATTTAAGATTTAAGATTTAAGATTTAAGATTTAAAATTTAAGATTTAAGATTTAAGATTTAAGATTTAAGATTTAAGAGTTAAGATTTAAGATTTAAGATTTAAGATTTAAGATTTAAGATTTAAGAATTAAAATTTAAGATTTAAGATTTAAGATTTAAGATTTAAGATTTAAGATTTAAGATTCAAGATTCAAGATTTAAGATTTAAGATTTAACATTTAAGATTTAAGATTTAAGATTTAAGATTTAAGATTTAAGATTTAAGATTTAAGATTTAAGATTTAAGATTTAAGATTTAAGATTTAAGATTTAAGATTTAAGATTTAAGATTTAAGATTTAAGATTTAAGATTTAAGATTTAAGATTTAAGATTTAAGATTTAAGATTTAAGATTTAAGATTTAAGATTTAAGATTTAAGATTTAAGATTTAAGATTTAAGATTTAAGATTTAAGATTTAAGATTTAAGATTTAAGATTTAAGATTTAAGATTTAAGAATTAAGATTTAAGATTTAAGAATTAAGATTTAAGATTTAAGAATTAAGATTTAAGATTTAAGATTTAAGATTTAAGATTTAAGATTTAAGAATTAAAATTTAAGATTTAAGATTTAAGATTTAAGATTTAAGATTTAAGATTTAAGATTCAAGATTCAAGATTTAAGATTTAAGATTTAACATTTAAGATTTAAGATTTAAGATTTAAGACTTAAGATTTAAGATTTAAGATTTAAGATTTAAGATTTAAGATTTAAGATTTAAGATTTAAGATTTAAGATTTAAGATTTAAGATTTAAGATTTAAGATTTAAGATTTAAGATTTAAGATTTAAGATTTAAGATTTAAGATTTAAGATTTAAGATTTAAGATTTAAGATTTAACATTTAAGATTTAAGATGTAAGATTTAAGGTTTAAGATTTAAGATTTAAGATTTAAGATTTAAGATTTAAGATTTAAAATTTAAGATTTAAGATTTAAGATTTAAGATTTAAGATTTAAGATTTAAGATTTTAGATTTAAGATTTAAGATTTAAGATTTAAGATTTAAGATTTAAGATTTAAGATTTAAGATTTAAGATTTAAGATTTAAGATTTAAGATTTAAGATTTAAGATTTAAGATTTAAGATTTAAGATTTAAGATTTAAGATTTAAGATTTAAGATTTAAGATTTAAGATTTAAGATTTAAGATTTAAGATTTAAGATTTAAGATTTAAGATTTAAGAATTAAGATTTAAGATTTAAGAATTAAGATTTAAGATTTAAGAATTAAGATTTAAGATTTAAGATTTAAGATTTAAGATTTAAGATTTAAGATTTAAGATTTAAGATTTAAAATTTAAGATTTAAGATTTAAGATTTAAGATTTTAAATCTTTTAACATTTAACATTTAAGATTTAAGATTTAAGATTTAAGATTTAAGATTTAAGATTTAAGATTTAAGATTTAAGATTTAAGATTTAAGATTTAAGATTTAAGATTTAAGATTTAAGATTTAAGATTTAAGATTTAAGATTTAAGATTTAAGATTTAAGATTTAAGATTTAAGATTTAAGATTTAAGATTTAAGATTTAAGATTTAAGATTTAAGATTTAACATTTAACATTTAAGATTTAAGATTTAAGATTTAAGACTTAAGATTTAAGATTTAAGATTTAAGATTTAAGATTTAAGATTTAAGATTTAAGATTTAAGATTTAAGATTTAAGATTTAAGATTTAAGATTTAAGATTTAAGAATTAAAATTTAAGATTTAAGATTTAAGATTTAAGATTTAAGATTTAAGATTCAAGATTCAAGATTTAAGATTTAAGATTTAACATTTAAGATTTAAGATTTAAGATTTAAGACTTAAGATTTAAGATTTAAGATTTAAGATTTAAGATTTAAGATTTAAGATTTAAGATTTAAGATTTAAGATTTAAGATTTAAGATTTAAGATTTAAGATTTAAGATTTAAGATTTAAGATTTAAGATTTAAGATTTAAGATTTAAGATTTAAGATTTAAGATTTAAGATTTAAGATTTAAGATTTAAGATTTAAGATTTAAGATTTAAGATTTAAGATTTAAGATTTAAGATTTAAGATTTAAGATTTAAGATTTAAGATTTAAGATTTAAGATTTAAGATTTAAGATTTAAGATTTAAGATTTAAGATTTAAGATTTAAGATTTAAGATTTAAGATTTAAGATTTAAGATTTAAGATTTAAGATTTAAGATTTAAGATTTAAGATTTAAGATTTAAGATTTAAGATTTAAGATTTAAGATTTAAGATTTAAGATTTAAGATTTAAGATTTAAGATTTAAGATTTAAGAATTAAGATTTAAGATTTAAGAATTAAGATTTAAGATTTAAGAATTAAGATTTAAGATTTAAGATTTAAGATTTAAGATTTAAGATTTAAGATTTAAGATTTAAGATTTAAGATTTAAAATTTAAGATTTAAGATTTAAGATTTAAGATTTTAAATCTTTTAACATTTAACATTTAAGATTTAAGATTTAAGATTTAAGATTTAAGATTTAAGATTTAAGATTTAAGATTTAAGATTTAAGATTTAAGATTTAAGATTTAAGATTTAAGATTTAAGATTTAAGATTTAAGATTTAAGATTTAAGATTTAAGATTTAAGATTTAAGATTTAAGATTTAAGATTTAAGATTTAAGATTTAAAATTTAAGATTTAAGATTTAAGATTTAAGATTTAAGATTTAAGAGTTAAGATTTAAGATTTAAGATTTAAGATTTAAGATTTAAGATTTAAGATTTAAGATTTAAGATTTAAGATTTAAGATTTAAGATTTAAGATTTAAGATTTAAGATTTAAGATTTAAGATTTAAGATTTAAGATTTAAGATTTAAGATTTAAGATTTAAGATTTAAGATTTAAGATTTAAGATTTAAGATTTAAGATTTAAGATTTAAGATTTAAGATTTAAGATTTAAGATTTAAGATTTAAGATTTAAGATTTAAGATTTAAGATTTAACATTTAAGATTTAAGATGTAAGATTTAAGGTTTAAGATTTAAGATTTAAGATTTAAGATTTAAGATTTAAGATTTAAGATTTAAGATTTAAGATTTAAGATTTAAGATTTAAGATTTAAGATTTAAGATTTAAGATTTAAGATTTAAGATTTAAGATTTAAGATTTAAGATTTAAGATTTAAGATTTAAGATTTAAGATTTAAGATTTAAGATTTAAGATTTAAGATTTAAGATGTAAGATTTAAGATTTAAGATTTAAGATTTAAGATTTAAGATTTAAGATTTAACATTTAAGATTTAAGATGTAAGATTTAAGGTTTAAGATTTAAGATTTAAGATTTAAGATTTAAAATTTCAGATTTAAGATTTAAGATTTAAGATTTAAGATTTAAGATTTAAGATTTAAGATTTAACATTTAAGATTTAAGATGTAAGATTTAAGGTTTAAGATTTAAGATTTAAGATTTAAGATTTAAGATTTAAAATTTAAGATTTAAGATTTAAGATTTAAGATTTAAGATTTAAGAGTTAAGATTTAAGATTTAAGATTTAAGATTTAAGATTTAAGATTTAAGATTTAAGATTTAAGATTTAAGATTTAAGATTTAAGATTTAAGATTTAAGATTTAAGATTTAAGATTTAAGATTTAAGATTTAAGATTTAAGATTTAAGATTTAAGATTTAAGATTTAAGATTTAAGATTTAAGATTTAAGATTTAAGATTTAAGATTTAAGATTTAAGATTTAAGATTTAAGATTTAACATTTAAGATTTAAGATGTAAGATTTAAGGTTTAAGATTTAAGATTTAAGATTTAAGATTTAAGATTTAAAATTTAAGATTTAAGATTTAAGATTTAAGATTTAAGATTTAAGAGTTAAGATTTAAGATTTAAGATTTAAGATTTAAGATTTAAGATTTAAGATTTAAGATTTAAGATTTAAGATTTAAGATTTAAGATTTAAGATTTAAGATTTAAGATTTAAGATTTAAGATTTAAGATTTAAGATTTAAGATTTAAGATTTAAGATTTAAGATTTAAGATTTAAGATTTAAGATTTAAGATTTAAGATTTAAGATTTAAGATTTAAGATTTAAGATTTAAGATTTAAGATTTAAGATTTAAGATTTAAGATTTAAGATTTAAGATTTAAGATTTAAGATTTAAGATTTAAGATTTAAGATTTAAGATTTAAGATTTAAGATTTAAGATTTAAGATTTAAGATTTAAGATTTAAGATTTAAGATTTAAGATTTAAGATTTAAGATTTAAGATTTAAGATTTAAGATTTAAGAATTAAGATTTAAGATTTAAGATTTAAGATTTAAAATTTAAGATTTAAGATTTAAGATTTAAGATTTAAGATTTAAGATTTAAGATTTAAGATTTAAGATTTAAGATTTAAGATTTAAGATTTAAGATTTAAGATTTAAGATTTAAGATTTAAGAATTAAGATTTAAGATTTAAGATTTAAGATTTAAGATTTAAGATTTAAGATTTAAGATTTAAGATTTAAGATTTAAGATTTAAGATTTAAGATTTAAGATTTAAGATTTAAGATTTAAGATTTAAGATTTAAGATTTAAGATTTAAGATTTAAGATTTAAGATTTAAGATTTAAGATTTAAGATTTAAGATTTAAGATTTAAGATTTAAGATTTAAGATTTAAGATTTAGGATTTCAGATAACAAAATATTTGTAATGTGCTTACCGAGCTGTTAACATTACGTTTCGTTGAGACACGCCTATGAAAAATTTTCGCCGGCTCCGTCTCAATTTCTGATTCTGATGATTCGTCGCCTGATGGACTGATGGAAATTATTGGAATGGGTGAGACGCTGGCAGAGCTACAAACGCTGCTGCGTCCAATACGGGCAACACTGCGGCTCCTGCCAACACCGCCAAATGAGGCGACGCCTCCACCGCTACCGACGCCGGAGACAAATAAAGAATCTACTTTAAGGTTAGGCATTGTTTGTAAAAGTTTTGATTTTGTTTTGTGCTTTTTCGCTTGACTGAAATTGCGGCATACTTTTCGGCATGCCTTTGAAAATATCACGATTGTTGTTTAAGCACAATAATAAGCCTCAAAAGTATGATTTACTCAAAATATGTTGCAGACATTTTTATTGCCAACAAATAGCATAACAATTTTAAAGCTTTTTTTTTAAAACAAATGTAAAAATGTGTGAACTTTGCTCAACTCTGCGTAAAGTATACATAAGTAACATATAAGCCTCAGGTGGCTGTTGTTGTTACTTTTATGCTTGCTTTGTTTTTTACTTTTTCTGACTCTTTTGCTTTGCTTCGTTGTTATTTGCTTCGTGTTTTTTATTCTTATTTTTTTTTTTTTTGTTTTTATATCAAAGCATTATTCTCTTCATTTTTCTTGTATAAACACGCACTTATAAGGGAAGTAAGTTGTATGTTACTGTATGTATGTATGTGTTTGAGTGTGCGTATGTTTGTGGAAATTCGCTTATATAAACAGCAGCTTTTCTATAAGTTATAGTTTTAATTTTTCATCACTTTATTATAATAATTGAGTATCTCAGTATGACTACTCTATCATCAGTATACCGCCCAGTTTAACACAGCATACTTTAAGGTTGTATTTTTTTTCTTTTTTTTTTCTTATTCTAACTGTCGTTTACAGTAACAAATATTTTCCGCTGAATTGCACATTCACTGACATTTATATTAAATTGAAGACAAATTTCCAAGCATACTTTTAGGTTTGCTGAGTTTTATAGATTTAGAAAAACGAACTTATAGTGTCTTCTTAACGAGGTTAGACAACATGTAGTATATTTAAGTCACAATTAATTTGGTTTTTTTATATTTTTAAATACAAAAAATTTTTTATTTTTACTAACTATTTTTGCGTATTTTTATGCAGCACATATATAACATGAAAAATTTTATATATTTTTTTTTATTTATTAATTCGTAAATTTTATTATGTCGGTTTTTTTTTTTTCTTAACTACAAAAAGATGTCCTTATAAAAAATTATGCAGCTACTGTTCGAATCGTATTGCACAGACAGCAAGACAAGAAAATATATCTTCCTCGACACCGCCGCGCACTCTACGAATCATCGGTACTCACTGCGAGTAAATGCTATGAAGCAATTTTGCAGAACATTGTACAAAACACACACATGTACGCAGTATAAACACAGCAAGCGCTCATGAAATCCTAAAAGCACACACATACCTACTACATTAAGTTGTAAATATATAAAGGCAAATCCTTGTTCTTGCGGGCTACGGCTACAGAGTTGCCAAGTTTCAGTATTTTTAGTTGGAAATAATTTTATCACATTAAACTCTGTCAATGTTCCGCACAATTTCTGTTGACCAGGTAGAAAAAGTGTAAAACATACACTCACTGTTCAGTTGAAAGCTTTGGGTATTAAAGCAAAAAAAAAAAAAAAATTCTTATATTTTACAAAATTCTTATATAAAAAATAATTAAATAAAATATTATGCATAAAATTTTTATAAATATTTTCTGAGACTCGTAAAAACTCTTCTGTTACTGTTCTCAAATCTATAAAATTTGCAGGAATATGTTACGTTAAAAGGAAAACTTCATTTTCACCGATATTTCGTAATGGCCAACTAGGGCAGAATTTTCGGAACATTACCAATTCATACCCAGCAAGAAATTGCAATGCGCATAACTTGTATGCACATAAAAAGCGCTTCATTCTCCTTGCAAATAGTTCTGTGTGTATAGCGCTATATTTGTAGCACTTTCTGTAACGACAACGTAGCACTTGAAAGAGTATTAGATTTTAATGTCAAAAAAAATATTTAAAAAACGAAAAAAAATCAACGTCCCACGTAAATTAATTGAATCCTTCAAAGTCAAGGATTCGAAAAAAAAAGTAATATTTTAGGTTGAAATGTTCTCTAGTTTTCCTACTTCAAATCAATAAAATACATAAGAATCCATAAATTTTTATAACAACAACAAAGAGAACAAAGCGCACGGTTCTCGACACATTTTTATATCAAATACGATTTCATATTTGGTACAGCAAGAGCCGAGCGCATACATCTAATGACATGCCTATGTTAAAAAAAGCGCTATATGCAAGGAGAATGGAGCGCTCAACTGTTTTTTTTTTTGGAGCGCTTTGTTCCCTGCTGGGTATGTTCAAAAATTTATTTTAAAATTTCGAAACTTTTTTGCAATAATGAATCTCAGATATGAATTCGACCGAAGAAAATTTGGAGGTGCGCTCATGGATTTTATGGCAAAAAGTAGTTTTATGACGTGACAGCGTTGTGTTTTATCGAGCAAGTTTTCAAAAAATTTGAAGAAAAACATTTTTTTAAAATGGATCCGCGTTGTATGTAATTGTGTCTCGCTGCGTATAGGTAACGGTAAATTTTATTTTACTGCAACAAAGCCAAATCTTTGCTGTAAATTTTATGGATCAACAAAGCAGATGAGCTTTTTGGCCCTATGTTAAAAATAAGAAAAATTTAATATAATCACGAGGCTCCTCGAGAAAGCGTTTAAAGTAACCTAAATGCACCAAATAGCAAAAGCTAAAATAAAAATATAAAAATAAGAACAAGTATTAGGACTAGGATTTATAAAGTTTAAGAAAAGGATTAGAAAAAGGATGAGACCAAAGATTAAGACAAAGGTTACCATGTACTACACACCTAAAACAATTTTTTCATTTTTTTTTTTTATTTATTTCTTTTTTTTTTTTTTAGCTTTGAACCAAGGATTTCAGGTGGAATACCTATTCAGTCAAGTCTGCCTGGGTTCGAAATGGGGTGATAGATTAGTGGGAAGGAAAGGGCAATCAAGTGAAACACGTGTAGAATGTTCTAGCGTGGTGGAAAGCCAAAGAAACATGTGAATTTGAATCAGAGGCAAGTGTTATGCCTTTACCTTGGTCAATTCAAGTTATAAGGCAATCTCATCCACAAACTTCTCTATCATCAACTACAACTTCAAGTCGTAAATATTGATGAATTTTTAATTTCAGTTGATTAGAAATGAGAATAGAAAATTTAGAAAGGTTTTTTAAAGCGAAGGACCATGGCTTGGCTGGGAATCGAACCCGGGACCTCTGGGGTGGCAGTCGAGCACGCTACCAACTCGACTACCGAGGCCGCCGAGGTGAAAACTCATGAATAGCAGTGTGGGCATAGTCCGTCCTACTGATTGACATGATTTTAGTTACACATCCAATAAAAAAAAGATATAGTAGTTTCGACTATGTCGTAACACAAGACGTAGATTTAGTCAATTCGCTTTTGATGACATCTTTTTTAAAAACTATTAAGCAGAATATTTATTCCATACACCTGAGCATATGACCTTTAAAAGAGTGCCGGAGAGCGTTAATATGTATGGCCGACCCCCATTACTTTTGCAAAAGGAACATTTTTGCGTTTGACACCTATTCCCTCCGACCACTCCTTAGGGGGGCTCCCTTACAAATTTAAGGGGTTTTTGTTTATTTATTCTATACACCTGAGCATATGACCTTCAAAAGAGTGCCGGAAAGGGTTAATATGTATCACCGACCCCCATTATTTTTGCAAAAGGAACATTTTTGCCTTTAACACCTATTTCCTCCGACCACTTCTTTCGGGGACTCCCATACAAATTTTATTGTGTTTGTGCCGGAAATGGTTAATATGTATGACTGACCCCCATTACTTTTGCAAAAGGAGCATTTTTTCCTTTTACACCTATTCCCTCCGACTACTCCTTAGGGGGGCTCCCATACAAATTTTATGGTTTTTGTTTATTTATTCCATACACCTGAGCATATGACCTTTAAAAGAGTGCCGGAGAGGGTTAATGTGTATTACGGACCTCCATTATTTTTTCAAAAGGAACATTTTTGCCTTTGGCACCTATTCTCTCCGACCACTCCTTAGGGGGGCTCCCATACAAATTTTATGGTTTTTGTGCCGGAAAGGGTTAATATGTATCACTGACCCCCATGACTTTTGCAAAAAGAGCATTTTTTCCTTTGACACCTATTCCCTTCGACCACTCCTTAGAGGGGCTCCCATACTAATTTTATGGTTTTTGTTTATTTATTCCATACACCTGAGCATATGACCTTCAAGAGAGTGCCGGAGAGGGTTTATAAATATGACCGACCCCCATTACTTTTGTAAAAGCAACATTTTTGCCTTTGACGCTTCTTCCCTCCAACCACTCCTTAGGGGGGCTCCCATACAAATTTAAGGGGTTTTTGTTTATTTATTCTATACACCTGAGCATATGACCTTCAAAAGAGTACCGGAAAGGGTTAATATGTATCACCGACCCCCATTATTTTTGCAAAAGGAACATTTTTGCCTTTAACACCTATTTCCTCCGACCACTTCTTTCGGGGACTCCCATACAAATTTTATTGTGTTTGTGCCGGAAATGGTTAATATGTATGACTGACCCCCATTACTTTTGCAAAAGGAGCATTTTTTCCTTTTACACCTATTCCCTCCGACTACTCCTTAGGGGGGCTCCCATACAAATTTTATGGTTTTTGTTTATTTATTCCATACACCTGAGCATATGACCTTTAAAAGAGTGCCGGAGAGGGTTAATGTGTATTACGGACCTCCATTATTTTTTCAAAAGGAACATTTTTGCCTTTGGCACCTATTCTCTCCGACCACTCCTTAGGGGGGCTCCCATACAAATTTTATGGTTTTTGTGCCGGAAAGGGTTAATATGTATCACTGACCCCCATGACTTTTGCAAAAAGAGCATTTTTTCCTTTGACACCTATTCCCTTCGACCACTCCTTAGAGGGGCTCCCATACTAATTTTATGGTTTTTGTTTATTTATTCCATACACCTGAGCATATGACCTTTAAAAGAGTGCCGGAAAGGGTTAATGTGTATCACCGACCCCCATTACTTTTGCAAAAGGAACATTTTTGCGTTTGACACCTTATCCTTCCCACCACTCCTTAGGGGGGCTCCCATACAAATTTTATGGTTTTTGTATATTTATGCCATACACCTGAGCATATGACCTTTAAGAGAGTGCCGGAGAGGGTTAATGTGTATTGCGGACCTCCATTATTTTTTCAAAAGGAACATTTTTGCCCTTGGCACCTATTCTCTCCGACCACTCCTTAGGGGGCTCCCATACAAATTTTATGGTTTTTGTACCGGAAAGGGTTAATATGTATCACTGACCCCCATTACTTTTGCAAAAGGAGCATTTTTTCCTTTGACACCTATTCCCTTTGACCACTCCTTAGGGGGGCTCCCATACTAATTTTATGGTTTTTGTTTATTTATTCCATACACCTGAGCATATGACCTTTAAAAGAGTGCCGGAAAGGGTTAATGTGTATCACCGACCCCCATTACTTTTGCAAAAGGAGCAGTTTTTCCTTTGACACCTATTCCCTCCGACCACTCCTTAGGGGGCTCCCATACAAATTTTATGGTTTTTGTTTATTTATTCCATACACCTGAGCATATGACTTTTAAAAGAGTGCCGGAAAGGGTTAATATGTATAACCGACCCCCATTATTTTTGCAAAAGGAACATTTTTGCCTTTGACACCTATTCCCTCCGACCACTCCTTAGGGGGGCTCCCATACAAATTTTATTGTGTTTGTGCCGGAAAGGGTTAATATGTATCACCGACCACCATTACTTTTGCAAAAGGAACATTTTTGCCTCTAACACCTATTTCCTCCGACTACTCCTTAGGGGGGCTCCCATACAAATTTTATGGTTTTTGTATATTTATGCCATACACCTGAGCATATGACCTTTAAGAGATTGCCGGAGAGGGTTAATGTGTATTACGGACCTCCATTATTTTTGCAAAAGGAACATTTTTGCCTTTGGCACCTATTCTCTCCGACCACTCCTTAGGGGGGCTCCCATACAAATTTTATGGTTTTTGTGCCGGAAAGGGTTAATATGTATCACTGACTCCCATTACTTCTGCAAAAGGAGCATTTTTTCCTATAACACCTATTCCCTCCGACCACTCCTTAGGGGGGCTCCCATACAAATTTTATGGTTTTTGTTTATTTATTGCATACACCTGAGCATATGACCTTTAATAGAGTGCCGGAGAGGGTTAATATGTATGACCGATCCCCATTACTTTTGCAAAGGAAACATTTTTGCCTTTGACACCTATTCCCTCCGACCACTCCTTAGGGGGGCTCCCATACAAATTTCATGGTTTTGTCGATAAAACCGGAAACTGTCGATAAATAGGTAGCAGGTTTAAGCAAACAAAAACATCAAATGTTGGCTTTATATTTCATGTAATTGTGTAAAATTTATATAAGTTAGAGAGTTCTAACATGAATTTTTGTTGCATTGAGGATCAAGCAGACCAACAAGTGCTAACATCAACATTGTACGATGAGTACTTTAGGCTCACCAAGGGCTCAAAAAGTTATATAAATACCGACACCTGATCACTATCAACCACCCTACTTACCTCCGAGAATGACGTATTCTACGTCAAAAAATCGTTTCATTACAAAATTAAAATGTCGGTGGTTTATGGGTCAACCTTTAGTTTCATATGTAATCCCGGTGGGTCCTATTTATTTCAAAATCATAGATTTTGCCCAAAACCAATTAAATCTTAAAAGCTCGAATGGGATAAAAAATGGTCGCTATTTATGCAAGTGGTAACAATTTCAAATTGGAAAATAGTCGCTATTTTTACAATTTCGAATCAATCCATTTCCGTTTTATAGAAAAAATACTCGCTGAAATGGTAAAAAAGGTCAATCCTAAACATTTAGGGTTAAAATGGTCATAATTTGCATTCGGCTATTCATTTTAAAGAGGAAGATTAGTTGAAAAATAGCCCTAGATTGAAACGATTCTCTATAAATATCTCACTATCTTGACGTTATGAGAAAATTGTTATTCCAAGCTTGGATTGTTATCAGAAAAGAAAACTACTTTTAAAATGGCTACTAGCCCAAGCACAGAGCCTTGTAGAATCTGTTGATAACATGAACCTTTAAAACGTTTATCAGCAAAAGTTCTAAAAGCAATCATATCTCAAAACCTAATATACTCCACCACACCGTGTCTGTTTTTAAGTGGAACTTCAAAAGTGACTCTACGAAGAACTATCAAAGTTATCTTAAGAAAACTATAAAGTTATTTATTCAAAGTTAAAAAATATTTTCGAAGATTTTTTCAAACACATAAAAGTACTTAAAAAAAAAACGAAATATTTTAAAAAATTTTTTAACCATATAAATTTTTGAATCTTTACCGTCAATGACTTCAGACAAAAAATTTACACACAATAAACCTTTCATTCTCTAACACACCTCGCTCTTACTTAACTCACCTCTTTGATTACACATGTGCTCACAACCATTTCCTATTCTTTTTTATAAAGTTTAGCGTAAATAGTGTTTCTCCCGTGCAATCCTTATGGAAACAAAAAAGATAAAGGACGACACATTCGTTCCTTCAAAATTAGAAACAGAGTACTTCAACTTAGCATATTTTTGTTGAATTGTGTAAGCTTGGCAACTCTTCTTTTGTGTAGATATTGTATCCTTATGAAACGCGCTTTTCTGCAAGCATAAATTCTGAAGCAAAGACCAAAAGAACAAAGTAAAAAAAAAAAAACAAAATCTAGGCACGAACAGGACAACATAACGTACTCTTCAAAGTTCAAATACCTACCTAGGAAAAGTTTGCTCACATGTGTGTGTTTGCTCTCTCACTTTGCGCGCTTTCATCATCAGTTCTATACTCCGGACAGCTCCGAGCTGGCTCCCTTACATAAACGAAAAGAGAGCAAAACAAAGAATGGCAAAAAATGCTTTTGCATCAACAATGGCTAGCGGTAAATAAGCGTACAATCAGAGTATAGCAGAAAAGCAGAGAAGCGGTAAAGAAGAAAGAGTAAATAAAGCAAATAAAGGAATGGCAAGGAAAAATAAAATAAATAGCAAAAAAAAAAAGAGCGCAACATGTGCCAACAAAACAAAGAAAAAAAAAGAAAAAACAAAAAAAACTGCAAACAATGCACTGGGAGAAAACCAGGATGTACTGAATATATGTGTGTGTGTGTGTGTGTGTGTTTAGCGCAAGGCGTGCGTAAAAACGTGCTGACTGTATGAGAACAGAAAAATAACAAACAAATAAAATAAAGAAAAGAAAAAAAAAACAACACACAAATGTCACAAAAACAACTAAGCAAAAATATACATATATTTCTTTGTAATACGTTCGCAGCGGCTGTAGAACTGCTACCAAGCCGCTGTGACAACGCTTTTTGCTGACATTTGCTGCAGGCAGCATTAAGCTCATATCCGCTTTAAGCTGGCATAGTAAATGTTTACCAAGCATTTGAGGCTTTTTGTTTTTCTTCTTCTTCCTTTTGTTGTTCCTTCTTGAATAGCTATTTTAGAGTGCTTTTTGTTGTGTCTTCGATTTTGACAATTTTTTTAAAGCATTTTTTGTTTTATTTTCGAAAATGCAGCTTGGCTAAGTATGTGACAGCTTGTGTGCATGTGTGAGTATGCATACACATACACACAAAATGTAAATAGTTGTATGGTAAAAAGCGAAAACAATCAGCTCTTAATGCAATTTTTGTACGGTTGACAGTGCAGCTTGGTGCACCATGACGTATGCGTAACATTGATTAAGTACGACTCTCGACTTAAAGGTCAAAAACAATGGCAAAGCAGCCAAATAAAGCAGCATTTTTGGACATATAATCAAATTAAATTCAACACACAATAAATTGCTGCTTGCAATGATTTTTATTGCAATTAACCTCACTTTATTTAACAGGCATTTAATAGCATTACAATACTTTTATTTAAGTGATTTTACAGTGGTTGTTGTTGGCTTGTTCAGCTGTTGGTCATATTTTAAGCATACTTTTATGTGAGTGTTTAATGCAATTAAGTCTGAACTTTAGCCAGCAAATGTGTTTGGCTTTTGATATTTTTTAATTGGCTTTTGTGGTAGAAACTTTAGCTATACTTGCACTTAACTCCCATTAAGTGCAAAGTCATGTTCAAATATTTATAGTTATAGACACGGAATGTATCATTGAAGTTAAAAAAAAAAAAATAATTAAATATAGAAAACCTATTTTTTTTTTGTCTTACTTGCGATAGCTTGCATTTTCTATTATTATGTTGGATAAGTTATTAGCGTTATTATGTAAATGCTTACGTCATTAATTAGCATAGTGATAAAACAAGCTTACAAACTAGCCATGAAAATATTTATAGAATGTATTGCATCATAGCAACTTTTTATTTTAAATAGTCTAAAATCAATTCTATTTATAATTTTTATTTGGTTTATTTTAGTTATTTAATGTTAGTTATTTAACCCTTTGTGGCATACATTTTTCTCCGGGATAAATTCGGAAAATCGTAGCTGATCTTATAGTTTTCGGAGTCACTGATCACGAATCTGAGGTCAGATTTGTTGACTTCGCAGAGGGCGCCACCGTACACCGCATGCGCGTAGTGAATGTCCTTGAGAAATCGACGCATGGTCCCGAAACCTGGTACCCGGGGGTTTAGGGGGTCGCTGATCACGAATCTGAGGTCAGATTTGTTGACTTCGCAGAGGGTGCCAAGTATCGTATCAGTGTTTAATCGTAATCATGGATTAAAAATACGTTTGCACTTGAATTTCCTTGAAAAACTCAGTTTCGTAAGTAATCAAGATATAAGTTTCGTCTCAATCCGCTCTCAGCCGAATCCGGAGACACGAACGCGGACGTGGCGGTTATAGTCTCCATTTGTTTGGTTTTTTTGGTTTTTTTTTGTGTTTTTTTTTGTTTTTTTTTGTTTTTTTTTTTGTTTTTTTTTTGTTTTTTTTTTGTGTTTTTTTGTTTTTTTTTTGTTTTTTTTTTATTTTTTAGTCTTTGATTTTCCTTATTTTTTTGGTTTTTCAATTGTTTTTCTTGAATTTCTTGGAAAAGACAGCGAGTCTTACAGCCAATAATGATTTTTTTCGCCAGAAGTTGATATTTTTTGTAATTTGTGTATTAATTAGCAATAATTTATTAACAACTTCTCATCATTGACAACTTTTGTGCACTCTCCACCATCCTGATAATTTTAAGACATAAAAAACTGAATGGAAAAGACTTGAAGGTTCCCGAAAAATATGAAAAACTAATTGGAATGAGGTGGGAACCCACAATCCCACTATGCCGCGAAGGGTTAATGTATACTGAAGTCCTTACAGATTAAATTCTCAATTCTTAATTAGATGACAAATAAATAAAATGCTTAGTTTAGGTTAGGTTAGGTTAGGTAAGGTTAGGTTTTGATGGCTGAGCCGGCAGACGAGTCGTACACTTAGGCCAGTGCAGGCCCGTTGTGATACCATATAATCTCTTTTGACCTATGAGAGTTATCCCTTCTCAAAAAACCAGTTCGAACGGATTATGAATTTTATTATATGCTTGATTTCCATGCATGAGACTTCGGTAAGTCCATTTAAGAAGGGATGGCCCAGAGTTTCCAATCTCCTTTTACTTAGCGCCGGACATTCGCAGAGGAAATGCTGGACATTTTCTACCTCTTCTTCACAGTTGCAGCTTTTGCAAAAATCATTAGATGTAAGTCCTAAACGAAAAGTATGCGTTCCGTTTAGACAGTGACCCATCAGGATTCCTACTTTTTTAGACAGTGAGTTGATGCGCTTTAAGTCGTAGGAAGGCCACATTAGCTTAGCTGTCCTACATGTGGCAAGGTATTCCCAGCGTTCTTGTACAAGACTTAAAGATCTGTTCCTGCACCGGAGTTTATAGGAGGACATGGGTATACCAATAAAGTCCTATTTAAGAGGGTGTTTGAGGTCGTACCCTTCCTTGCCAATTCGTCAGCCAGATTATTGCCCTCGATATCGCTATGACCGGGTACCCATATGGTGGATCCTGAATAACCTTGCCATCTCGTTAAGAGATCTGCGGTACTCAGTGAGAGTTTTAGAGTTATCAATATGCAAGTTCAGCGCTTTGAGCGCAGCTTGACCATCTGAGAATATGTAAATATTCTTTCCCCTAAGGTCTCTTTGACCTAAAATCTTAGCGGAGTCGTTGAAGCTAGGTTTGCTCGTAATGATTTTATTGAATTCTAATTCAATCACAAAAATCACAAAAATTATAAAGCAAAGGTAACTCAATGTTATAAAAATTATAAAGGCAAGTAAATACATGTAAAGTAGATAACGATAGTAAAATTAGAAAGAGCCTCGCTACATACTCCCCCTCATAAAGTGTAAAACGTCTCGGTACACTTTATGCTCCTTCAAGCTTTCGTGGCCTCCCTCTTTTTGAAATAGGATAAATGGGTTTGCTTGATTGAAGATCGTCGACATTGCTACGCGATAAAGCTGATGTGTGAAATACACCTACTGCGGACATGGGGTCTTGCGTTTTACCAACTTCGAAGGTATTATCTCCAAGTTGCTTTAAAATGAAATACGGTCCATCGCGCCTTGGAACAAATTTTGCTGAAATGTCTTTTAAAGCGTCGCTTATTTTATGTGTAGTGATCCAAACAGCTTCACCAACTTTATAATTCATTCCTGATCTGCGTTTTTTATTTGCATAACAATTATTTCGTTCGTTTTCTTTGAGTTGGTGAACCTTTGATTCTTCCAAGATGTTAGAAAATATTTTTAGTTGTGGAGTCATTTCTTCCACAAAATTTTCGTTGTTAATAATAGATGTTATATTGTGTGAAATATCTACTGGTGTTCTTAGTTCTCTTCCAAAGTTAAGGAAAGCTGCTGTGTGACCTGTATTTCGACAGACAACAGTGTTCATTGCATAACGAATTGCAAGTAGATATTTATTCCACGTATTATGTTTATCTTCCACTAGTATAGACAATCTTATTTGTAAATCCAAATTTTTGCGTTCTACCATATTTGCTTGAGGATGATACAATGGAATCAGTTCTTGGTTAATTCCCAATGATTTAGTTAAGTATTGCATTACTGAAGATATAAATTGTGGACCATTATCACTAATGACTTTTCTTGGTAATCCATAACGCAGAAAAACTTCGTTTAATAGGGTTGTTGCACAATTAACCGCAGTGGATTCCTTCAGAGAAAAAATCTCAATCCAGCGAGTTGCTGTGTCTTCAACTATAAATATATATTTGAATTCATCGCTTGGCGGAAGTGGACCAAAAAGATCAATAGCTAATACTTCAAAACGTTGATTTATTGGGTTTGATTTTAAAAGGCCTGCTGGTTTTAAATTTGAAGGTTTATAACGTTGGCATTTTTCACAGCTCTTGATAAATTTTTCGATATCCTTTGCCATTCGTGGCCATGAAAAGTGTTCCATTATTTTTAACTTTGTCTTTTCGATACCATAATGTCCGGAATAATCTGCGCAGTGAAACTCTTCAATGATTTCTTTTCGTTTTTGCGTAGGTACGATTAATTGTGCGCTATCTTTTTCGGTACTGACATAACGATAAAGGACTCCATTATTCATTAAATAACCAACAGATGCAAACTTCTTGGCAAATTCTGAATTTTCAATATTCATGGATTCAAGGTTGTTTATGATTTTAGCAAGCTCTTTGTCTTTAAGTTGTTCCGCTCTTAATTCTTTTGCGGATTTTGTGGGCATGTTAACTTCAAACACAAACAGATGAGATGAAATCGGAGGTCTTGACAAATTATCGGCAACGTTATTGAGTTTTCCTTTTATGTATTTTATTTCTATGTCGAATGGTTGTAATTGTAAGGCCCATCTTGCTAATCGACCAGTAGGTTTTTTTATGTTCATAAGCCATTTTAGCGGTTGATGATCCGTTAGCAATACAAGTTTGGATCCTTCAAAGTAACCACGGAATTTATTAACAGCCCAAACGATTGCAAGTGCCTCTCGTTCTATTGTTGAGTAGTTTTTTTCAGCGTCAGTTAATAAACGGCTCGCGTACTCAACTGGATGTTCGTCTGCTCCCTCCCCCTGGGCAAGAACTGCACCGAGCGCATAACTGCTAGCATCTGTTTTTAATAAAAATGGTTCATTCTCGTCAGCTTGTTTTAACACCGGAGGAGTAGAAAGAAGATATTTAAGCATATTAAATGCTTGCTGTTGGTTTTCACTCCATTTCCACTGAACATTCTTTTTTGTTAAATAGCTTAATGATTTACTTACATTTGCAAAGTTGGGAATAAATATGCGGAACCAAGAACAAGTTTGTCAGAATGAAAGAAGTTGCTTAACATCTTTTGGCTCAGGCATTTTTAAATTTGCTTGTGTTCTCATTTCTTCCACTTTTATGCCATCTTTTGTTAACACGTGTCCGAGATAAGTAACTTCTGGGCAAATAGATTTGCATTTGTCTCGATTGACACGAAATCCGAAATTGGAAAGGCGTTGAAATACATTTTTTAGATCCAGGATATGCTGGTTTAATGTTTCTGAGCATATTATAATATCATCCAGATAAACTAAAATAAGGATGTTAGGTAAGCCATTGCGAAATCTATGCATAGTTCGTTGAAACGTTGCAGGAGCATTGCGTAATCCAAACGGCATTCGTTTAAGGTGTATTTCACTTTATCACGTAGCAATGTCGACGATCTTCAATCAAGCAAACCTATTTATCCTATTTCAAAAAGAGGGAGGCCACGAAAGTTTGCATAAAGTGTACCGAGACGTTTTACACTTTATGAGGGGGAGTATGTAGCGATTCATATATAGCCATCATCTCCGCTTGGTAGACACTACAATAGTTTAGGAGGCCAAAGGAAGCTTCTATTTCCAGATCTTGGGAGTAAATTCCTTCCCCTACCTGTTTTTGAAGCTTAGATCCGTCAGTAAAGATTTTAATTCCGTTTTTTTTAAGGGGGGTTTTGTTATCCCAGTCTAGCCGTGAAGGGATGAGAACTTCATAGTTCATTTCAAGATTGAAACAAGGTACACAGTAATCTGTTTTGTCGGGGACCGACGAGTTCAGAATTACCGTGTAACCGCAGCTGTTACCTATTCAATTTCCAAAGATATCTAGAGGGGGAAGATGAAGTATGACATTAAGAGCATTAGTTAGGGTTGTGGATAATGCACCAGTAATACAGAGACATGCACTTCTTTGAACTTTTGCAAATTTCCGAAGTGCAATTGCCTTGTCAAGGACCCTCCACCATGCCAGTGAACTGTATACAAGTATGGGGCGGACAATTGCCGTATAAATTCAGCGCACTATTTTAGGGTAAAACCCCCATTTTTTTACCTATAGATTTTTTACAGGCAAATAGAGCTATATTTACCTTTTTAACGCGCTCCTTTATGTTATTATTCCAGATGAGTTTCTTATCCAGAATAACTCCTAGGTACTTCGTGATGTCACTAAAGAGCAACCTCGTGCCATTCAGGCGCAGTGGTACTAGGTTGGGGATTTTTTATTTCCTAGTGAAAAGGGTGAGATCTGTTTTCTCTGGGTTTACGCTTAATCCACAAGAGGACGCCCATCTCGAAAGGATTAAGAGTGTTTTTTCCATGAGTTGACAAAGGAAATTTTCCGTTTAAGTCGAGAGCGATATCATCTTGTATATGCATATGCAATAACCTTGTAGCCTTCCCCCTTAATGATGCGCAACAGTCGGTCAACCGTCACGGACCACAGAATGGGAGACAGGACTCCCCCTTGCGGAGTTCCCCTGCTTTCAAACCACAGGTAGAGGATCCTCCCATTTCTGAGTTCACCCTCATCTGATTGATGAGACTCACGAGAAAATCCTCCACCCCCAGTTCTGGGAGGGCTGAGGTGACCGCACAGGGAAGAACGTTATTGAATGCTCCTGATATGTCTAGAAAGGCGAAAAGCGCGTATTCTTTTTTCTCAAGTGCCTTTTCAATTGTAGCCACAAGATGATGGAGAGCTGTTGAGTTTTTTAATGCTTAGATTAAAGTGCATTAATTAATGAATTGTTATTCGTTGACGTGTTGAAGTTATGGAAAATTAAAAAAAAAATAATTTTGATTTTATTAAATGTCTTAATGGCATATTGAAAACAATAAGCTTTAGAAGAGGTTAAGAGTCCTTTATTCCAGCAATTATACACATACACAAATTGGCCATTTCAGCCTTTGAAAGGACTTTGACCGTGCTTCTTATGATCAAATTGTGTTGTGCGTGTTATTAAATGTTTGTACACAAATGATCGAGAACTGGACCTACTAGTTTTATGCCGACTCTAAACGACTAATGTGCATGTTCTCAAGAAGCTTCTCTGAGGTTTGACATTGTCTGCAGAGAGGTGCCAGCAGATCTGAGGAATTAATTTCAATTGAAAAAATGTTGAATCTCAACTGGGGTTCGAACCAGGTCTCGAATTGGCATCGAGTCGTCCACGCACTGTTTAACACACACGGTGGTGGGCGTGGCCAAGTGACTTTACTGAATTAAGTACAACTTTTTAACAGCTGGCCAGATGTTTTTTTATTTATTAAGAAGAAATTGCCTTGCTCTCCAGACTTCCACAAAAATACGCTTCTTCCAGTTAGCGTAAAAAACGCATAAAATGCGATGTATCCCATGACTTCCCCCCTCCACCGCAAAAAAAAACAGCTAAACTCTCTGTGTAGACATAACTTAAGGTTTAAGGCATAATAGGCATTTAGCGAATACAGCAACCTTTTTGTTATAGCATGATTAAAACTCAAAATATAACGCTGACCCAAAAAGTATGCTTTGAATTTTTTCAAGTTTAACAAATTTGATTTTTGGTTAATTAATAAATTTTTGATTAACGCAGAAAAGAGCATCGTTTTCCATTAGCTCAACATGACCTAGCCAGCGGAGCCGCTCGATTTTAATGCGCATCACTATGTCGATGTCAGCTTTGAGCTCAAACAGCTCATGGTTCCATCGAATTCGGTACTCACCATTGACCCAGATTGGACCGCAGATTTTACGAAGGATCTTTCTCTCGAAGGCTCCCAAAGTCTTTTCATGAGAACTGCTCAACTTTCAGGTGTGTGCTTCATATAATAGGACGGGTATGAGTAGTGACTTATAGAGCGTGAGTTTTTTTCGTCGAGAGAGGGCCTACTCAACCTAAAGTAACACCTGTTGGCAAGAGTTATCCTTCGCTTTATCTCAATACTGACATCGTTGAAAGAGTTAATGCTGCATCCCAGGTAGACGAAGTCCTTAACAACCTCGAAGGAGATGTTGTCAATAGTGACGTGGTTTCCAAGACGCTGGGACTGTTTATTTGTTGACACTAGGTATTTCGTCTTTTCTGCGTTCATTGCAAGACCCATTCGACTCGACTCTTTCGCTAACCTGGAGAATGCTGCACTGACTTCGCGCGTATTATGGCCAATGATATCGATATCATCAGCATACGCCAGCAGCATAATACTTTTGTAGAATATCGTGCCACTGCGTCTCAAATCAGCAGCTCGGATGATCTTTTCCATCATTAGGTTGAAAAAGTCACACGATAAGGAATCACCTTGTCTGAAACCTCGTTTGGTATCGAATGGAGGAGTAAGATCCTTCCCGATCTTAACTGTGCTGCTGGTGTTGCTCAGTGTCATTCTGCAAAGACGGATGTGCTTTGCAGGAATACCAAATTCAGACATGGTGGAGTATAGATGATTCCTTATTGGACTGTCGAAAGCGGCTTTGTAATCGACAAAAAGATGGTGTGTGTCGATTTGTTTTTCTAGGGTTTTCTCTAAGATTTGTCGTAGCGTAAATATCTGGTCTATGGTGGATTTGCCAGGTCTGAAGCCACACTGATAAGATACAATTAGCTGGTTTACGATGGGATTTAGTCTTTCACATAGCACGCTCGACAGGACCTTATATGCGATATAAAAAAGGCTTATCCCACGGTAGTTGGTGCAAATTGTGGGATCGCCTTTCTTGTGGATTGGGCAGAGCACACTGAGATTTCAATCGTTTGGAATGCATTCTTCCGACCATATTCTGCATAGAAGCTCATAAATGCATTGAAATAGAGCTTCGCCTCCATTTTCGAAGAGCTCAGCAGGTAAGCCATCGGCTCCTGCGGCTTTGTTGTGTTTAAGCCGAGCTATAGCTTTCAAGACTTCACTATGGTCGGGCAGCGGAATTTGAATGCTGTCATCCACAATTGGGGTTTCCGGTATGTCATCTCTATGGGCGGGATTGTTGTCGTCGTCACCATTTAGAAGCCTCGATGTTTTCTCTCCACACCGTCAGTGTACTCTGGATATCTGTCACTAGATTTCCGTTTTCATCCTTGCAGGAAGAGACCCTGGCATTGAAACCATCAGCCAGACGTCTTATTTTTTCGAAAAATGTTCGGACCTCATTCCTGTCATCATGCATCTCAATTTTCTCGCACTCACGCTTTTCCGCTTCTCTTTTTTTCGCCTTAAAATGCGTCTCTCTTCCCTCCTCTTCTCTTTGTATAACTCTTCAGCAGCACGCTTTACAATCGATTGCAGGGTGGCTTTGTAGGCGGCGTCTTTTTCTGCAGTGGCGTCGCGACACTCTTGGTCGTGCCACTGGTTTCGGTGAGGGCGGTGATAGCCAATCACCTCTTCGGCAGCCGTATGCATAGAGTGGGAAATCTGATGCCACTGCGCGCATACATCACCGATCGGAGGAGTGCTTTCTTGAAGCAGGAGTGAGAGTCGAGCAGCAAAGTCTTCGGCTGTTTGTTTTGATTGCAGCTTTTCGACGTCTAGCTTTTTCTGTGCTGAATTGCGCGCATTCTGGGTTGCGCACAAGATAATGATCCGAGTCTATATTGGCACCACGGATCGTACGTACATCTAAACCACTGAAAGAGTGCCTTCCGTCGATCGAAACGTGATTAATATGGTTGCGCATTTTTTGATCAGGAGACCGTCAAGTGGCTTTATGAATATTGAGATGCTTGAATCTAGTGCCACTTACGACCATGTTATGCGCTCCGGCAAAGTCAAACAGCCTCATTCCGTTATCGGAGGTATTGCCGTGGAGGCTGAACTTTCCGACTGTTGGACCAAAGATATTTTCTTTTCTCACCTTGGCGTTGAAGTCAAGCACGATTTTTATGTCGTGGCGGGGGCTGGGCTCATAGGCCTCTTCAAGGCGCTCGTAGAAGCTGTCTTTCGTCTCATCGTCCTTCTCTTCTGTCGGAGCGTGCGCACAAATCAGGCTTATGTTGAAGTATCTTGCCTTGACACGGATTTTGGCAAGTCGTTCATTCACAGGTGCGAATCGCAGGACATGATGCCGTAGTCTCTTGCCAACCACGAATCCGCATCCAAATTCGTGCTTCTCCGCAACGCCGCTGTAGTAGATATCACAGGATGCTTGCCGTGAGCAACCCTGTCCCTTCCATCGCATTTCTTGGATTGCAGTGATATCAGCCTTGTATATTTCTAAGATATCTATCAGTTGGATAGAGGTACCATCCCAATTAAGGGTTCGGACGTTGCAAGTGCATATCCGTATGCGGTAGTAATAAACATGTTCACACCATCAAAAGAGCGGGCTCGACTTGATGTCAAATATAATTGGCCGTGTGTGAATACTGGGGCACTTACAGGTATAATGCAACTGTTCTCAACGACTTTCCCAGAATAGTCATAGCAAATGACAAAGATAGCAGAATTTAAAAAATTACTGTGTCGTGGACATACATAAGTAGTTATATTTTAACACCGCGAATATTAATTTTGTGTTCAAATCCTGGATACCGGCAAGTGATATCCCGGCCAAAGGGTGTGTCACAAAACTCCCAAAATACGCCGGGCAAAAAGGCCAAAGATGTTAAAAACTGCAAGAGCGGTTTTCGTCAATTAAAAGTTGATCACTTACAAAGGAATACGCAGACCATACTAGCTACTTCTGGAAATGGTGGTGCTTACATATTTTCGTCATAACCATAAGTCCTTCAGACCTCTGCGTTTAAGCCCTGTGAATAGTGGAACAACTAAAAGAACCTCTTGCTTTCACTACAACAATTTAGTTTATTTTTATGGCATTTAAAATGTTCTTTTTTTCTAATAAATTCCACATAACTGTTTTTACGTTAAAAATATTAAATAATCCTTTGTTTTCATTTTCACTTTAGTTACCGTCTAAAACTCATGGCGCCAAACGTTCATAGACCCAACCATTTTCTCCCTTATGCACCAAATTATTATCAATTTCCTGAAAAGAAAAACAACTTTAAACAATTCCAGTTATGAACCTTCACATTTCTGTCGTACCTTCTCCGTCTGCGCTCCACGACGAAATCGTATGCGATCGGGCAAAAGATCCGAAGGACCCTGATAAAACTCTATTGCGTGCGGTCGTATCAGATAGCCACCCCAGTTAGGCATCGGCACCGATGCCCTGGGACCCAAAGTTGCCTTAATGCCGGCCTCAAATTTATCCATATAGGTACGTGACATTACTTTCGAGCTTTGTTCACTGGCCAATGTAGCTATTTGAGTAACACGAGGTTGTCGATAGAAGAAAGCCAAAGATTTTTCGTGAGGAATTTTTTCTGCCACGCCCTCTATGCGTACCGATCGACTCATGGGAAACCAATATAACGACAATGAAACATTGGGATTGTTTGCAATATCTTCAGCCTTGCGACTGCCATAGTTCGTAAAAAAGACGAATCCAGCTGCTGTAACATCACGTAGCAATATAAACCGATTCGTTGGAATGCCATCTCTTTCAACGGTAGATTGGTTATATTTTGTTTTTTTTATTTTCTATATTATACAAAAAACTCAAGTAAATGCTTACTTGCTCACTGTTGCTAGGCAGGCAGCATGTGCTTCATCAGTTTCCTCAAGCTTTCGCGCTTCTTTCCACCATTTTCGAAAAAGATACATCGGATCCTTAACTTTAATTCCTTTTTCCAGCAACACTTCCTTTCGTTCGAGGTATTTAACACGCATTGCTTGTAAATATTTGCTAAAGTTCTGTGCGTTGGGTGAAAATAAAAGTTAAAGAAATTTATAAAGTTTTTCACCGGCTTGCTTATAACGGTAAAATTTACTGTGGACGCCATGCTGTTAATTTGGCAGGATTATTTGAACTTTTTTGTTGTTTATGGCCAAAATATATTAAAACACTTCAATTTGTTTGTTGTTTGTTACACATTAATTTGGAAATTTGTTTTTGTTTTTTATTTTTGACACTGAAAACAGAGAAAAGCCGGTAACAAGCGTTGTGAATCAGTACAAAATGAAGAAATATCTTATCGCTGCAATTTTTGTTTTTTTATTGTAGCAAACGAAAAATGTATTTTAAGCAATGCCATGGTTATCGGTGGGTTACTTATCAAACGTTTCAATGCGTTAATGTGAACATGTATTAATTCTTATTCTTGGAAACTTTTTTGAGCTTTATGGACTTCTTGGGCAATAAACGATGATTCAAAGACCAATACGTTCCACATGTATTATCTGCGGAACTAGGTAAGTCATTGGAACTTTTTTGCTATTGTGGAATCCTTGTACAAAAATCAATGTTTTTTAGATAAATATGTTCCTCTGGGATTATATATGGAATTGGTTGGATTATTGAAATGTTTTTGGGTTATATGGACTTCTTTTAACAATAATTTGGGGTTGTTATGGAACAAGTTGGGCTACCACTAAAAGAGTTCCAATAATCCGACTAGTTCCATAGAAAATCCCAGGTTATCGACTATTATTCGTAAATTTTTATCGAAAGAGTCTACAAAACCCAAAAAAAATAAAATAGGCCGAATTGATTAACAGATAATCGCGGTGGAACATATTTGAATGATTATCATTGATTTTTTCTACGGAGTTCGCAAAACTTAAAAAAGTTTCAATGATTCAACTAATTCCATAAATTATTCCAGTGAACCTATTTGACCGATTTTCCTAGATTTTAACCGAAAAGGTCTACAAAGTTCATAAAAGTTCCAACTACACATTTAGTTCCATAGATATGACAGTTACTCATATTGACCATAGTGTATTTCATTTGGTTGAAGGGAAAATATCAACGCTTTGTGCTTTATCGAATATGTCGAATTTGTAACCATGCTATATTTATGGTCACCCTGCTCAATCGCCTGCCTGGATTCTTAGAAGTTGGGACATGTCAACCGTTGGAAACCATGGAAAAATGAAAGGCTTTTTCACCTGTAAAGCACTGCTTTATTGGGAGAAAATTAACATTTTTGCATCGAATTGTCACGAGCGATGATAAGTGAGTCCATTGCGACAATACCAAGCGCAGAAAGTAATGTTTAAGTCCGGTTCACCATCAACGCCAGTAGCAAAGCTAAATATCCATGAATCCAAGCTCATGCTCTGTATTTCCTGGTATTAGTTGGATGTGATATACTACTCAAACCGAATGATGCTATCACGTTAGATCGCTACTGACTAAAATTGATGCACTTGTGTAGTGCGTTAAATGTTAAACGGCCGGAATACTTCGAAAGGCACGACAAAGTGGTTTTATAGCTAGACAATATTCGCCCATACATCGTGAAACCGGTCAAAAAATACTTGAAAACGCTCAATACTTATTGCTAACCCAACCGGCGATTTCTCTAGAAAATGTTCCTTTTGATCGATGGCCCATGACCTGTCTGCGCAGAAGCTCACTACTTATGAAGATTACATAAAGGACGAAGCGTTCCTTCGACATGTCCAAAAGATTGGGGAAAAAGTAGTTGATAACGATGGAGAATACTTTACTTCGATTTTGATGCGTTTAACTATGTCATATCGGCTTACAGCTCATACAGCTCGTAGTTCCATCGAAGTCGGTACTCGCCATTAACGCAGATAGAATCGAAGATCTTAAGAATGATCTTTCTGTCGAAGACTCCCAAAGTCCTTTCGTCAGATCGTTCCGGTTTGTGCTGTATACAATACGACGGGCATTACAAGTGACTAATAGAGCGTGAGTTTTGTTCGTCGAGAGAAGACTCTACTTTACAATTGCATACTCAGCCCAAAGTAACACCTGTTGGCAGGAGTTAACCCTTGTTTTATTTCAATGGAGGAGTTTACGCTGGATCCCAGGTAGACGAAGTCCTTAAAAACCTCTAAGGAGATGTTGTCTATAGTTACATGGTTTCCAAAACACTGAGACTATTTTCTTTTGTTGACACTAGATATTTCGTTTTATTTACGTTCACTGCAAGGCCCTTTCGAATCGAATCTTTCGATAATCTATAGGTTGCTGCGATGACTTCAGCATACGCCAGCAGCACAGTACTCTTGTAGGATAACGTGCTACTAAATCTGAAATCAGCAGCTCGGATGATCTTCTCCATCATTAGGTAAACAAAGTCGCATGATAAGAAATCACCTTGTCTAAAACCTCGTTTGGTTTTCTCTGTTTCTCAGTTTTGACAGTTTTACAATTTTTAGTCCAAAAAGGACGTGGAAAATACGAGAATAGTATAGCGAGACAGAAACCAGAAAGAGTCTGGCGAAGGCCAAAATTTTTATAAACGGTATAATACGACATCAATATATTTCAAAATGTTTTCAAAGCCTTTTTCGTAACGATATTCAGATAATTCATTCTTCTTATTTGTGGAATGCCACATCGGTTGGTAGATGCCAAGACGAAATGGTGCAATATTCAGCATTAATGTTCAACTGTTAGCATAAGTTGATGATTTCGATATCTTTTTATCGAATTAAGGCCTACCCAAAATAGACGATTTGCTCCGTAACGAGTGAAGACGAAAATGTTCGCTTAAATGCATTTCAATGTTGTAACCCAAAATGAACAAACGTAAACTTATCGAAACTAAACGATTTAACGAGACGTTCTGTTCCGTAACAATCGAACTTTTAGCGTCTCAACTCGTCAACAACAGCTGTGCAGGTAGTCTTCTTCTTTTTTCAGGCGATAGGAGGAACTCGTTTCATTTTGGGTTAAATGTCAAAACAGACGTAACGAATGCAAACGTTCGGCAAGTTGCAATCGTCCCGTTTCGTTTATTTTGGTTAGGGCTTTAGTCTTGACTGTTCGGTTATATGATGTTTAAAAATGGATGTTGAACAGTTCTGAATCATCTAGAGGAAGATTTCTTATAATATATACGCTCCAATTAATGGAACAGAATCCTAATGCGAGAGCTTTAAGAACTGTACAGTCACTGACCGCTGGCTAGGTCGTATTAAGCAATTGGAGAGTGACGCTACAACGAAGAAAAGTTCAATCCAGTATCCGGCGGTGTTAGAACCAAAAAAGGAAACTTTAACAAGCATCGGGCAGCCTGACAGCTTTTGATAAATGACGCCAGTTAGTCCACCACTAATTCACGTTTTAGAGCATCCAGAAAATCAAGAGTAGTATAGACGCGACAAATGAAAGTATAAACCTCAATCTTTTTGCCTTTGAGTACATAATACATGACATTTGCAGTAGTTCTTAAATTTGTGTTTCGACCTTTGTTTTTTATAACAGCACGGAGTCGGTTTGACATACTTCCGACCAAATTCAATAGTATCTCGTGAGGAAGTTTATCCCATTGATCCTGCATCTCTGCCCAAAAGTTGTTGAGGTAAGTCCTGCTATGCGCTGCTATTTTGGTGTCGAGAATCGTCGACAAGTGCTCTATAGAATTCAAGTCGTGTGCATGGGCCGGCCACTCCAACTTTTGAATACCATTACTCTTAAAAAACATGTTTACAATGCGGGAGGTGTGCTTAGGATTGTTGTCCTGTTGGAAGACGAACGATCTTAAGTCCATTTTTTGGCGTATTGTTCAAGGTTTTGTTGGAGTATCTCTAGGTAAATAATTGCCGTGATTCTGCTAACGATTTTTATCAAGATGCCGACACCGTTTGCAGAGAAACAACCCCATACTATAAAGGATCCTCTACCATGTTTTACGGTATGCTGAATAAAATTTCGTTTGAGACGATCTGACTGGCTGCATCACCCACGTTTTCGTTTCTTCGCAGTTTTTAACTCATTTGGACACATCAGACCAAATTATGGTGTCCCAGAACGAATTTGCCTTGTCGATTTTATACTTTCAACTGACGCCTAGTGTATATTAACACATGGTCCAATAAGTCAAGAGACTAAGTAATAAAAAAACCTTTTTTTTTGCAAATATTCTTCTGTATTCATCAACATAGGTTCCTTCAAGAGCAATACATTCATTCCGCCGCTTTTCTATCTTTTCAATACCGGTTTTGTAGAACGATTTTTGCTTCGCCTCAAAATACGCTTCAGTTTCAGCCATCACCTCTTCATTGGAGCCAAACTCTTACCGGCAAGCATTTTTTTTTAAGTCATCAAAGAGCCAGTAGTCGCTGGGGCCAAATCTGGCGAATACGGTGGATGAGGAAGCAATTCGAAGCCCAATTCGTAGATTTTCGCCAAAGTTTTCATCGATTTATGACACGGTGCATTGTGTCTTGGTGAAAAATAATTTTTTTTCTTCTTCGAATGGGGCAGATTTTTCGCGATTTCATCCTTCAAACGCTCCAACAATGCTATATAATAATCGCTGTTGATTGTTTTTCCCTTTTCGAGATAGTCGATGAACAAAATTCCATGTACATCCCAAAATACAGATGCCATAACCTTTCCAGCCGACTGGTGTGTTTTTGGTCGCTTTGGCCTACTTTCATCGGTTGCTCTCCACTCAGCTGACGACCGTTTTGATTCCGGTGTGTAATGGTGAATCCATGTTTCATCCATTGTCACATACCGACGCGAAAATTCATGTTTATTCTTTGTAAACAGTGTCAAACAGCTCTCAGAATCATCGACACGTTGTTGTTTTTGGTCCGGTGTGAAAAAACGCGGCACCTATTTGGAAAGTAGCTTTCTCATCGACAAATGCTCCTGTAGTATTGTTCCCACACTGCCTTTCGATATCTTCAGAGACTCAACTAGCTTGCGCACCTTCACTTTACGGTCGGCAGTATTAAGTACAGTATGCCCACTTTTATGATCTATTATCTAAAGACATTTGAAACTAGTAAGAAATGATCTTCGACTGGGCTGAAGTTAAAATACCTCCAAAGTCTTAGCAGTCAATAGAATGTTTATCTGTTAAAACATTTTCGTCATAATGTTAACAGAAAATATTCGCTTTTGTTTTTTGATAAAATATTTTTGTATGGGAGGTAGGCGTGGTTTTCATTTCATTGAATTTCATACTCAAAGTGTATATCGGTGATTCCATGTCAAAACACACACTTTTCTGACATCACTATTTTTGAAAATTTTTAAACTCTATGGTTTGATAGTTCTCCTGAAACGTACTATATCTACATACTTTATTTTTTTAATTTTTATTTTGTTCTTTAAGTAAAAAAATTTCCAAATATCTTAAAAAATACAATTAGTACATGTATTCAAACAGCTGTAACTTCGAAACCGTAAGTCGTACAGAAAAAATTCTGAGATATATCTTGAAGACCTTGAATAGGTATTTCTTGTGGTGTACTTTTCTTGGACTGTTTTTATGCACTTTTTGTATTTTTTAAGATATGTTGAAATTTTTTACAGTGTATAACTTAAAAAATAAATTGTTTTCGCAAAAACAAAAATACAGTTTAAGTTATTTTCACGAGCACTACTAACCTACAAAGTTTAAAAAAAATCTGAATCACAAAGGTCAGATTTTGCTCAAGAATAGTCGAATTGTATGGAATCATCGATATTAAATATTAAAGCTCATATGCAAAAGTCCATATATTAATTTTTGTGGAATTAAAGGGATTTTACATTTTTGGCAAAGTCACTTTGTATTGGAGGTAGGCGTGGTTTTCATCTGATTTGGTTGAATTTCATACTCAGAGTGTACATTCAATATCAAAACTTATATGCAAAATTTAATTTCATATATTAATTTTTGTGGAATTATAAGAGACGTTCCCGTTTTGATTAAGTCAATTTATATGGGAGGTGCGCGTGGTTTTCATCACATTTGGCTCATATTCGAATTTCGTGATGGCTTGAAAATTACGGCTGTAATCGTGTTCACAGACAAACGGAAATGGTTAAATCGACTCGGGTGATAATACTGATCAAGAATAAATATACTTTTCTATACCTACCACGCCTAATTATGGTCGTAAGAAACGGAGTGACAAAATATATATACCCTTTCTACCTCTTTTAAACTTTGGAGTATAAACATTCTATCGAATAAAACAATTCTATAACTCCTATATTTTTGAAAAGAGATTAAAGATATATTTAAGTAAGTTAAAAATAAATTGGTCACACAAAAGAAAAACAGTGATAATGCAATCATCAAGCACGCTCATTAGATTATGTGATTAGAAATTCACTCTTATCAAGTACGTTTGCATTACTTCTACCGGTATAGCACAGGTATTAACGCAGAGTATAATTTTTTCATGCAAGTTTCAAAGTACAACACATAAAATTTAAAGCTGAAAGATCTTTTTTTTTTATACTTCTTCAGTGTGTCCTTGATATCGAATAAAAATGTTCAAAATGAAGCGAAGTCAACAAATCATATATTGCTTATTTTAAATATTTTAAAAGCTTTTCCTTGCTGCCGAAACAGTGCTTGAGTTTTAATATGAAGTAAAATATCAAAACATAGAACGACAATGAAATACAAGCAAAGAGAAATCATAGTAAGCACATCGTGTGCTCCATCCCAGAAGGAAAGTGTGGAATGTATGACTTTAAGAATGCATGAATTCTTCGTCGAAAAAAGAGAGAAAAAAGAAACATGACCGAGTAAAGTATCTTTGAATGCAAACGTTTTTCTTATTTTGAACGAATGATAAAAAACATTGATTCCTTCATACATTCTTTATTCATGTAAGAAAAAGTACATAATTTTTTCACAAAGTTTTCGTTCATGTTAAAAACATGTAATATTTCACACATTCTTTAGGAATGCAAAAAGGATGCATGATTTTCCTATGACATCGCCGTGTAAAAAACCACGCGTTCTGGAATGTATACTTAATAGGGGCGATACATTCTAAAAAACATTCCTATACATGACCATTTCAGCATCAGAAATCATCAGAAATCAGCATAGAAAAATTTCCATCGAACGTTTTCAGTTTTTTCCGAATAGTCAGTCAACCTTAAAAAATTACAAAAAAAAGCCATTTCTCGAAAACGAAGCAAAATGGACGAAAAATACCAATTTTTCAGGGCTCACAAATAGACGAGTGGATTGATATAATAACATAACCCCAAAAAATTAGAAAAAAATGCCATACCTTGAAAACGAAGCCGTACCAGTACTCCGGTGCTCAAGTGGTACACTTGCGACATGCCGGCTTAACGTATCTTCTGGCTTAACGTATATCCATTCAAGTTCGAAAAATTTCCCTTTTGCTATAAAGGAGCTCTACAGTAGCTTGTTTCAATGCATTATTCCATCAATTTATGACATTTTATAATATCTTGATATCAAAAATTTGTTATCTTATAAAGCAATTGTAATAAATAATTATTATATGCATCGCATTGAGTGTTTTTGATCTTAAGTTATAAGCGCCTTAGTAACGCAGATCAATGCATAAAATTTGCTGATAATGAAGGAGCAATAAAAGTATAAAATTATTAACGTATATTAACTCTTATACATTGAAGCTATAAAAACTTTTACTAATTTTGGCAAATGCTAGGGAACTTCGCAAACATTCCGAATCGCATAACTTTTAACTTAAACATTATTATGGCGCCAAACGTTCATAGACCCAACCGTTTTCCCCTTTGTACACCAGCTTATCATCAACTTCCTAAAAGCGGGAAAAAGAAGTGGTTGGAAATAAAATAGATAATGCTGAATACAAGCGACCTACCTTCTCTACGCCGTCACCTCTGCGGAAACGTATGCGATCATGCAAGCGATCTGTTTGACCCTGCCAGAACTCTACCGAACGTGGTTTTATCAAATAGCCACCCCAGTTGGGCAGCGGCACCTCATCATTAGCGCCCAAGGAAGCTTTAATTTCTGTCTCAATGGCATCCAAATGTTCGCGTGATGGTATGGGTGTGCTTTGCTTGCTAGCTAGTGCGCCAATTTGACTCGCACGTGGACGCTCGTGGAAATATTTCAAAGATTGTGCGTGTGGCACCTTCTCAGCGACACCTTCGATGCGTATGGAGCGACGCAGCGGACACCAGTAGAAAGTCATGGCTACATTGGGATTATTGGCAATATCCTGAGCCTTTTGACTGCCATAGTTGGTGAAGAAGGTGAAACCTTCGTCTGTAACATCCTTCAGCAGCACAATGCGATTCGTTGGAAAACCATGTCTATTAGAAAAAGTTTAAAACAAAACGCTGTGAAGTGTTGAAACAGAGGGCAGCGAAATTTTGCTTACTTGTTCACCGTGGCCAGACAGAAGGCATTCGGCTCAACACACTCCTCTGTGTTAATGGCTCCATCCAACCATTCGCGGAAGACGCTAAAAGGCTCTTTGATTTTGATATCTTTCTCTAGAAAAACTTGCTTCTTCTCATGATACTTGATGCGCATTGCTGAAATGGAGGGAACAAAGCTCAAGGTTAAACTCACGAAGAAATTCCTTTTATTTTTGTTTCACAAAATGTTCCAAACAGTTGGTATAAATTACTTACCAGATAGTTTAACATTTGATGAAGACATGCTGCGTATTAAATGAACTAATTTCACTGCAAAATAAAGAACGGGAACACAAATCTTAAAAAATTTCTAAAGTAATTTCTCTAACGCTGCTGGAACTAAATATTCACTGGACTTTGCATTATGATGAAATTACAAACTGTCATTTAATATTTTTGCTTACTTTTCTTCTTGTGTTCTTCTTTTTCATCTACTTTATTTAAGTTACTTTTTAGATGTCACAAAAACAAAAACACTGGGTATCATATTTATATGTTTTGCTTTGGTTTTGCTAGTCTTCTAATACTTTGGAGTTGTTGTTGTTGTTGTTGTTGTTGTTGTTGTTGTTGTTGTTGTTGTTGTTGTTGTTGTTGTTGTTGTTGTTGTTGTTGTTGTTGGGTTTGTTGTTGTTGTATTATCGTTATCACTTGACAGCTAACAGCTGTTTGTCAGTAATGCTAACTTGCTTAAAAGAGAATGTTAACGAAAGGGCATTTTTCTTGTCTTTCAATCTTTTCCCCACTCAACTTGTGGATGCAGACTGTAAACACAATGAGCGCAACATGCGATCGACGAAAATTGCTCTTTATGTTGCGTTTATAGTAAGTTAAAATAAGGCGTTCATGCTCATAGCAAAATGCTGAGAACAAAGTGTGTTTATGCTGGCCATGGTTGAATAAATAAGGTTGTCGCATGGGTGAGAGCGAGTTCCCATAAATGTCAAATCGAAGTTGACAGCTCATACAAAATCTGAAAACGAAAATTAATAACACGAAAAGCCGTTGAAGTTGTTGTTGTTGCTTTTCATTGATTTTGACAATTATGGGTACTGAGAAGAGAGTACGATCAACCACGAGACAACCTTATTTATTCAACTATGATGCTGGCTTTAATTTTAACATTTTTGTTTCGAAGATTGATGTTGGATACAGGTATAAGATTGACTGCGTTCAGCATTTGCAACTGTTGTTTAACTATTGAGCTCAACACGTTGAGTAATTGTACCAGAAAAATAAAAAGATACCAAAGACGCACAATTTTCACAACACATGTTGACCATGTTGAGCTGATCAGAAACTGATTCTTATGCGTTTAGCAGTCACACACTCAACGGTTACACAACAGTTGTACCCAACAAGAATAGAAATAAGATTACGCCAACAGAGGCAGAAAAAGTTGCACCGTTCTACCGTTCACCGACATAAATAGTAAAAGACACTTTCTCTGTTTTTCTCACTGATTTTCTGTTCGTACAAGAAGAGACGAAATATAGTGCAAAATAGTTCTGTACGACTTATTTTTAAGTTACAGCTCTGTTTGTTTACGTTGTGCTCAGTGAAAAACAGCTGATTTTAATAGTATGTCGAACATGACGTAGGCAATCATACGCATTGCATAATCTTGTATGTATTATTTTTGAGTTGTACCTGCTGAATGCAGCAATTGCAAGATGTAAAAAACTAAACCCTGAAGTACAAAAGTGCGAGAGTGCGATGCGAGAATGCGATAAGATTAAATAACGTACTCACGCACGTATTGCCCTCGCATATTATGTACAATGAGAAACGCTTGTTTTGAAGGAACCAGAGTTGCGTCGGTTAAAAATAAAAGCGTACTGTTTAAATAATAAAATTTGTGGACAAAGGCTGTGTAGAAAGGGAATTTAGCAGGGTCCAACATGTTGGATCGTTCGAAAGCTCAATAAAATTTTGCCGTTAATTTTCCATCCAACTTTGTCTTCCAACATGTTGAACTTTTAACTCGTGGTAGAAAAAAAGTTACTGAGTTGAATACAATTTCTGTCTGTTGAAATATAGGCCCCTATTAGGTACGACAACTCAACTTAAGTTGACGTGAGTTAAGACACCTCAACTGAACTTTTTTGCCATATTACGCATAACATACATTTTCAGTTGAGATGTGGTGTAAAATTGCTGTTTCTATTGGAGCATGATTACACCGAAATTTTGACACTTTCGTTGAAATGAATCAGCTGTTCGCATTAATTTCAGGCCCCTATTAGGTACGACAACTCAACTTAAGTTGAGTGTGTAATTTGTAAATTTGTATTGTCTATTACACATTTGAGGTACATATGTGTCTATCGACTGACAAGTATGTATCTCAGAGATGTGTATGTATTTTTTGTGGTATTAGGTTTAACAATGCAACTATGTCTCGAGTGTAAAAACTGTCAAAAACTTACATCTGCTTTGAGCTAGTTGTATAGCGTCTTTAGAGGTGCCCAAGCCCTATGCACTTGGTGCACATTTGTTTTTGTAAAAGCACTTAGGATTGGCTGTGTATTCTAATATACACACACAGCACTCCGCACTAAGCAATACAAAATACACAAACAAATTTGTCTTTTTTGTTTTTGATCTTTTTTCGTTGCTTATACCGAAGTGCAAGCAACAACACTTTCGTATGCTTTGTTGGTACATTTTGGTGACAGTGATCTTCTACGTAGATTTTGTTGTTGTCTAACATAGTATGCTTTCGTTTACGAAAGGTTGCAGGATTTTATATGTATTAGTGTTTGCACTTCCATAAGAAAGTTTTGGGCACTCCTGCTCTATACTATTATTTCCTTGCTTTATTACTTGTGAACAAAATACACATACACAAAAATTGAAATTAATGCGAACAGCTGATTCATTTCAACGAAAGTGTCAAAATTTCGGTGTAATCATGCTCCAATAGAAACAGCAATTTTACACCACAGCTCAACTGAAAATGTATGTTATGCGTAATATGGCAAAAAAGTTCAGTTGAGGTGTCTTAGGCCCCTATTAGGTACGACAACTCAACTTAAGTTGAGTGTGTAATTTGTAAATTTGTATTGTCTATTACACATTTGAGGTACATATGTGTCTATCGACTGACAAGTATGTATCTCAGAGATGTGTATGTATATTTTGTGGTATTAGGTTTAACAATGCAACTATGTCTCGAGTGTAAAAACTGTCAAAAACTTACATCTGCTTTGAGCATAGAAATAAAATATAAGGAAGTGGTGTTCTACTCACACATTCTATGCGTGTGTTGAAGAATTTTTCAAGCGAGATAGAGCATGATTTTTTGACATAAGCTCTTACACATCAAAACAAAGAAAATGAGTGGTGAAAAAACATTAAAATATTAAATAATTAGCGATTGTCATCGCTATAAATTGTTTTAAAACGAACATAAATAAAATAAAAAATTAAATAAGCATGCGTTCTGCCGTGAAAAGTTGTGAAAGTTCACAAAAAACACATAATAAGGAGGTTTAGTTTCACAGGTAATCTTGCTTTATAGCTTGTTGGTTTCCCGCCATTTGTGTGCATGAGTCATGTGCAAGAGCTTCTGTCAAAACAAAAGTTCAGCTTCATGAGCGCATTTATTCCTTAGGGTGGCAAACATTAGGGCCCTAATTTTTTTTTTGATTGAAGATAAGTTTTAATCAGGGACCGTAACTGTTATAAATTTCTTCAAAAAAGTCAATAAATAATGGTTATTTTTACCGATTTTTTTGTTTTGTTTTTTTTTTATTATTTACTTTTATTTATTCGGACAAAAATACCAGTTAAAATATGTTTATTTTTCGGTTAAAAATAGAAGTTAATATATGACTTATTTTTTCGGTCAAAAATTTATATATGACAGTGATATCCTATATTAAATACTAGGTTACCCGGTACACAATTTTTGCACCCGAAAATATGCTAATGAGCCGAACGACTAGTCGTACCATATGTGCCGTATTTCACGGGACGTGCCGTATTTTGCAAGATTTTTTAAGTGTCCTGCCGCGAAAAAATTTTTCCCGTATTTTTGGCATTTTTTGTAAAATACCTATGATTTCAAATACAATAAAAATTAAATAATAAAAATACGTCTGAACACCAAGAAGTTTTCGCCTTTATTTACGATATAACCTAATGCGGCCCTGTTTGAATGTTTATGTATTTGCATTAACTTCATTGTATTTGTAAAATACTTCATTTCTGTTCAACTTCACCGCTTCCTTATCTCTTAGTTCTTTGGCTTTGAGCTAGTTGTATATCGTCTTTAGAGGTGCCCAAGCCCTATGCACTTGGTGCACATTTGTTTTTGTAAAAGCACTTAGGCATAGGCTGTGTATTCTAATATACACACACAGCACTCCGCACTAAGCAATACAAAATACACAAACAAATTTGTCTTTTTTGTTTTTGATCTTTTTTCGTTGCTTATACCGAAGTGCAAGCAACAACACTTTCGTATGCTTTGTTGGTACATTTTGGTGACAGTGATCTTCTACGTAGATTTTGTTGTTGTCTAACATAGTATGCTTTCGTTTACGAAAGGTTGCAGGATTTTATATGTATTAGTGTTTGCACTTCCATAAGAAAGTTTTGGGCACTCCTGCTCTATACTATTATTTCCTTGCTTTATTACTTGTGAACAAAATACATATACACAAAAATTGAAATGAATGCGAACAGCTGATTCATTTCAACGAAAGTGTCAAAATTTCGGTGTAATCATGCTCCAATAGAAACAGCAATTTTACACCACAGCTCAACTGAAAATGTATGTTATGCGTAATATGGCAAAAAAGTTCAGTTGAGGTGTCTTAACTCACGTCAACTTAAGTTGAGTTGTCGTACCTAATAGGGGCCTTAACTCACGTCAACTCAAGTTGAGTTGTCGTACCTAATAGGGGCCTCAATTTTTGTGTATATGTATTTTGTTCACAAGTAATAAAGCAAGGAAATAATAGTTTAGAGCAGGAGTGCCCAAAACTTTCTTATGGAAGTGCAAACACTAATACATATAAAATCCTGCAACCTTTCGTAAACGAAAGCATACTATGTTAGACAACAACAAAATCTACGTAGAAGATCACTGTCACCAAAATGTACCAACAAAGCATACGAAAGTGTTGTTGCTTGCACTTCGGTATAAGCAACGAAAAAAGATCAAAAACAAAAAAGACAAATTTGTTTGTGTATTTTGTATTGCTTAGAGCGGAGTGCTGTGTGTGTATATTAGAATACACAGCCTATGCCTAAGTGCGCTTACAAAAACAAATGTGCACCAAGTGCATAGGGCTTGGGCACCTCTAAAGATGCTATACAACTAGCTCAAAGCAGATGTAAGTTTTTGACAGTTTTTACACTCGAGACATAGTTGCATTGTTAAACCCATGGTATAATTATACCAGGTAGCATTGACAACTGCTTATTTTCTCTTCAACAGGAAAACATAAATTGTCAAACACAGCTGTTTGCGGAAATACATCAGCAGCTGCTGTGGTTGTTGTTTTTTTTCACTTCAAGGTTTTCAACATTGCTTGTGTTTTCAATGGCGGATTGTGAGCGCTCTCTTTTTGAGTATATTTTTTGACAGTATATGATTTCCGAAGCAACTGTCAATGCTACCATGTATTATTATACCATGTGTTAAACCTAATACCACAAAAAATACATACACATCTCTGAGATACATACTTGTCAGTCGATAGACACATATGTACCTCAAATGTGTAATAGACAATACAAATTTACAAATTACACACTCAACTTAAGTTGAGTTGTCGTACCTAATAGGGGCCATAATTGTCATTTTTGCGGTTCTAAAGGCCGCTTTACATTGTCCTACATTGAAAGAATGTAGAATGGTGTAAACAACGAAAAGCAAAGTGTGTTCGAACCTGTTTTGATTTTTTTGACATGTCGTTCTACATTTTAATTTTTAGGTTTGTTTCTAATTCCATCACACATTCTATCCAACCAGAGATGAGTTTTATCAGATTTCTTCGAATTTAATTTATTGAAAATCACCAAGCTTCAAGTTACATTTCATCAAATGTTTAAAAGCAAGCAAAATAATTACTGCTTCTATTTTTAATGCACAACTGGCCCTTATGCACCTGGCTTACAATACCTACTATGTCCCGATTCATTTTAAGAATTTTCAATTTTTAAATTTTTATTGAATAAAAGTGCAATGTGACTTTGTGAGATAGTCTAAAAGAGAAAAATTAATGTCTTTATACAAAAATTAAAAATGAAAGTGTGATGAAATTCAGTTATACTTTCTATCTCACATGTCGTAACACACAGTAGGACAATGTAAAGCGGCCTTAAAAGGACAATGAAATTTTGACTACTAGTTATTTTGACGTTTTAGATTTCGGCAGTGTATTAGCGCAAAAATATAATTATTTTGCAAAATTAATCTTAATATTTGAAAACGGCCTTTCATTATTTATATTGAAAACAAAAATTGAGCTATAGGCCAAATATTTTGAAAAGGTAATAAAACGCTAAATACATTTTAATATTTTATTTCAACAACATGAACTGAAAAGAGAAATTATAAACTACTAGCTTTTTCCCGGCGCTCGTTGCTGCACCCAGCAATTATATCGCAATATAATGATTATATTCGAAACTTTTCTTAGACCCATAGTTTAACACCACTGTCATCTTCCACTGCCCGTTACAGTTTCCCAGTAGCAGGAGATCACCAAATAGTAGCTCCATTCTGAGTTTGTATGTAAATACTGCTACTTTTACTTTCAAAGCTATTCGAATACACAAATTTTAATTGTATGGGCGGAGCCACACCTCCTTATATAATGCCCATCCCAGTTTTCTAGTAGATGGACATTGCCCAGTTTTAGTACATTTGCCGACAGTGAGCATACAAACTAAATTACTAAAATGTAGCCAAATCGACGAAAACCGTAGGAAATATAGCATTTTTATTGATTTGTGGGCGGTAAAAGGGGGTGTGACAGAAATTTAAACCATCTCGTACTTGAAAAAAATGTACTGCCAAAATTTCAGCTCTATCGGCTCAGTAATTTTGAAGTTTCCAGCCATCACACAGACATCATTTTGCTTTTTGTATATATGGATTTTTGGCTATAACTTTTGATTGGTAAGAGATACTAAGATAATTTTCCCTAAAAAATTAATTTTTTAGCTTGTTTCTTTTTTCAAAAATATAAAAACACAATATTGGAAAAAAAATGTTGTTCGAAAAAATCAAGGGGTAGGCCTTGTTTTTTTAATCACAAAAGTGGTTTTTAATTTTTGCGTAAAATTAAAATAATTTTTGCTTATAAATGTTCTAGCTTTTAAATAGAGTTGAAAATTTTCGAATTTGAATTTAAATTATTTTTACAACAAAAACAAATTTTGAGCCTTTTTTTGATGAAATCTCCAAAATTTCAGACCTTTTTTGAAAAAATATTTAAATATTTGCATATGTAACAACTGAAAATATGCGATTTTGTAAAAAATTTGTACTACAGCACCATCTGGTGTCCAAGGTGGTTCAAAGATGATACTGTAAAAAAACTCATCGTACCTGAAAACTAATATATACCAATTTTTATACTAATCGCATGAGCGGTTTGGGAGTTTTAGGTGGTTTTGCAAAAAATTTGTACTGCAGCGCCCTCAGGTGTTCAAAATAGGTCAAAAAACATTGCAGAAAAACACTCAACCCACATGAAAACCACTGTATACCACTTTTCATTCTGGTGTTCAGGTATACAGGTATGGTATACTGGTATACAGCGCCCTCTGGTGTTCAAGGTGGATAAAAATTGATAGCACACAAACACGCACCGTACCGAAAAACTTCTATACACAAATTTTCATGCTAATCGGATGAGTAGTTTAGGAGTCTATTGCATAGTTACATACGACATTTAGTTGCAAAGCAATTCGATATCATAAATTTGGCATGTGTGGCCAAATTCCCCCTTGTCTAATGTTCGCTCAAATATATAATAATTACCTCTTGGGCCCATAACGTCTACATATCATGTTCCACTATCAAACATGTACAACTCAAGAATAATAATGATTTCTAAAAAGTGGGCGTATATATAGTTAGACCACGCCCAGTTTTAATATAGTTGCCGATAGTAACCATACGAACTTATTTACCAAATTTTAGTCTAATACGACCAAAAAAGTAAATATAGCATTTTTATTGATTTGTAGGCGGTAAAGGGGGTATGTAAAAAAAGGGGTATGCCTATATTTTTCGCGCAAATGCAAACTAAAGTGAGACTTGCCAAATTATTGCAATATTTCATTTATTTACAATTACCCTTGCAGATATTTCCCCATATACACCATATGTGCGCACCCCTGTATTTTTTCACAGCTGTATTGTTGATAAGTTCACTAAAATGCCTATAATTCATGAACCATACACATACAAAGACAGTTTATGCAAAAAAAACCTTCGTATTGACGTCACCTTTCATGGGACATTTCCAGAAACAAAATCGGTTCACGCATTACAGAGAACATTAATTTCATATTTTTTCCATATTTAAAAAACACTGTTTCTCTCTCACAACACTCTTGGACAACAGCAGTACCCACAACAATAACAACAAATAGAAATGGAAAAAAAAATTAAATCAATATTTTCCATTGCACATTGCTCTTTTGAATCGTATGACGAAAACAACAACAACAACAAACACGTGTTTTTTTTACTTACAATGAATTTGATGAATACACGATAAACGCACAACACAATGCACTCGTCAAAATGATTTGAAATTCTATAGAATTGAAAATAAATCAAAACACTTTTTTTAATGTGCACACTTTAAAATCAATTTAAAAACAATAATATCACTTTTTTAATTGGTAAATACTAACCAATAAGTAATAAAATTATCCAAAAGAATTTGCTTCGGCAAAATTTATGTCTGTTTACGTCGGAATCCAAATGAAAAAGAAAGCACTCTGGGTACATTGGGTGGTGTGAATAAAAAATAAGCAAGTGTCTTCTGATATGTGACATCTTGAAAACTTCAAAAGTGTCAAGTGTGAAAATGAAATTTAATGTCGATAATGAATAATATTGATATTATCGATATTGTAGACAATTTTTCTTTATGTAAAAAACTTTTGTAGACTATTACAAACATTTAAAAAAAAAATCAGCGCAGGCGTTCTGCGATTTAAGATATATATATCAAAACAGTGGGCGCAAAATTGGGCGTGGTCAATTTTTCTTTCAGTAAACACTTAAATTGGATTACTACGAACATTTGAAAAAAAAATTATCCAAATCGGTCCAGCCGTTTTCCGATTTTAGATAAATCAAAAAAAGTGGGCGCAAAAGTGGGCGTGGCCAATTTGTCTTTCCTTAAAAACCTAACTTGGACTAAAACGAACATTTAAAAAAAAAAATTATCCAAATCGGTCCAGCCGTTCTGAAGTGATGTGATTTCAACCAAACGTACACTTCTTTTTATATATATAGATTAGTGCCCCAACAAACATTTGAGCTTCCAGAAGGCTTTAGCGAGGGCATTTCCCCTCCCTCTATAACAGCAAGGTGAAGCTTTCTGGAAGGTGATTTGGCGCACTTATCGAGGTTCGGGGCTGGCGTGATAGGCCTCTATATTGCTGTTTCACGGAAGCACGTCAGAAGCACCATATCGAAGGAAGTTAGACGCAACTTAACAAAGTTTGTCAGAAGCACGTCAGAAACAACATATCGATGCTTAGCGAAGCACTTCAGAAGCAACTTATCGAAGCTAGCTAGGCCTCACATAGCCTTCGTCAAGGCACTATAACGAGGTCGAAAGAAAACTAAAAAAAGGTTATAAATTCTGATAAACGGCTTTATTTTTTTTTCATACATTTTTCTCCTAAACTTTCCATCCGTACGCTTCTCACAGTCCGTTCTGGGAAATATGTTGGAGCCACTAATGTAGCTCCACTCTCCGATTGTCGTACATTTCTGGCATCCCTCTTGAGCATTGTAGCTGGCCACTCCTGCAGAGGAAATAAATATAAGAAATTTTACAAAAAAAAAGAAGGTAATTTTACCTTTCACGTAAGCACGGGCGGGCGAATCGCATATGAAACAACGTAGGAGCACTGTGATCTTGTGAGAGTGTATACAAATTCCATTGGCCATAATATTCTTCGTTTCATCCACAAACGCCGATAGATATGATGACAAATTAAAACATTTGCTTGGTCCACAATATATACCGATAACCATGGCGGGTATGTGCGGCATTTCGGTTATATTAAACAAAATTGGCCAAAACTCTACTTTGGAACTGTTGAAAACTGGCAGCCCATCCATGTTAACATTAATCGAAATCGTTTTCGATGATTTCAACAACGACGCTGATTTCAACAACGAATTCCCCCGATTATACTTGTTTTTGCTAGCTGACGCCGTCGTCATATCCATTTATGCGTCATACAGCCTTTACAACACTTGCTGTTGCAAGCGAATTATTAGTTTCACAAAATTGCTTCGATAAGACTTGCGGTTACTACTTCAAATTGGTTAGCCAGATAACTTCGATAAAGTGGTTCGCAAAGGTTTCCTCGAAGCAACCCACTTGAGCTCACGCCACGATATTTGTAACCTGCGTTCGCAAGTGCCATGGAAGCCTTATCGAGGAACAAAGTGTTAAACCTCCATGTACAAGTGAATTAGAAGCGATATGGAGGTTGAACCTCCATAAATTTCAAAATTTAACCTTCTGGAAGATGAAATGTTAGTTGGGGCGTTAATCTCATAATAAATAGTACCTCGCTTAACCATAAAACGAACTTCTCTCCACCGTAAATCTACTTTCAAAATAATAAAAAGATATTGGAGCAGTGTTGCCAGAGAGACGAACTGAAATTTACCACTATTTGGGAAAAAATTTACCACTTTTGGAGAAAATTTACCTTTTCCCAAAATAAAAAATAAAATAAAAAATTTTTTAATGATTAAGAACCGTTATAATTTTTTTGTTAGGATACATATATTTATCTCTCGTCAACAAGCTAACCGTCAACTCTTGACGTGTATAAACTATTTTGTTTCGCTATTTCTGAATTTAATTCATTTGTTACTTTTACCCCTTTTACATTGGTTCTCTTTTGAACCCAAAAAGTTTACGATACAACACAAGCGTGCCGTCAATTTTTTTCCCCCTCCTCAGCCAATTCGCCGCAATTAGCCAACAAATTCGAAAAATTGCTTTCAATTATTGACCAATGTAAAAGGGGTCTTTGTTCAGCAACTAAAGATGGATAAGAGCCTGAACAAAAACCCGATCTTTGTTGTTGGAAAATACATGCAAAATGTAGAAAAAAACGCAGCTTTTTTTCCGCAACGATAAATCACACAATTAGAATCTATTATATATTTTCTCTTGCGACCGACGATTCTCTCTCTGAGTGCCATTGTTGCCATATTTTTGCTAAGAATTGGCTGTGTTTAATGAAATTTGCTTAGTTTTTAGTTATCTTCTGACATTTCTTGTTTGTGTGTGTTGTATTCACACAATTGAAGAGACCAATACATTGAAATGAAATGGAAAAAATAAATAAAAAATGCTAAATAAAAGCAACTTTGAATCGTCAGTCGCAATCGTTTCATTCTGGACGTGTTCTCTGCGATCGATGACCAGAGAGGATCGGCGGTCGCAACGATATTTGATTCTATTCGGGCTCTAGTTCAGATTTTTTTATTACATAGGATGATTCAAAAGAATATTAAACTACTTGTGAGAATGTTCAGTGAGGTAACAGTACTGCCAATAACTCGAAAAATTAACAAGTCTAAAAAAATTATTATTTCCGCAAAATTTACCACTTTTGGTCAAAAATTACCTTTTTTACCTCTGCCCGAAAAATTAGTCAAAAATTACCTCAAATAGGTAAATTTACCTCAATCTGGCAACACTGCATTACTGCAACTGCAACACTGGAGATATCTATATTTCGTGCTCTCGAAATAAAATCGGATTTAATTAGTACAAAAGTATATACTTATATACTTAGAACATATGTTCTGATGCAACTGTGGAAGTATAGAGAAAATTAATTTTTTCAATTGATAAACAGCAATCAATTTGGTTTTTTCAATGGAATTTTTATGACAGCTCGTCATAGCATGCGAGGTTTTTCAATTTTTTGGAAATGCCTCGCATCGCAAAGCATTGTAGATTGCTACGTAAGAACTCTGCTTATGAAAATGCTTTGACAGTTCGTACGAGATTCTAATGTTGTCTTGCAATGCACTCTCGCACTATTGTACTTCAGGCCCATGATACAATTATACAGGTAGGTTTGACAACAGGCTATTTTCTCACGAGATCGTTCATGGATTGTCAAACTCGTCTGTTTTTTGTTTTTTTTTTTTTTTTATTTGCTTTGTCTTGTATGATTTTTGACAATTCATGTTCGCTGGAAAACTGTCACACCTACCTGATTAATTATACCATGCTTCAGGCCATGGTGTAATGATAATAAGGTGTTAGCGAATTTTTGACAACACCAAGAATAGCTTTCTTTCTGTCAAAAAATTGAGAGCGAAAGAGAGGAGCCGTTGATAGTTATCAAATTGTGTTATTTGTTTGAGTTGCTAGATGATGATGTGTTATAGTTTTTTTAGGTTATTGTTCGAATAAATTTTAAATAAATATTTAATTCAATTAATTGTGCCGTGTTGTGTTGACAAAAAGTTATTGCAGTTGTCTTCGACCATTTGCCAAGTTTGCCATTGAATGGTTTTGTCATTTTATCAAAAACGTGCGCTGGAAGGTGCCACCAACATGAAGCTTTGGCCAACATGCAAATTGTCTTGCATTCACATCGACTGCTTCAAGAAACTATCGAATGCCATGAAAGAATGTTCAACACCTCAACTGATAATAACCATCAAAAGAAGTGGACATGGCATTGAGCTTCGACCGACTGCACGTTAGCTGATTTATTTTCATTCCAATCCACCATCAGCTGTTTTTGACAGGAGTGGGGCGAAAAAATTTATCATTTTGAGAGAGAAGTGTCAAATTCACTAACACCTTATTATTATTACACCACATGGTATAATAATACATGGTAGCATTGACAACTGCTTATTTTCTCTTCAACAGGAAATCATAAATTGTCAAACACAGCTTGTTGTGCAAATACATCAGCAGCTGCTGTGGTTGTTGTTTTTTTTCACTTCAACGTTTTCAACATTGTTTGTGTTTTCAATGTGTTTTCAATGGCCGATTCTGAACGCTCTCTTTTTGAGTATATTTTTTGACAGTATATGATTTCCCAAGCAACTGTCAATGCTACCATGTATTATTATACCATGATTACACCATGCTTCAGGCTTAACTCCGAATTTCGGAAGTATCGTTGCAACACAAGGTGAAACATACAAAAAAGCAGAATAAGAGGTGATGACAAAAATCTAACTTCGAATATCGGAAGAAACAACGAAACACAGGGTGACACAAACAAAATACCAGAATAAAAGTTGCTTTTAGTTTTGCTTTTTCCTATTGCCGTTTGTATGGAGAAAAGCTATTTTTTATGTTGCGTTTTATTGCTTTTTACAAAAAAACTAATTTTTGCTCGAGTCTTAACTCCTTATATGACTGATTGACGTTGAATGCATGACATTTTTAACGGGTGGCAACCTTAACATGAAATGACCATAAATGATCGATCTGCCTATGAATAGGCACATAACAGTGTTCTAAATGAAGCAACTTGTGGTATTGTTATAAAAATTGATAAAAAAGAAAACATCGACTATTACCGTGAATTATTGGGCCGATTGAAGAACAAAATCGCAAAAAAATGGCCCCATTTATCGAAGAAAAATCATCTTTTTGCAAGAAAATATATCTGTTCCCGACAGCGACTGTTAACAGCCACTGTTACATGTTCCAAACTTAAAAAAGTGACTCCAGGGAAGAAATTTGCGACGAATGAATAGGTCGAATTGGAAACTAAAGCGTATTTCGGAGATCGTGAGAAATCCTACTATTCAAAAGGCATCGCAATGTTAGAAAATCGTTTGAATAAATGTATTGGGCTAAAAGAGGACTATGTGAAAGAATAAACAATAAATTTTGGCTTCAGGGAAGGAGATTTGCGACGCATGGACAGTTCGAATAGGAAACTAAAGCATTTTTCGGAAATCTTGAAAAATCTTACTGTTCAAAATACATCGCAATGTTAGCAAATCATTGGAATAAGAATATTGAGCAGAAAGAGGACTATGTGGAAGAATAAACAATAATTTTGGTAAAAATCAATCGGGAAAGTTTCAATCGGAAACCACCGGATTATACTGCGCTGGTGGCAAGGTGAAATTGCCCATTTTGACTCATCCGCCAGAGCCATTGTATGCGTTTCTCTATGGAAATACAATTAAATCAAAACATTTCCTAGCGAATACACAAAAATATTTGAGGCCGAAGTTGTTGATCAACCCGTCTACAATCCGATTTGAGGTAATGGCGTCTCTTTATTATCAAAATGAACAACTCTTCTCATTTTTCTGAAATTGCTTCCAAACATTCAAATTTAAGGGCAAATTCACCATCGAGCGGACGCTTTGTTACCATCACCAAGATCATAAGTTACTTTAAATCTATTTCGTTGGTGATTCGGCAATTGAACTAGATTAGCGTTTCGCAATTTTTGCTGCAACTAAACGAGAAATGATCGAACAATTGAAAGATCTTCTGCATGAACATAATGAATTGGTCAAATTGTTCGAAACCGCTTTGGATACAATGCACTCTGACAACCACAAAATCTTTATCAGAGCAGATAAAAGACCTACTGGAGGCCATGCAAGACAATTCAATGCTGCCACTATCAATGAAGTCGCAGTGGTGATTATTTGCGAGAATGCGGAATCACGCGATATTGTTCTCAAGCGTCGGAATGTACGAGACTAATCGGTCATATGATGCACTTGAATACCCGTTGATATTCTGTCGTGGAGAGGATGGCTATCACTTCAATATATAGATGGTCTAATTCAGCGACAGGTTTGTTTACAAGTCATCACTTCTTTTTCATTCTACAACTTAATTCGAATTTATATTTCAGGAGAAGAAATTAATAAGAAGGTCAGCTCAATGAATTTTTATGCGTATCGATTGATGATTCGGCAAGATGTTGACAATCATTTGTTGATTGTCGGTTGTTTTAACAGTACTGCGTCGACCTGTACGTCAAGGTCGGAACGGAGCGTCTCAATTTTATTCGTATCAATTAGTCGAAGTTACGATCTGATGAGTACATCCACTTGCGTGACACCATCGCTACTGAAGGAGACGCGGCCAACATCGGTTGTTTGACCATTCTCCCAGCTACTTATATTGGAAGCTCGCGCCACATGCATGAGAACGCTCAAGATGCGATTTATCATTCCTTACGTGCGGGATTACAGACGCCCAGATTTACTCACTTACAATACGAAATGGTTTGAAATTAATTCGCCGGGTCCTCTAGTAATTCTAAAAATTTTTTCTAGTATTTAAATCATGAAATTCCGAAGGGTAAGCCCGGGATGCCTTGTACTAAAATTTCTCGAAGACCCAGGATTGAACTTCTTTGTTCCTATGAAATATTATAATTTTCTTATGTAAAAACTATGCGAATTTTATGTAAAAGGTTACTTATTTTGAAAGGATTGTATTTCCACAAGGATATAATGCTTTCCACTTTCCCCAAATCTGTAGTCTACCCCTAACGAAATAAGAGCTTTTGAGTCAATCACTAAAGTCAGAATGTTTTTCCGTACCATCCACTCGAGCACATGGCCTGCTCGTGAGCTTTCCAAATACCAAATGTCACTGAAAAGGATAACATAGAACTAAAAGCTTCAAATTAAGATGTCAAACACAAAACAACAAGCTTAAAAAGCCGAATAAATGAAGAAAAAAAAACTTTTGTCATGTCTGCCAAAAAGGACACTAATTTTTATGTGTTGTGCGTGTAAGTGTGTGTGTGTGTGTGTTTGTTGTCATGTGTAGAGCCAGGGGAAGGAAAGTAGGACAAATCTTGGCTAAAACAGACGATGACACAAATACGAAGGGAACTAAGCGCAAAATGTACACAAAAGGCTGCTGGTCGTTCGTGAGTGCGGTACATTTTTTACGCTACGCTTAAATTTTGGGAAATAAAAAATAAGAGTGAAAAAAAAATTAAAACGAAAAAGAAAAACGAAAGTGCTGAAAAGTTGTCCTTGTATTGCCGAAAATCAGAGCAATCAAGTTAATCATTAAAATAAAGTGTTTCATCGTAAACTAAGTGTGAAATGTTGTAGTTTTTTTGGTAAAATAAAAAACATGCGACAAAATTTAATGAACACATTAAATAAAACATAAGTAAAGTACAGTGATCAAAGCAAATAAAAGGATTAAGCAATTATTGAGAAAAATCATGCCTATTTAGAGAGAAAAAAAAAACCAAAAATCAAAGAGCGAAATCAAGTGAAAATATTCTGATTTGTTCGGTTGAAAAACCGAAAAATTAATAAGAAAAATACGAAAACTATCATTGTTAAACCTGCCAAAATTCGCTGCGTCAAAGAAAACTCGTATCATCTTCAAAGGATTTTGTGCCTATGCCCATTGAGTGCCTTATATCCTTTGATAACAATCCACAGGGTGTTTACTATGCAGGCCACGAGCTTTCTGGCGTTGTTGATCTACGCGTTGATACAACAAAAAGGATCAAAGGTACGTAGGTGCCTAATTTAAGCTAATTTACGCAGTTTAAGGATCAAACTTTTCAAAGTAATGACTCAGCAAAGCTTTTGGCAGCTTCGTAATAGCTCCACAGCAGCTACAATTTGCTAACATTCCAACCATGACTGATGTTGCTGTTGTTGTTGCTGTTTGTGGTTTTGTTGTTTACTACGAATTTGGCTGTGTTCCGACCGGAAGTAGCACATTCTGACACTTTAGGCTATAAATAAAATCAAGGCTCAAAATATTTTAATTATTCAGAAAATTTAAGTGACTTTTTTACAACGTTTTTAGTGTCAAAACAGAACCAAAGAAAAAAAACACACTTTATTAGCTTTAAAAGAAATCCCACAAACACACACTCACACATACACTTAGCAGACGCCTATCAAGGACATGCAAACATTCTTGTTTTTGTTGTCTCTGTTGTCACATGAGACAAACACACACACACACACGTCGAGCGGTTGTAAACAAATTCGCACAGCGTTGCCCTATAATTAAGCAGGCGAGCGCTGCTCGCCGAACACAGCGCACATACACTCACACATAACCGCAAAAAAACTATTTCCCTAATGCTTGGAGCGCTGCCACCTTTTTATCCGTTCATTTGTTTGCATGTGTTAATGTTTGTGTGTATGTGTGTGTGTTTTTGTCTGTTAATGTCCTGCGGTGTTCATGTCCTGCTGCTTAATGTATATTTGGTATATTTTTATTATTGTATTTTTTGTTTTTTTGTTAATTTTTTGCATTTACTTGTTTTAAGCATCTAATTACTGCATTGTTGTTGTTTTTTACTGATAATTATTTTTTTTTTTTTTTGTTTTCTCTTGCTATTGTTGTCATTCGTTTGTTTATTGCTATTATTAGCCTGCTTTGTCATAGCATCGTTTAATCAGCAGTGCCACGTGTCCTGCTTGGGGATTTAAGGCATTTCGTAGCTGTTGCTTGCATGCTATGCACTTTCGTTTTTTTTTTCATTTTCATTTTCCCTCTTTGATATATTGTTTTTTTTTTATTCATTGTCATGGTTAATATTTGCCGTCATTTTATTGAATTTTTCCATGAGTGCTTTATTAAATGGTCAGCAATTAAATTTTTTAAGTAAATTATTTTGGTTGTATGAAAAGAAACAAGTTTTTGAATTTAAAAAAAAAAACTAATAGTGAATACCCGGCATTTCACGGGAGCTTGTTTTGTTTATTTAGTAGGGGCGTTGCGTTGCTTACGCAGTAGGGGTGTAAGCAACGCAACTGAAAATTTGTTACATGGAATTATTACTCGCTGAGTGTTAGTGCTAGGATTAAAAATACGATACGCCAATAAAGGCCTACTGGAAGCCCTCACAACAAAATTAGACAAAAAATTTCTGACATCATGGGGACGCTGAGAGAGCCGCTCAAAAATCGATAACGCAACATTCATGCAGCGGCGTTGCATTGAATTTTTACGCAATGAGTATATAACCTACGATAAAAGTATGAAAAAGAAAATATAGTTTTTATACATGGCTTTACGACAAAAATAAAAAAAAAAATCTGGCGTCGTCAGATCGTGAATATAGCAGCTTATGTAACAGAAATGTAATATCGTTGCATGGAATTATTACTCACTCAGGAAGAGTGCTACAGTAAATTTTGTTTTACGACAGCATGGATGTGTTAATACGCTTCACAACTAAATTACAAAAAAAATTTTGTTGTCATAATTTCAGGGATGTAACACGAAGAAAAGTTAAAATATTTTCTACTTTTCTTGAGTAAATTGCGTTTTTTGACAGCTCGTTACAAATAGCGAACACCGAGAACAAAGAAGCTAAACAAGTTTATTCTTTGAAATTTTCAGGGCTGACCCTTTATCATGAATTAATTAATTAAGATCTTAATAAGTAAAATTACTTGTTATTTTGTTAACATTCCTTATTTTATGCCAATGGTTACTTGCTTACTTACTTATCTGGCGCTTACAACCGTAGGCCTCGTTTTGGCCTCGTATAAGAAATTGCGCCAGCCATTAATGTTTTGCGCTTTCTGGCGCCAGTTGGAAACACCAAGTGTGGTCAGGTTAACCAATACCTGATCCTTCCAACGAAGATGTGGATGTTCTCTTCTGCGTTGACCACCACCGGGTACCGAATCGAATATATTTTCGCTGGAGCGTCGTTTTCCATTCGCTCCACATGACCTAGCCAAAGGAGCCGTTCCATGTTTAAGCGATTAACTATGTCGATGTCAACGTACAGCTCATACAGCTCGTGGTTCCATCGAATTCGGTACTCGCCATTGACGCAGATTAGACCGAAGATTTTACGAAGGTTCTTTCTCTCGAAGGCTCTCAAAGTCTTTGCATCAGAACTGCTCAACGTCCAAGTTTGTGCTGCATATAATAGGGCGGGCATGATTAGTGACTTATAGAGCGTGAGTTTTGTTTGTCGAGAGAGGGCTCTGCTTCTCAATTGCCTACTCAGACCAAAGTAACAACTATTCGCAAGAGTTATCCTTCGCTTTATCTCAATACTGACATCGTTGAAAGAGTTTACGCTGGATCGCAGGTAGACGAAGTCCTTAACAACCTGGAAGGAGATGTTGTCAACAGTGACGTGGTTTCCAAGACGCTAGGACTGTTTATTTGTTGACACTAGGTATTTCGTCTTATCTGCGTTCACTGCAAGACCGTTCACTGCATTCGACTCGACTCTTTCGCTAATCTGGAGAATGCTGCATTGAATTCGCGCGTATTATGGCCAATGATATCGATATCATCAGCATGCGCCAGCAGCATAATACTTTTGTAGAATATCGTGCCACTGCGTCTCAAATCAGCAGCTCGGATGAGCTTCTCCATCATAAGGTTGAAAAAGTCCCACGATAAGGAATCACTTTGTCTGAAAACTCGTTAGGTATTGAATCGAGAAGTAAGATCCTTCCCGATTTTAACTGTGCTGCTGGTGTTGCTTAGTGTCATTCTGCAAAAACGGATGAGCTTTGCGGGAATACCAAATTCAGACATGGTGGAGTAAAGATGATTTCTTATTATTCGACTGTCGAAGGCGGCTTTGTAATCGACAATAAGGTGGTGTGTGCCGATTTGTTTTTCTAGAGTCTTCTCTTAGATTTGTCGTAGCGTAAATATCTGGCCTATGGTGGATTTGCCAGGTCTGAAGCCACACTGATAAGGTCCAATCAGCTGGTTTACGATAGGTTTCAGTCTTTCACATAATACGCTCGACAGGCTTATATGCGATATTAAGAAGGCTTATCCCACGGTAGTTGGCGCAAATTGTGGGATCGCCTTTCTTGTGGATTGGGCAGAGCACACTGAGGTTCCAGTCGTTTGGAATGCATTCTTCCGACCATATTCTGCATAGAAGCTCATGAATGCATTTAAATAGAGCTTCGCCTCCATTCTTGAAGAGCTCAGAAGGTAAGCCATTAGCTTCTGCGGCTTTGTTGTTTTCAGTCCGAGCTATAGCTTTCAAGACTTCACTATGGTCGGGTAGAGGAACTTCAACGCTGTCGTCCAAATTTGGGGATTCCGGGATATCATCTCTATTGGCGGGATTGTTGTCGTCGTCGCCATTCAGAAGCCTAGAGAAGTGTTCCCTCTACATCATCAGTGTACTCTGGATATCTGTCACTAGATTCCCATTTTCCTTGCAGGAAAATGCTCCGGTCTTGAAACCATCGGCCAAGCGTCTTATTTTTTCGAAAACTTTTCGGACTTCATTTCTGTCACCACGCATCTCAATTTTCTCGAACTCACGCATTTCCGCTTCCCTTTTCTTTCTTTTTGTATCGCTCTTTAGCAGCACGCGTTACAACCGACTGCAGTGGGGCTTTGTAAAAAAATAAAATAAATAACTGGTCCATCCCTTGAAAGGACTTTGACCTAGCTTCTTATGATCAATTGTGTTGTGCGTGTTATTAAGTTTGTACACAATTGACCGAGAACCGGACCTACAGGTTTAACGCCAACTCCGAACCGCGATGAACGGAATGTTCTTGTTCTCAAGAAGCTTTACATGGCATTTTGCTTACTCTCTGAGGTTTGCCATTGTGTGCAGAGAGGTGTCGGGCGTATAGAAAAATTATTGTAATTCAAATAATTTTCTGTTGCTGCTGTGGTTCGAACCTGGGTCTCCAGGTTGGTTGACATAGAACCTAGGAGCCCGCGAATCTGCATACAGACTGAAAGGGATTTAGAATTCTCCTCTTCCCCGCTCGGAGAATTTTTTTGATTGGAAAAAAATTAAAATAAGCCCTAAAAGCCGTTTCAGCCCCAATTGAACCTCAAAGCTGTTAGCTTAGGCCCTCCCCTTTTGGCAAATCCTAGATCCGCCACTGCATCCAGTTACTTGTTGAGTCTTGTATTTTGTCACTTGCATTTTGAAAGTAATAAATACACTAGATCCCAGTGGCGAAATGAGAAGTCAATATTGCCAAAACTAGCTCTGTAACTAGTAACCCTGTAAGCACATGTTATTACGCCTCGGCTTACAGTTTCTACATAAGTAATGTCAAAGAAAATGCCTCGTAACAATAATCGTTAATCTAGCCGAACAGGCATGATCAACTTAAAACTTTACATCCTCTGTTACGCGCCAAATTCCGCTCGCGTATCGGAGATGGAGTTTGACCGGCTCAGTGAAGAAGGCCGTGGGTGTTTCTGATGAAATTTCTTAAAATGGGCGCCACGCGATTTCCCCAACTCCGACAAGTTCCAGATATCGCGATCACTGGGAACTGTTGCGAATTAATAATAAAAATTTGTTTCACTTTAAATTCAATTTTTGTTTTCTTTATTACCGTTAAGAACACTTTAAATTATGGACATTATTGTAGATAAATTTATTAAAATTTCCCAAGTAAATACTTAACAATCTCTATTCAAAATTCCTAAAGCAAGCAATCGATTGTCTACCCTAGGATTACAACTTAAAACGGAACTAACAATTCAAAATTTAAACTAAACAACCAAAAGAAATATATAGTATCTTACTCATATAATTATCAATTCGAAACCTCCCTCGGATCGAAGAGAAAAAAAAAACCAAAACTATGATTTTAAAAATTATTTTAAAGCAAAATTTTCATTATGTGAATATATAAATTATAAAAAAAGAACCTAATTTATCATGGAATTCCCGGGATCGAACCAGCGCTCCTGACGTGCAAGGCCGACGCCTTCACGTTTGCACCAACAAGTTGATTATAAAATTTATGGCTTATACCTTAATTATTTCAACCGCCAAGTAGTTATTTATTCGTCTGCTTGATTTTTGGCCAGAATCTCCAACTGGGTGTAAGAATCCATCAAATCCAAATGGTGAGAAAATGGGAAAAACTTCAGAACATGGAGTCATATTGAGAAAACTCAGGACGCAGGATAATCTTGCACTTTGGAGATCCCCATTAACACAATCCTTAAGTCTCCGGCATAACATTATCAATTGGCAATTAATTAACCAATTATTGATGATATAAAAAAGAACAAAAGCACTTTTCCGGAATTTATTATTGAAGAAAGAAATGATTCTTCGTTTTACTTTTTCAAAAGGAAAAATCAATACTACATTTTGAATATTACAATCTTTTTCCGATAACTTTCACGCGTAGCTCAATCTACCGTCGCCTTTCACAACTCTTTTCCAACTCCCTCTTCAAATGCTTCACATCTTTTCACGACCTGTCCAAATTAATACCTCATTTTTAGATAACGGGGGTGCTGGATCGCCTATTATCACGCTACTTACTAACTGCAATTATATACCAAAACTGTGATGCAATATTATATAATTGAACATTTGTTCTCTATATGCTTCCATATATGCCTATCCTATATGACGATCTTATATGTTTTCCCAAAAATCAATTAAAAAAAGAAATATATATTTTGTCCACACCGGGATTCGAACCCACTACCTGAAATTTTCTGGACCACCTCCTTAACCTCTGATCCAACTGAGTTCATAAAAATGCAACTAATGGCTTCTAATACTAACACCTTTACATGCCCCTATTCTTCCTTATTGATCTCAGCTTAGATAATAGTTCACCCCTAAAGACTCGGCTTTGTTCTATTTATATTCACCACAGCAAGAGTTATTTATAGAACACTCACTCAATTACTGCAACAGCAGTGATGTGAAAACTGAACCAAAAAAAAACGGTTACTCGTATTGTGTAAATATTTTTATTAGCTTTTATTATTATCATTATTATTATCATTATTATTATTATTATTATTATTTTTATCATTATTATTATTATTATTATTATTATTATTATAATCATTATTATTATTATTATTATTATTATTATTATTATTTTTATTATTATTATTATTATTATTATTATTATTATTATTATTATTATTATTATTATTATTATTATAGCCTATGACAACCTCATGTTTAAATATTGCCTTATTTATGTGTATTGTATTCCAACAGGTAGCTACCTCCCATTACCAAGTAATCATTATGTAACTATTTCTGTAATGAATACTTCCCCTACTCGGATAGTACACTTCTAATAAAGATTTAGAGGCTAAAAGGCAGAAATTTCCTTTATACTTTTTACCGAAGCTCTATTGAAGTTATAACTGCTAATAACTGCCATAAGAATTTTACTATGCGTATTAAAAAGTTTGAGTTAAGACTCTATAAAACTTCTGAATTCAATTATTAAATACTTTACAATAGTTTTTATATCAGCTACAGTGGCGGATTTAGGATTCGCCAGAGGGGAGGGCCTTAGCTAACAGCTTTGAGGCCCAATTGGGGCTGAAACGGCTTTTAGGGCTTATTTTAATTTTTTTCCAATCAAAAAAATTCTCCCAGCGGGGGAGAGGTGGATTCTAAATTCCTTTCTGTCTGTATGTAGATCCATCACTTATCAACTTTTTCTTCGTTAGCAAGTAAACTTCTGGTCGCAAGCTCTATGGAAGCCCCATTGAAGCTTCAGCTGTCGTATATTCAAATTTCCTAACTTTTTCGTGTACGACTTATGATTTAGATGCTTAGTGGCTGAAAGTTTCATAAGTGAAAGATTAGGATCATTGTTGGAGCCATAAGAAAGACATGATAACACAGAAAGCTCCTGTGTACGACTTCATCAAAAAGTAGTAATTTCCCACTCCACCTGACTGCCTAATTAACCCGTTGACACTCCCCTACGGAAGCTGATGCTAAAGGAAATCTTAAAATGCATCTCTGTCTTGATTCTCTTTCCTGAAATCATTGAGAACTTTTTTAAAAAGAGCCCATGAATTTAAATTTTTATAATAATCTTATAAGTAATTGATTAATTACAAAAAAATTGCTTACATACCTACATACATTTATTTATATCTACAATTTGATAAAACTTTGGCAATTATCACAAACAAACAAAAAAAACAACATTTAATTACGTAAAAATATGTTCACACCTAGTTTCGATGTTATGAGCAACAGCAACAGCCTGCCAAAAAATGACTGTTATCAAAAGGACAAGGACGATTATTTGCTTCAAGGTTCAATGCTCACAGGCAATGAAGAGCTAGATAACTTGTTGCATTATTTTACGACTTCAGCATGACGTGACATAATTCGTGGGGTATCGTTAAACAATGCTTTTATATAAACCCTGAAATACGTAAAGGGCACGTGACTGCGTAACCATATCATGACATTTAAAGCTATTTCAATGCATATTTTATCATAAATGCAACTTTGCGAACGTGTTTTTATGCAACATTTTATTTTTATATCATCCTTCCCTCATAGCTATTCACATCACTGTCAGCGGTTATGCTAAGATACGCTGGATAAAAAAGGGTTATCCGCGTGACAGCGAACGTGCCATGTGTCGGGCCTATCGTTCGTATCTATCGTCGCGTTCGTATGTGCTCGGCACGTGTGCCACCAACTCGATCATCGATTGGACTGCCGGCGAGTACTCGTACACGTTTCACGTAATACTGCCAGAAAATCTGCCGACATCTTTCGATGGCAAATACGGGCAGATCCACTACGAAATCATAACGACAATCGATCGACAGGCACGTTATGCGAAGATCTTCAAGCTGCCGTTTACGGTTATACATCCGTTGGATCTAAATGCGGATGCCATGTACAAGGTGTGTTTGTGATTTTATTAAAATAATCAAAAATAATTTATAAATTTAATTTCTATCCATTACCACAGGTTCCACTGGAGATTATAGATCGCAAACGTTTCTGGAGCTTCTGTTGTCCCACTGGCCCGCTTACGGTTAAGTTCTCCACTCCCTATTGTGGTTATGCTCCCGGTCAAAAAATTCATTTCGTCCTTTATATTAACAATGAATCGTCCATTGATGTCACCGCCTGTGAGGTGAAACTAAAACAGGAGGTGATTTACGAGTCCCATGATCCCCAACACGAATACCGCTACGACAAACACCTAATAGCGCGCAAGCAATTCGGTAATGTTTTGCGCTGGAGTCGCAAGGTCTATCGTGGCTATCTCGATTTGCCCTCCATACCACCCACATCGACTCGCATGATGTCCTGCCCAATAATGGTGAATTATGCAATAAAAATTATTGTAAATCCTACAGAGTTTCATTGGAAAATGAAGTTAAAAATACCCTTGACTATCGGTAGTATTCCGATTATGGACTCGCAGCTGGCTGTCAATGAGGCGTACTTAGATGACACCATGCGTCGTCATGCACGTCTGGCAGAACACCAACAACAGGATCAGCAACATTTAGCCAACGACAATTTGAATAATAACAACAATAGTAATATCGGCCGACATTCGCCAATCGTTCAACAGCCACAAGTTCATAACCAGCAAACTATTCAGCGTCAAACAACGTCGTCAACGCCTACGATTTTGGTCACCGATGGCGACAATCCACCCGATTATGTAGCAATGAGTAAGTATAGCAAAGGGTGGTAAACGTTGATATTTGACTTTGATTGACATAGACGATGATAAACAATGCAATAGGCTGTTTTTTGAAAGATCAACTCAACTTTTATTTTACCGAGCTGATAAATTAACCATCGTCCAGGAAGAGGTGACAGTAAGAGGGTTTGTATATTGGGAAGAAATCTTGGGGGTGAAGAAGTAATAGAAGCTAGTTATACATTTGATCCCTCCAGTGATCACATCAGTTTTCTAAATTTTATTCTGTTTTTTGAAAGCGGATCTTCGGAAGGGCGGCAGATGGGAATTTACGAATGTAAAAGAAAAAATGTTGGATAAGAAAAATAATAGGAGCTTTTGATATATTTGACCCATCTAGGGATGACGACGGGACAGTTACAGCGATTTTAGTAAAACGTGGGCATTTTGTAGGGTGACAACTAGAAACGTGACAGGTAGGCGGATACTCATGGGTCGTCCCAAGGGAGATAAGAATTAGTTTCTGCCATTTTTCTTAATTTTTTGTAGAGAAGGGAGATATTTTTAGAGATAATTTTATGTAGAGAAGGACGATTAAATTATAGGACTCGGTGATGCATTTTACCCCACTAGAGATCAAACCGGGATAACAATGAATAACTTTTTACAAATTGAAGTCAAATTATTTCGGTTTGGAGCAAAAGCAGCAAAGGTCTCTCCTCCGATCAGAACGAAACTTTGACTCAATCATTTGTTAATGAGCCTTAAATAATTGTTTCATATAAGCTATCAATACCTCAATATTATTTTTCAAACGATACTTAGACCAGACTTATATCCATATCAATGTCGATGTCAATGTCAATGTCGATATCAATAACAATATCAAAGTCAAAATCAATATTAGTGTCCATGTCCATGTCTATGGCTATGTTAATGTCAATGTCGATGTCAATGTCAATGTCGATGTCAATGTTAATGTCAATGTCAATGTCAATGTCAATGTCAATGTCAATGTCAATGTCGACGTCAATGTTAATATTCATGTCCATGTCAATGTTAATGTCGATATCAATAACAATTTCAAAGTCAAAATCAATAGTAGTGTCCATGTCAATGTCGATATAAATGTCAATGTCAATGTCAATGTCAATGTCAATGTCAATCCCAATGTCAATGTCGATGTCGATGTCGATGTCGATGTCAATAACAATGTCAATGTCAATGTCAGTGTCAATGTCAATCCCAATGTCAATGTCAATCCCAATGTCAATGTCAATGTCAATGTCAATCCCAATGTCAATGTCAATGTCAGTGTCAGTGTCAATGTCCATCCCAATGTAAATGTCAATGTCAGTTTCTATGTCAATGTCAATGTCAATGTCAATTCCAATGTCAATGTCAATGTCAGTGTCAAAGTCAATGTCAGTGTCAGTGTCAATGTCAACCCCAATGTCAATGTCAATGTCAATGTCAATGTCAGTGTCAGTGTCAATGTCAATCCCAATGTCAATGTCAATGTCAGTGTCTATGTCAATGTCAATGTCAATGTCAATGTCGATGTCGATGTCAATGTCAATATTCGTGTCCATGTCAATGAAAATGTCGATATCAATAACAATTTCAAAGTCAAAATCAATAGTAATGTCCATGTCAATGTCGATATAAATGTCAATGTCAATGTCAATGTCAGTGTCAGTGTCAATATCAATCCCAATGTCAATGTCAATGTCAATGTCAATGTCAATGTCAATGTCAATTCCAATGTCAATGTCAATGTCAATCCCAATGTCAATGTCAATGTCAATGTCAGTGTCAGTGTCAATGTCAATCTCAATGTCAATGTCAATGTCAATGTCAATGTCAGTGTCATTGTCAATGTCAATGTCAATGTCAATGTCAGTGTCAGTGTCAATGTCAATCTCAATGTCAATGTCAATGTCAATGTCAATGTCAATGTCAGTGTCGATGTCGATGTCAATGTCAATATTCATGTCCATGTCAATGAAAATGGCGATATCAATAACAATTTCAAAGTCAAAATCAATAGTAGTGTCCATGTCAATGTCGATATAAATGTCAATGTCAATGTCAATGGCAATGTCAATGTCAGTGTCAGTGTCAATATCAATCCCAATGTCAATGTCAATGTCAATGTCAATGTCAATGTCAATGTCAATGTCGATGTCAATGTCAATATTAATGTCCATGTCAATGTAAATGTCGATATCAATAACAATATCAAGGTATAAATCAAAATTAGTGTCCATGTCCATGTCCATGTCAACATCAATGTCAATGTCAATGTCTTTGTCTATGTCAATGTCAATATCTATGTCTATGTGTATGTCTATGTCTATGTCTATGTCTATGTCAATGTCAATGTCAATGTCAATGTCAATGTCAAGGTTACTGTCACTGTTACTATCACTTTCATTATCATTGGCATTATGTTGTTATTACAAATAAAAAAACACCTATTCTACGAGTGAAAAAACAATTACTCCTCTTTTCTCTTTACAGTGCCGCCTTCCTACGAGGATGCCATGGCATTGAGTGATAAATTCTTCGACGATACCGAATTCTTGCAAAACATCAGTCTGTCCAGCATCACGAGCAATACCAAGCCCGAGCCTTACAAGCCACGTTATCCAGTCTACTATGAATACGAAACACCGACCATACCGCCCGGTAGTGAAGATTCTACATCCGATATATACTATGAAACCTAATTGAGAATTTAATCAGCAACATATATGTATTATTGATTTTTCTTTTAATTAATCTCTTTTATTTTGTGAATGCAAAACTAACCGAATGGGAATGCGTTTTAGTTGATATCCACTTCAATGATATCCACCAATTTTATTTGCAAAACAAAAAACAACGAAAATTATTTATTTTGAAAACCACAAAATTTGCACGTTAGAAAAAGTACAAGTAATTAAAATGTTATGGCTTAATACAAAAACACCACTACAACAAAAAATTTATATTACACTTTAAAAAAAAACAAAAAAAAAAAAAAAACAGAAACGTAGACTACTTTAGTTAATCATTTAAATACTTAAATTTTGTATCTAAATGTATTTTTGTGACAAATTTTTACATAATTGTCTTATTGGATATATGTTTATGTTGTTTAAACTATTAATTATGCTTGTCTTCCTCTCTTTCTAATGCTGCCTTCTGCTCGTTCGCACCCTTCCTTGTCTGCATTAAAATTTATAGAACATTTATACGATGTAACACCAGCACAGCTACGCATTGCACTGGAACTCGAGTCTACGACAACTACCACAGAGGATGGCACCGATAGCATCGACATCCATAGCAGCGCAGCCAACCTCAGTATTCTAAGAAACTTCGAAAAACTATGAGAATAAAATCCAACATAAAAATTTACAAGTCAGGCTGGAACACGCCTCACTCCTAGTCACCCACACAAATTTGCAGTATAAAGCGAAAAGTAAAGAAAAGAAAAAAAAAATCATTTTAAAATTTAAGCGCCTCAAAGCATACCTTGAAAAATAAATCGTTCGTATTTTAAAAAGCTTCGTAAATTGCTTCATGTTGACGTGATTAAGCGATAAAACGTAAAGATATAATAAAAACTTTTCACACCAACACAAAAGAAAAAAAAAAAAAAAAATAAAAAAAAAATAAAATAAAAACATTAAATTAAAAAACAAAAGCTTAACTCAAATTAAGCATGTAAAAAAGTGCCACTTAAAAAGGTTATGTATGTTTATTTTTTTTTTTTTAATGAAGATATTCTTACTTAATTCAAAAACTTATAAGAATAATATTAAAAACTAATTAATAATAACAAAAGCTATAAATAAAAATGGTGAAAAAAATTAAGCTAATAATGATGTAACAGATTTTGAAAACATTTGCTAGGACACAAATATTGTATATTTTTTAAGAGATTTATTTATTAAGAAATGACATGTACTGCAATGTGCTACATAGTATGTACCGTAATATTTTATTTTTTAATTTACTACTCATAAAAGATTTGTTACAAGTTGTATTCTGTGTTTCGAACTTTAATTATAGTTATGAAACTTCGAAAAAAATCTTTTACAAATCTTCTAAAATACATCTGTCAATATTCAATGTTTTTTTGAAATTTTTCGTTCAAATGGAACATTCATCTTTTGTAAAAAGAACTTCCATGGACTGGTCGCACCGCTAATGCAGTATTAAAAAGGTTAAATGAATTAAAAGAGCGGAGAGCAAGTAATCCCCGAAAGAATATGTTGGAAGGCGAGGTGTATGGATGTTTTCCGATAATACCAGCTGATTTCGCAAGCTGCCATGTATCAAAAGGCGGTGCTCCAACGCAAGGCTTTTCTCGGCGATATTTTCCCAAAAGTGTGCGGCTAGCTCGAAACATTGATCATAAAGATCCTTGTAGGCTGTAGTGGTTATTACTAGTAGAGGCGGTGGATCTTTTTTCCTGTCTATATTGATGCTTGCTGTCATTCCATAGATTCTACGATTTGTCCTTATAAATTCTAATGATATGGCTGGTCTTACTTGGTCTTACTTAACCTCTTTTAGTCCAATCTCTGAGATAAATTCTAGTATATGTCCTATATCTCTTGATTTTAATGAGTTATCTGGTATTATGTGGTAACCCAGATGTTTCTGTCGTGTTAGAACAAATGCAGGGCCCTGTCCTAGAACGTGCTTCGCAGATTTTTCGTCCACCATGCAAAACGTACATTACACTTATTACACTAAACCTACCTACTACGCTAAGAATTCCCAGTTTTCTCAGGTGATAGTTCAACCTACAATGACCTGTTAGCAGTCTTATGATGATTGTTAGATCATTCTTAGTAAGCTTCATGCATTCTTTGAATCTTTTTAGGTCGTCTATGCCCCTAAGAGTAGTTTAGAGTGCTTTAATCCTGTTAAGTTTCTCTAGTAAAGGGTGTCTCAGAAAGAGTGCACTTTTTTATTTTAAAATAAAAACGCATCTTTTTGAGAGAGTTGTAATTTTTTTATTGAATTGTAAAAAAGACATGTTACGATTAAGTATGGAATAAAATATCCGACAAATGGCCCCCACGGCCCTCATGACAGACCATTACTCTTTTCATGAAATTTTCGATGACTTTTTCTCAGAGATGTGGCTGTATCTCACCTATGACGCGTCGGATCTCGGATTTGAGCTTAGGAATTGTTTCTGGTTTATTCGCACAAGCGTGTGATTTCAGAAAACCCCAAAGAAAACAATCGCACGGCGTTGAATCGCATGATCTTGGTGGCCAGTTGACATCAGAATTTATTGATATAATTTGTTCTGGAAATCGTTTCTGCAATAAATCGATTGTTTCACGCGCGGTGTGGCATATGGCGCTGTCTTGCTGAAACCACATGTTGTCCAGATCCATGCCGTCTAGTTGAGGCCACAAGAACTCTGTTATCATGTTCCTGTAACGAATACCGTTCACAGTCACTGCAATTTCGGCCTCATCTTCAAAAAAGTAAGGCCCAATCACGCCGCCTGAACAAAATCCGCTCCAGACAGTTGTGGATGCATTTGTGATTCCCATGAATTGCATGAAGATTTTCTGAGCCTCAAATTTGAAAATTTTGTTCATTCACGAAGTCATTCAGATGGAAATGCGCATCATCGGAGAAGATGACTTTTATGGACAAATTGGCATTGACTTCCCTTTGCTCCATTACACATTCAACGAATTGCCGGTGCTTACCATGATCTGCTGGTTTGAGCTCCTGAGTAAACAGAATTTTGTACGCATGTAGTTGGGGATCTTTTGTCAAAACTGACTGCATAGTGCTTCGTGAAATTTGAAGTTGTTGAGAACGATGCCGAAGATTTTCGGCGACACTCTCGTTTACAGCAGTAATATTTTCAAGAGACCGACCGGTACGTTGACGCACAGTAATCTTACTGTCCATAACCGACCCAGTTTTTTCAAATTTTTTGACCACTCTTCGAATAGTTGACACATTAGATTCACTTTCTCTACTGAAAATTGTTCGAAGTTTGCGAGCGGGCTCAGCATAACTTTCCAAATTTTTGTCATAACTATTCACAATTATAGCGCGTCGTTCTTTCGTAAAGCGCTCCATTTTTAATAAACGGAATAAACATTTATTCCAACTGCCAAAGTTCAGAGTTGCCACTTGCACAAAAAAAACCACTAAATTTAAAAAGTGCACTCTTACTGAGACCGCCTTTATTTCTCTTTTTATTTTCCTTCTTCTTTCTTTATTGAAAGAAAGAGGACTGCTTTGTCTATCCCACAGAATGGTTTCGTACCAACAAGTGGAGTTGATGTTCCTTTCTTTGCCAATTCTTCAGCAATATCGTTTCCTTCTATACCTTTGTGTCCCCTTACTCATAGGATCCAGACCCGGTTTTCTAGCCCAATCGTGTTAAGTTCGTCAAGACACTACATCACCAGTTTTGAGAGTACCTGAAGGGATTTCAGTGCCTTTATGGCCGCTTGGCTGTCGAAGAGGATAGCTATGCTTATGTTCCGGAATTTAGCTTCAGGTTAAAATGTACGCACCTGTCTATCGCGTATATTTTCGAGTGGAATATGCTACTGTATTCGCCCATGGGCACGAAGTATTTTATCCCTGGCCCGTGGACTCCTGTCCCAGTCCCTTCTTAGAGAGCCGTCGGTATACCTTGTACTCATGTACTGATTTATCTAATAGGTTTCTGATAAACCTTCCCATTTCTCTTTGCTACTTATGTTAGTTCAGTTTGAAATTTTTTAGTGAAACTGAATTTTGAATGCATGCTGTCCCTCGGTATTGTTATTTCAGATTGTTGCCTCGATAGAATATCAAACTTCTTCTGAGTTACATAATCCTTTATCCCGATATCTTCATCAGTCATCCTTAGAAAAGCCTTCTTCGCCTGGGATTGAATATAAATGAGAAGAGGTGTTAGTTCTAGTAGAACCTCCATGGATGCTGTTGGACATGTGAGATCTGCAGATCATAAATGTTCTAACCGCCTTCTTTGATATTTAATTCAAATGTGTTTTCCAAGTAGTCTTAGTTCTAGAAATACTCCCAAAAATTTAACTTTTCTTTGGAATTCTTTCTCTATTCCATCTAGCTTTATAGGCTTAAGTGTTCAAGTTTATATTTCCTTGTAAATGGTACAATGGTTGTTTTTGCTACATTTATGTTCAGCCCCACCTTATTACAGCATTTTTTTTCACTTTTAGGCCCTGCAATAGCATTACTTGTACTTATCTTTTGCAGACACAATTGCAAATAATCAAAAATATTTCTCTAAAGTACTTGAATAATTCAAAGGTTTGAAGAAAAAAATAACAAATCCTTCGAATAAATATGCATCCTTTTAATTAAAATACGATTAAAAATTAAAATACGAATTCACTCTTTTGACCTACGCTCATATTGTATTATTTTAAGATTATATAGATTTAAAAAAGAGCTGTCAGTATCCTCTTCAAAATTATCAGAGTGGAGCTCAACCTTTATTTGCCATTATCCGCAAAAAATTCACTTTTTGCAGATTGCGAACTTCGCTTAAACTTAAACTAAAACTTAACTTTACAAATGTAGCCCAATGATTTGTTTTTAAATAAAACTGGCTGTTATTTGTTGGTGGCTGTTGGTGAACTGTCTAAATGTGGTGGAATGCACTTTGTTAAATGTCGAAATGTCTGTTTAGAAAATGCAATTGACTTATTCATATCAAAAAAATAAAGTAATACAGCCGAATGTAGGCAAGTAACATAGTTTTTACATGAGGTTCTTTCCAGGTAGGTGGTACAGAAATCTGTATGTTATTTTGTTAAGGATTTTAACAGACTTCATAACAGATTCTGTCAGGCGAATACGAATTATTGAACATGTAAAAGATTATTTCGCACTTCGAAGTTTTATATGGAGATTCATAACAGAATGTCATGATAATGGAATAAGAGATTGAACAGGCCAAATAGGCCCAACTATTGATTATTTTTTAAAAGATTTATTTATTAAAAACTGATATGTGCTGCAATGTGCTACATATGTGCTATCATGTGCTGCATACGCAAACAAATTTATTCTTATTGTGCTGATAAATAATGTGCTGCAATATGCCTCCAATGTGCTATAATGCGCTGCACCAAAAAAGATATAAACTATATTCTTATGTTACGATTATTATGAGGAAGTAATATTTTAAACTTCTGCATAACTTATTTGACCCTGTACTCTTTAAGCAATGTTCTCAAAGCCTGTTACAACTGAACACAAACCAAAACCGCATAAAGTTAACTTTCTTCCTTAAGTCGTGATGCACACATTAAATTTAGTCAAATTGTATTAAAATGTTTAAAAAACAATAAACAAAAAAAAAAAACCAACCTAACCGAGATAATTTCGATTAAAACAATATATGCACAATTTATATATGTATACAATTTATCGAATTGATGAAATTTAAATAAACTCCTTTCGTATACTTGTAGCTAAATATATATATTTAAATTTTTAATATTTACAACATAAGAAATTAACTTACCTTTGTATGTCAATTTTTAATTTTTTAAAATATTGCTTTATTCAAAACAAGAACAAAAAACAAAATAAAAAAACAAAAAATTATTAAGTTTACAAAAAATAATAATAAAAATTCCAAACTGTATAGATTTCAAACAGCGTGGACATACTGTGGCGAATATAGAAATTATTCGTAGGGAATTCAGTACATTCTCAGTATACAGTGCCTCATATCTATCTTACCATTTATAAATACAGTGAAACTCCGATATAACGAATCTGAAGAGGGATCGAAAAATACTTCGTTATAGTTATTGATTCGTTATACATACAGTTACGGAGAAAACAAAAGAATCACCTTAAGGTTATTTATTTAAAGCTAAAAAACTCCAAAAAAGAACCAATATTTTAAATCAATATTTGCTTGTATTCAACTCTTTTTTCATATATTTACCACATTTAATAACAAAAGAAGAAACATTTCAACCACTTATAAAAAAATTTATAAAAACTTAATATACTCGTTAAATTCAATGGACAAAACAATAGAATCATTAATTTTGTTTTTTTATCAATTAATATTAAAGATTAATTGTTAATCCCTTATTATCTAAAATAGATCGACATATTTTTGGCATTGACTCCACTAATGCTTTACAAGTATAGAGTTTCAAGCGGACTTAATTTTTTCCCATAACTCTTCTTTATTTTTGGATTTTTGTGGTCCAATTTTGTCCTTGACAATTTTGCATAAGTTTTCTATCGGATTTAAGTCGGGCGATTGCGAAGGCCACAGTATAACATCAACACGGTTGGCCGAAAACCACTTTTTAGTAAGATTCGCCGTGTGTTTCGGGTCGTTGTCTTGTTGGAATTGCCATTTTATAGGCATTTCCCATTCAGCATAGGGCAGCATAACCTCTTCAAGAATCCGTATATACAAATTCTTATCCATGTTGATTTTTATCCAAAATAAGAGTACGACACTATACGATGAGAAGAATCCCCAAACCATTATGTTGCCCCGACCATGTTTAAATGTTTTGGTGGTGTAACGTGGGTTTAATTCTTGATTTTTTGGGCGCCTAACCCATATTTTTCCATCACTTCCAATCATGTTTACCTTCGATTCGTCGGACCAAAGAATATTGCGCCATTTTTTTACATATTTTTGTGGCCCATCCCAATTTGCGTGCAGTTTTGCGAAATTCATTCCATTTCCAACTCTTCAATTTGATTCAGGAAAAGTTGGATATGTGGAACTAGACTACTTCCAAGCAATGCCGGAACATAATTTAAATAATTTTGAAAAAGAAATTGCACATTGTACAAGTGATTATGCCAAAGAGGAATTGTCGAAGTATGAGCCTCGAGAAAGAAGTGAAACGCTTCAATTAAAGTGAAAACGGCAACACTGCTTCCTTGACATCTTAAAGTTAAATTTTTTCAATATAAAGGGTGATTTTTTAGCAACTTTCTTTTTGGCAACACTGTTTATGGCAGCACAGCTGTTGTTGTGTAATATTTTACTGTTAAACATGTATTTTGGTCGATAATTCCCCAATGAATCGACTTACAAACGAACAACGCTTGTAGATTATTGAATTTTATTATCAAAATTCATACTCGGTTAAGAAAGTGCATTGTGCACTTCTTCCATTTTATGGTCAGCTTGGGCGACCTTCTGAGGCGGCTATTCGGAATCTTGTGACTAAATTTCGCACCAAATTTACATTGCTGGACATTAAACTATAAACACGTATACGTTGAGTGCGGACCGAGTAAAATATCGTAGCTGTATCAGCCGGTGTTGTTGCTGACCATGAATTATCGATTCAGCGCCGTTCGCCGCAATTGGGCCTCTGTAAAATTTTACGAAAAGGTGTAAAACCTTTTCAAATACAGCTGGTGCAAGAATTGAAGCCACACGACCTACTACAATGGGTAACTTTTGGTAACTGGGCGCTGGCAAAGTTGGATGAAGATCCACTTTTTTATCGGAAAATTGTGTTCAGCGAAGAAGTTCATTTCTGGTTGAATGGATACGTGAACAAGCAAAATTGGCGTATCTGGTGTGAAGAGCAGCCCTTTTTTTTTGGTAAGCATTGCCACTTTACCTGAATGTCTTCCAAGAGTTTCTTCTCGACTAAGCGTCGTCTCACAGTCCGAGACGAAATTGGTACTGCTAGTTGTTCTTTTATAGCTCCAGCGGACATAAAAGGATCTTTTGCCGTAAGAAGTTTGATGCGATCATCATCCAATTTGGTAGTTTTTCGTGGTTTGTCTGTTTTAAGGCTTCGTTCTTTAGGACGCAAGGCATTAAAAACGAAATTCTGGGATTTTCCAATTATTTTGACAATCTGACGTAGGCTTTGTCCTTCTTGCCTGAGTTTTTTAATAATAAATCTTTCTTGATCCGTGCAGTGACTTGTGCGACCTATTTTATAAAACTTTCTGGAATAATCTGTTTTGTTTTGAATGCTTCTACTAAAAATGTTGTTAAATACTTCTTACCAGCAATAAATTTAAAAAAAAAAACACTCTTGAATTAACAGTGTTCTTGCTCTTTATTTTCTTTTGATTCTATTTTTATGTCCGCTTAAAAAAAAAAACTGCCACCTAACGGGATATTTCCAACAACTCGTTGCGTTTAAGGCGTTGCCAGATATACTTTTTTGCACAAGACATAACTACAATCATTTGCCGCAAGAGGTCGTTAATGCTTTTTATGCAATGTGGATAAATTAAATTTTGTTTTAAACAAACTGATGATTCTATTGTTTTGTTCGTAACTGTATGTATCAGTGAAACCTTGGTATAACGAAATATGAAGAAATACGAAACAAATTCGTTATAAAGGGTGATTTTTTAAGTGCCTGATAACTTTTTTTTTAAAAAAAACGCATAAAATTTGCAAAATCTCATCGGTTCTTTATTTGAAACGTTAGATTGGTCCATGACATTTACTTTTTGAAGATAATTTCATTTAAATGTTGACCGCGGCTGCGTCTTAGGTGGTCCATTCGGAAAGTCCAATTTTGGGCAACTTTTATCGACAAATTTTGTTCAGCGATGAGGCTCATTTCTGGTTGAATGGCTACGTAAATAAGCAAAATTGCCGCATTTGGAGTGAAGAGCAACCAGAAGCCGTTCAAGAACTGGCCATGCATCCCGAAAAATGCACTGTTTGGTGTGGTTTGTACGCTGGTGGAATCATTGGACCGTATTTTTTCAAAGATGCTGTTGGACGCAACGTTACGGTGAATGGTGATCGCTATCGTTCGATGCTAACAAACTTTTTGTTACCAAAAATGGAAGAACTGAACTTGGTTGACATGTGGTTTCAACAAGATGGCGCTACATGCCACACATCTCGCGATTCTATGGCCATTTTGAGGGAAAACTTCGGAGAACAATTAATCTCAAGAAATGGACCGGTAAGTTGGCCACCAAGATCATGCGATTTGACGCCTTTAGACTATTTTTTGTGGGGCTACGTCAAGTCTAAAGTCTACAGAAATAAGCCAGCAACTATTCCAGCTTTGGAAGACAACATTTCCGAAGAAATTCGGGCTATTCCGGCCGAAATGCTCGAAAAAGTTGCCCAAAATTGGACTTTCCGAATGGACCACCTAAGACGCAGCCGCGGTCAACATTTAAATGAAATTATCTTCAAAAAGTAAATGTCATGGACCAATCTAACGTTTCAAATAAAGAACCGATGAGATTTTGCAAATTTTATGCGTTTTTTTTAAAAAAAAAGTTATCAGGCACTTAAAAAATCACTCTTTAACTACAGTTTTTTTTATTCAAATTCTATTTTACACGAAAATACTATGTAATCAAAATTCACTATTCAAGAAGTAAATAAAAAATGAAACACTTACTTCCCCATTTTGCTTAAAATTTGATTTTACTTTATTCTGACTTCGTTGTATAGAGACTATAGAATCAACACTTCGTTATGTAGAGGCTTTTGATAACGAGACTTTAATGACTTACATACTTAAAATGTTATATTTCTCAACTATGATTTCTTTGTATAGAGGCTTTTGAAAGAATACTTCGCTGTACTCGTATAGCTCAGAATTTCTTTGTTATAGCTATAGAGCATTTTTGTATGAAATACTTTGCAATAAAGAGGTTTTTTCAAGGGACTCAGCAAAAAATTCGTTATATTGTGTTTTTCGTTGCAACGAGGTTTGTTATATTGAAGTTTCACGGTACATACTTTTAAATAAAAATCATTCAAATTGCTTATGTGATGTATTAACTTTTATTGAGCACAAAAAATAGAGGTCTAAATAAAATAAATAAAAGGTCTAATAAATTAAAATATTCCCATAAAAAACAAAATTACTCAAAAAACCAGCTCAGAAAAGTATTCGGCATTCAACTACAAATAATAGTAAAATAATGTAAAAGAAAATTGAATATCTTGTGACGTATAAGTTCAGTCCAAAAACCTGCTTTTTGCGATTTTGCACGGACAGAGCAAGCTTCCCAGTTCTTTCTGATGAAATTTTCGCCCATTCTTCTGTTATAACTCGTTTTAATTGTTTCTTTGATGTTGTAGGATACTTTCGAAAAGATCGCTTGAAATCCGCCCAAAAATGTTCGATCGGGTTGAGATACGGTAACTGAGGAGGTATTCCTAAAATATTTGGCGTCTTATGGAGGATTCAAAGTCGAGTTTTCTGAGCTGTATTGCTTTGAGTCGTTATCTTGTTAAAATATGTTACGACCCGAAAGCCTAAGGTTTTCGACACTTGCTTCCAAATTGTCCTTCATAATCTGTATGTACATCTGATAGTTCATTCTGTCAGTTAAGAACTGGATGTTGCCAACTTCATTTGCACTCATACACCCTCATAATATGATCTTACCACCACCAGGTTTGACAGAAGGGCATGTATTGTTTGGATCCAATGCAGTATTTACCTTTCTGCATACTTTATTTCCAAAATCCGGTTCAAAAAGGTTAAATTTTGTTTCATCGTTAAATATTACTCGTGAACAAAAGTCACTGTCGTGATTTCAATATTTTTGCAAATTCTAAGAGTTTATCAGATTTTTTTTTTTCACTAATTAGTGGTTTCATGCGGGGATTTCTTAAGCAGCTCTGAGCGTCATTCGATACAGTTTCATCACTTACATGTATGCTGTGATTTTCGGAAAGGTTCCTGTTAACCTTAACGTCAGAAGTTCGAGGCTGTTTCTTGATTTTCCGTATTATAATGGATTCATCACGGGTACTAAGTATTTTTGGCCTGTCTGTTAAATACTATAAATACTATAAATGTTTCTTTTTGTATAGTTGAAAATCTCTCTAAGCGTTTTCCCTTCTCCACGTATTCTAAAAATTATATTATTTTTTTTCTTTCTCCAATAGTAGTTTCAGCGGATTTTCTACCCATTTTTCTATAAGTAAAGAAAAAAAAGTGATTCCTTAAAAGGCATTCTTTAAAAATCAAATGACAAACACACCCGCCAATCGTATGTTCATTGCTGTCAAACTGAACAAATAAAGAAATCTATTTTCGCTTCGAACATGAATGAGTTCGTAGAAATTATAAAGGTACGCTTTATGCACAAATGAGTAATTCTAAGTAATATACGTAAATGATCTATTCAAAATTCTTTAATCTTTTGCTTTATCGAAATATAAATGCATTTTCTCGAATACTTTTTATGACAATTTGAAATTTTTAATATTACAAATACCCATGTATCTCCTTTAATATATTTAAGTCTGTTAAATGTTAACAATTTGATACTCTGAAAATAGAATTCAAAACCAATCCTTGCGTTTATGTAAAAAGAAATATATATTGAATAAAAATCTTTTATTAAATTGTGTCAGAATGAGATTGTTTCAATCACTAAAGGCTGGATGTTGTTTTCCAATTATATAGCGGATTTATATATAATATAATTATATAGTTAAGATCATCCTTTTCACGAAACTGAACCAATTTCAACTCAACTGCACTCATTTTTAAAGGAAAGAATAATAATAAATGAAGCAGTTGGTGGAGGAGTTTAAAAAACTGCGTTTCTTGTACATGTATCTTCACAAATAGCACAAAAAGCTATTTTTTGCGTATTTTACCTCAAATATCTCAAAGTCCTGACTTGCTAATTTAGTTTCGATTTCAAATTTGGATTCTAAGTAGGAAAGTTCTTTGGAAAAAACAAAGCCCAGTTGCCCTAAAGCAAAACCTTGTAAAATTGTATAATTATTAAAATAATAATATACACTTGACTCTGAAAGCAGAACTAATGAACTCTCCTTTAACCCTCTGCAACTGAAGTGCTCCAAATTTAACAATATTCCTGACGTGGAGTCTAGCAGACCTCACTTTTAAACTGATTTTTTATGATGAAATTTCTGACTGTAACTCTCTTGACCTTATTCCATATAACAGCTAATAATTATTAGGCTAACATAAGAATAAAATTTGAAATAAAATGCTTTGTTTTAGAGATGAAAACGAATTTTTTATCTTCGAATTTCACGTTTGTACGCACGAAGTTTTAATTTTTGGTGTCTGTCAGACTACGACGTCAGCTGCAGAGGGTTAAATTGTACCGGAAAATTATAACACTTCTGATAAACTTCTTGGTTGCTCTTATTTTTGGTAGGTGTATTAGGTCATCTGGAGGTGAGGAGCGATCTCTTTCCTACTCTGGGTCAAAGTCATGATAGGAGTGGTGGATCTTTTCAGCAAGAATGATTGAGCCTCAATTACCCTGAATAAATTAAAGGAAAGTATTCACTCTTACTTCTTCGCCATAATTAAGATGGGGAGGACCACCAATCCTTATAACAGCAATAAAAATGTGGCAACTTACAACCTTAAATGTTATCCGGTTTAATATAATGAGCATAGGATGATGTCATGAACCTAGTCCAAGAACAATGGATCACTGGTGATAGGATATATTCTTTAATGACTTCAAAATTTGAACTATATCACATTAATATTAAGGGTATACCTAACACTTGCTGGTTTGTAAAAGTATACATTTACACTTTTTTTCTCCCACAATTTGGCGGACGAGATCTCACAAGGCTCGATCTGGAACTACGGTACAAGAAATACAGGCTGGCCTTCTTTTATAGCCCACGACCCTATTATTTATTTTTTTTAAACATAATACGAGGGCTTTCTATCACTGTCACTATTCTAAAATTTGGTAAGCAACACTAATCCTACGACAACTTTAATATAGAGCAGACGCCAATGCACACCACATCCAATTGGGCAATACCAACAGCAATGCAAGAGGTGAGTTATTAAATAATTTTAACAGTGTCAAACCCCTTTATGTAACTAGAGGTAATGAGACCTCTCCTTTATTTCTAGATCTCGCGAAAAAGATCTAAGATACTACCCTTTTTTCCGACTCCATTTCGGATCAAATATGTGCCCGGAAGTTTTCGAAGACACAGTCCATTTCTGATCACAGATTTATTACTCTTGGTTAATAACTGGTAAATAACTTTACCAAACAATGCTCTGATGCATCAAAATAAGCTTGTTCATGATAGAACTCTCAAAGAGACACATAAAACTCATTGGTGGTCTCTTGAACTAGAAACATTCGTAGAAAGTGTCCTAAAGTTCTTGGAACAATTTACAAAATGGCAATAAGGAAAGTCAAATCTAGTCCAGCGACAGATTCTGATTCCCCGAACCTGATTTCCCACTTTGATAATGATTCATGAACATATTCAAGTCTCGGATCTCTAAACTTACTTATGGACACCAACCAATTTCCTCAAAGGTATAGCAGAGAGAGCAGGCACCTCCATAACCTCCATAGACGTCCAAACAGAACTCGCTTTTACCGGAGTAGGTAAAATAATAGTTGCCATTATGTATTTAGACAGACATTTCAGCTGTATTAATCAACTGGCCCCAATGGTTGATGGTGCAGGTCCACTGCGGCGTATACTCCTACATATCATGCCCATGCGGCAGACCATCTTTTACGGCGGCATTTTGTTAAGCTACATTTCGTCTTTCACTTTAAGGTTGAGTTAGTTTTGGAAGGAGATTAAGTTAGTTTTCATATCCAAAGCAGATAAGCCTCTCATGCCTATCGATTTCAGCTCAACCAGTTTACTACGAAAAGCTCTTACAAAAAAATTATTGAAATTAATCTGAAGCAAATCATCGCTCTTTCAAAACGCTCCCAACACACGTACAGTAGGACCATATCCACAGACACTGCTCTCCACTCCCTAGTTTCGGCTATTGGAAGAACACTTGAAATCAAGGCCTTTACGTTAGTGACATTCTTGGACATAGTTAGTGCCTTTAAAAATGTCCTGCCGAGCGCTATCTCCCTGGCCTATATGGAGCTGGGAATTGAAGAGTGCAGAGCTAGGAGACAGAGCAGATATCCAGGGTACACTGATGATGTGCAGGGAACACTTCTCTAAGCTTTTGAATGGTGACGACGACAACAATTCCGCCAATAGAGATGACATACCGGAAACCCCAATTGTGGACGACAGCGTTGAAGTTCCGCTGTCCGACCATAGTGAGGTCTTGAAAGCTATAGCTCGGCTTAAAAACAACAAAGCCGCAGAAACCGATGGCTTACCTGCTGAGCTCTTCAAGAATGGAGGCGAAGCTCCACTTTAATGCATTCATGAGCTCCTATGCAGAATATGGTCGGAAAAATGCATTCCAAACGATTGAAACCTCAGTGTGCTCTGCCCAATCCCCAAGAGAGGCGATCCCACAATTTGCGCCAACTACCGTGGGACAAGCCTTCTTAATATCGCATATAAGATCCGGTCGAGCGTATTATGTGAAAGACTGAAGCCCATCGTAAACCAGCTGATTGGACCTTATCAGTGTGGCTTCAGACCTGGACAATCCACCTAGACCAGATATTTACGCTACGAAAAATCTTGAAGAAGACCCTAGAAAAACAAATCGACACACACCATCTTTTTGTCGATTATAAAGCCGCCTTCGACAGTCCAATAAGGAATCATCTATACTCCACCATGTCTGAATTTGGTATTCCCGCAAAGCTCATCCGTCTTTGCAGAATTTGCAGACACTGAGCAACACCAGCAGCACAGTTAAGATCGGGAAGGATCTTACTCCTCCATTCGATACCAAACGAGGTTTCAGACAAGGTGATTCCTTATCGTGTGACTTTTTCAACCTGGTGATGGAGAAGATTATCCGAGCTACTGATTTGAGACGCAGTGGCACGATATTCTACAAAAGTTCTATGCTGCTGGCGTATGCTGATGATATCGATATCAATGGCCATAATACGCGCGATGTCAGTGCAGCAATCTCCAGATTAGCGAAAGAGTCGAGTTGAATGGCTCTTACAGTGAAGGCAGATAAGACGAAATATCTAGTGTCAACAAATAAACAGTCCCAGCTTATTGCAAACCATGTCACTGTTGACAACATCTCCTTCGAGGTTATTAAGGACTTCGTCTACCTGCGATCCAGCATTAACTCTTTCAACGATATCAGTATTGAGATAAAACGAAGGATAACTCTTGGAAACGAAGGATATTGAGAAGCAGAGCCCTCTCTCGACGAATAAAACTCACGCTCTATAAGTCACTAATCATGCCCGTCCTATTATATGCAGCACAAGCCTGGACGTTGAGCAGTTCTGATGAAAAGACTTGGAAGCCTTCGAGAGAAAGATCCATCCTAAAATCTTCGGTCAAATCTGCGTCAATGGCGAGTACCGAATTCGATGGAACCACGAGCTGTATGAGCTGTACGCTGACATCGACATAGTTAAGCGCATTAAAATCGAGCGGCTCCGCTGGCTAGGTTATGTTGAGCGAATGGAAAACGACGCTCCAGCGAAAAAAATATTTGATTCGGTGCCCGGTGGCGGTCAACGCAGAAGAGGGTGCCCACATCTTGTGTTGGATAACCTGACCACGCTTGGTGTTTCCAACTGGCGCCAGCAAGCGCAGAACAGAAATGGCTGGCGCAATTTCTTATACGAGGCCAAAAGCGACCTACGGTTGTAAGCGTCAGATAAGAAGAAGAAAAAGAAGAGCTAGGAGACTCCTAGGTTTGCAGACTTATCAACAAAGGCTAAGACGTGAAGAGACTCGTGACTCAATATAAGTAACAGCACAAAGTATCTAGGAGTAGATAAAAAATTTATCTTTGATGAGAATACGAAGAAACGAATCAAGAAGGTTAATATGAAATTTTTCGCGTGTAAGGGATCAATAGGTAAGAAAGGACGGTTTTCTCCCAGTAGAGTCCTGTAGATTTATATGGTGATCATTCGATCAATACTCCTTTACATAGTAATCATGCCACTTTAGAACCACACTGGCAAGGAAGTAGCCCTGCAATAGTCTAAACCTGTAACTAAATTACTTTGATTCTTAGTCGGGTACCTACTAACAATGGACACACGGTGATACTGTCCTGAATCGCCATATCTTCTAATAACAACTACTAAGCATCGAAGGTAATATTAATTACTTAGTTCGCATATGTTCACCCCAGTAAGTAACAGATCTCATTACATACATGGAGCTAATAACATATTCACTGACGGCTCTAAACTCTAAGGACAATTAGGAGAGGGAATCTGTTCCCCCGACCTGGGAATTGAGACTTCCTTTTGGCTCCCCAATTATTGAGAAGTTCAGAATCCACCTTATCTGGGTGCCGGGGCCACGTGATATTGAAAGCAGAGCTGATGAATCAATCAAGCATTATTCAAACCACTTGATGGCTACAACAGTAGCATCAAAATAATAGTTTCCACCAAGAATCAAAAAAATCATAGTTCATAGTCGTACATATGTTTTGTTTTTTAATCAACTTCTTTAATGACGCTTAAGGATGATTTTACTTTAAAATACAGTTACTTCATAACAACATCATATTTTAATTTTTTTTGTTTTTTTTAATATTTCTGTTAATCCAGCGCATTTAAGATAAACTTTAATGATGTTTATTTTTTCTCATCACCTAAGCATTAATAAAAAGCTTAAAATTTGTTAAACTTCAAGTAATATTTTTGTATCTGAGTTTTGTACATACAACAGCACAGCCCGCCAAATCCAACAGATAAATGCAATTTTTTGTATATTTTCAAATTTAGTTGTGGCACGACTGTCCGTTCGCTTCGACGCGCATCAATAGACAGTTAAATTATATTTCGCTCAAATTTTACAAATATTGTAATTTACTTAATATTGAAAAAAAAAACAAAGATAAAAGTTATAAAAAAAAAACAAACGCACCAGGCAGAAAGCAACCGTATTAAAGTCAATCAATAAGGAAATAAAAATAAATTGTAGCTATAAAAATGCCGACAATAAGTTGTGAATTTACTTTTGAACGTAACCCAGCGATATATTACAGTGGCGAGCAAGTTTTTGGCATCGTTGCGTTGACTACTGCGAAGGATCTACAGGTGGAAGGTAAGTCGGATTCGAAGCTGCTCTATACCGGACTTTGCCGAATAACATTTGCGTTTTATTTACCCGGTTCCATAATATTCGAGGAGCTTAATTTGCTTAATATTCCTAAACTTCTAATATCCGTTACCGTTAATTGCTGCTTTAGAGGTGTTTGCTCATTAATTTGCTTTATTATTGGCAAAATATATGCGCTGCCTTAAAGCCGCCAGTAATAATTTTTATGGCTGAATTAAAATTTATGTAGTAATAAAGTTAAAGATTATTTGTATTGTTTTTCAAATAGTCGAACATAGTGAATGAATTTTGACTATTTATAAAAAATTAGATAGTTTATATTTGGCAACAACGTAGATTTTTTTTATTGATGTGAATTTGCATGAGTAAAAGATCATGTTATAAAAAATATACCGTCTACATAATTATAGTAGCTGTGGTGGTTTTCAAGTATCTTCATCTATATTTTTTTTAACAAACGCTACTAGCAAAAAATATCAAGATAAAAGACGCAATTTGTGCAAAAGAGAATAAGAATAGAGTACAAGGTTCAAGAAAAATATACAAAATACAGGGTACAAGAGGGAAGAAACAAGATACTAGATAAAAGAAGATATATAAAAACTAAAAGATACAAAATACAAAACTAGAAGATATAAGATACAAGATACAAGATACACGATACAAGATACAATATACAAGATATAAGATACAAGATACAAGGTACAAGATACACGATACAAGATACAAGATTCAAGATACAAGATACAAGATACAAGATACAAGATACAAGATACAAGATACAAGATAGAAGATACAAGATACAAGATACAAGATACAAGATAGAAGTTACAAGATACAAGATACAAGATACAAGATGCAAGATGCAAGATACAAGATACAAGATACTAGATACAAGATACAAGATACAACATACAAGATACAAGATACAAGATACAAGATGCAAGATACTAGATACAAGATACAAGGCACAAGATACAAGATATTAAATGCAAGATAGAACTAATTGAAGACCAGAGTAGAAAATACAATACTAAAAATATAAGATACAAGAAACACTATGCAAGATATAAGATACAACATACAGGATACAATATATTAGTTACAAAAAAGTAGTGGTAAGATATATAATACAAAATATAAGAAACAAGATTCAAAATACAAACTATAAAATACAAGATATAATATATTATATACAGGATAGAAAATACAAGACACAGTTCCAAGATAACGAATACAACATACAAGATTCAAGATACAAGATATAAAATAAGAGATAGAAGATTTTAGATAAACGATTAAAAATATTCGTAAAAGATGAAGATATAAAATAGAAAATACAACAAAACAATAATAATAAACTGGCCATTTCAGCTCTGGAATGGACTTTGAACGAACTTCTTACGATCAAAGTGCGTGTTATTAAATGTTTGAAAGCAATTGATCGAGAACTGGATCTACTAGTTTTATGACTCCGAACGGTTAATGTGCATGTTCTCAATAAGCTTTTCATGGCATTATTTACTCCCTGAGGTTTCCAGAGAGATGACGGCAGAACCGAAAAATTAATTCAATTGAAAAAACTTTCTCTGTCAGATAGAATTGAACCCGGGTTCTCTGGCGTATGGTTAACGCACTCTACCCACTGTGCCACGGCCGCCACTAAGATACAATATATTAGTAGATAAAATATAGAAAGTGGTTAATTGGGAAGAAAACAAAAATTATAAAATTGATAACAAATAAATAGAATATATTATAAAGAATATAGAACATAGAATACAGCGACAAAACATAGAATATAAAATACAGAATATGAAATATAGAATATAAAATAAAGAATATAAAATATAGAATATACATATCTATAAAATAACAATATTAATATTGAATGTAGAATATAGAATATAGAATATAGGATATAGAATATAGGATATAGAATATAGAATATTGAATATAGAATAAAGAATATAGAATATAGAATACAGAATATAGAATATAGAATATAGAATAGAGAATATAGAATATAGAATATAGAATATAGAATAGAGAATAGAGAATATAGAATATAGAATATAGAATATAGAATATAGAATATAGAATATAGAATATAGAATATAGAATATAGAACATAGAATATAGAATATAGAATATAGAATATAGAGTATAGAATATTGAATATAGAATATAGAATTAAGAATATAGAATAAAGAATATAGAATATATGACATAGAATATAGAGTAAAGAATATAGAATAGAGAATATAGAATATAGAATATAGAATATAGAATAAAGATTAAAGAATATAGAATATATGATATAGAATATATAATACAGAATAAAGAATATAGAATAAAGAATATAAAATATAGAATATAGAATATACATAGACTGTAGAATATAGAATATAGAATATAGAACAAAGAATATAGAACATAGAACATGGAATATTGCATGTAGTATATAGAATTTAGAATATAGAATAAAGAATATAGATTATAGAATATAGAATATAGAATATATAATATAGAATATATAATATAGAATATAGAATATAGAATATATAATATAGAATATAGAATATAGAATATATGTTATAGAATATAGAACAAAGAATATAGAATATAGAATATAGAAAATAGAATATAGAATATAGAATATAGGATATAGAATATATAATATAGAATATTGAATATAGAATAAAGAATATAGAATACAGAATATAGAATATAGAATATAGAATGTAGAATATAGAATATAGAATATAGAATATAGAATAGAGAATATAGAATATAGAATATAGAATATAGAATATAGAATATAGAATATAGAATATAGAATATATGACATAGAATATAGAGTAAAGAATATAGAATAGAGAATATAGAATATAGAATATAGAATATAGAATATAGAATAAAGATTAAAGCATATAGAATATAGAATATATGATATAGAATATATAATACAGAATAAAGAATATAGAATATAGAATATAAAATATAGAATATAGAATATAGACTGTAGAATATAGAATATAGAACATAGAATATAGAACATAGAACATGGAATATTGCATGTAGTATATAGAATTTAGAATATAGAATAAAGAATATAGATTATAGAATATAGAATATAGAATATATAATATAGAATATATAATATAGAATATAGAATATAGAATATAGAATATAGAATATAGAATATATGTTATAGAATATAGAACAAAGAATATAGAATATAGAATATAGAATATAGAAAATAGAATATAGAATATATGACATAGAATATATAGTTATTTTTATACTATTTTTATTAAGTTCACGTTTCGATAAATATAAACATGCCTCGAAAAATACAACAGTGTACCTAATTGCTAATCTTTATTTTTCAAGAATTGTACATTGAAACTTTGCCTTATCACAGCTTTTCAATGCTAATTTTTCAAAACAAACGTTAACAAAACAAAAATGTTGATAACTCATTCAACTCTCAAGTGATATCTATTTTATTTAATTTAATAAATATTTGTTTGCAGTGTTTGTATTTATATTAATCAAATCGTTGACTGTCAAACATCATGGTTAATTTAAATAATTGGTTTATTATGTTAATATTTTGATTAGATAAACGATTGCTTTGCTATTGTTATGTTAGGTAGGTTATCGTTCTTGACTAGATAAACGTGTGGCTGTTTAATTTAAAGCGATACACGTTACAAAACAAGAATACATGTTAAGCGAGTATCTGTCGAATAAAGTATTAAAGTCGTTATGAGGTGGACAAAGGGAGAACCTTATCACGTTCTCAGATGCCGCACAGTAGATCGTGTATACGACAAAAATAAAAATTGCTTTTGTCTCGAAATCCAACGAATCGTTGTGGATCCAAATTCACAGTCTAAAAAAATAATGTTTGTGGATTCCATAACCCTTTAAAATTACTAAGTTTAGGTAATTGATCAGAAATATAGAAAATATAAAAAATTATCCAATTGAAGCAGTCAAACAAAAAATTCCACCGATTCCCGCATTCATATTTACAAATATCGTAAGAACGTTTAATTGACTTGCAGTATCTGTAAAAAATGCACCGAATTTTACCGATTCTTTGTGAAATCTCATTTAGAAAAATGGTCCAAAATTGGTATTTTTCAGAATTTTTTATTGTTTCATATTCAATAATTTTTATAAAGTAAAATTTATTGAAAAATTATAATATAAAAAGGATATCTCAGTAAAAAACAAACCGTGAGAGTCTTTTCTTTCAATTTACGTGAAAAAATTCACTGAATTTTACCGATCGCTGAACAAACTAATAATTTTTTCAAATACAAATTCAGGTATAAATTTAATATAAGTCCAAGGTAGGTACCGATTTCCACCATTTCTAGTATTCTGACCGAGTTTCGTTAGGACGGCCAACCTTTGTATGCCTCCCATATAAAATCATGTAAATTATAATTACGGGTCCAATGGGGTTTTTGATAATTTTCAGGACACATTAATATTCTTCTGTTTTTTTTTTTGCATTCTGACTGACCTAGTTTCGTTAAGATCGGTTTTTGTATATACCTCTCATACAAAATCATGTGCAAAATTAATATTGGTCCAAGGGAGATACTCCTAGGGACTGACCGATTTCAACTATTTTTGAAAATTTTCTTAAGTATATTAAATTTACCAAGCATAACAAATTGCATTGTCATACTAGCACTCCTTCTGTTTTAGTCTAACTTTTATATGGGTCTACTTTGTATCCGACTTTTGCAAACATTTTCTTAGCTATTTTCGAGGAATTGCTAAAGCGAATTGAATTGAATTTTTCAAATTTATTTAAGAGGAAGATTGATCTACAAACATGACACATGGAGATTATGCGTGGGCTTAGCTAGCGGACCTAAATCCATTTTTCGATATTTTCAATCACTCTTTCGAATAAATGGGGCTCTATATCGACGATGTCAACTTCAATGTTCACTTTGTTTGCGAGTTGAAATTCTTTGCGGGTAGTTATCGTAGACCTTACTCTTCACATAAACCCAAATAAGAAGTCCAACGGTGTTAAATCCCAAGAATTGGTGACCAGGCAACTTCCTGCGCAATATCTCGATTTTTTCGCGATTTGTATGGCATGTAAAACCATCCTGTTGAAAGTAGAGCTCGTCTGTGTCCGTATATTCCATCTCCAACCACAAACAAATGGTTTATCAGAGCATTAGCATCTCCCGAAACACTAGTAGGCTTTCTGATCCCTTAATACGGAACTTTTGATTATTAACGTTGTCGCCAATGTAAATATGGGTTTCGTCCGAAAACACAATTATTTTACAAAACTCACAGCCACAATTTATGTTTTTCAAGACCCGATCAGAGAATGTACGGTGTTTCTGGTGGTCTGACCGTAACAGTTCTTCACTTTATCTCTGCTTTTTGTTTTTTTTTTTTTTTTTTTGGTTTTGGATTTGGTTTTTGTTTTAATTTTTGTAGTTGTAGTTGTAGTTGTAATTGTAGTTATATTTGTAGTTGTAGTTGTATTTGTAGTTGTAGTTGTAGTCGTAGATGTATTTGTAGTTGCAGTTGTAGTTGAAGTTGTAGTTGTAGATGCATTTGTAGTTGTAGTTGTAGTTGTAGTTGTAGTTGTAGTTGAATATGTAGATGTAGATGCAGATGTAGATTTTGTTTTTGTTTTTTTTCTGGTGATCTGACCGTTACAGTTCTTCACCTTATCTCTTCGCTTTTTGGTTTTTTTTCTGTTTTTGTTTTTAGTTAAGGATTTGGTTTTTGTTTTAGTTGTAGTTGTAATTGTAGTTGCAGTTGGAGTTAAGTTAAAGTGTAGTTGTATTTGTAATTGTAGTTGTAGTCATAGATGTATTTGTAGTTGTAGTTGCAGTAGTAATTGTAGTTGTAATTGGAGTTGTAGTTGTAGTTGTAGTTATAGTCATAGATGTATTTGTAGTTGTAGTTGCAGCTGTAGTTGTAGTTGAAGATGTATTTGTAGTTGTAGCTGTAGTTGTAGTTGTAGCTGTAGTTGTAGTTGAAGATGGATGTAGAAGTAGATGTAGATTTTGTTTTTATTTTTATTATTTTTATTTTTATTTTTATTTTTATTTTTGTTTTTGTATTTGCTTTTGTTTTTGTTTTTTGTTTTTGTTTTTGTTTTTTGTTTTTGTTTTTGTTTTTGTTTTTGTTTTTGTTTTTGTTTTTGTTTTTGTTTTTGTTTTTGTTTTTGTTTTTGTTTTTGTTTTTGTTTTTGTTTTTGTTTTTGTTTTTGTTTTTGTTTTTGTTTTTGTTTTTGTTTTTGGTTTTTGTTTTTGTTTTTGTTTTTTGTTTTTGTTTTTGTTTTTGTTTTTGTTTTTGTTTTTGTTTTTGTTTTTGTTTTTGTTTTTGTTTTTGTTTTTGTTTTTGTTTTTGTTTTTGTTTTTGTTTTTGTTTTTGTTTTTGTTTTTGTTTTTGTTTTTGTTTTTGTTTTTGTTTTTGTTTTTGTTTTTGTTTTTGTTTTTGTTTTTGTTTTTGTTTTTGTTTTTGTTTTTGTTTTTGTTTTTGTTTTTGTTTTTGTTTTTGTTTTTGTTTTTGTTTTTGTTTTTGTTTTTGTTTTTGTTTTTGTTTTTGTTTTTGTTTTTGTTTTTGTTTTTGTTTTTGTTTTTGTTTTTGTTTTTGTTTTTGTTTTTGTTTTTGTTTTTGTTTTTGTTTTTGTTTTTGTTTTTGTTTTTGTTTTTGTTTTTGTTTTTGTTTTTGTTTTTGTTTTTGTTTTTGTTTTTGTTTTTGTTTTTGTTTTTGTTTTTGTTTTTGTTTTTGTTTTTGTTTTTGTTTTTGTTTTTGTTTTTGTTTTTGTTTTTGTTTTTGTTTTTGTTTTTGTTTTTGTTTTTGTTTTTGTTTTTGTTTTTGTTTTTGTTTTTGTTTATGTGTTTGTTTTTGTTTTTGTTTTTGTTTCTGTTTTTTGTAAGTGACACCGAGGAACCAACCTATACTGTGGAAAATTGCACAATGTTCCATGAAACATTTTGCACCTTGCAATAATTTCATGGAACGATTATGCATCTACGTTGAATTAAACATCTCACTTAAGCTAATTTTAAACCCATTATTTTCATCATAAGGTGTACGAGTAAGTAAGTAAGGAAGTAAGTACTTTCATCATGATACCGAGTATGAGTTAAATGCAACCCTGTTGCATATTTGTTTCACTTCTGATGCTTTAAGTTAATTTCTAGGCCCGATGACATAATTTTCTTCTTTTTTTTCATTTTGTGGTCAAAGTACCTACCTAACCTTTGCTTTATATCATAAGATTAACCCTAACGTCTTTACTAATCGAGCAATATTTCTCTGCAACGATAATGCATTTTTGTTACTTAAGATACTACCTATGCGAGCTGTTGAAAAAAAATATTTTTGTCTTGTGGATTAAAAACCATCTGCTACTGCGATTTCATACGAGTACCATTAACCATAGCGCCACAACTCATCGATTAATAATTCTACCGTTAAATTTTCGATTTCTTAGCGGCTCTGCCCACATCATCACATTTGTTCAACTAAGTTGCTTATACGGCTTCCTCTGTGTCCTGATGAAGCTATAATTTTGTTTTGCTTTATTTGTGTCATGCTTAAGTTTTTGAACAACATAGACGGTAAAGCGTAATGTTCGCAGTACAAAAGGTCCTAGAACATCACAATTTCCTCCAAAAGAAGTTGGTTTTTGATATTTTTGCATTTTGCAAACACGAAAAACATACATAGATAAATACATTAAACGTTCTCCCTTCCTTCACAGCATTGCAGATTAATTGCAAAGGAGTTGCCAATGTAAGCTGGTACGCACGTGCGAGACAGTCGCCAATAATCGAACACAACGATGGCGCCAATGAAAATAAAAAACTACAATATCAAGGTCATGAAGTTTATGTGGATGTAACAAGGTCACTGCTTGAACATACCATCATCTATGCTGGCAGGCATGAATACAAATTTTCATTCAATCTCCCCGCTAGCTGTCCAGCAACAAGTGGTCGGCATGAGTTTGGCGAAATATTCTACTGCGTTAGCTTGTTGCTTAAAAGATGCACAAAATTTGACAAAATATTCGAGCAAAGATTTGTGGTTAAAAATCGTTTGGATCTCAATGCAGATGACAAAACATACATGGTGAGCATTAAAAAAATTGAGGTTACTCTTAACATTGTTAAAAAAAAAAAAATACAAATCCTTATTAATAGTCCCAAGCAGTGAATAGGCATTATCTTAAAAACATTGACGCTGAAGTGCAGTTCAGCACAACGCATACCGGCTATGTTCCCGGTCAGAATATAACATTTCGTCTCGATGTGGTAACAACAGCGGCAGAAGTTTTGAACAACCTTCGTTGCCAAGTGAGGCTATGTCGAAAATATACTTATCGATGTCAGCAGCCAAGCGTTGAAAGCAAAGAAATAATCTGGAAATTGGCCAACGCTAAGTTTAGCTACAGTAACCAAAAGCAGAAGGCAAACAGCTTTGAGTCCAGCCTACATCTACCGCTATTGGCACCTATGACGTCACAGCAAAAACCATCCGCAATAATTTCTATTTCTTACTACCTGGAAGCGTTGGTTTTCACGAAAAACAAGCTACTATTGGCAAAACTCTGCATACCTATAACAGTGGGCTCAAAAGCTTTGAAGAACATCTGCGATTCACCGCGTGAACTGCAGCGTTTTTGCTATGATAATTTCAACGGTAAGCACTACAGAATAGATTCTAACTTTTTCAAATTTTATTCTTCACTTCATTGCAGCCGAGGATATTAATAAAATTTCAACCAATAGCAGTGCAGCGGAATTCTACAGGAATACTGCACACAGCAAACTTCCTCCAACAGTGGGCTTTGTTAAGAATTTTAACAATGATCACAGACTTATTCAAAATAAATTTTATCACAATAAAAATGTCTATTTAACCCATTATCCGGAAAGTCTTTGCATGCAATTATATCTTATGCTGTATGAGTTTAAATAGAAATTGTCAAGGGCTGTTATAATAGACAGTGGTCAAGCATCTACAAGTTAGTTTTAAAATTGTTGAGACTTTTGTGAAAATGCGCACTTAATCGTGCAACAGAACTATGATTGAATCTATAATTCTTTTCAAAAATCCATAGTAATTTCATTTACAATCAGTTGTCACATGCAATTTAGTTTTTAAAAATATTGCCATGATTCGAGCAGCTATGCAATTGGAACATGCGATCGATAGCAATTTCATATTTTACTTGCTATTGATAGACATATTGTTTCAACAACTTTCTATGTTGAATTTATATAACAAACCTTTTCTATAACATGCAACCTCACATGCAAAAACAAACGTTTTTATTAGCTTCACTTCATTGTCTGTCCCGTACAAATCTTGGAATCGATTTTTGACCAACTTCCCGATGAGCTAGAGATTTGAAACTTAAAATGTAGCTCAGAACTGGATGACAACACAATAGGTTTTCTTAACTCCTAAATATTCCCTAGAGCATGCGCCCCACGTTTTTATGAGAACTAAAAGCCCCACTCTAGCAGAAATTATTTTATACTTTTTAGTTCGATTTAAAAACGTTGGATGTTAAAAATTTTTTTTTGCTTAAATTATTTTTTTTTTTCACTTTCACATCAGGATTTGGAGATACTTGAGGTTATATCCGAAAAAGAATGGATTATTGGACCATCTTTAAGGTTATGTACATGACGGAGAGGGTGGCTGACTTCATAAACGCAAGTTGTAATGCAACACTTCAAAGTCAAATGTTCATAAACATCCATACTTTATTTTTGACAATGTAGTGTGTTCACTAATGCAACGCAACCGTTTGGGATGCGCATCAGATGTCATTTCGGCGCATCATTTAATTTTATGATGCAGCATAAGCACAAGATTGCGTTTTGAAAGTGACTTTACCGCCAACAAAAAGAAAAGGAACACAATCTGGGAAAAAATTTTGCTGGAGATAAAAGAAATTGATGGCACGTTTCCTTTCACAAGGGACGAAATAAGAAGATGTTTTTTGAATATAATGGTCACTTACAAACGCATCAAAGATGTACTTTCTGCCAGTTCCACAGAATTTAAAAGCATAAAATATATATATTCCATTTTTATTTTATTTGCTTTATTTATACAAACAGTTGGCGCTAAAGTACAAACATAAAGTACACAGTGGTGTTCACAAACGCCTTCAAATGCACTGCATCATTTGACAAAGTAGTGATGTAAGTCAACATTGCTTTGCATTAGTTGCGCAATGTTTTGCAGTGTTGCATTGCAACTTGCGTTTATGAAGTCAGCCAGTTTTCTAAACACTATTCTATCATATTTTTATTACTTGCTATTTTAAAACAAAAATCCATTAATATCCTTTGTTGAGCTCATTGATGTGATTCGGATTTAGTAAAAAATCCCGATCGCATCCCGATTTAAACCTGTTTATCCCACCAAAATGACACAAAAAACCCACAAAAAATTCCCACCTAAAATATATACCAATAACGTTTTTATCCAATTAATGAAAAGAAATAATCATCAGAAAATTTTTATATTGAAATTTGAATTTTTTGCTTAAAATAGTTTTCTAAAAATTTACAACAGAATAATCGATTTGGTCATTACAAAAAAAAAAAGGCGAGTCATTGCATTCATCCTCCAGGGAATACTTATTTACCTCTACAAATTCGAGAGGGAATTGCTCTAAAGCAACTTTAGGGTCTAAAACCTCTTAAGTTTCACTCCAATTTGCTAGCAAACTACAATGCAAAGCTGAATAGTAAGCCATCTTGTAGCTGACGGAGATTTCATATTTTTTAGTGGAAAAGTTAAAAAGATTGCTGGAACTCTATTAATTGGGCTGAGCTTTTTGGACTTTCTTATATATTCTTATATTCCCATATCTCTTAAAACTATTTCACATTCATCAGGCAAACAATTTTTTCCTGCTTTTAAAACCAGTGGAGATGAATTTCAGATGCATTTAATCGGAATCAAGTTATGGGCTTGTTGAATATACATATCCCTTTCTTAGATATATAGAATCAATGAAACACCAATTGAAGGAACAATTGTAAAAGATTACAAAAAAGTGATGCCAACCAGTTTTGTAAAGAATTTAAACTTGTAAAAATTATGACACAGTACAATATCCCACCTAAGAATCCGAAATCCCACACGTTCTCAAATAGGCCAAATATCCCAAAATGAGCCCGAAACCCCACCAAATCACATCACTGGTTGAGCTACACAAGGTCAAGGTTTGGAATGTTTCACATCAAAGGAGTAGAAGTTGCAAATTATCGGTAGAAAAACTACAAACAAAAAAACAACAAAACTAGTAAGAAATGATTTTCGACTTGGCCGATATAAAATACCCCCACGGCCCATCCAAAGTGTATATTCAAAGTCTTAAGCAACCAATAAAATGTTTATCAGTATAAACAATTTCGTCACAGTTTTAACGGAACATATTCGCTTTTTTTTTGATAAAGTCGCTTTGTATGGGAGTGGTTTGACATGGTTTTCACTCGATTTCGTTGAATTTCATACTCGGCGTTCATATTAAATATCAAATCCATATAAAGGGTTTTCTATTAAGGACTTGACAACTTTTTGACTTAGAATACGTCATTCTCGGAGGTAAGTAGGGTGGTGGATAGTGATCAGGTGTCGGTATTTATATCACAATTTGAGCCTTTGGTGTGCCTAAAGTACTGATCGTACAATGTTGATGTTAGCACTTGTTGGTCTGCTTGATCCTCACTGGAAGAAAAGTTCATGTTTGAACTCTATAACTTATATAAATTTTACACAATTACATGAAATATAAAGCCAACATTTGATGTTGTTGTTTGCTTAAGTTTGCTACCTATTTATCGACAGTTTCCGTTTTTATCGACAAAACCATAAAATTTGTATGGGAGCCCCCCTAAGGAGTGGTCGGAAGGAATAGGTGTCAAAGGCAAAAATGTTCCTTTTGCAAAAGTAATGGGGGTCAGTCATACATATTAACCCTTTCCGGCACTCTTTTAAAGGTCATATGCTCAGGTGTATGGAATAAATATACAAAAACCATAATATTTGTATGGGAGCCCCCCTAAGGAGTGGTCGAAAAAATTTTCCTTTTGCAAAAGTAATGGGGGTCAATCATATATACTAACCCTCTCCGGCACTTTTTTAAAGGTCATATGCTCAGGTGTATGGAATAAATATTTTGCTAAATATTTTTTAAAAAAGATGTCATCAAAAGCGAATTGAATAATTCTACGTCTTGTGTTACGACATAGTCGAAACTACTGTATCTTTTTTTAAATAAAACGCAAACGATTTGAGATATTCCAAAAACTTTATTATCGGTTTGAAGTACAATCAAAGCATTTATGAATGGAACTCGACCTCGTTCATATGGCCAACCCGGGCACGTATGCAGCGGTTGATTCGTTTGACCCAATTTTCGATGACTCGGCCACACATTTCGGCTGAAACGGCCGCTATTTCGCGTTCAATGTTGGCTCTGAGTTCTTCCAACGTCGTCGACTTGTTGGCATAGACCAATGATTCCACATAGCCCCAAAGAAAATAGTCTAGAGGCGTTTAATCGCACGAATGAGGCGGCCAATCGACTGGCCCATTTCTTGAGAGAACACGCTCATCAAACTTTCTCTTCAATAAATCGATTGTAACGTGTGCTGTGTGGCTTATGGCACCGTCTTGTTGGAACCACATGTCGTCCAAGTCCATATTTTCCAATTTGGGCCAAAAATAATCGGTAATCATAGCGCGATAACGATGGCCATTCACAGTAAAGTTACGATCATTATCGTCTACGAAAAAATATGGTCCAATGAAGCCGCCGGCATGCAAACCGCACCAAACAGTTATTTTTTGAGGATGAAGTGGTGGTTCATGAAGCACATGTGGATTTTCACGCGATCAATAACGCATATTTTGCTTATTGACGAACCCATTGAGGCAAAAATGAGATTCGTCACAGAAGATGATTTTGCGACGAAATTCATTATCTTGGCGCATCAGCAATTTGCAGACGTTGTATGTTCGTGTACTTTACCATGATGAAAATGTTGAATTCACTGAATAAATTGACAGTGACAGTTCGAGGATTAGCGAAAAGGTGCGTTCAGAAATTTACTTCAAAGTTGTCAAGTCCCTATTGTGGAACCCTGTATTAATTTTTGTGAAATTCGAAGAGATTTTACCGTTTTGATAAAGTCACTTTGTATGGGAGGTGGGCATGGTTTTCATCCGATTTGGCTCATTATTGAGCTTGATCTTTATTTTTTAAATACAAGCTTAAATATCGAATTTCATGATGATACCTAAAAAATAACGGGTGTAATCGTGATCACAGCCAAATATACGGACAGACTGGCATGTCTAAATCGGCTCGGGTGGGGATGCTGATCAAGAATATATACTTTTCTATACTTACCAAGCCTTGTCATGGGCCTTACGAATCGAGTGGCAAAATTAATATACCCCTTTCCCGTTTTTTAAACGTGAGAGTATACAAATTGGTGGACGCTACACGGAGGAAAAAAAATCAAGTATTCTATGCTTGAATCAAGCAAATAGTTATCAGTTTACACTTAAGCGTAAATTTCTCAAATCAAGCATTATTTTGCTAAAAAAAAATGTTTAGTTAATTCCAGAAACATTTGCTTAAGCCGGAAATACTAAGCCGGGCTTGGGTGAAAAAATTTGTATGGAAATTAAAAACTTAAACTATAAATCAAAGGAATCTATTGTTTTATAGATTTTTTGGTGAATAAGCATAAGTTTTTAATTGAAATAAGTGTTTTTTTTCCACCCAAGCTGACATAGGTGATTTCACTGTTGTTTTCTTTCTCAGTGCAGAATGCACCAAATGCAAAAACAAAAAAAAAACAATATAAAAAAATATAAAATTAATTAAAATTAAATAAGTATTGGAACAAGGATTAAAACAAGGATTAAAAAAAGGATGAGACCAAGGATTTGGACAAAGATTAGGACCAGGAATAAGAAAAGGAGTAGGACAAAAATTATAATAAAGATTAGAGTGTAAAATTGGACAAGGATAAGGACAAGAATTAGGAAGATGACTTCAACAAGGACTGAGACAAAACAATATTTGGGACAATATTTGGGAAAAGTATAAGGACAAGAAATAGAATAAGGAAAATAACAAAGATTTGAACGCAATAAGGATAAAGATTTTGAAAGGAAGTGGGACAAGGATAAGGAAAGGATTTGAACACGGATAATTTCAGGAATTTAGACATGGATTAAAATAAGAGTTTGTACTGGAAGAAGGTAATTTATTAGAACTAATATAAGAATAGAATATGAATGAAGACATGTTTGGGAACGAATGAAAGGATCAGTAATGTCCACGATACAGCCAACTTCTTTTTAGCTTTTGCAAGCTTTTTTCAAAAAACATAAAAAAAAACAGAAAATCTTTATTGGTATGGTCGAATTTCGACCACAGGCGATTCTAGTAAAGAGTTATTAACCATCAAAATTCAATTTAAACTTTAGAAGATATAACTGTTTTTGTTTTTGTACCAATTTAATAAAATGAATAATCGCCTAAAATTCAATACATATTATTATTCATTTCTGAAAATTTGGGTGTTCGTTCATTGTGAACAATCACCCAAATGCAATATGCAAATCGCCCAAAACACAAATGAACAATCACCGAAAAAAGTAACATAACCTTCCTTTTCATATCTATAACGCTATAGTAGGAAAATTTAAAAAACTAAGTTTTTAGGTCCATTTTCCCAAGTTTGGATCCCTATTACTTCTCAACTTAAACTTTGTTCAATTGATAAGTAAACTTATAAAAATAAAATTTCTTGTATTTTGGATTTTTGGGTGCTTGTTCATTTGGGCATAATGAACATAATAAACCCAAAAATTAGAACAATTGTTAATTTTTTTCTTTGGGCAAACGTTCATTTAAATTTCGGGCAATTTTGCATTTTTTTTTTGACGTAGAATAAGTCATTTTCGGAGGTAAGTAGGGTGGTTGATAGTGATCAGGTGTCGGTATTTTGGTCACAATTTGAGCCTTTGGTGTGCCTAAAGTACTGCTCGTACAATGTTGATGTTAGCACTTGTTGGTCTGCTTGATCCTCACTGGAAGAAAAATTTATGTTTTAACTCTCTAACTTATAAAAATTTTACACAATTACATGAAATATAAAGCCAACATTGGATGTTTTTGCTTGCTTAAGTTTGCTACCTATTTATCGACAGTTTCCGGTTTAATCGACAAAACCATAAAATTTGTATGGGAGCCCCCCTAAGGAGTGGTCGCAGGGAATAGGTGTCCAAGGCAAAAATATTCCTTTTGCAAAAGTAATGGGGGTCGGTGATACATGTTAACCCTTTCCGGCACTCTTTTAAAGGTCATATGCTCAGGTGTATGGAATAAATATACAAAACCATAAAATTTGTATGGGAGCCCTCCTAAGGAGTGGTCGGAGAGAATAGGAGTCAAAGGCAAAACTGTTCCTTTTGCAAAAGTAATGGGGGTTGGTCATACATATTAACCCTCTCCGGCACTCTCTTAAAGGTCATATGCTCAGGTGTATGGAATAAATATACAAAACCATAAAATTTGCATGGGAGCCCTCCTAAGGAGTGGTCGGAGAGAATAGGTGTCAAAAGCAAAACTGTTCCTTTTGCAAAAGTAATGGTGGTTCGTGGTACATATTAACCCTTTCTGGCACTCTTTTAAAGGTCATATGCTCAGGTGTATGGAATAAACAAAAACCATAAAATTTGTATGGGTGCCCCCCTAAGGAGTGGTCGGAGGGAATAGATGTCAAAGGTAAAAATGTTTCTTTTGCAAAAGTAATGGGGGTCGGTCATACATATTAACCCTCTCCGGCACTCTCTTAAAGGTCATATGCTCAGGTGTATGGAATAAAGATACAAAAACCATAAAATTTGTATGTGAGCCCCCCTAAGGAGTGGTCGGACGGAATAGGCTTCAAGGGCAAAAATGTCCCGTTTGCAAAAGTAATGGGGGTCGGTCATACATATTAACCCTCTCCGGCACTCTCTTAAAGGCCATATGCTCAGGCGTATGGAATAAGTATACAAAACCATAAAATTTGTATGGGAGCCCCCCTAAGGAGTGGTTGGAGAGAATAGGTGTCAAAAAAAAATGTTCCTTTTGCAAAAATAATGGAGTTCGGTCATACATATTAACCCTCTCCGGCACTCTCTTAAAGGTCATATGCTCAGGTGTATGGAATAAATATACAAAAACCATAAAATTTGTATGGGAACCCCCATAAGGAGTGGGGTTTAAGGGTTTTTAGGACTATTAAAAAACAAATTATTTAACCCTTGTTGTTCACACTCAACTTTCAACGAGACCTCAAACACGAAAACTTTTGCTGCTCGCTTATATAATATATAAATATTTTAAAATATATAAATATTTTCTAATTAAATAATTATATACATAATATAAACACTCTCATAATTAGAGACACAATAATTAAATTTGATAAGAACAAATTAAATTGAATAACTTTTATGATCAAAATATAACCATAATAATTGAGACAACCATGGGGCGAATGTGATCTCAAAGTAATAGTAAAGGATAGAAAAAATTGTTTTTGAAATTAATATTTTTAAATTTTGAACATTTGTTTTTAAATGTTACTTTTTTTCTCAATGTGCCAGATAAAAATTAAAAAACTTGTTTTTGAATTTCGAAATTGAAAAATTTTTTTCATCTATTTTTTTTATTATAATTATTTATTTTATATTTACAAAGATTTTCTAGTTTGCCGAAAAACTGCAAAATATTAGTGAAGTGTTCTAACCCTTAGGGATTCTAAACATAACAGACATGTTCCTTTTAGAACATAAGGGTTAGAACATATAATTTTTGTCATACATAGTAAGTTTACAACCTAGATTGCGTGTTTTTTTTATTATAAAAGCATTTTATACGTTTTATGTACGTACAATCTGCATAAAATCGTAGAAGACTTACAAGTACCAACAGTGACTTTTAACATTTTTAGAGTTGTGTTTTTTTATATATATATTTGTGCAATGTTTGCTTTTTAGATGGATATTTCCAACAATATTGCTCTAATAGAAGCATTATTGATAGAGGATATCCAGAATGCGATTTTAACTCAGATGTGGAATTATCAGATGATAAAAATGTTATTCAAAAGTCCCCGATAAGCTTTGATGAAATTATTGATGAAGCCATACAACAGTCTTTGTATACATTGGAAGATGAAAATGAAGCAGACGATGAAACTCCTGTAGCTGCAACTTCTTCTACGTTGACGCCTTTACATTCGGCCAATGAACTTCCACTTGCCAAATCAGCTCTTGCTCAGTCATCGCAGTCGATAAAAAGAGTTCCAGAACCTATTCGGAAATGGAAAAAACGAGACGCTGAGACTTACTTACCAGAATACTCTGAAAACACTTCTGTCAGAGGTGGACGAATGCTTCAGTAAGTGCTCTACGCCTGCGGATGTATTTCTGGTCCTAATTGATACTATTATTGATGACATTGTGTATCAAAGCAATCTGTATGCCACCCAAAATGACAAGACGCTCAACCTCAAGAAAGAAGAGCTTTTGGCTTTTATTGGCATGAACTTTTATATGGGCTACAATACTCGTCCTGCTTGGACTGATCACTACTCTTCTGCGCCGGATCTGCACAACCCACTTATAAGTACGACAATGCCGAGAGATAGATTTGCCGCTATACTGTCAAACTTACACTGTAATGACAATTCTAAAATACCTCCCAATTGTAAGGACAAGCTATATAAGATAAGACCTGTTGTAGACCAGCTAAACCAAAAATTTCATGAGTGTTATCATGGAACCAGAGAATTGAGTGTAGATGAATCTATGATAAAATTCAAGGGTAGGTCTGTATTCAAACAATATCTGCCCATGAAACCCATAAAAAGAGGGTACAAGTTATGGTGCTTAGCTGATCAGAGAGGTTTCATAAAAAAATTTATTATATACCAAGGAAAAAACACTGAAATCAGCGCAAAGTTTTCTGAATATACTTTGGGGGAAATAGTAGTATTGGAGTTGACTGAAAAAGAATGGGGGAAAAAAAAAGTTATATATTTTGACAATTTTTTCTCAGAAGAATGGAATCAAGTCTACGGTTATTTGTCCTAGGTCTGTTAAGGATTATAACGCATATATGGGAGGTGTTGGCACCGCTGATCGATTGAGAGCACTCTATTGCGTTGTCCGCAAATCGCCTAAATGGTGGCATAGAATATTTTGGGGTGTGCTAGATATCGCTTTTGTAAATGCATATGTTGTACATGGACTTATAATTGAAAAATCAACAGTCAAAGATTTTAAAAGATCGGTTGCCCAAGGTTTAATGACTATGAAAAATCTGACTAAGAAGAAACGAGCCTTAAAAGACAATATTTCGATTCCTTGTTCTAACAAAAGGCGCAAAATAGACTTCTCCACGTTGAAAGATGTAAGGCTTGCTAACAGAGGTGTTCATTGGCCAGTCTTTGTGGAAAGGAGAGGCAGATGTGAGGTATGTAGCATGAATAAGGTACAATCAAAACCTCATTCCAAGTGCTCTCACTGTGATGTTTTTTTGTGCCTGAACGAAATGAAGATCTGTTTTGCTGAATATCATGAGGCAAATAATTAGAGTTTTTGAAATAATTCCTATATTTAATTTTTTTCATCTGTGACACTACTAGACTGACGGTACTTATAAGTCTAGGTCTTAAAAACAATACTAAGAGTCAAAATAAAAATTTCAAAAATACAATAATTTGTTTCATTTATAATGTCTTTACATAATAATAGAGATAAATTAATATTTTTTTACTTTAAGTCATAGCCGGTAGGAAAGGGTTAAAGTAATTAGTCAAGAAAAAAGTTTCTTATATTTCTTGAGTGTGAAATAGTAGTAGATAAGTAATTTTGTCGAAAAATTTTCGAACTTTCACCTCTATATGCTGTTTGCCAACATTTTACTTGCAGTTATAATGAGACTTACATATATTTCTTGACACTCACAGTGCTGATGTTGTCACTTTTCAATGGAATTACTACTATTTTCCATAAAATTTAAGCAAAAACAAAATTTTTAATATACCACGTTTTTAAAACGAGCTAAAAACTAGTAAGAAATGATTTTTGACTGGGCCGAAGTTAAAATACCCCACGGCCGAACCAAAGTATATTCAAACTGTTAAGCAGTTATAGTCATAGTTTTAACAGAAAATATTCGCTTTTGGTTTTTGATAAAGTCACTTTTATTGGGTGATAGGCGTGCTTTTCATCCGATTGGGTTGGATTACTCAGAGTGTATAGCTGTTACCAAAGCTAATATGCAAAAATTCAGGTCCATATATTAATTTTTGTGGAATTTAAAAAGATTTTACCTTTCTGATAAAGTCACTTTGTATAGGAGGTAGGCGTGGTTTTCATCCGATTTTGCTCATTTTCAAACTCAACCTTTATTTTTTAGATAAAAGCTTAAATATTTAATTTCGTGATGATAGCTTGATAATAGCGGCTGTAATCGTGATCATAGACAGACAGACAGTCGGACAGACAGATGGACATAGCTAAATCAGCTCGTGTGGTGATGCTTATCAAGAATATATATCGACTCATAACCGCCAAAATATCTTAAGCGCCAAAAAGAAAATTTTACAGGAGAAGGTTTTTTTAATTATCTTTGCTATTAATTTTATCTTTTATCTCTTATCTCTTTGCTATTAATTTTATTTTAATAATTTTATCTCTTATATTGATTAATTTCTTTTAGAGAATTTCATCTTAAGCGACACTTTGCTGTCATGAAAAATGTAAACAAACATGTAGTGTGTACTTAAGCTAAAATTGCTTTTGGTTTAAATTCATAATCTTATTTCGTACACCTATGAAATTTTGACAGACGATGCAAACCATCGCAAATTATCGATTTTCATCAAAAAACATAAATCGGATATTATGTCGCTTAAGATATTTTGGCGGTTATGAGTCGATATACTTTTCTACACCTACCACACCTCCTTATGGGCGTTACAAATGGAGTGACAAAATTAATGTACCCCTTTTACGTTTTTTAAATACGTGGGGGTATAAATATAAAATAATTTCTGCTAGAGTGGGGCTTTTTGTTCTCATAAAAAGGTGGGGCTCTGAGAACAAAACACTTTTTGTTTTATAAAATTTTTCCATAAAGTGCCTTCTTATTTTTTAATAACTAATCGTTTAAGTTTGAACATTAAATATTTTTTGGACCCATTTTTGCTGATATGGGTTAACTTCTAAGAAAAATTTACACTTTACAAAATATTTTTATGCAAGGAATAAGATTCTATTATTAAAAAGAAAAAAAAAACCAACCTAAGCCACTTTTTCAAACTTTTCCTTTTTTTGCGTAGCCATTTTTGTCCAAAAAATTGGCCACGACACCTCTAAATTATAAAAAATTTCAAAAGCGCCAAACGGTGGCAAAAAAAAAGAGATTTCAAGGAAAATTGTAAGCCGCCGTGGAACTTTGTATCTCAAAAATTCAGACGTTTCGGGGATAGTGGTCGATTTGATAAAGAACGCCCCATATATATCTCGAAAACCGAATAATATAGTTTGAAGTATTTATCTCAACTAATAAATGATAAAATTTAATGATGGTTTGTAACTTTTTTTTTTATCTCTGAAAGATGATATGTTCATTTAACATTAGGAGTTAATAATTTTGTTTAAGGTTGAATTTGAAGTTTGAAAACCTGTATTTCGGAATCCACTACATCGTTACTAAATTTCCTATGCTTGCAATGTCGTCAAATCTTGATGCTTATCGACACATTTTGACCACAGTACAACACTCACAGACATTGTGAAGATATGTGAGACGCTGGTAGCTAAGGATAAAATTTTCTGGCGCCAACTTATTGATCCTTCACGAGAACAAGCCAAACAACATTGACAGACTACAATAACAATAGAGCACAAATACCGAAGCTGGAACGCTATGAAATGTATGCCAAAAACTGTAGCATTTGAATGGCCGAGCGATAGATAATAAGGAAGCTGTGCGCATAGCGCTATGGTTGTGCTCTAGTATTTAAGTGTTTCACATAAAAGTGTCCATAAAGAGTTAGTTTATTAAAAAAGTGTTAAAAATATTAACTAAAAATAAGTATACGAAAAACAAAAACGAAAAAAAACAAAACAAAAAAAAAAGCAAAATGCCAACCACGTGTGTCTTTCAACTGGACCGCACAAATCCCATTTATAGCAGTGGCGAATATATCAATGGACGCATTTTATTGCGTACCGATAAAGTGAAGCGTGTGAACGGTATGTCTTTAGATGCGGTTTAAAAAAAAAGTGTATTTTGCATCTAATCTCTCATTCGCATTTAGCGGTTTATGTCACCCTTGAAGGTGAGGCCAAAGTTCAATGGTCCATGAATGGCAAGAGTGAAACGGCCAATTATTATGGCCATCAGCAGTATTTGTACACGCGCACAAATGTCTTCGACAGCATCGAATTTCCAGCCGGAACACATGTTTACATTTTGACGCTGCGTATACCGTCCGATTGTCCCAGCACATGCAGCGGTCCCTATGGTTATATAGCCTATAACATTTCATTGACTGTCGATAAGCCGTGGAGTTTTAATGAAGTTTTCCGAAAGCCTATCACAGTATCGCAAACACTCGATTTGAACTATAATCTCGAGTATCTGGTGAGGTTTTTATACACATTTTTGTCATTTGTTATTTTTAGAAATCAGTAGAGAAAAGTGATTATTTGAGATTTCATGTGGTCTCCTTGGCGGTTTTTGACAAGCGCATCAGGTCGGTAAAAATTTGAAGCGTGTACGAAAATGTACACTCCAAATGGGTATTTAGTGTAAAATGGGTATTTAGTGTATAAGCCAGGAACTGAAAAGTCGTTAAAAAAGGCTTCAAGGAAACCAACATATTTAAATGTTAATCTGCATGATTTTGTAACAATCAACACTAGATTGTTTTTTAAAAACCTGAATGTTTCTACTGAGTTTTTCAAACTTCACCCTGATGAGTGGCTTAATAACAGCTCATATGTAAGTGGTCTTCAAATGGTCACTCAGCTCAATGTTATTAACGATTCAGCAGAGAGAAGTGTAGCGTTAATAACTGAATTTACTAATTCGATTACTTCAAATGAAGAGCAAAAGCAATATTGGCTGCAAGTGGTAGATAACCATAGAAAAAATTCGAAAAACATAACAAAAAATCATATTTTAAAAAAATAAATTCAGGAAAAACAAATGTTTGTAGTGTTTTTTATTTTTTTTTCATGTTATGGTCCAAAAATTATGCAGTAAGTTATATCGCAAGAAACCTTAAGCTCCGCACAAAAATACAAAATTACAAACATAATGTCACTGGAACAAAATAAAAAAAAATTTTATGTGGAAATACGATAATTTTGACGAAGAAGTTAAATTGCATGTTCAAAGCTCCGCCAAAAATATCAGATGCATATTTTATAAGAATAAAAAAAAAATTAAAATAGCTTAGATTATTGTAAATGATTCTTTATCACAATATATTTAACATGTGTTTCGGTTTGGACAACATATTATTCAATATGATCTAAGTCGTAAATAGCTCCAAAATGACCTTAAAACGATTTCAGCAATATCTAGAGGTCAAATTTTGTTGGGTCTTAAGGCACTTTTGTTCTCATTAGGAATGGAACTTTCAGAAAATGGACGCGCACCGAAGAAAAAAAGACCCATAATTTTCCTCATATATTTTTGAACCGGTCTAATATACATGTATGATTACTAGGGAAATATTAAAAAATTTGAAGCAAATATTTTTTTTTAATTGTTGTAATAAACAGCACACGCCCTCACGGCAAATATCAAAATAAAACTGCAAAATGTTTGCTCAACTTATTCACCACGCGAAAGTAAAAAAAACAAAGAAAAACTACCGTTATCTTGAAGAATTCAACTTTAAACCTGTTGTCCGAATTCGATATAATATATTCTATATAGTTTCTCTTCTCTCTTTACAATTTCATTTTTGACCTATGAAGTTGACTTTTTCGTGAAATTCGTGATATATAACTTAAAAACTTTACAAACTTAAATAAAACTTTTATTTAAAATTCTAAAAAAAAAAATTTTTAATTTCCATCGTGTTTTCTATTTAAATCCTAACTTTATTATCCTCATTGTGTATTAGCTGCCAGTACGTGATGAGAATATCAAATATCTCTGTCGTTGGCCCTGCACTTCCGGTCCCATACTCTACAATCTCACTGTGCCCTACGCTGGCTTTGTAGCCGGCCAACGCATACCATTTGTGCTGGAAGTCGACAATCAGTCGCCGCACTACGATGTTGGCGGCATTGAGGCCTCGCTAAAGCAACACTTCATATTTCTGGCGCGTAAGCCGATCAAACGTAACTACTTCACGAAGACGCTGAAAAAGACTATACTTACTGACAATACGTTGCGTTTGACAAAACGCGTGTACGAGGCCACGGTACAAGTGCCACTGGATACACCAAGGTCAACGCTTAATAGCAACTACATCGTTTTCCTGCACTATACGCTGCAATTAAAGCTTAAAACCGGCCCAATGCACTTCGATACGAAACTGCGTGCACCCATTGTAATTGGCACGGTGCCATTGCGTGTGCGTCAAGGTTGCAGTGCGTTGGTCACAACAGTACAACCAATGGCAGCGGCAACGCCTTCATCGGCAATGGCTACAGTGGCATCATCGACAAATGCCAGTGGTTTTGCCAGTACGGCCACATCAATCGATGATGCTGACGGGGATGGTGATGCGGATGAAGAAAATAGCAACGATGAACCGCCATCGTATGATGATAGCTGCTGTAAGTTGTTGATGACAATTGAAATAGTTAAAGAAATGTTTGATTTTTAATTTTTTTTTATTTTCTAACCACAAATTTTCTTTCAGTACCGCCTTCATTTAGTTTTGCCACTTTGGGCAGTCAGCAGACGATCGATAGTGATTGTCAACATCAAACAGCAACAGTGGAGCGACGACGCATCAATTTGCCACAATTTCCCTCATACAACACCTTTGCCAGCCGACCGCAAGCCATACAGTTCTTAAGTGGCATCGATTTGAGCCATAATGAGAATAGTGATAATAATTCTGATGATGATAATGCTGAGAATGCCTTTAATCTTGCTGCTGCTGTTGAACGGTGCAGTTTAAATGGTTTAGGAAGAGCACAGGCTGATTTGATTGTGCAGGAAAATAATTTGTAAATCGTTGTTATTTTCAATACCTCAAAAATTGTTAGTAAGCTGATTATAAATCGTTATTAAAAATTAATTAAGTTAAATAATGACTAATAATAATACAATTATAATCACACATTTCGCTAAAGATGAGTCAAAATTAACAAAACTTTTAAAATAAACTTTGCCATTTATGATTTTTAATAAGAAAAAAGTATGTGCTCACTGTGTGTTGTGACATAAAGTATAAAAAATCAAATTTAATGAAATGGTGCGTTGTTGAGGAGGTTATTATCAGACATTTATTAACGGGTTATAACTAAAAATCTGCACTAATTTGCATTGGTTGCAGTTTCAACACGGTTTGGTTTGTCACCAAGGCATTGCGTAATTAAATGATTTATTGCATCATCTTTTTATCATATGATTCATGGCAGCGTACTTGTTTCATTAGTCTTTAAAATGCCTTCACAGCATCAACATCTCCACGGGCGTATTGTAAATTTTTATCATCAGCATTTAGAGAAGGGAAAAAAGTCATATGCGGACATTTTATGGCAGAGGGCGTGTAAAAAAGGGCGATATATTCTATCCTGAGTACCTTAAAATTGATAGGCAACCTGGTTCCGAAGAAAACCGATTATTATGACTAAAAAAACATTAAAGAGCTTATGACTGCTTTTAACAACAAAGATGGCTTAAAGCGAAATGAAACCATTCGAAAATTAAAATGCTGGCAGCCATATACATTAGGGTGATTCAAAATATAACATTTTTTCAAAAAACAACCGAGACCGTTCAAAAATGGGATGATTATATCAAAATATGAAAACCAAAATTAAAAAAAAGATTTTTTTTTAATTTTTAGATAGTGCTACCAGCGGTTTTCTGTTTTAGTTGAAGAAAATCGTGGAAAAAGTGTTAAAGTTGAAATATTCATATCTCTCTCGTTTTTGAACATATAATTATGATTATTTATAATTTATTTATAATAATTAGAAGCTGAACCCGATTTTCGGGGGCTTATTACCAGTGGCGGATCTAGGATTTGCCCGAGGGGGGAGAGGGGTCTGAAACTACAGTTTTGTAGCCCGAGGGGGGAGCTGAAACGGTTTTTATTGCATTTTTTCCCCATACAACAAATTTTACAAGGGGGAAATGGGGGGCTATTCCCCTTTTAGCCCGTATGTAGATCCGCCACTGGTTATTACTAGTAATTTTGACTAAAAAGGCGGAATAAAATTTATTTTAGTTGTTTTACCGTGTTTTTTGTTAAAAGTTCCCCACTGCATTAGCTTCCCATAGCTGTACTATCCAAGTTAATTCGACGTCTACAAAATAATGTTGAGGAATGGAATGAATGGTTGTCGAGGATTGGGTTTTCATTAAAAAAAATATTGTTTTCACATGCGATACAAGCAATTAGTTACAAGCAATTCTTTTTTTTTAACCCTCAAGGACCTAAAAAAAATTTTTTTGATCTAGAATCCAAAATTTTAACTTACTTTTATAAATGATGATCTATTTTACGTATGCCATGAAAGTTTCATAATTATATGTTTAAAAACGAGAGAGATATGAATATTTCAACTTTAACGCTTTTTCCACGATTTTCTTCAACTAAAACAGAAAACCGCTGGTAGCACTATCTAAAAATTTAAAAAAAAATTTTTTTGGTTTTCATATTTTGATGTAATCATCCCATTTTTGAACGGTCTCGGTTGATTTTCGACAATTTTTTTATTTTTTAATCACCCTATTATACATATTTGTAAAACATTAAAATCACTCAATATTAAAGTCAGAAAGAACCTAGAGTACACTGAAGAGCAAATTCAATAAGTTAAATTTCAATTTCGGTGCATGGTCAAAAAATACAATGGAAAATCGTTCATTTTGGATATTGAGAGTTATTTCAAACTAAGTACACCACAAATGACAGGAAACGGTACATTTTAAACAAATTATATATCTTCAAGCTCTCCTAATGTAAAATATAAATACAAGAAAAAGTTTGAACAAAAAGTTATAATTTATATGGCTGTCTCTGTCAAAGGAATTTCGGAGCCATACTTCAAGACAAATGGACTCGTAATAAATATAGTGATCTATCAAAATTATTCCTTAAGCTCAATTTTAGTTCCATTTATTCATAAATATTATCAGGATGATGATTGTGTATTTTAGCCAGTCAAAGCCTCTTCGAATTATGCAAATACGACATGCCCTTGTTTGTCAGCAAAAATATAAATTTTGTACCTAAAGATAGGAACCCCCACTAAATTACCACAATGCCGACCAACTGAAGATTTCTTCGGAGAACTTAAAAGTTAAGTCTACTTTTGAATTTCTGACGTGAATAAACTCAGTGCAGATTTTTAGTTAAATAAAAAAAAAAATAAATAACTGGCCATTTCAGCCCTTAAAAGGACTTTGGCCTAGCTTCTTATGATCAATTGTGTTGTGCGTGTTATTAAGTTTGTACACAATTGATCGAGAAAGGGACCTACATGTTTAACGCCGACTCCGAACGGCGATGAACGTAATGTTCTTATTCTCAAGAAGCTTTACATGGCATTTGAATACTCTCTGAGGTTTGCCATTGTCTGCAGAGAGTTGGCGGCCGTACAGAAAAATTATTTTAATTCAAATAATTTTCTGTCGCTGCTGGGATTCGAACACGGGTCTCCAGGTTCTTTGACATAGCGGCCACGCACTTTAACCAACTACGCCACGGACGCAGATTTTTAGTTATAACCCGTTATTTCATCATTTTGAAATTGTGATGTTAAGTATTCTAGTTGTGCCGAAAAAAACGCTTGGCGGCGCACAATGATGCCATTGATACAAGTAAGACGAAAAAAATTCTTTTGTAGATTTTTTTGATAGTTTTCAGATGTTTAAGGTATAGGAAAGTACAAAAAAAAAGTATTTCAGAAATTTTGGACAAGTGGACGTGGCAGCTGCCATACAACTTAAACACATTTTGCGTTATATCTAAGAAATGAGATAAGCTACGACGACAAAAATCAAAGGTTGACATCTAGTATGTGATTTTCAATAAGTATAAACAATTTCTTTGCTATTGAAAAAGTGGGCGTGGCAGCTGCCATACAACTTATATACATTTTGCGCTTTATCTAAGAAATGAGGTAAACTACTATGACAAAATCATACGTAGACATTTATTATGTGATTTCCAAAAATAGTAAAAAATTTCGTCGCGATTGGTCAAGTAGGCGTGGCATCTATCAAACAACTTAAACACATTTTGCGCTGTACTTTAACGTATATTAACAGCAACGCTAATAGAACTATCGGTGGATAACTAATATGAAATCTTTAAAATTCTTGCAAAATTTCGGATTGGACAAGAGTGCTACGACTCCCATATATGTGAAATACATTTAGGTCCATAACTAAGAAATGAGATAAGCTGCTATAACGAAATTTTAAGTTAAAAATTTGTAACTGTAAGAAATTTTTTAATTTTTTATATTTTAACAATAGTAGGATTGATATGATATGGATATAATACTCTTATGATCCGTCTGTCTGTCCGTCGGTTTGTCTGTGATCACGATTACAAGCGTTATTTTTAAGCTGTCGTCGCGAAATTCGATATTTAAGCATGTATTTAAATAATAAAGATCAAGTTCGAAAGTGATCCAAATCGGATGAAAACCATGCCTACCACCCATACAAAGTGACTTTATCAAAACGGTAAAATCTTTTTGAATTCCACAAAAATTAATATATGGACTTTAAATTTTCCATATGAACTTTGATATTTAATATATACTCTGAGTATGAAACTCAACGAAATCGAGTAAAACCGCGCCTACCTCCCATACAAACATTTTATTGGCTGCTTAAGACTTTGAATATAAAGGGTGTCCCAACAAGAACGCAATTTTTAAATGTGGCAACACTGGAAGTGTCATTGTTTGACATTTTAACAATTGTTACTGTTTGCTAGTAGAAGGTACGAGGTTAGTAAAAATGGAGCGCTACACGAATGAACAACGCATTCTCATTGTGAAATTGTTTTTCCAAAATGGTGAAAGTTTTGCGACTACAGTTCGCAAATTGCGATCAATTTGGGGTCACAATAATGCTCCAAAAGAGTCAACTGTAAAGAGATTAATGGATAAATTTGCCGAAACTGGGTCTGTTAGTGATGTAAAGACAACAACGCGCCTTCGACCAGGTCGATCGACCGAAAATGTCGCAGCTGTACGTGATGATGTCGCTCAAACTCCATCCACCTCAATTCGACACCGAGCTCAACAAATTGGTGTCTCCAAATCCACTATGCAGCGAATTTTGACGAAAGATTTGCATCTTCATGCATACAAAGTTCAATTGACTCAGGAACTGAAGCCAGCTGACCATGGACAGCGAAGGGAGTTCGTTAATTGGGTATTGGAGAGACAACATGAAAATGCTGATTTTGCCGTTAAAATCATCTTCAGTGACGAGGCCCATTTCCATTTTGATGGCTTCGTCAGTAGGCAGAATTGTCGCATTTGTGGTGAGGAAAATCCTCGAGTGATTCACGAGAAGCAAATGCATCCTCAACGCGTCACTGTGTGGTGTGGTTTTTGGGCTGGAGGAATCATTGGACCTTTTTTTTATGAAAATGAGGCAGGTCAAGCGCAAACAGTCAATGGTGTTCGGTATCGTGAAATGATAACCAGTTTTTTCTTGCCTAGAATTGAAGACATGAATGTGGAGGGCATGTGGTTCCAACAAGACGGCGCCACATGTCATACAGCAAGAGAAACAATTCAATTGTTTTATATAAAATTTAAAAATTGCATTCTTGTTGGGACACCCTTACTTTGGTTCGACCAAAGGGGGTATTTGAACTTCGACCCAGTCGAAGATCATTTCTTACTAGTTAGAAATCAAATTGAACTGTTTAGGCACACTTTCAAATTCAACATTTTGTGCCTTAAAGAAAACTCATAAAAGGTTGAAATGAAATTGTAAAAAGTTTTATTTGAATTGTAAAATCTTGAAATTTTTTTTCTGTAAAGAGTTGTATTTGTAACTGTTGGAAATGTTGGAAATTGAAATTTTAACCTGCATTACCACTCTTAACCCTCTGCAACTCACGTGCTCCAAATTTAACAACACACCTAACGTGGGGTCCAGCAGACCTCACTTTTAAACTGATTTCCTATGATGAAGTTTCTGACTGTAACTTTCTTGACCTTATTTCATACAACTGCAAATACTTATGAGGCTAACATAAAAATATAATTTGCAATTAAATACGTTTTTTTGAAAGATAAAAACGAATTTCTTATCTTCGAATTTAACGTTTGTACTCACAAAGTTTTGATTTTCGGTGGCTGTCAGACTACGATGTCAGCTGCAGAGGGTTAAAATTGGCAAAGGTGACTTGTTTTTAATCTTTACATAGCACATATCAGAAAAACTTGAATATGCACATAGCATCAAAATTTCTAAAAGTACTAAAAAAAACCAACACGGAGGCAACACATCATAAAAATCAAAGAATTAAAATAATACTTTTCTTCCACATAATAGAACACTTATAGCACATTTCATAATATACACTGTCTGACAAAAGTATTCGGAATTGTTATTTTTCTGTAAGTCTATGTTCATTTATATCTTTATTCATTTATATCATTTATATCTATTATATCTAGAATTTTTTTGAGAAAAGAAAACGCCATAACATAGGACTGTAAATGCCGAAGATAAACTTAAATGCCCGTTCACTACGTTCCGTAAAAACAGAATTGTTTTTTTCGAAATTTTCTTACAGAAATGCTTCAGATTAGATGGTGTGCGGCTTACTTTTTTTCGATACGGTCTAACACACGCACACGTTCACAATCATTCATATAAAAATGTTATTAAAAAGTAAAAAACTTTTAATTCGTTCCAAAGTAACTTTTATATTTTTTAAAAATCTATATTGCAATGTTCTAAATGTATGTTGCACATTATATTTTCTTTCCAATGAGCTAAATATGACCCAAATCGGTTGAGATTTGACAAAATGAGAGCACTTTGTATGATAGCAAACATACACATGGGAATCAGTGTTTGATAAGGAAAAAAAAAAACGTTAAAACTGCCGCCATTTTGCGAATTCTCAACCGATATTGATTGTTATGGATTCAATGAAAAGGTATATTTTGACGTGTAATAAATTTTTGTGAAAAAAGATGTCATTCATGCAGCATTATATCATTAAAATTCATAGAAACAGTAATTGTTTTTATGAAATTAAAGAAAAATAAAAGAATTTTCTTCGCTACACGATTTATTTTGTATTTTATCGTATTTATTTTTATACAGCCTAATCCTACGTGAAATTCTACTGAAAAAAGTGGGATTAGTTTTTCATTTCCAACAAGGCAAATAAATGGTTGTAAAAATTCAATGAATGTCGGTACAAAAAAATTCGAACACTTCAACTTTAAAAACGAATTAAAAAAAATTGTGACGACATTGAGAGGTCAGACCAGGTGCGATAAACTAACAACATGTCTCTCTTAAAGAATTTCTATAAAGTTTGGTTGTGCTTTTTTAGTCGTCACACTGTGTTATTAGCCGTATACCTTCAGTCTAATAACCTTTTCCATGCTATTTGGCATGGACAGAGCAAGCTTCTGAGCTCTTTCTGATGAAATTTTCACCCATTCTTCTGTTATAACTTGTTTTAAGTGTTTCTTTGATGTTATATGATACTTTCGAATAGATCGCTCCCAACCCGGTTATAAAAGTTTGATCGGGTTGAGATACGGTGACTGAGGAAGCATTTCTAAAATATTTTGCGTATTTTACAGGATCTAAAATAGAGTATTTTGAGCTGTATGCTTCGAATCGTTATCTTGTTAAAATATGTAAGGACCCGAAAGTCCAATGTTTTCGGCACATGCTTCCAAATTGTCCTTCATAATCTGCTTATGTATTGCTTATGATTAATTCTTTCCGTTATGAACTGGATATTGCCAACACCATTTGCAATCATACACCCATATAACATCACGTATTCACCACCATAATGCAGTTTTAATCTTTCTCCATGCTTTATTTCCACAATCCGGTTCAAAAAGGTTAAATTTTGGTTCATCGCTGAATTTTACTCATGACCAAAAGTCATTGTCGTGATTTCAATATTTTTGTTGAAAATTCTAAGCGTTTTTTCCGATTTTTTTTACCAATTAGTGATTTAATTCGGGGAGTTCTCCCATTATTACCAGCAGTTCTGAGCTGGATTCTTGTTAACCTCTATGGCAGAATTCCAAGGCTATTTCTTGATTTTTCGTATTATAATGGACTCATCGCGAGTACTAAGCTTTTTTTGCCTATCTAATCGTTGTCCAACACGAAACGTGTTCCTTTCTAAAATACTATGAATAATTGAAAATGCTTCTTTTTGTAGAACAGGAAATATCTTAAAGTGTTTTCCCTTCTTCACGCATTCAAAAGTGTTTTTTTTTAAGGTAAAACGTATTGTAAGACAAGCGCACTTTGCAAAATGCATACTATAAATAACCCCACACACGCATATAAACTAAACTGCTGCCAAAATAAGTGGAATTTATAACGGTACATTTAAAAAAAGGAACGCTACTGAGCATGGGTATTACAAATACTTTTTTGGGTACGATTTAGTATAATTTTTAAAACTTCTGTTGATTTCTGTAGGTTTCATTATTTGAATTTTTGCTATATAGTAAAAAGCACTGAAGTGATTTTTGATTGACAGGATCCACTTATACTAAAAAAAAAATGTACTTCATTTCGAAAGATTATCAATTCCGAATACTTTTGTGAGGCACTGTATATTGTTTTTTGTTATTAATTAAACGATGCCTTTTTGTTTTTATTCAAATAAAATTACAATGACAATGAAGACGAAAATGTGTTCGCACTCAGCATTGACCCACTTTGCTCTCGGTTACCAAAAGGCTGTACTTTGCCAGATTGTAATGCTAATTTTTTATATTTCAGGCGTTAATTTTATTCATTTCATAGAAAATGTCTACTTTTAGGAACTTGAAGCACATTTTCGAACATTTTCGATCTGAACTGAAACCACATTCTTATAGCATGTGGCTAGAATTCCTTCTGTAATGTGTAAAAATTCTGTAAGATTTCGTGCTCATGTTGATGAGAAAGTACCCAATACCAGGTCTGGGCAATTCTTTGATATGGTGAGTCAAATTTTTTCATGTGTTTATAAATGTTCTCAACTTGCTATATTTCAAAGTATTTGTGGGAGAGACACATTAGCAAAAGGTGCGTTGCTGGGTGTATTGTTATTTGGCTCAAGTGGGGCATTTCAATATTTTACAAATGCGATAAGATAAGAAGCATATGATTGCAAGTTTATCGCTTTTTATTGATTAGGTTCATATAGAAATGTATTTGTTCTTAGCGTTTAGTCTAGTTGGCCAAGTTTGTTAAAGGTCTACAACAGTTGTGCTTCAACCACCACAATAAAAGGCAGTCAATAAGTTTAACTAGTTTCAGAAAAACAAAGTTTTAAAAAATTTAACCCAAAAAGGAGTCTACGCGTCTCATCTCCTAAGATGGCTCCCAAGTGTGAACTACAGCTGGATAATGCAAGCGGAGTTTTCCATCCCGGTCAAATGGTAACGGGGAAAATACAGCTACGTTTAGAAGAACGCGCTCTGTTAAAAGGTAAATATTACGGTGCTTTCTATGTATATGTGGGAGTTCCCCGGTAGTGAGTCATTTGATATGCTCGGTTTTGTTTTGCTTTTTTTGAAAAAAAAAAAAAATCAGTTATCGCTTAGATAATGACAGAAAGTATGGGCATGAGTAATAGATGTGGAGAGGTTTTACACGTATGATAGTAAAAAATTAAAAATAATTTTTTTTTCAAGCTTTTGCCTATAACTTTTCTGGCTATGCAGCCACTTGCTGGGAGAAACCTGTATCGGCCAAGAAGAAACAAAAACATCGTGAAGACGCCATCACTGAGGTGCAAGAAGAGCGACCTAAGCAATTCTATGAAAATCGCGATGATTACCTATCAATCACTAATTATATGATTGGCTCCGAATCAGGTGAGTGATAGCAATTAAACAAAATTTATTACATTGTTGAAATTATCATTATTTATATCATTTATGTGAACGCAGCAGGTATGGTTAAATTAACATACATATTTGAGCCGAATGTACCTATATGGAATCAGTTTGAGAAAATAGCAATTTTCTTTTTGTTTCGACTGAAATTTTGCGATTGGCATGGAATTATATTACACGAAAGCGACTTCAAGTCCTATGAAGTTAATATTTCTTTTTTATCTAGACTTTAACTTGAAGTCTTTTCCAAATGATTTTCCAAATGAAGTCACTTGGAAGTCAATAAAGAAAAATTTTTAAATTTTAAATTAGAAACTTCCCTCTTCATATACTCAACGCCTTCTATATCAAATATAATTTTATAGATAGAAAATATCAAATATAAAGAAACCCTTTCAGAAAACTGTCTTTCTGTCTTTCTGGGGAAACAAAAAAAAATGTGCATATTTTACATGCACCCCTGAGTTCGTGGGATCATGGATCATGGTGGTTTCAGAGGTTTTTACCACGCTCATTTTCATTTTGATTTCGATGTTGGTTTTGATGTTAGCTTACTTTGATTTTTATTTTGATTTTGATTTCGATTTTGATTTTGATTTTGATTTTGATTTTGATTTTGATTTTGATTTTGATTTTGATTTTGATTTTGATTTTGATTTTGATTTTGATTTTGATTTTGATTTTGATTTATATTTTGATTTTGATTTTGATTTCGATTTCGATTTCGATTTTGATTTTGATTTTGATTTTGATTTTGATTTTGATTTTGATTTTGATTTTGATTTTGATTTTGATTTTGATTTTGATTTTGATTTTGATTTTGATTTTGATTTTGATTTTGAGTTTGATTATGATTTTGATTTTGATTTTGATTTTGATTTTGATTTTGATTTTGATTTTGATTTTGATTTTGATTTTGATTTTGATTTTGATTTTGATTTTGATTTTGATTTTGATTTTGATTTTGATTTTGATTTTGATTTTGATTTTGATTTGATTTTGATTTTGATTTTGATCTGGATTTTGATTTTGATTTTCATTTTCATTTTCACATTTTTTTATTCTCATTTTCACTTCAACTTCAACTTCAATTTTAAACACAACCTTAACTTCAACGTCGACTCCAACTCATCATCTTCATCTTCATCTTCATCTTCAACTTCATCTTCATCTTTATTTTCATCTTCATCTTGATCTTCATTTTCATCTTCATCTTCATCTTCATCTTCATTTTCATCTTCATCTACATTTTCATTTTCATTTTCATCTTCATCTTCATCTTCATCTTCATCTTCATCTTCATCTTCATCTTCATCTTCATCTTCATCTTCAACTTCATTTTCATCTTCATCTTCATTTTCATCTTCATCTTCATCTTCATCTTCAGCTTCATCTTCATCTTCATCTTCATCTTCATCTTCATCTTCATCTTCATCTTCATTTTCATTTTCATTTTCATTTCCATTTTTATTTTCATTTTCATTTTCATTTCCATTTTCATTTTCATTTTCATCTTCATCTGCATCTTCATCTTCATCTTCATCTTCATCTTCATCTTCATTTTCATCTTCATCTTCATTTTCATCTTCATCTTCATCTTCATCTTCAGCTTCATCTTCATCTTCATTATCTTCATCTTCATCTTAATTATGATAATTTAGAATAATGTCTAGGATAAATATCTAGAGGATAATTTATCTCATAGATGAGTTATTGGAAATTTTATAGGTTCTATGGACTCTTAAAAATATAATTACAAATAAACACAAAAAATATCGATTATTCTTTGTCGAAAACTTTCCAGCAGAATAATGCATTGATAAAGTTAGGTCACTGGAAGTTTTCAAGGCACAGGAGTGCCTTATCGAGGCACCATTTGAAATTCTAATTATCGAGGATAATTATCGAGGTCCATTTGAAATTCTAATCGAAAATTTATCAAATAATCATGGATTTGTTTCCAAAAAACTTCAAAAGAGCCATTTCAGACCATATAGATATTATAACAGCGAATCCTTTTAGTTAAGGAATCACTGGTTTTTTACGAGTAGTTCATAGAACCCATAAAAGTTGATATAACTCATCTAGGACCCCCATTTAATAACTGCTATTCATTACCTAGTAAGGCTCATGAATGGTCTCACTAGTTTCAATAGTTTAATTTACCCACAATTGTATCAATTTGTTTACTCTTTCAGCGATGTCTAACATTGTCGAGGCTGGCAGTTATTCTTACAGCTTTACCATGCGCCTGCCTGATAATTGTCCTTCAAGTGTGGAGAACGAATTAGGGCACATAAGCTACGAAATAAATGTCTATATCGTCTATCCGGATCGCAATGAAATCGTGAGCGCACGCACATTAACCGTTATACAGCCACTGGACTTACGCTTGAACTACCAGCTCTTGGAACCGGCAAACATTGATTGCATCGAGCCAATAGTGTGTACAAAATTCTGGCAACGCCCAATGCAGTTGCATGTAAATGTCCCACAGACCGGTTATGTACCCGGTGAAAAAATATCCGTCTATGTAAAAATCCTAAACGATGGTCTCTTAGTGCTCCAACATTTGATCTACAAGCTGAATATGGTCGGCACCTACACAGGTTACAGCAAAAGACACAAGCTAAAGTCAAAAGTGGAGCGTACCAATCTGAATACAACATTTTACGCACTCCATGCACAAAAGGTCAATGTTTTGGAACATTTACAAACATTACATCTGCCAGCAACTTCACCGTCACTATTTGTAACGCAATGCCGTTGCATGCAGCTGTCATACGAGGTGGAGGTTATGGTGCAAACAAGCACTGCTAAGCGTGAAATCAGCGCACGTGTACCGCTTGTGGTGGGTACGATTTCGTTGCAAGATCGGCAGCAACCATTTTTAGCCACCGACAATCAGAAGATGCCATTGGATTGTGAAGTGCTTGAGGCGAGTGCACCACCAGACGAAAACATGGAAATGGAAAACTCTGCTGCATTTTCCCCTTTGAACACTAGTAATTTGAGCCTTTCGATGAGTTCGTTGTGTGAGTGATTTAGTTTTTGTTGTATTTATAATGGAAAAATATAAAATTTATATATGTATATTTTACTTGCAGCTTCATCCTTTAAGGAGGCCGACTACATGACATCCAAAAATCTCAACAAGGAATTCAAACAAACCATGGCCGGCGAAGTTGTTGACTTCAAGCCAAAATATCTCTACTATAACCTGAATGCGAGCATACAAGAGGCAGAGGTTAGCTCGACCAACTGACAAGGCTGAAATAGTGTAGTGGCATGCCCCTAGGGTGGGTGTACTTGTAGTCTCCTATATACACAACTTATTATTTGTTTATATACAACTACTTATTTTGCTGTTTTTTTAATTTGTTTTGATAAAGTTTTTGTTTTTTATTGACAACTATTTACTTTATTTATAAAAAATAATGTCTTAACTTTTAACTAAGCTGTCATTTTTATATTTTGCATTTAATAGAAAATTAAAATTTACATACAATTATAAAAGACCAACAAGAGTTTACCATACATAAAAAATTTGCAAGATAAAAGTTTTATAAAAGCTTATTCTTATCTTTATCAATGGGTCTTGCCAGACTTTTTTCTCTTTTAAGTAGTTTTTCAGAACTTGGAGTTTACCTTCAAATTACCTTCAAATTTTATGACTTCTCAAAACAAGTATTTTTATTTGAGTTGGTATTTAAATATTTAAGCTTTCGTTGAATAATTTTTTGAAAATACTATTTATCAATTTATAGTCACATTGAGATTAAAGGGGTCTAGCCAGACCCCTATAGGTATGTATGATTGACCAATTATTAAAATGTATTTTACTTTAAAATTCCGCTAAAGCCAGCCAAATATAGGATAAAGGTATTTTGGGCATATAACGATTTTGGGCATATGACGAACTAATTATCCTTTGTGTGGAAATATTTACACGGGAAAAAATCATAATGTAAACCGAGGAACAAACCATGGGGATAATGAGATAACGCGTTTCATTTCTTAAGTAAGCGCCTAATGAGCATTTTGTTAGGCTTTGTGGGGACTATTCCAAGCAATAAAGCATTATTCCACCCGAAATGAAAAAGGGCGAGCCCGGGTCTATTCTTTCTTCTGTATTAGGGTTTCATGGAAATAATGTTGCAATGTATTTATACGTTAAAAAAAATTTAGTCATTTTACTTTCAATGGTTAATTATGACAAAGAATTTGTAGGAGCCCTGAAGCAATTATCGCAAAAATGGACCAATGCAAAAAATTGACACAATGGACCAAAAGTTGACGCATATACCACAAAAAAAAAATAGACTTGTATTTTTTTACAATGTACTTGATGTGATGGAGCGAGTCTTATTATTTGTAAACAAAATAACAAGTTCACGAAAAGACATTCTCGGAAAGTCTTTTCATTTGATCTTGTAAAAATGCTGAAAGACCTTACAAAAAGAAATCGACATACACCATATTTTTGCCGATAACAAAGCTACCTGAGGCAAGGATAAGTACAAGGATTTTTTGCAAGAATTTAGACAAGCAAAAATTAAAAAGCATTAGGCCACAGATTGAAACAAACATTAGGGCAGGGTTAAGGGCAAGAATTAAAACAAGGAAAAGGACAAGGAAAAGGATTTAAATAGAGTAAGACGAAGATAAGAACAAGGATTTGGGCAAGAATTTAGACAAGGATTGAAGACAAGATCAAGACCAGGATAAGGACAAGGTAAGAGAGAAGAATTCAGACAAGGACTAGGAAAAGGATTAGGAATAGGCTTAGGACAATGATTAAGGCAAGGATAAGTAAAAGGATTTTTTGCAAGAATGTAGACAAAGATTGGGACAAAAATCGGGACAAGAATCGGGACAAAATAATTACAAGGAGTGGAACAAGGATTAAAACAACGATAAGGACAAGGACTAAGATACAAATTATGAAAAGGATAAGGACAATGATTAAGGCTAGGATAACTGCAAGAGTTGGGCAAGATTTTGAACAATGATTGGGACAAAATAGAAATAAAAATAAGGACAAGGACTATGACAAGGATAAGGACAAGATAAAAAAGAAGAATTTGGACAAGGTCTAGGAAATGGATTAGGAAAAGGATTAGGAAAATGATTAAGGCAGGGATTTGGGTAAGATTTTGGACAAGAATTGGGACAAAAATAGAGACAAAAATAAGGACAAAGATTGGAACAAGGATTAAAACAAGGATAAGGAAAAGGTTTAGGAGAAGAATTTGGAGAAGAACTAGAAAAAGGGCTAGGAAAAGAATTAAAACAATGATTAAAGCAAGGATAAGTAAATGAACTACTTAGGATAAATTGAAACAGATATTAGGGCAAGAATTGGGACAATGATTACAGAAGTATTGTGAAAAGGCTTAGGAGGGAGAATGAGGGTTTTTATGCCTAAAAATGTACACATTCAAGAGTATGTTTAGTTTGTTTTTATTAAAAAAAATTTAATATTAAGGTAGATTAGACCTCTCGGCAATTGTAAAAGGCATGGTGGAATAAATATAAGATGTTCTCATCCAAAATATCAGAAAAAAAAGGCTGCCTTATTTTGACATTTTCATACAAAACCGTTTATACGAAACCCTTTAGATTGTCAAAATAAGGCAGCATATCAAAAATTATATTGAAAAATGTCATGGGATGAGAACACCTTATAATAATTCCACCATAGTAAAAGGGATTTCCCTTTTTAAGATAAATTTCGAAAACTTTTTGGAAATTTTTAGTGCACATTTATTTAACAACCTTTAATATTCATGAGTGTAAATGAAAAAATGTAATGTCTTTATCTGCTTTCTTAAAAGCGGAAACTCCCTTTTACAATTCCCGGCAGAAAATTTTTCATGGTGATGACTATCCGTTTCGGGTTTTGGAAAGTGGAACCTTGGCATTTGGTAGCTATCAAATTTTTTTATTATCCATACTAGTTTTTGTGCAGTTAAAGGTTTGCCATTTTACGACATTATGAGTCTAAGTTTTTGTTGAAATCTGAATAATTGTAGGAGATGTCTAATTGTGTCTCAATCCAGACCTTATTTGCGAATGATAGATTCAAACATGTCCCTTATCTAAATCCTTGTCCTAGTCCTGGTTTTTGTATTTGTATTAATCCCAGTCATTATCAGTTTCCTTCATTTTTCTTATCCGTGTCAAAATCTGTGGTTTAATCCTTAATCTCAAATTTGCCCTATTCCTTTCTTTTTCATGCATTGTACAAACCCTTGTCCTAAATCAAAAAAAAAAAATATGTTCAATCCATATCTTTTGAACAATTTCTTGTTTTGTTCATTGCCTGAAGCCTTGTCCGAATCTGTGTCCAGATCCGTGTCCTAATTCGTGTTCATTCAACTTATACTTTTGTTTTTAGATTTGATTTTGATTTTGATTTTGATTTTGTTTTTGATTTTTAATTTTATTTTGATTTTGATTTTTAATTTTTTTTTATTTTTTTTTTATTGATTTTATTTTATTTTGATTTTGATTTTGAATTTGATTTTTAATTTTTTGTTATTTATTTTTGATTTTTTTTTATTTTGATTTTGATTTTGATTTTGATTTTGATTTTGATTTTGATTTTGATTTTGATTTTGATTTTGATTTTGATTTTGATCTTGATTTTGATTTTGATTTTGATCTTGATCTTGATTTTGATTTTGATTTTGATTTTGATTTTGATTTTGATTTCGATTTTGATTTTGATTTTGATTTTGATTTTGATTTTGATTTTGATTTTGATTTTGATTTTGATTTTGATTTTGATTTTGATTTTGATTTTGATTTTGATTTTGATTTTGATTTTGTTTTTGATTTTGATTTAGATATTGATTTTGATTTTGTTTTCGATTTAATTTTGATTTTGATTTTGATTTTGATTTTGATTTTAATTTTGATTTTGATTTTGATTTTGATTTTGATTTTGATTTTGATTTTGATTTTGATTTTGATTTTGATTTTGATTTTGATTTTGATTTTGATTTTGATTTTGATTTTGATTTTGATTTTGATTTTGTTTTTGATTTTGATTTAGATATTGATTTTGATTTTGATTTTGTTTTCGATTTTGATCTTGATTTTGATTTTGAATTTGATTTTGATTTTTAATATGATTTTGATTTTGATTTTTAATATGATTTTGATTCTGATTTTGCTTTTTGTCAAACATTTTTTGTAAAACATGCCTAAATTTTTTTTTTGGCATAAGTTTTTTTTTTCGTCAAAGGTAGGGTCAAATAATTAACGTTTTCTATCATTACATAATTTTTCTCGAAGCACCTATACTCAGCGAGTAACAATGTAACGCAAAGTAGCAAGAATACAAAGTGACGTCATTAAAATAGCAAAACCTACATAGGATCTGATATATTCAATACGATTGTGGAATATCTTAAAAGCCGGAAATAATATATATTTACCAGATCAAAGATATTTTGTGTATGTTTAATGATAGTAGTCACAACCCTCCCTGGATATTCCTTGATACGGTTCTATCTAATGAAAAAACAGTTGGCAAAAAAAGAACTGAAGCCAATTGCTTGGTCGAATACATGTTTTGTTTTATTATAAATATGTAAGGTATAAAAATACAGTATATTTATCTTAATAAAGTATTACTCATCAATATAAAAATGTTAATTTTAAAGTTAATTTAAGTCTTATTCATATAAAAAGCAGAGCAGAAAGCTATTGAAGTGAAAAGCAAGCAAAGCATTTACAAACTTGTTAAGATAAATTGATCGCATGTCATTTAAATGAAGCCAAATCAAATTATATGTTCAAGCTAGTTCTTCTAAAATGTAAAATCTAAAAGATTTCAAAGCATGCTTTTTATAAAAGTTCAAAATATTGAACAACATCTATGAAGTCTTTATCGATTGACAGCGTGAACACTTTGGCGGCGACAGCAACATTATCAAATTTTTTCCACATATAAAAGTTAAAGACATTGATCAACAACTATAAAGTCCTTATAGAGTTAAAACCTGAGCACATTGTCGAAAACAGCAACTTAATAACATCTATCAAATATTTTCACATCCTTTTCTTATGGAAAATAGTTTTATGGAAATGTCGCAACGACATAACTACATTGCAACAATGCTGCTGTCGTCAGTTTGCATCTATTTCGAATTTTAAAGGCGACCAGCATTAAATTGACTTATTTTCACATGTCTTGTTTAAATTTCGGTTCCATTTTCTTTTGCTGCTGCCCCGTTCAAAGCAATGAAGTCGCCAATGATAAGACTATATTTCTCCCTTAACGACGTGTTGTAATGTTTTTGTCGTTTGCAATATGTTCAGGTTACATGTACGACTATTATGATTTCTGTTTGCGGAGGTTTCAGCGATTTATGGCTTCAGAAGAATTTTGTGGTAATGTCGTAACGACATGGTTTCTTTGCAACATTGTTGTTGTCGTCAGGTTGAATTTATTCCTAAAGTGAAGGGCAACAAGCATGAAATAAATTTTCTCAGAGTTTGTTTACATTTTGATTGAACTTCCTCACGCCGCTGTCGCGTTCAAGCTAATCGAGTAAACGATGATAAGAGTGTACTTCTTCTTTAACGACGTCTCGTAAAAGTATTGTCATTTACAGTGTGTTCAGGCTATTAAAAGCTTTTAAAAGTCTCAAGACATTGGAGGAAACAGCAACATACCAATAACATCAAAATATATTTACGTGAATTTCTTAAAGAGAAGTATTTTTTGGTGTTGTAGTAACGATATGGCTTCATTGCAACAATGTTGCTGTCGCCTATTCATATAAATTTTTAATTTGAAGTGCGAGAAATTTATTTAACTCTGTTTCTCAGTGTTAATTTACATTTTGATTGAATTTCCGGTCGTTCTATTTTTTGGTATTGTAGTAAAGACATGGCTTCATTGCAACAATGTTGCTGTCGTCGACTTGAATTAATTCCTAACTTGATGGGCGACACGCATGCAATTGACTCATTTTCTCAGGGTTCGCTTACATTTTGATAGAACTTCCTCTCGTTCTATTTTTTGGTATTGTAGTAACGACATGGCTTCATAGCAACAATATTGCTAACAACTTTTTATATAAATTTCAAATTTGAAGGGCGACAAACTTATTTGACTCATTTTCTTAGTTTTTCTTTAATTATTAGTAGCGTTTTCTCTTTTCGCTACCGATTTTAAATTAATTTTATTTTGAACGATATCACTACATTTTCCTCTGTTTTGCTGATGTTGCTGTCGCTACCAATGTAACATTGTAGGTTTGCAGTCAATGATATTATTTTTCAGTCTTTTGTTTAAGTCCCTCGGGTGCACTAAACATCAATTGTTTCATGCATTGATGAGCTTGCAGTGTATGAATTTGTGTTTGGGTGCAAGTCTACAGTTCGGCGTTGAGCAATATCTTGGGAGTTACTGATCGCTCCTGCTTGCTCTGAAGGTGTAACAGCAGAGTTACTTGTTGTCGGATGTCTGAATACCCATCTGATTTGGTGATTAATATTGGTATCCACATTACTAGCCGCAGTATTTTGAGTACTAGTGATAGCTTCCTCAAAGGACGGAGGCTCTGAAAGTTAGAAAATTAAAAAAAAAAAATATAAATATTTTTAATAATCAAATTTAAAAACCGAAACTTGTCAAACTTTAACAATAAAAAAAAGTCAAATATAGCCTCTGGACAAAAATTGGAAGGCTTCCATATGGAAATGATGGGAAAACATTCCTCATCGTATCTGTTGGAAACTTATGGGAAGTTTTAAATTGATATTGTTTCCAAACCGCTTCTTAAGGAATGAATGTGGAAACGATTGCTTGTTGTGAGTCAGTTTCAATTTCAATTTATTTCTAATAATAAAATCTTGATAGTCCCTCTGGGAAAAATTTGAAGCTTTCCATATGGAAGTCATTTAGAAACATGCCTCATCGTATCTTTTGGAAACTTATGGGAAGCTTTAAATTTATATGTTTCCAAACTGCTTTCTTAAAAATGTATTTGGAAACAGAAGTATTGGAAGTGATGTGGAAACATTTATCATCGTATCTTTTGAAAACTTATGGGAAGTTTTAAATTGATGTTGTTTCCAAACCGCTTCTTAAGGAATGAATGTGGGAACTTTTGCTTGTGTTAGGCAATTTTAACTTAAATTTATTTTTAATCGATATTTAATTGTTGTTATCACACTAATTTTTAAGACAGTGAAGAGGAATGTTTCCACTTTAATTTTGAAGACATCGGAGAGGAAAGTTTCCCTCCAGTGACATAGTGTATATAAAAAGAAATGGAGTGTCTAACGAAAGGGAATGTTTCCAACATGCTATAGAATGTTTTCTGCTTATATTCGGAAATGTTTCCATTTCCCAGAGGTTAGTTAAACTTACTGCAATTATCGTAGCTAGGTGGCAAGTCTGTTGAATTTTCTTTTGCTGATGCAAAGTCAGTTGTTGCACTCTGCCATAACGGTATTGTGCCAATAGTTATCGGCAGACTTAATTCTGAATCCGTGTGACAATCGCCCGTACGAATGGACATTTCTATGTGATACGCCACCTGAATGATGCCACCCGTTTCGTTGCTAGGTATCACAGCTGGAATGTTTAGAGTGCCCTCGAACAAATGCTTTGACAGGCGCCAGCAGCGCTCGTGTTGATGCAGACGCGTCAATGTGTTCATATGTTGACGCGTCTTACGATGTGGATGATGCGCGGTAAATGTAAAGATTTGAATGAGCTTCAATTTAATGCCATTCAAATCATAACCATAAGATTGATTATCCACTTCCAGACGATAGTTAATGTTTTGGCCGGGCACATAGCCGGCATAGGGTATTGTCAGTGTAGAGATGATGGGGCCCGACGAACAGGGCCAGCAGCAGAAATACTTGATTTGCTCATCCTTCACGGGCAACTTTAAGTTTATAATGCAATGAGCTAAATTAAGAGGTTACTAGATGATGCTACTTACCAAATGTTCTGGATTCAGATTCAAATCGACTTGACGCAACACAGTCAATGGCTGCATGAAAATATTATCATATTGCCCGGCACGCTCCAGGATCAACTTTAGTTCGTAGCTAATTTTGCCATAAGTCTCGTTGCATGATGTCGGACACTCTAACGGCAGCGCTATGTCGAATACGTAGCTGTGCGTGCCAGTGGGAAGCGTCGTCTCACCCAAAACATGTGTTTTACTATGAAAATACTTTTCATCGGCGCAAAAACATTCGATGTAGGTATGTGTGCGGCCATCCTTGCGGTGGGTCTTACGCTCATCCCAACGCACCTTGCCAACTCCCTCGAATTGAATGTAGATGCCTTTTGGAAAAGAGATGAGAACAGATGCAATGAATGAAATAAAGCTCTAATTTATTCGAAGAGCAAAACTCTCCCTCAAAAAGTGAGGCAATAGAGAGTAAGAAATGTGCTGTAATAAGACTTTAGTCCAATCCAACAGATTTGAGTAAACCTCTCTTTTATATCTTGTTAAAATAAATTTATTTTTGTTAATACCTCTTTAGGGCATATTTTTATTTCTCTTTTCTTACTTCAAAAGAAAAGCACTTTTCCATGAATAAAAAAATATCTCTAAGACATTATTGCATCGCCAACTCACCCTTTACTTGTTTTTCTTTTGTTGTCTGCAAAACGATGCGCCCATTAATGCTTTCACCACTGTAATAAATCAGATCCGGGTGATCGAACTCGAACTTACACGTAGAGGTCATTGCTTGGGCGGGTATAAATAAATATTTTGAAACGTTTAAATTAATTATTTTAAACTTAATAACAACAAAAAATCAAATATCAAATATTTATTAAGATTCCGTAAACGATTGCGTCAAATCACGTTCGAACTTTTGACATGAATGCCAAATGAAAATGAATCCCAAAGATACTTAACACCACTGCGATGCATTCAGTGTCTGGCTGTGAACCAACTTATTAACTAGAGGGAGGGAGTGAGTGTAATCGGCAACAAGGATGTAAGCAGGGCCGCGGCAAGGTTAATGTGGGGCTCGCTCAAAAATCTATTATTTAAATTCTCGTGAATAGTTTAGACACATGTCCATCGATTTTTTTATTCGTGATAGTTAAAAAAAAAAAATAAATAAATAACTGGCCATTTCAGCCCTTGAAAGGACTTTGACCTAGCTTCTTATGATCAATTGTGTTGTGCGTGTTATTATGTTTGTACACAATTGACCGAGAACCGGACCTACATGTTTAACGCCGACTCCCAACGGCTATGAACAGAATGTTCTTGCTCTCAAGAAGCTTTATATGACATTTTGATTACTCTCTGAGGTTTGCCAATGTCTGCAGAGAGGTGGCGGCCGTACAGAAAAACTATTTTAATTCAAATAATTTTCTGTCGCTGGGGTTCGAACCCGGGTCTCCAAGGTTCGTTGACATAGCGGCCACGCACTTTAACCAACTACGCCACGGACGCCACATTCGTGATAGTTAAGTATTTGAAATAACGCTACCCTTTTCACGTGAACACAGACATCATGTGAAAATCATCGATTTTTAATGCCTGAAATTTATCTCCCGATTTCACGAGAACACGGGCAACATGTGAAATTCAAAAATTTTTCATCCGTGAAAGTTTAACATTTGATCTCATGTGAGAACAGACAATATGTGGAAATCATTGATTTTTCATCCGTAAAAGTTCAGCTACCGATTTCACGAGAACATGGACAATATGTGAGAATTATAAATTTTTTCATTCGTGAAAGTTTAGCATTCAACTCTCACGGTCAACATGTGAAAATGTTGAACACGGGCCACATTTGAAAATCGTCGATTTTTTTATCTATGAATGTAGAGTTAATGATTTCACGTGAACTCGGACAACATTTGAAAATCATTGATTTTTTATCTGTAAAAGTTTAGCTCTCGATTTCACGTGAACATACGGGCAACATGTGAAAATCGTTGATTTTTCACCCAGGATAGAAGAGCTAATAATTTCACTTGAACTCGAGCCGCATATGCAAATTATCGATTTTTCATCCGTATGAATTTGGCTCCCAATTTCACGCGAACACGAGCAGTATGTGAAAATCATAGATTTTTCATCCGTGAAAGTTTAGCTTCAAAATTCACGTCAACACGGGCCACATGTGAAAATCATCAATTTTTTATACATGAAAGTAAAGCGAATGATTTCACGTGAACTCAGGCAACATATGATAATCATCGATTTTTCATTCGTGAAAGTTTAGCTCTCGATTTCACGTTAACACAGCCAACATGTGAAAATCATCGATTTTATAACCATGAAAATAGAGCTTATGATTTCACGTGAACACGGAGAACATATGCAAATCATCGATTTTTCATCCGTGAAAGTTTAGCTATCTATTTCACATAAATGCGGCCAACATGTGAAAATCGTCGATTTTTCATCCATGAAAATAGAGCTTATGATTTCACGTGAACTCAGGACACAAACGAAAATCATAGATTTTTCATCCGTGAAAGCTAAGCTTTCGATTTCACGTTAACACAGCCAACATGTGAAAATCGTCGATTTTTCATCCGTGAAAGTAAAACTAATAATTTCACGTGAACACGGGCAACATATGAAAATCATAAATTTTTTTGTGCGTGAAAATTGATCTCCCAATTTCACGATAACACAGCCAACATGTGAAAATCATCGATTTTCTAACCATGAAAGAAGAGCTCATGATTTCACGTGAACTCGGGTAACAGATGAAAATCATCGATTTTTCATCCGTGAAAGCATAGCACCCGATTTCATGTGAACGTGGACAAAATGTGAAAATCATCGATTTTTTATTTGTTTATAAAGGCGGGGGGAGGGCTCTCGTTTAGAATGATGAGAAAGATTATAACATGTTTATACCTATTTGTATTAAAAGAAATGTAGCCTTTCACAAAGACAACACAAAGTCAGTATGAAAGGCTTTGCAGACTCAATAATCGACGTAACAAGTAACCAGTAAACAGACATGTTTTCCCAGGCGTATAACCGGCGTAACGCAAAACTAGTGAAACTCTTCGTGATATATTTTTTATTCTTGTCTTTGAACATTCATAGAAGGGATCCCAAATAACACTTGCATACTCCAGGAGGGATCTCACGAAGTTAATAAAAACTGAACTGCCTTAGACGTATAGGGATCTAAAAATTCTTTAGAATTTTTTTTTTAGAAAACCTAACTGAGAGTTTTGGAAATAACATATTCGATGTGGATATCAAAAGCAAGCTTATAATCAAAACGATGCACAGATCTTTTCACTGGCATTCTCTAGAAAAACTACGCGTCGAAAGATCGATGTAGTTCTAGGAAACGATAAGACTTTACATTTTGAAAAGTTTAGCGGAAGCTTGTTAATATTGCCAATGAAGAAAGGAGTTACTGGTAAATAACTTTGTGAAATATTTTCAAATCATCAGGATATAAAAGTGTTTTACAAAACTGTAATATGCCTATGAGGGATATCATTGATAAGAGGACCAAAATGACTCCCCTGCGGCATTCCCGACTTAACAGCAATTGAATGAGAAATTTGGTCACATATCTAACATAAGACTCTATTGCATAGACACGATTCTATACATCTCAACATTTGCCAAAGAACAGTACATTTTTTGAGTTTCATAATTAGTATTTTTTTGCAGAATGCTTTCAAGAACTTTAGAAAATTCTGTGTAGAATGTCTCAACTTGTGAACCGCCCTCTATGACATTGATGCAAAAAACAGAAAAGAAGGTAAGGTTCGTAGTACCAGATCTTCCAGCAAATAAATCGTTTTGATGCAGAGATAAACAGATTTGAACTTCAGCAAACAAAAGATTTTCCACAATCTTGTACTGAACAAGGGAATAATTGAAATTTTTTCGATAGTCCGATAGTATTCAATAAGATATTTCTGGCCAGATTTATATATTGGTGTCTTTGAATGAAACTACAGCATAGTTTAATGAGAGTCAAAGTTAAATTGCTACTGAAAATTTTATTCGGAGCGTTAATTTAAGAGTGTATTTTATTATTACGAGAGCAATTTTATAAGTCAGTAACGTTTTGAATAAAATTGATTTTTTTCGGCTAAAAGCGTTTAATTTCTCCTTTAAGAATGATACATTTAGTCCAGAATTTTTCCAATTCTTTTATTCCTTTCAAATAATAGGTATTATTAAGATCCTCAATATAGGCGTCTGTGTCTTCATTCGATCCAAATCTCTTACCACCGAGCCATTTTTTCAGGTTTGGAAATAGGAAATAGTCGCAGGGGACTAAATCTGGAGAGTTTGGTGGTTGGGGTAGAAGTTCGTAGCCCAATTTATGGATTTTTGGAATTGTGACTACATATGTGTGTGCCGATGCGTTGTTATGGTGGAAAATGCATTTTTTTCTTCAACAAATACAGTCTTTTTGCTTCAAATCAATATAAAATCTGTCCATCAGCTGTGAATAATATTCAACGGTGGTCATTTTACCCTTTTGAAGGTAATCGATGTGTATGATGATGTAAATGACCTTGTTGGCCGACAGAACCAACTTGGCCTTCTTTGGTTTACCCGGCGAAGTCCACTGCTTGGACTGTTCCTTGATCTCTGGTGTGTTGTGATGTATCCATGTTTCATCTACGGTTACGAAACGGATTTCTTTATTTAGGAAATCTTCATTCTACTTATAGTTGTAAAACTTAATTTTCTGTTTATAACCTTTTACGACTTTATTACCCTTGTTATTATCTTTTCTATTCAAAGTTTATCCAGATTTACTTTGACTGTCACTACAGTATTGGTCAGTACAGTTGAAAGTTATAATTAATTTCATATTGAACACAAGGCCTAAGAACCAAGTTAATAAATATTTTATTATAAGAAAAATTTTACATATGAGATTTTTACTCGTAAGATTCATATCATTCTCTGCAACTATCAAGTTTACGCAAGTATTTTAAATATTTTATGGTGGCAACGCTTTCCGCTCTGTCATGGTGCTCTAAATTCGAAATTTTATTTTCACATGTATTCATCGTCGAAACTCTCTTTACCAGCTGTGTATTTAAGAATATAATCATCATTGAGAAATACAAACTGAGAATTTGTTATGAATGGTTGAAAAAAATTTTTTTTTCGTATAGTATGATTGTATTTCCTGGCGAAAATGTGGCTATAGTACGAGTACACCACATTTATACTTATGTAAATGTATGTTTGCATAAAGGCACGTACGCATGTAAATGTTTTGTATACAATTTTATATATTGTGTAAATACACAAATGTTTATTTTAATTTGGTACAACTAGAAGCCAACCGGTAGGTTTAGCAAGTGATGGTAGGAATCAGCTGATGTGCGGTACATGTTAATTCAGTGGCGGATTCTGGAACTCCATTTGAGGCGGGGGCGATCCAATTGCTTTGTATTGTAGGTAAGGTAATATCGTGATATCGGTAATAACGTGATAGTTTTTAAATTAACTATTATGTCCAAGACTTCATACAAGTTTTCTAACATAGAAAGTCAGGAACGGCAGAGAACAGAATGCAGAATGAAATCAACAAAAAATATTTTTGTTTCGTTAATCATGGAAACTAATTTATCAGAATAATTTCATGTTTCTAAAAACTATAAAAAATATAAAAACAAATTTGGTTTTGTTGTAAACCCCATTTTTACCCCAAAAATCAATAAAAATACTATATTTCAGATGGTTTTGGTAGTATTACACTAAAATTTGAAAATCATTTTGTATGGTAACTGTCAGTAAATATACCAAAAAAGGGCGTAGTCTCACTATGCATATCTACGCCCAGTTTTCAGAAATTATTATAATTCCGGAGTTGTGCATATTTTAATAGTGAAGCTTAGAATGTAGGTACTATGGGTTCAATTGACGGTCACTATATACTAGAGCTCTCGATTTTCGAGTTTTTCGAGCACCCGGCCTACCCGGGTGTATTTGGTTATTCGGGCTACCAGGGTAGTTTCGAGCTTTTCGGGTATTTCAAACATTTTTAATAAAATTGAAGTATTATAGCAGCGCGATTGTTATGGCATTGGAACAAATATATCCTTACTGACTTTTGTCCATAATTTGATGTTGTGTTTAATTTTGTTATTGTACACCTCGCAATTATTAAGTGACTAATGATTGAAAACGTATTACCTCCACGACACAAAATGTCAACATTGCATAGGTCACAAATAGAGTTTTCTCCAATTCTTGTGACATAATGTCGAATCTAAATATTACATAATTTGTTGCGAGGTAAAATCGAATAAATTTAAAGTTAATTTCAGAAAAGTTCAAATCAAAAAGAAAATTTAAAAAATTCGAATCTACCCGGGTAGCTCCAAAGGTCGAAACTTCCCGGGCATTGATTATCAAATAACGAATATCCAAATACCCGGGCTTCCGAGCTACCCGGGATTTTTTCGGGTGCTCGAACAAAGCTCAAAAAATCGAGTGCTCTATTATATTCATAACTGTTGCCTCTTTTGTCTACTTTTACCGCCTATTTATCTATATAAAAATTAGAAAATCAATTTTGGGCTGTAGTTGTATTTTGGTTATCGTTAAAATTAACGTTTACAGTACATGTCTTTAACAAATTTTCACAGTGCAGATTTAATTTTGATGTGTATAGAAATAAATGGGAGCGTCGAAATAAAAATAAATAAAGTTATGTTTGCAAAGAAACTGAAAAATTTACAAAAATATTATTTTATTATATATTGAATTTTTTTTACCTCAACGAGGTGCTTAATAAAGGCATTAGTGGAAAGCCTTATAAGCTCAGTCAGCTTCATAGTAGCTTGCATATTAATTGAAAAAAACGCGACTGTTTATTTGATAGAAAATTTTCATTAGGGTGCTTCGTAAAGGCCTCAGCGAATAATCGTATTGACACGCAGACAGCTCTCAAAAATCTACCGCTACGAACGGATACCGCTACGAAGCTCAGTCAACTTCTAAACACACGATTTATTATTTGTGAGAGAAGTACTATCGTGACTTTTTCATACAAGAGTGAACCTTTAAAATGCTCCTAACGAGCTTCAAGGGTAGAGATATCACATTTGAGTTGTATAAGAGATTCCATTCCTCGTTTTCCAAAAACCTTTATATATTTAGGGGGAACCAGTTTTGAAAAGTAATCTTTGTTCTCTGAAAACTACCGTACTACGTACTGTACAGTGGCGTCCGTGGCGTAGTTGATTAACGTGCGTGGCCGCTATGTCAACGAACCTGGAGACCCAGGTTCGAACCCCAGCAGCGACAGAAAATTATTTGAATTAAAATAATTTTTCTGTACGGCCGCCACCTCTCTGCAGACAATGGCAAACCACAGAGAGTAATCAAAATGCCATGTAAAGCTTCTTGAGAATAAGAACATTTCGTTCATCGCCGTTCGGAGTTGGCGTTAAGCCTGTAGGTCCATTTCTCGGTCAATTGTGTACAAACTTAATAACACGCACAACACAATTGATCATAAGAAGCTAGGTCAAAGTCCTTTCAAGGGCTGAAATGGCCAGTTATTTATTTTTATTTTTTTTTTTTACGTACTGTACTAGACTCACAGGCAGACATATTCTAAAGAATTACCGTCGATCGGTCAACTAGATCCAGAGTCTATAAAACATACACCAACAGAAATTTTTAAAGAATAAATATTTGTTTTTTATAAAAAATTGTTCTTCATCATGGATGGAAAGTATACAATTTTTTTTTTTTTTTTTTTCAGTAGAACAAAAGTGAGGGTCTCCGAATACAAGAAAAAAAATTTGGATTACCCAATAAACATTGTGACTAGGGGTGATTCGTTAACAAATCGCTTTTGAATCGTTTTGACGTGACGAAGTTACGTTTTACGAAGTTTTTTTGTTTTCAAAATTCATCGGCGTTGCATTGAATTATTATTCGCTGAATAAAAGAGCTATGACTAAAAATGGTACGAGCGTAAAGGTTAATTTTTTGACTTCATTATAAAAACAAAAAAAAAATTCAAAACTTCATCCGGACGCGGTGGGAGCTGCTTAAGCAACGCAACTGAAAATTTGTTACATGGTATTATTACTCACTGAGTATCAGTGCTAGGAATAAAAATATGATACACCAAGGCCTGTTCTAAGCCCTCACAACAAAATTAGACATAAAATTTCTGACTTCATGGGGACTCAGAAACAGCCGCTTAAAGATCGACAATGCGACATTCAAGCAATGGCGTTGCATTGAATTTTTACTCGGTGAGTATATAAGCTACGATAAATGTTTAAAAAGTAAAATAAAGGATTTATACTTGGCCTTACGACAAAAATAAAAAAAAAATTCTGACGTCACCAGGTTGTGAATATAGCAGCATATGTAACAGAAATGTAATATCGTTGCATTGAATTATTACTCACTTAGAAGACGTGCTACGGTAAATTTTGTTTTACGACAGCATAGATGTATTATTACGCCTCACAACGAAATTACAAAAAAAATCCTTATCAATATGATTTCAACCATATTTTTTCAACCATGAAAAAACGTTGCATGGAATTTTAACTCTGTGACTACTGGCGTAACTGTAAATTTTAACGAACGAAAATGAAGGTGATGATATCGGGCACATGATGAAAACAACAAAAAAACAAAAATTGAAGGCGTCATAAGGCCCCTCACGGAACCGTCTAATGTGACGCATATGCATCACTTTTGCTGGATTAATTGCATGCAGCTATGGCAAAGTTAATGAACCAACGAAAAGCACAACTAATGGAGAAGCAAATAAAAAAAAGCAAAAGCAACACCAATACCTACACTAACACTAACACTAACACCAACGCCAACACCAACACCAACACCAACACCAACACCAACACCAACACCCACATCGATATCAGCATCAACATTACCATCACCATCAACATCAACATCAACATCAACATCAACATCAACATCAACATCAACATCAACATCATCAACATCATCAACATCAACATCATCAACATCAACATCATCAACATCAACATCAACATCAACATCAACATCAACATCATCAACATCAACATCATCAACATCAACATCATCAACATCAACATCAACATCAACATCAACATCAACATCAACATCAACATCAACATCAACATCAACATCAACATCAACATAACGTAACGAATCATATCAACGTAACGAATTCTTTTTTTTTGCTGATTTGACGATCCGTTAACGAAGGAGGAATTTCTCCCGCTGGCGATATTATAAGTGAATTGCTTCTAATAATTGCTAATGAATGAAATTTACAATAATGCGATTCCTAAACGATAACATTAGTGAATAATTTTGTTTGTTGGGTAGTCATACATGTAAATTAGTAAATATTAAAGAGATAAAATTTTTTTTATATTTGGTGTCATTTAAATAAAAGGCATTAAGGGCAACCACAATTTAGTGTATTTGTGATATATATGGGTCAATTGCATGCAAAATGCTCTTTTTTTGTCCCCGCTCTTTTAACTCTGTTTTAAGGTCAATACAAAAAGAAAAAAACAAATAAAAAATGAGAAAGTGATCACTGAAGTATATTTATTGACAAAATATGTTTTTCAGAATCCTAAAATTGTTGGCATATTTGTTTTGAAGAATATTATATTGCTTTCTCGTACTCGCTTGATACAAAAACATATGTCCCCAGTTACACTTTTTGATGAAAAACGTGAAAAAAGTTGAAAACAATGCAAAAATTGAACAAATAATAACTGTTTTCTAAAGATCGTATTTATTTCTTATGTTTTATTTTGTTGTTTTTTTCAAAACATTGTTATCGCGAATTTGGATTTCGATTTACATTTAGTCCCCGCACATTGTATTGAACGTCACTTTTTTTACACTTCGTTAGTTTTAATTTAGGAGTGGTATAGATGACAAGTAAGTTATATTAAGGAAGTGCAGAGATTAGTTCTCATGAAATTCTAAAAATTAAGACGATTAAATAATATTAAAGTACATTTTTTTGTGTTTTCTCAGTTCATCATGATAAGTATGTGTAAAAATGTATTGAACGTCACGCGGAGTTTTATTAAAGCAAAAATAGTAAATCAAAAAATGCAAGTTTAAAATCTTTGTTTCATGGGTTTTGATTAATTTCCTTGTTTTAGTCTATTTACAAAATAAGATTCCTAAGAAAAAAAAAACTAAAAAGTAGCAAATGTATTGAACGTCACTTTTAAGATATGCCACACCACCGGCTTAAGTATTCATTTTGTATTCCTTTTTTGTATATTTAAAAGTAAAATATCAAAATTAACGCCTTCTGAAAGAGCACGAAGATACCGGGAAAAAAATAAAGCTAGATAAGGAACGAAATGAAGAATATAAACGAAAGCAAAGAGAATGGTGTTTGACTTTGACCTGATTTTTTTTTTACTAACTTATATCGCCCATTTCACATTGAAGTGATCAGTTGCGCTTATCATCTCCGATTTGGCTCAAATATTTTTCTTGTATTGGTTTATTGATTTGGAAACCAAATTCGAAGGTATAAATTTTTAGCATAATTTTTCGCGGCCAAAATAGGGTCTATTTTGAGACAACGTAGCTCAATCAACTTAAGACCGATTGCCGGTAATATAGTATCATTGGAAAGTTATTTAATCTATTTTGAGGAAAAATACAAAATTTTTGAAAATATTGTAATAAGTTGACTCATTCTTAATTTCCATAAGTTTAATACCATGCCAGCAACACGTGCTATAGGTAATTTTTTTCTTTTTTATAATTTTCATTTTTTTACGTTTTACGTTAGGTTATACCTTTTCAATGATATAAAATTAAGATGTGGTTTTAAAGAGTTCAGAAGTTAAAGATTGTAAAACGTGAAGTCTTAATAAAGTTTCAATACAAATTCAGCTAGTTATTGACTTTTTTAATTTTTTGTAAAATATAAAGAAAAAAAAAATTGTGTGAAATTTTTATGTATAGCTGAAATATATACTTTATATTTACTTTCTTTTTTTTTTTGTAAAAGAATAAAGCTGTTTTTTGTTAAACTCCCAATTTTATTTACATTATTTGGTTAAACGGAACAAAATGTATTGAACGTCACCCTATTGTTTTTTTTTAAAGTGCTTATAATTTAACAGTTTTTTTAATATTTATTGCTGCAAGTCTACTACTTTCAAAATAACATCTATGCTGATGTCTTTTTGGAGAAAAATTTTCATTTTTTCCCGTTAAAATTGTAAAACATGTAGGTATTATTAGTAAAAAATTATTATTTCTGTAATTGAAATGGCGATTTTTGCAAATGCTGATTTAACTTATTAAATAACTTACCAAAAACATCACAGTAAGCTGTAATTTACAACATTTTTCAAATTTTTTGTGATTTTTCCCGTATATCTGATGTGTGACGTTCAATACAAAACTCGTATAAAAACCATAGAAAAAATTATTTTTTTGCAGGGCCTAAAAACAACTTCGAATTCTCCATTATTTTTTTTACTTAATTTGACTACTCTAACGGGAAAATTTAAAAAAACTATTAAAATAAAACATGAAAACCTCTTTGTGTACGTTTTTTTTTGCAATTAACCCATATATAAATATTAAGAAAGAAGGAACAATAATTCTAGAGTTAGAACATATCCCTAGTTAATAGCTGTATTTCATAAATCAATCATTATTAATGAAATTTTTAAAGCGAAACTTCTTTAGGCGCGATGGGGCGTAAAACCGATTAATCAATTTTATAATATTGCAAAAAAAAAAAAAATCGCCGCATATGGGGCATGTCTTTCATATTCATATTGAGATATAGAGTAGACAAACTTTTTTTTCTTCACACAATTCGATACCCTCCAATAACCAACTATCAAAAATATAGAATTTACTACAGAAATGTTCACAGTCATGAATTAATATTGCATGTTCTTAAAAAATATTTCACAAATACTAGACATTGTGAATATCCCTAATGCATTTTGTTCTTATGAAAACTATTTAGTTTCATAGGATTAAATTTATCACAAATATACAACACAAACTAACCACACCACATCGCGAATACCTCTTTATTTTTTTTCTACATGCAGAAAATATCACATGCAGTGTTTTATTTCAAAATAGACTTATTTATCTTGATATTATATAAACATATATTTAGTACACAAGTTCTACAAAACTATTTGTCTTAAGTTTTCTTAACAAATGAACAAGTAAAAAATTTCAGATTTAAACGTATTTTCATCTGAGAAAAAACTTTTATTCTAAGTATATCTCTTTTTATTTTATTTGGCTGTTTTAACGCTTTATGTAAAGTTTGTAAAATAAACTATCGTGAAAGCACTTTTACTATACATAAATTTTACAGTAACCGCAGAGATTCGTTTTAAAATTAAGTAAATTATCAACATATTGCTGCTTAAGTATAACAAGTTTTGTTGCGTCGGTTGAGAGGTAAACAAGGCATTTTATTCTAAAAAATTGTTTTAAGGCTTCTTAAAGAGGGACCTCCATTAAGATATATTAATTCCATACTAAATATTTCAAATGCTGAATCAATTAATACACAAAAAATAGACAGTGACTCTGTCATTTTGTGATTGATCAAAAGGAGCTGTCATTTGCAAAATTGTTGATATCCAAAATATGCACAAAAAATATGTGAAATTTTTAATATTTTTCCTACTCGAAAATAACATCTCGTAATGGAGGCATTCTAATTATCGTCATGATTTTCTTCACATTCGAAAGGTTCCCTGCGGCACAGCCGGCATAAAATCTACTGTTGGATAAGGCAACATTGTGTTTCCCTGTGGGGCAATCGGAGCACTAGGAGAGCTCGGTATAGTTGGCATTACATTTAAAAGTGGGCGCGCTTCATTTGATCGTATCTGTTCAGCATCAACAACATCTTGTGCGCCATTATGACGACTCGGAGGTTGAGCAAAATTTGTATACATCGGGTACTTGGGTGCCCAGCCAATTTGTTGAGGCATATTTGGATCTACATCAGTATCGACGAAATTTTCACCCACCCCAGTGGCTTCCTCAAAAGAGGGAGGCTCTAATAATAAAAAAAAGCTTTATATTAGCAGGAAGTACGATATGGCATGGAACTTTAAACTCACTGCAAATGTCATAGCTAGGTGGCGAATCGCTTGGTGCAACACCGGGTGTATCGGGTGCTGTTGGCATGTTAACTTGCACGCTATCCGGCTGAGTAGCACTCTGCCACAAGGGTATGGTGCCAATTGTTAACGGTACATCTATTTCCGGATCACAATTCAAGCAGCCCGTTTGTATAACCAATTCTATACGGTATGCCACCTGAATGATGCCATTGTCGCTAGAAGTGGGCGGCACAGCTGGTATATGTAGTTTGCCCGCAATAATACGTTTCGATAGACGCAAACAACGATCACCCTGTTCCAACAGTGCCAAAGTGTTCGAGTGGGTACGACTCTTATGATGTGGATAATGGGCGGTAAAAGTATACGTTTGTATGAGCTTAATTGTTATGCCTTCCAAGTCATAGCCATGCGATTGGTTATCTATCTCAAGTTTATAGCAAATATCCTGACCAGGTGCATAGCCAGAAAATGGTATGGTTAGAGTTGAAATTACAGGACCTGACGAACAGGGCCAACAACAGAAATACTTGATGTCTTCGGATTTTAATGGCCACTAGAAGTAATTTAAAATTATAATAAAGATGATATGTTTTTATTAATCAAATATTCATAATATACCAAGTACAGCGGATCCAAGTTTAAGTCAGTTTGATGCAACACAGTCATTGGCTGCACAAAATTGTTATCGAATCGTAGCGGGCGGTTCAAGTTCAACTTTATTTCATAACAGATTTTGCCATATTTCTCAACACATGATGTCGGACATTCCAGTGGGAGCGGTATGCAAAAGGTATAGACATGTGTACCAATCGGTAAAATCCCTTCACCAAACATAAATGTCTTGCTGCTAATGTAGGTTTCATCGCCACGATAATGTTCGGTATAGGTATGAGTCTTTCCATCCCTGCGATGCGATTTCCTTTCCTCCCAACGGACCTTGGCAATGCCCTCGAAAAAAATCGATATATCTGAAAGATGAAATCAAATTAAATAACCATTCAAATATTTTTGTGTAATAGTGAATTTGAATGAATCACAAATAAAGTGATCGGCCCGTTATCTTCTATATTTCAAGAAATTAATAGATGATAAATAGGGTTGTTAAATAAAGGGCAAAATAACTCGAAAGAACCGATAAATGCCAATTGTCGAAAATGTCGATAAAATTATGGAAATCGTCGAGTCCAACCGTCATGTAAGCACGGTTTCGATTGACCAGGAGATAAACATTGTACAAAAGACCATTTGGAACCACTTGAATAAGGCTGGATACAAAAAGAAGCTCGATGTATGGGTACCACACGAGTTAACGCAAAAACCTCATGAACCGAACTTCCATCTGCGAATCGCTGCTGAATCGCAACAACATCGAGCCATTTCTGAAGCGGATGGTGACTGATGATGAAAAGTGGGTTACTTACGACAACGTGAAGCGAAAACGGTCGTGCTCGAATCGCGGTCAGCCGACGCAAACGGTGGCCAAGACCGGATTGATGACCAGGAAGGTTTTGCTGTGTGTTTCGTGGGATTGGCAGGGAGTCATATACTATGATTTGCTCCCTTACGGCCAAACTTTTAATTCGGACATGTATTGTCACCAATTGGACCGTATGAAGGAAGCAATCGTCCAGAAGTGGCCAGCTTTGGCCAATAGGAGAGGAATTGTGTTCCAACAGGACAACACCAGGCCACAAACATCGGTAGTGACTCGGCAGAAGCTAAGGGAGGTTAGTTGTGAGGTTCTTATGCATCCACGTTTTAGTCCGGATCTGGCACCAAGTGGTTACCACCTGTTTCTTTCTATGGCAAATGATTTTGCTGGTGAAAACTTCGCCTCAAGGGAAGCATGTGAAAATCGGCACTCCCAGTACTTTGCCAATAGGGACGATTGATTGATTTTTATGAGAGAAGCATAATGAAATTACCTTCAAAATGGCAACAAGGTGTCGATTAAAATTATGTATATTTGACCTAAATCCGATCATTATAACCATGATAAATAAAACCTTCAATTTCACGCAAAAATAATAGATTTATTTTTACTACATTATAGTTACATTAGAGTAGGGTCTTAACTTCATAATTAACTTCCCAAAATGACTGGATAATTCCAGTTTTCAGAGGTATTTGAATTAAGGTGTTCTACGCAGTAAGGAAGCCTAATAATTTTCTCAATGAACATATACAGGGTTTTCCAATAAGAGGTGTTATTGTGAATCGCCCGCTATTGTGAATCGCTTACTTCTAAAGCTTTTATTGTTTGACATTTAACAAGTAGAAACTACGCCATTACTAAAAATGGAACGATACACGCTTCAACAACGCATTGAAATTATTAAAATTCACTCAAAAAATCTTTTCTTTTTTTTTATTTGATTTTTTATTGATCTTTTACGGGAAAAGTTTCCGGACCGTGTTATCTCTCGAAGAAGTGATCACAATTGGCCACCGAGATCTTGTGATTTAACACCTTGCGACTTTTTCCTTTGTGGCCAAGTGAAAGATAAGGTCTACGCCAACAGCCCTGCATCGATTGAAGATCTCAAAGATGGAATTCGTGAGGCTATCGAGGACATAGGGCAGCCACTTTGCGATTTGGTTATGGAAAATTTCATGAAAAGGATATTGTCCTGTAAGCGTGGTCGTGGTGGCCATTTGGCTGATGTTGGTTTTCATTATTAACGGCATACCTTCATCTTTAGTATGAAATAAACATCCGATCATTTATCTCAAAAAATGGCATTTTTCTTTAAATACCAAAATAACACCTCTTATTGAAAAACCCTGTATTTGTCTTAATACAAAGACCATTTCTAAGCCCTATGAATATTCTCGAAATAGCACTCACATTTGTGAAGACAACTCGGATCGTCTTTTTCAAACGCGACTTTGAACGCGATTTTCTCCAAACTGAGTTGTAGAAGTGAGCAAGATTTTTTGGAAATGGCTAAACCTATTGATCTCAGATTTTTACACAAATTTTAAACTTATATTCAAATTTTAACTAGTATATTTTCTAGTTATTCACTGAAAAATTTTCCTCATCGATAAATATCTTCCATTTTATAAACATTTGAGGCCTAAATTTATTTTGAAAATGGAATTTGTTTTTTTTTTTAGAAGTCGCTTTTTTGTAAAAAATCAATATTTTGCTTATTCCTTCGACGAAATATATAATAACAAATTATGTCAACGAAAGCTGATCGCTTTTTTGATTTCAGGTCATCCAGTCCAGAGATATCGTGCTCACCGTAAGACGACTTTTTTTAAAGGAGCTCCCAGATACCGGCTATAGCAACTTTAAAAATAATTATTTTTACAAATAAAAACTATGAAAGTAAGTTAAAAATTACCACAATACATACAAACATTTTATCACTCATAAATTAAAATGATTTCTTAGGTAAAATTCTTGAAAATTCAGTTTTTTTCCTCGTGACTGCTTGGGTTTTATCGAAAATGTATATGCAAATCGCCCATTTTCGATTAACGATCTGATTTTCTTAGATTTTGTATGTCTTTTTCGACTCTAAGGGGTTGGGGCAGTTTAACACCAAAAACCTCCCTTGGCTACGGGCCTGTATTAGTTAGATTTGACGCAAAATCAAAAGTCAACAAAATAAATATAAAGGTCTTAATTTAAGACCTAATCTTTTTAAAACCAAATAGCACAAATTTCTTGATCAAATTCCAAGTAAAAGAATCCCCAAAGCACACCCCCAAATTTCGTCTCGAAGAGATTTCCTCCTGAAAAATAATGTTCTTGATTAATTCTTGCATTTTAAAATCTTGAGTTAATAATCTCCAGAACAATTAATTTCTTTTTTTTTCAGCTCTTATGTTTATCTTATCAGCTCAAAGATGTATAAAACTTTCTAAATATTAAAATTATTCTATGACACTTCAGTTTATGCCTTACTTTATCTCAATAGCGATATTTTTGATAATAGTTATGTATTGGTTTATAGTTAAATGAAATGTTCAAGAAACCATTTCCCTACATCGAAAATAAATTTTATTTTTATATACAAAAACTCATAACGTAATTCTACTAAAGAGATTTCTGAAATGAGCCATTAATTTTCCAAACGCAATTTCGTATAAAGCCTTATAGTGGTCTAGGAGACTTTACATTCAAGTATTGGAAAACAGTATTCTTCCTTTATTGAGTCAATCAGGAAGGTGTCACGAATTTTCCAACCGGATAACGCTCGCATTCATGAAAGCAATGAAACGAAGCAATATTTCGCTAACTGCTTTATACGTTCAAGCTATGGACTGGCCGGACTTCTCTCCGAACTAAAATCCCACAGATGAGAATGTATGGGCACATTCATGATAAGGGTTAATATTAAAAATGGCCAATATAAAGAATAAGGCTGTTGTCTAATTGGCCAACCCGGATGTCGGTATTTTGAAAAAATATTATCTGAATCGATGAAAAAAATATTGGTTTGTGTATCAAAGGTCAGTGGCGCATCTATTGATAATAAATAATTAAAAAAATCGTAGAAAGTATGTTTATTTCATTTTTTTAAACGACAATGAAATGTGTCTTGTCATTTTGAAAAAAACGCAAATGCGTTTTTGTTAAGAAAAAATATTTGTTAATTAATAAACAAATGTTATTTTATCGAAATATATTTTTCTTTAAATCACAAAATAATACTTTGTTGCCAAAATTATTAATCAAAATGATTTCTTTTTTCAACAGTGATCGAATTTTCGAAGATGCACATGAGTTAAGACTATGCCTAAAAGTATGATACGATCAAGGTTAACCTTGACACAGAGTGCATCGAAGTAGATAAGAACTCAGTTACTAATGTAAAAAGCGTTCTCTGTCAAAAATAAACTTTCGGGTAACTTTCTCGGCATATTGGCAGTATGAGTAGGACCTAAGTAGCTTGAGTGGATCACAGTGAAAAGTCATACAAAAAACAGTCTGTCTAGTCTGCTGTGTGGGTTGCTCTATACAGAGTCGTTGTTGTTGTTGTTGGTTGTTGCCTTCTTTGTCTTCATGTTGTCTTGTTGTCAACATACTTGGTCTAAGGCTCAATTTTGTTTTCATTAATCAAAATATTTAAAAAAGCTATCGTCTTACGATCAAGGAGCACACCACAGTATAAGAAAAATAAGAAGTACAAGAATTAGAAAAACAATAAGGACCAGGATTTGGAGAATGATTTGGACCAGGAATAAGATAAGGAATAGGGCAAGGAATTGGACAAAAATTAGGTTAAGGATTTGGACAAGGATTAGAACACGTATTGGGACAAAGATTGAAACATACCTTGGACGAGATTTAAGACTAGATTGGGAAAAAGATTAGAACAAGAATCAGAAAATGGAAAGATTTAGGACAAACATTGTGATAAAAACTGGAACAGGAAGTGAAACTGGAATTTAGAGAAGAATAGTGTGAGAAATTTTAACATGGACTTAAACAAGAATTGGAACATGGAGTAGGAGAAGTATTAGGAAAAATATCTATAAGAGTAATCATAAGGACGACCACAAGTTTGAAAATGGGGGAAAGGAAAGGGATTATACTACGCCAAAACCTGCGGGTGTGTCCTTAACACAGCCAATTCCGTTTTGAAAGCATTTTTTTTAAAGAAATCAGCCGATTTTCTCTGGCCTAGGGTAAATTGGTTGATACAACATTGATCTGTGCTATTAGCTATATATACAAGTTTACAAAACGCAGTCGACCATTAAGTTGAATAATTTTTGTTGTCTTATTTGTTAAAATAGACGACATTTTATTGTACACTTGCGGTCACGTACATCTTACCACTGAATTTCATTTGACAAACGAATGTTTGAATACATTTTATAACGGTACTTTTCGCCGTATTGCAATCATATGCATTTATCTGTGTAAATAGCTGTAAATTACAAATAAATACAAAATTTTTCGGAAGAAAAATTATTCATAAATTAACGGTGGTACATTAAAGTTTAACAATTAAACATATATGGTAGAACTTAAAAATTAAACCGAAATGTAAGCGGTTAATCCCAGACCAAAAGGTCATTATTTTTACATTGGAGAAAGAAAGAATACCCTACCATTAAATTGCAAGGCGGATAGGCTGTAGTCGTCCAACAGTGATCGATTTGCTGAAAAAAAGAGTTGACTGTGTCGTGGACACACCTGTAGGACGTGAAAGTGTTTTTTTATCCTTGTCCTTATTCTTGTTCCTATCCCCTCTTTTATTCCGAAACTTATCCTCATTCTTCCGTTTGGTTTTTATTTCTCGAAATAATTTTCCTACTTCATGTCCAAACTCTTGTTTTAATCCATGACCAAATTCTTGACTTAATCAAGGATTCCTTTCTTAGTTTGGAAAGGTATGTTTTAGATATTTCATAATGTTTACTCTAATCTTGTCATAGTCCTTTTCCGGTTTCATAGTCCGGTTTCACTGTGTTATTATGTTGTTTGTGAGCAATGTTGGTTGCCACGAAAAAAAAGTTTGTCGTAAGGCCAAGTATAAATCCTTCATTTTCCTTCTCCGTTTTGAGAGCATCATCTAGAAAAGAGCTAGGAGAAAGACATCGAAATGAGCAGATAGCGTTATTCATCGAATGAGCCTGAAGAATCGTTTTAAAGTGTCATCGAAATAAGAAGAGATCTCGAACAAGAAAACCAAGTTAGCATTATGTTAAGTTGGAAACGGTTAAGTTTCCAGCATTAGTTTGCTTTGCAGGCGACTCCGGGAAGTTTGGAATTTATGGCAGCAAGAAATCCCTTCTGACACAAAAAATTTGAGTTAAATGGTTAAAATGGGCCAGAAGGCAACGCAATTGGACGCTCGACCAATAGCGAAATATTATTATATGGTCCGATGAGAACAAGTTTAACTTGCACTGTGCCGATAATCTGTCGTACGTGCGACGTTTTCCAGGAGAAATATTTTGGGTTACATGTGTAATTAGAACGGTCAAACATCTTCAAAGTCAAATGAACTGGGGATGTTTTTCTTGTTATATACGGGGTATTTTGTTTTTTGTTGATAGAATTATGAAAAGAGAAAAATATTGTTAATTAATAAGGAATTTTGTAGTGCCTATTGTCAAGGAGCAATAGGGGAATTTAAGGCAGGTTATCTTTCACGATGACTTCGCACCTTGTTACCGCACAAAATCGGGAAGTTTTCTAAGAAATTCACTATCATCGTTTAATTCTTTTTTTCAGGTGCAGAAAATATTCAAGGACCTTGGTATTCAACACATGGATTGGTCTGGAAACTCCCCGGATTTAAATCCAATCGAGCGTTTATGACGATGGTGATGAAACGTAAAGTGGCTCAGCATAAGTCACAGAGTAAACTAGAGCTAAGAAGAGTTTAGGAAAAAGTCTGGGAAATGAAATTTGGAATGAGATTAGAAATGACAAACAGGGAATTCCAAACACTTGTTGAGTCAATGCCTGTTCGAATCGAAGCTGTTATAGCCTCCAAGTGAGGTCGACATCTTGTTAGACTTAAGAATACAATATTATTTAATTACTGTTTAAGTAGCCAATATTTTTGGAAAAAAGAATAATATTTACATTTTTTAAATCAATAAAACTGTTTTAAAACTCCTAGTTGTATTCATGAAATCAATGTTTGACAAGTTTTGCATGAAGTCCAAACATACACTGAAAAAAATGTTTTAAAATTGACGACAATTGTTATTAATTTGATGAATTTTGTGTTTAAAAAATAGCTTGCAACAAATTCCATAAATTTTCTATGGGATTGAGGTCTGGGCTTTGAGCCGTCCAATTCAAAATATTTGTTTTTGCCTTTTTTTACCAATCAATCACCTTTGCCGTGTGTTTTGGATCATTATCGTGCATAAAAGTCCAGCTAATAGGCATGTTCTCAAATGCAAATGGTTCCATCTGGTTATTAAGAATATATAAATACATATTTTTGTCCATTATTCCTGGTATACGAAAAATTGGCCCAACGTCGTGCCAGAAAAAAGCTCCACAAGCCATTAAGCTCCCTCCTCCATGCTTTAATGATTTTTTTGTATACCTAGGATTCAACTCTTGGCGTTTGGGATGCCGAACAAAATTTTTTCCATCTGGTCCAACCCTATTAAATTTAGTTTCGTCAGTCCAGAGCACGTTCTTCCAGAATTGGTTTTCTTTATTCACATGGGCCCTTGCAAACGCTAAACGATCCTGTAAATTTTTTTTTGTTTTTTTTGTTAAGAGCGGCTTTCTTCGGCTAATGCGCCCATAGAGATTAGCTTCATGTAGTCTGCTAGATACTAGTTTTCTTGAAACATTTAGGTTATTTTCTTCATTTATTTCCCTCATAATTTGCTTTGCTGACTTCAAAGGATCAGCCTTACTTTTGCGAACTATAAGTTTATCAATAGAAGCGGTGGTTTTACGCGGTCTAGGATTATTCTTAAAATTATTCTCTTATTTGAACCATTTGAACCATCATTATTCATTATTTTGGCTTATTCTCGAAATTATTTGAACCATTTGGTGTAACCAGCTTGAGTGCATTATAGACCATTTTTTTACGAAATTTTGAGAATATCCGCGATTTTAGATGGTTTTTTGCCTTTTCGACTTAGTTCGTGAATTATAGACCTTTTTTCCGGAGTGCAATGTTTGCCACGACCCATTTTATTTATAATCGGCGAAATTAACTGAATACAACTCTAAAATTTTTACAAAACACCCCATCTTGTTAACTTTTATTCACCAACTAACATGTGTGCTATTTATGTATATGACCACAGCAGGTCGCATATGCCTGTTCAGAAAGAGATGACCTGTGCCCTATTTCACCATGTTACAAACTTGTGAATTGTAAGAAAACTTCAACAAAACTGTAAAAAAATCAATAATTTTCGTATCACCACTATTGTACAAATTGTGAATTAAAGTTGTAAAATACAAATCACAAATTTGTGTTTTATAACAAATTTGTTGATATTTGTTTCACCAAATGCGACTTGAAGTTGTAGATTACAACTCACAATTATGTAAATTGTTTACAAATTTTTTGTTTCCCGTTTCACCAAACTGTTATTTGATCACAAATTTATACAATTTGTATGAATTTTTTACAAGAAAAAAATTGTGTGTAAATTATTTACAAGTTAGTTGCGCTGGCGAATACATAGCAGCTCGAGTAATAGCAGTGAAGATCAGACCTAAATATCCAATATAAAAGTTTATAGACAGCGAATAAATTTCTAAATAAATAATTTTTTCCAGTTTAATGAAAAATTTCGTTTAAGTACTTCAAAAGGAGAAAATCTTGTTTCAATTATTGGGCCCCACGTTTAAAAAATGTAAAAGTGGTATATAAAATTTGTTACTCCGTTCGTAACGCCCATAAAGAGGCGTGGTAGGTATAGTAAAGTATATATATTCTTGACCAGCATCACCACCCGAGTCGATTTAGTCATGTCCGTCTGTCTGTGTGTGATCACGACTATCGCCACAATTTTCAAGCTAATGGGTGTTTTTTTTAGGGGTTTGTTTTTCGAATAGAGATAAAATTGGCATTTCGTGGTCAAATCTGGCAACTCTAATGTCATTTATGTTCAGTTTGGTTTGCCATTTCATCATGAACAGGCTGACAAAAGAACAACGCTTGCAAATCGTGCAAATTTATTTCGAAAATAATGGTTCAGTTCGCGAAGTTTACCGCAAGCTCCGTCCATTATATGGTCGACATAATCGTCCATCAGAGCAATTAATTCGGTTAACCATGGGTCGTTTTCGCACTACGTTTACTCTATGTGATAATACGCATCCGCAGAGACGTCAAACAGTGCGCACCGAAGAAACAATTGCCGCTGTAGAGCAAAATGTTGAAGAGGACCCGAATGAATCGATTCACCACCGTGCACAGCAATTGGAGCTTTGTCCATCAACTTTATGGAAGATTTTGCGCAAAGATCTTGGCTTGCGACCTTACAAGATCCAGCTTGTGCAAGAATTAAAGCCGCAAGACCATGCAATGCGTCGTGATTTTGGTGTATGGGCCGAAAATGAGATTGATCTCGATGCTGATTTTCATCGCAAAATTTTGTTCAGTGATGAGGCTCATTTTTGGTTGAATGGCAACGCCAACAAGCAAAATTGCCGCATTTGGAGTGAAGAGAATCCACATGCGATCCTTGAGACGCCATTACATTAACAAAAACTGACTGTTTGGTGTGCTCTATGGGCTGGTGGAGTCATTGGGCCATACTTCTTCCGAAATAATGCTGGAGAGTCAGTTACCGTTAATGGAGACCGGTATAGAGCCATGATAACAGACTATTTTGTTCCTGAATTGGATGGCATGAATGTGGATGAGTTGTGGTTCCAACAAGACGGCGCTACATGCCACACAGCGCACGTCACAATCGATTTATTGAAGGAAACATTCGATGAGCGCATAATTTCGCGGAATGGACCTGTCAATTGGCAACCAAGATCGTGTGATTTGACACCATTGGATTATTTTCTTTGGGGATATGTGAAGTCGCTCGTCTACGCCAACAAACCAGGAACGTTAGGGGACTTGGAGGCCAACATTCGTGGCGTTATTGCCGACATACGGCCCCATATGCTCCAAAAAGTGGTTGAAAATTGGACCTGTAGAATTGGCTTTATTCGAGCCAGCCGCGGCGGCCACATGCCCGAAATCATATTTAAACATTAATGGCATAAAATTATCCTTCGAATAAAGCCAAATTGATGGACATTAAAACGATTTTCTTGTGTTTTATTTCAATTCGAAGTTCTATACCTCTAAAAAAAAAAACCCTGTATCATCACAAAATTCGATATTAAAGCTTCTATCTAAAAAATCAAGATCAAGTTCGAAAATGAGCCAAATCGGATGAAAACAACGCCTACCTGCAATACAAAGTGACTTTATCAAAAAAGTAAAATGTCTTTTAATATCACAAAAATTACTATATGGACTTGAAATTTTTCAAATGAGCTTTGATATTTTATGCACTTTGAGTATGAAATTCAATGAAATTGGGTGTAAAACACGCCTACCTCTGATACAAAGTGACTTTATCAAAAACAAAGCGAATATTTTACGTTAAAACTACGACGAAAATGTTTTTACAGATTAATATTATATTGGCTGCTAAAGACTTTGAATTTACTTTCGGTTCGTCCGTGGAGGTATTTTCAGCCCAGTCGAAGATTGTTTCTTACAAGTTATATCATGAAACAGAAAAAAAAATTTAATTTTCTCAGAAAATTTTCAAAAAAGTATTTCTATACTGTTTTTAGTACACTTTATTTTGTCGGCTCATACAAAATACATATCCACTGACTTCCACAAATTTGTAAAAACTGCTTTTGCTTACATGTTTCTCTTAATTTTGGAGAAACGGTTAAAATTGTTGAATTGTAATTCACAATTTTATTTTTACAACTTGTAGCTTGGTAATTACAAACTTGTGAAATTGCTTCTTATTTTGTGAAACATTGATTTGTGATTCGTGCAATAAATTTGACGCTTCACAAATTTGTAATTGTGATTAACAAGTACAATTTTGTGATTGTAATTTGTATTTGGTGAAATAGGGCACTGAGCAAATAAAATTAACGGTACATTTCTTTCGGAGTTTTAAACAACGTCACACTGGAGTCTCAAAAAATTATAACTACAGTTAATGAATGTATTATTAGGTTCAAACGAAACGTTTGAAAAATAAGTTGACATTTGTGCTATTTATGTGTCCATGGCTGTATATGCCAATGCTACTTATATATCTTTGCTCTAGTATCAAGAAAAGTCTTGATTTTAAGGTTAAGAAAGAATTTTTTTTTAAATATGCAATTTTTTAAACTGTATGGAGTTGTCTCTTTTGTGGGTCAAATGAAAACTTGAACTCTAGAGGTTAACTTTTTAATTATTTCAGAAGAATTGAAATAAGCTATTAACTTAACTAGTTTCGTTTAAAAGTATCTAGTTTTTCGATAACGTAAATGCACGTAGAAACTCTGACATTTATTCATATAGCGTGACAATGTTGGAAGTGTAGCTTATATCTCTTTTCTTTTTTTGTTTTTGTTTATTGGGGAATGAAATTTCGAACAATTGGAAGAGAAATTAATGCTGAAGAATATAGCTTTCAATTGTTTTTTTAACTGTCAGAATAATTTTTATGACAACAGTGAAATTTGATGACAGCAAAAAAAACCCTGTTGAGTGCTATGTTCCAGAAAATCTGAACATCTTTAATGGCATGATGTCATCTAGGATGAAAGTATGGGATACCGCCTTTAAAGCGTGGAATAGTCACCCTAAAACAAGCAACAACTCTAGAGACAAACTTGCAGCAGCTGGCGATTTTAGTTAAGTGGTCTTGTACGTCCGCTTGTAGATATGTATGTATGTAGATTTATTAATCTAATAGCTCATCCAACATATAACAAGCTCCATAATTTGAAAATTTTTTATTCAAATAACTCTAACGTTATGTCTTAAACATCACTACATTTCCACTCTAAAATTTCTATGATTTATTATCATAGTTCATCAATTTTTTTTTTTTTTTTCAACTGATTATTTTGCGCTAAAATCTTAAGAATTTCTTATGCTAACGAAAAACTTACCGCGCACACTCTTCTCCTTTGTTGTCACCAATACAATGCGTCCATTAATGGTTTCACCGCTATAGTAAACAGGCTCCGGCCGGTCAAATTCAAATGTACACGTGGATGGCATATTTTGCACTTTTAAGTTAGTTTCGTTATTTTTTGTTTGCGAAATAAACGCCTTTTAATTATTTTTCTGCACATATAATTTGTATATATTTTAATTACTTGTATATGTCTAACTTAATACTAACAACTACATAAACAACGCACAAAAATATTTGTATAGAAATTTATGTCAAAAAATAATATATTTAGTCAATTCATTTTCGGACTCATGAATAGAATGAATGCACAACGAACACAAAGTATCTAAAATTTTGCCGCTTTGGAGATACTAAAATACCTAAGTTCAAACAAGCAAATAAAATAACAAAAACAAAAATGAGATAGAAATAATAAGCAATAGAAATAGAAATAAAGAGAAAAGGAGAGCAAAGGAGAGACAATTAGTAGATGACGTCATGGTTTGAGAGTAAAGCGTTGCTATACGTCGCGTTGCCAGATTGAGGTTAAATTTTTCACTTTGGCGTATTTTAATCTGAAACCAGGAATAACTTATTCTGAGGCATATTTCACGTATTTTACATGCATTTTTCACAATAATTTTCTAAATTTTATTTTAGTTATTTCTGTGTTGACAAGCAATAATCGCTAAAGTCACAACTGAGTTATTTATATTGCTATATTCCTTATACTTATATTATATTTGCTCACACAATTAAGTCACTAATACAATGCCGTATAAAAATGAGTTATAATATTATTTAATAAATAAATCAAAATAAAAGTTTTTACAAAATTAAAGTAAATGCATTAAAATTCAATTCATTTTTAGTAAATACTGTTAAATTATAATATTTAAACAGAAATTTACGATTTCCTTCACATCGATGAAATTGTTCTGCTCATACACCTGGAGCAGTGTTTGAGGTCGTTATCCTGCTGAAAAATCCAAGACAGCGGTAAATCATCGGCATAGTCTCCATTTAAGTTAACTTCTAGAATGTCTTTGTAAATACTGCCGGTCATTTTACCCTCAATTTTTACAATTGGCTCTACTCCGGACGCAGTGAAGCACCCCCATACCATTACTGAAGAACCGCCATGTTTTACTGTTTTTTTTTTATATCTTGGGTTAAATTCTTGTAACGGTGGTCGCCTTACATAGAGTCTTCCATCATTCCCAAAGACATTAAACTTGGATTCATCATTTCATACCACAAGATCCCAGAATTTCGAGTCTTTTTGCTGATAATGGCTGCATTCTGGCAGAAACAGCGCTCAGGTAGCGAAGTAGCATAAAGTGATACATTCTGCTGAATGGGTTTTTTTGAGAAACGTCAAACTGCAAACAGCTGTTCGTGATTCGATTAAAAAAAAATTAATTAAAAGCAATATAATAAAATTGAATTCGCAAGGAAATCATGGAAAAGATTTAATTAAGTATTTTTATATTAAAATACTAATCTTATAATTTTACAGCACAACTTCACAACAAAACACTTTTTTCATCTGTCAACATCAAGTGAGCGTAAACCGCTCAATCGAGGTAGCATAAAATATTTTCGCTACCTAAAATGGCGACCGCTCAGGCAACATGTTGTGTGAGCGCTTTATGCTACATACCATTCAGCCGGAAAGTTGAGCAACAGTTGCGTAGAAAGTATCGGCCAGAATGCGACCAATGTCTCGCAAACGCTATGCTTTTTACAATGTTCCGTTTGGATACGTTTGGCTTGCGTCGTGCGATTCGCCCATTTAGAGCATTTTCTTGCAAACGACGGCGGACTGTTTGAGCTGATATGTTGACACCATGATACTGCTCCATGTCGGCCGTTATTTCAAAAGATGTCAAAAAAGGATCCATTTTACTCATCCGGACTATTTTTCTATCCTCGTAAGACGTCGCCTTTCTTGGCTTCTTACAGGGCAAATTTTTGAATGTCTTGTGTATTTTATAATATTTCAGAGCATTCTTGACTTTTCCTCTCGAAAAAGTCAGAAGCTCTGCTACTTTGCCACGTTTTTGTGCTTTTGAAAGGATTCCCATATGACCTTTCTTTCACATGGAGTTGAACTCTTACATTTTCCCATAATTTATAAAATGCTCAAAACTCTTCTTTAATATAATAAAATAAAATAATTTACACTTTTTCAAAACAAATTCTTTCGCGTAGACCGTTTTTTCACCGTTTTTGTTCCGCTGTCTTAATTATGTGAGCACAAGCGACTAGACAGAATGTTAATCAATTATAAATTTTCTGCAAACTGAAATATATATTTTTCTGTATTTGCTCTCCACACTTTCGGCCCATATAACAGAACTTTTTTTGTTACATTGGTGCAAATGCAAAACTGTTTGGATGGTTTTTTTTCTTAAATCTAATTCTTTTAATATGTGGCTTAATTATGTGAGTACAAGTGTATGTATCAACACATACACACAAGGTCTGTAGCTTCTATTGTTAACCAAACCAAATTTATGACACAAAAATTAATGAAGATTTTATAGAACCTATATGGTGTTTAAAAACTTGGAAGTAAAATTTCTCAAAACATTGAAATCCTAATTATGGTCTAATTAGCCAAACATAACTCAACGCAACACAACCGTTCTTTTGTCACACACAAATCCACTGAATGTGTTTTGAGTGTATCTAATTAGCCGAAACATGACGTAGAGCTGACGTGATGTAGGAGTCTGTTGAATTTCGATTTCTATGTTACGTCGACTGATATTTCAGCATACACGGTGCTTTTTGTAATGTTGCTAGTATCACACTTTGATTTTTGAGCAATTATTTTTCTTGTTTGTGTTTATTTGTATTTAATTACACAGGTCTACGAAATAAGGTCAACTTTTGGACCAGAGAAGACCAAAGTGGTTATATAAGTATTTTTGCGCGCTGAATTAAAATCCGCAGTCCATTTTTCTCTATCAAGTCGCGTTTAGGAGTTATATGCAAAATTAAAAAACATTTCTTTTTCTGATAGCTGCATTATATCTTTTTAACGCATTAGACAATTTTAATTGTCTTAAATAAGTTTGATTAAAAAATACCAGACCTTACTATAACTATTTACAAAAAGTCATTGTCTTTTGTAGTTTTCAAGAAACTTTAACCTTTAAAGTTCAAAAATTTTAAAATTGTTTAATTTTTTTCATGTTTGCAACCCTGTAACATAGGTTCCTTCCATTTATTTTCAAAAACTTTATTTTGTCAGATAGAATGAATATCTTATTACCTTTAGTAAACTTTTTAGTTTTTGCCAATTTCTTTGGCAGTTTATGAGTTATTTAGAAAAACCTGAATTTTCAGCTCTTGACATTATCTAATGATCTTAAGTAGTTTTATCTAACTAGAGTTTTTATAAAAATTTTTCTAAAATATTTCAAGAGCTGAAAATTCAGATTTTTCTAAAGAACTCATAAACTGTCGAAGACATTGGAAAAAAATAAAAATTTTACTAAAGCTAATAAGATATTCTATCTGATAAAATAAAGTTTTTGAAAATAAATCGAAAAACATATAGCTGGTCCACGTTTAAAAAATTAAAAAAGGCGTGCATTAATTTTGTCACTCCGTTTGTAATGCCCATAAGGAGGCGTGATAGATATATAATAGACATTTTGATAACAAAAAAATTACAATTTTTCATATTTTTAGGGTATCATCCTTGACAGCCTTGTTGGCATATTTACTAAGGATTAAAAATTTTGTACATTAAGTCAAAATTTTAGGCAAAAATCCATTTTTATACTAGGAAGTTACATTTTCTTTCTTTTTTAAATAATGGATTAAGTGTATTACCTCAAAAATGAAAATTACACCCGATCTGGCAGCACCGCCATTGAACTTAAAATCAAATTCTAAGTTCAAGAGCACTGAAGTCAACTGGTGTATTTGAAAATGTGGGCACGGAATTATTTTTGTTTTCTCTTTTGGAGAAACTTTTAATGACGGAATTGCAATTTGTTTTTTTTTTTTGGTCTTTTTTGCTCAAAATTTTTAATGAATTCAAATGATAGATTAACCATTTGTATTATATTTTATGAAGTCAAAATCGTTTCTGGCCTTTCATACATTTTTAGCTTAAATTAATAGCTCGATTAATGAACGAAAATTGCGATGGCGTGAAATGCTTTTCCCCACAAAATTATGTTAATCGAGAGGTGGCATTATTGACACTGAGTTCGATAGCAGTAGCAGGTAAGTTTCGAGGAACCCAACCTTAATCTACCGGCTATACCTGTCTAATCTACCTGTGTTATTATACCATGAGATATAATGGTATAATAATTGGTTCTATACAATCGGTACTGGCACGGATTTTTTTTTTAATTTTTTAATTTTTTTTTTAATTGTTACGAATGCCTCGCTGCTCTTCGCTACGATTGAGAGAAAAGTTTTCTCATAGAGTAGCGGTGAGTACAGTGAGTTTTTCGAAATGAAAATACGAGTAACTATCCCAGTCGGAAGTTAGGTGAAAACTTCTCTAAAGCAATCTATCTGTTCTTATTGCCTCAAGTATTGAAAAAGGCGCTAAGGTACCTGCGAAGCAATGTGTTGGAAAGAAAATGCGTAAGATGCAAAAGTAAAAAACAAAACGAATCAGCTTTTCGCGGAATCAACTTGTAACTGCTGTTAATGTTGTAACATTTTGCTTGTCATTCATTATGCCGAAGTGAACACGTGTTTTTTAACCGAAAAAAAGTTAAATTTTGTGTTAATTAAAGGAATTTAAAATGGGAATTATTGGAGTAAATTGAAATAAAACATTCTCGCAGACTTTTTGGAATTTTGATTAAGAAGAATTGAAATAGAAAACAAAAGTGTAAAACGCAAAATAAAATAGGAAAAAAATTTATATCCAAATCGACATCGAAACCTATATCCTTTATTGCAAAGGGAAGGTACTCGGATTCTTGACTAATAACTTTTTACGTGCTCGAAGATGTGACAAAAGGATTAAAGTTACAGTTAAAGTTCTATACATACTTAAAGCATACAAAAAAAGTTGTGACATTTGGAAATGAAAGGGTATGATCACCGAGTCTTGAAGCATGTGCCAAGAAGCTATTTTGGGATGATCGCTTTTCTTACTGGGATGGAAAATTTATAATAATCGTGAATTCCCAACAAGCAAGAAAAATATTTTTCTCCAAGCTTGGGAAAAAAGTGTTCAACGTCCACTTGATCTCCAACTCATTTCTGCAAGTCAATTCCAACATTTTGGAGTTGAACTGGAAATTGATTTGAGATGTGTTAGTTTTCAAAGTGGCAATACTGTTGAAGTGTCAAAAAATAATTTTTTGTGTATGCGGCAACAGTAGGTTGTTTTGGTTATGGTGTTTTTTGTTAATTTGTGAACAATTGTCAAACAAAATGAATTGCAACAAAATAATTAAGTTATTAAAAAACTGCAGCAAATTATTTCAATAAATAAATAAATTCAAATAATAGAATAATAAACGGTAAGATCAAAAAGAGAATAAAGTGCGAAGCTATCAGATAGCCATACAGGGGGAGCACTAGAAACCCTTGGAACTTCTACTGTTGCAGAAGGAGCTACATTGCTTGCAGAGAAGGATGTGATAGGAGCAGGAGAAGTGCTAGAAACGTCAACTGTTGCCCGAGCAGCTTTAAACTTTGAATTTGTAGCAACTCAGAAGAGAAGCAATGCAGCACAGAAGAAACTGGATACAGCTCAGAAGAAGTGGAATGTAATGAAGAAATACGCCCGCAAGTAACTTTGAGGAGTGAATTGGGCCGTTGTAGTTCAAACTCTTTACTTGAACTATAAGGGCGTCATGGCAGAACTCTTGCACTAAATACAAGAACATTGAGACTGAATTTATAAACCTGAATACACTTATTTATTTTTCAAATAAGCAAAAAAAAGATAATTTAATAATCTTATGAATTAATAAAAATGTGTAGAAATTAATTGGAAAAGCTTTTTCTTAAAATAATATTTCTTTTTTCATTTTGGGTTGGAGATCGCTTTGAGAAAGTGGAGATCCAGCCTTATCTCAACTGGAGGTCGAAGGTCCATTTCCCTGGAGAATGAATTGGATCTCAAGTGGAGGTCAAGTGAAGTCCAGCAATGGAGATTGGAGAATCGAACTGGAGTTCCACTTGAGGTCAAACCAATCTCCAAGGGTAATGTTTATTTGGTTGTTTTACATAAGATAAAATTTTCTTTTGTGGAAAGAAGCAGTCTACACCATGGTAGAATTACAAGGTAGGGCCGAGTCGCTCAGTGCCCTCACGCGTCAATGAAGAGTGGAGAATAACAAAAGGAGGCTAATTGTCAAAATGGCGAAGTTCGTAGAAACCTCAAATAAAATGAAAATATTATGTTTTCAAGTTGTAAATAGTGCGATCACGTGTGTTAAGTTTGTGTTAATTTGAGTGGAAATATTGTAAAAACATTGTAAATAAATCTATAAAATGCCGCGGAAGTGTTAAATTTGAAAAAGCTAGTAAAAAGTTTAACCTAAAATCAACTGCGAAACATGAACACAAAGAAACTTGAGATGAACAGCTGATTTTAACAACTAGCCCGCTTTTCTCTGCTTTCTACTACATTCTTCTCCAAGTCGGCCCTACCTTATAATTCTACCATGGTCTACACTATCATAAAAATAAAAATTCTCTTTGTATATGAACTCATTAGTTTTCCCTCCAACAGTAAAGAGCGGTAACTAGTTTCAAAGAATTATGGGACTATTTTAATAATTACCTTTAACCTTCATATACCTCCGTCAAAAAGTGCAACACGTATACGATCTGTGAGATCGAGATTCCTAGGTCCATTTTAGAATGTTCTTAGTTACATGTCGTTATTAGCTAATTACATAATATCAGCTAATAACAGTCTTTTAACGTCTTTTATTAAGAAAATAATAAGTCGACGTAAATCGTCGGTCTGAGAAACCAACACTTGGGCAAGCGAAGATAAAATACTGCTTTTGAACTTGATTTATAAATTAACGGAATGCAGCTTATACTAGATATGTTTTTAACCTCAAAAACAACATTTTACATTAAAAATATAATCTTTTCAAAATTAATATTTATTTATTATAATAAAAAAATAAATAAATAACTGGCCTTTTCAGCCCTTGAAAGGACTTTAATGAAATAATTTAATTCAATGAATCTTCAAAATTCCATCTTTAACATTAAAAAAATCTGTTTTAATATGAAATATTAATTTAAAAGAATATCATTAATTTCCCCAGCAAAAAACTCTCTGAAGTTCTTACACTTGGTTTCTAAGCCATAATATTTTCACTTTCTCGTTTTTATTTTTCTACGAATTGATATCTCGAGTAAAATGAAACTGACTATTTTGAGTATAAATATTGAAGTGATATTTTATCCTAAAACTTTCTCTCTTTCCTTGGGATAAATTGTCCTTTGGATTATGTTTTTGGAGTGAAGATTTTAGGTCTCGTTTTGTGATTTGCTTGAGTGAAATCTCAAAAAGACACTTTTTCCAACACCGCTTTTCTTAGAATTAATTTTGAAAACCGATTTTAAGAAAATGTCAAATTAAAAGAATTACTTGCCTGACGTGGGAATTGAATTCATGTCCTAACGATTGATGATTCTAAGCTCTAACCACCACACCAAAATCCTTCGTTACTCCTTCGTTATCCTTCGTTACAATATCCACTGATTAAATATTAAGTATTAAAATATTCTGTGTCGCAGCAGATCACAATATCACAATAATATATTAAAAGGATTCTGTATGGGCTATCCTACATTGTGGATTGTGTATTGGCTAAAAAAATGTTGGTTCTACTTACTACACGTTAAGTAAGTTTTTTTGTTGATGTGAATGCGTTTCTGTTGTTGGTACATAGTTTTTTTTAACAAAAATTCGGTCTATATATTTATTTATTACCGAAACATATGTACTTACCCTCGTATTTCTAAATTAACAATCCACTGTAATTCTTCTACCTGCATTTGCAATACCACTCATGCCATAAGAGATTTTCGGAAGACAATTACTTTAAGAAAAACTTTAATTTTATTTGCTGAAAAACAAATTTACAAAAAACAATTTTTAGTTTTTTAACACCCGTATCACAATACCCAGTACATTTATTTTTCTTCGACGTTATCAATTTGATTTTTTAAATTTCTACTGGCGATTCTATTGGAGATTTTTCTGTTTCAGCGGGTTTCTTTTTTCCACGGCGTTTTAGTGGTTTTTTTCCATCGCCAGTATCGGGTACATTAGCCGCCAACATGGCATCGAGATCGTAGATAGGAAAACGTGGCGTAAAACTCGTCGCTTCACTGACGGTATTGGCATCATCATCGGCAATATTGGTGGTCATAAACATAGCTTCCTCATAAGTGGGCGGAGCTGGAAAGAAATGAAAAATTGAATTCAATTGAAAATCTTTCATAAGCCAAATATATTTAGAAAAGCAAAACTTTTCTGGACTCCATGCGAAAAATGCACATAATGCACATATCGTTACCACAAATAGAAAAAAAAATAGCCAAAAAAAATCTCAATATCAATCGAAACCTAAGTTATTCATACTACATATGTATTATTAAACTGGATGGGACCCTTTCGAAACGTAAAAAAAACCCTTTTTAACAAAAGTATGAGTGTAGTCAAGAAATACCCGACATGGCGTATAGAAGGCGGTTATCGTTTGAAAAGAATGACTATGGTAGAAAGTACCAACCTTATAAAGCTTAACAGCCTCTTTATGCATTCCGAAAAGAGATCTGTCGTTCGTGTCAGACACAATAAGCGATACATTTTTTCATATAAAAAAATATTTTTGCTCGTTTCTTTCACAAACGAGAGTGCTCTTTTCGGAATACATAAAGATGCGGTAAGTTTGAAGTTTTATGACGCTTCGTTGTTTAGTATTCGTTTAGCAGCCATCAATAGTGAACGCTCTCAGTGGATTTGTAAACATAGAAAAATTTGGTTATCATATACACACAATACTTTCATTTGAAAGGCCTCAGTCCAACAAATATCAGAGCGAAGCTGGATTCCACTCTGAGGAAGTCTGCTCCTTCATTTACAACAGTAAAATATTGGATGGCAGAGTTTTAACGAGGCCGTACGAGCTGCTAAAGCAAACATGACAGTAGTCGACCAAATGAGGAGACCACGCCAGATATGGTGAAGAAAATCCACAAAATGGTACTGCATAACCGTCGACTGAAAGTTTGCGAGATAGCAGATATGATAGGCATTTTAAAAATTTCTGTACAGAGCATATTGTCTGAAAATTTGGACATAAGAAAGCTGATGATTACCCGATTACTTAAAATTAAATAAAAACAGCGTCGTGAGGATGTTTCAGTCAAGTGTTTGGCGAAGTTTCACAGCAATAAAGCAGAGTTTTTATATCGATTCATAACCATGGATTAAACATGGGTCTCACCTTAGACGAAGCAACAGTCAAAACAATGGACTAAAAGGAGAAATTCGACTCTAAAGATAGTGAAGACAGTTTCATCTGCAGGCCAGGATGCAGATTTCATCGTCTACTTGAGATGAGTGTGGAATAATTTTCATTGATTATCTTCAGAAAAGAAAAACAACCAAAGGAGAGTATTATGCGAGCTTATTGCAGCGTTTAAGTGATGAAGTCAAGAAAAACGGCCGCATTTGGTGAAAAAGAAAGTTTTGGTTCATGAAGACAATACATCAGTTCACCCACCCGATTTCGCGAAGGCAAAAAAAAAAATCATTGAGTAAAAGTTCAAATTGCTTCCTCATGCATTATATTCGCCAGATTTACCCCCCCCCTAGGATTATTTTCTGTTTCCAAACTTGAAAAAATAGCTCGGTGGTGAAAGATTTTTCAGCAATGATGAGGTAGGTGGTTACGGTTGTTGCCTATCATGAGAAGCTCGATGGTTGTCACTATAAATCGGATTTCGAAGCTATTAAACATCGCTGGGAAAAGTGTATCGAGCTAAACGGGGACTATGTAGAAAAATTAATATATTTCTTCCCAAATGTTTTGTGTTTTCTTTATTAGGTCAGTCACCTCTGGGCCTTCCCTCGTATCAACTAGCAGTTTAGAATTTGTTTTTCGAATACTACGAACAACTATTCAAACAGTTGCCTCCTAAACTATGGAGATTATGTATGGATTGCAACTGAATTATTCAAATGAACGCCTTGGCTTGGCTAGTAAACCTTAAATCGAAATTTCCGAGCACTCTTTCACATAATTTATGCTCTATTTCGGCGATGGCGACTTCAATGTTCTCTTTGAGAGTTGAAATTGCTGGCAAATGATTAGAGTAGATCTTACTCTGAATATAACCCCAAAGGAAGGAATCTAATGATATTAAATTGCAAGATCTTGTTGGCCAATTGGTGTTCGAAACGCGCAATCAGGGAACATCAGGCGCTATAACTCCAATGTATCGCGTCTAGTTTGGCACGTAGCACCATTCAGTTCAAATTATAGGTTGTCTGTATCCGTATACTTTCCGAACACTAATAACACTGAACAACCATTGTCCAAAAACTGGTTTGACAACTTTATTTAATGTTTTCGAGGTCTCTGAAACCAAATATGAAGTTAGCTTTTTTGGGTCACCCTAGATTTTTGTACTACAGGGAGGGGGGCTTTAAGGTATGTCCAAAGAGGGTTAATACCTATGACCGACCCCCATTACTTTTGTCAGACGAACATTTTTCCCTTTCAAACGTATCTCCTCCGACCTCCTTAGGTGGGCTCCCATTAAAATATCATGATTTATTTGTTTTATGTATCATAATACATACATATAATTCTAATATTTTTTAAATAACTAAAGTCAGTCTAGTCCGACTATGAAATACTCTTCGCTTAAATTTGAAAATATAATTTTAATATGTTATCCTAAATAATTTTGTCCCAGTATCTTAAATATAAGCCTATCTATATAGTTTTCACTGTGGTGTGTTGTATGGTAAGTGGGCATGTCTATAGGCAGATGGGGCCCATTTCTTTACACATCTTAGTTTTGATGTAAAATACACATGATAATATCATAACATACCAAATTTTTCCATGGAGCTCAATAGTAACCTCATTATAGATTTCTCAATATTATGGGTTGTATGGGAAGTCAGAGTGTTCGTGGATGGACTTAAAAATATTGAATAGTGTATATCCTTGGGTTCATATCTTACAAGTTTCATTCAAATATTACGGAAAACACACACTCACGGACGGACGAACAGACAGACATGGTTAAATCGACTCAGGAAGTGACGCTGATTATAACTATATATCCTTTTCCTTACCGGTCATGCCTACTTCTGTGTATTACAAAAGTTTTCACAAAGTTGATATACCCTGGCCTGTAATTCAAACATGCTCACGTAGTGGCCCGCGTGGCCCTTCATACAATTTTTTTTTTCTATCTTAATTTTGCCTTTGCAATGAGCCAAAATCATAGAATGCCTGCAATAAACAGCAACACAAACCGCACTTGTTCAGTGTTCAGCATATTTTCCAGCGAACTTTACAAAACCAAATGGATGCAAAGCCAAAATAAAAAAACGCACACTCGATTATGTCGATGCTGAAGCTGATTGTCCCGTTACTTGTGTGTCGAGTTATTTTTCATGATATGTGATTTTATTGCATTGTAATTTTTTTTTTTTTTTTTTTTGATTTTTTGCCGAACGCAAAGATGAGCAACATTTTGTGTTTCTTTTTTTGTTTTTTTTAAGAATTAGCCCGCGCTTAAAATTTCTTGGGTCCCACTGGTATAAATATACAAAAATCATAAAATTTGTATGGGAGGAGAGGATATTCCTACTGCAAAAGTACTGGGGGTCGTTCATGCATATTAACTTTTGATTTGAACTGAATTGGACTTTTAGATGTTAAGACCTGTAAAAAAAAAATTTGGTCGTTGCAGCCCTTAAAAATTACTTGGGACGAGGTTTTTATCATGAAATTGTGTTCTGGGCGTCATTAAATGTTTGTACCTAAATGATCGTGAACATACCTACTATATTTTAAGCCGATTCCGAACTCAAGGAGCCTTACATGACATTATTGACCCTCTGAGGTATGCAATTGTCTGCAGTGAAGTGACAATCAATTTGAAAAAATACTTTAGATGGAACAATTTTCTGTATCTGATGGAGGTTATAAACCAATGACCGCGAGGCTTGTAAAATTGACATCGAACGATCCATACAATTTATAGCGCTTCACAATTTGACCTATTGACCTATACCTATTTAAAAAAGTGCAGAAAACTAAAATCACATTGAAATTTCGTTCAGACTTAGAAGTAACCGAAAAAAAAAAAAAAATCAATCCGAACTAATTTAAATTTTAACAGACTAAAGTACTTCTACTTATGTTCTGTGCAAATTGAACGCCCTTTAAAAATTGTTTACTATTTTTACTACGTTTACCTCCTTGGGCTATCCTCACTCAAAAGGAAAACTTTCTTCTTATATTGTTCTTAAACTATTCTTATTGTTCTTAAACAATTCTTAAACTATTATCTACTCCATCGCATACTTACGCAATTCAACCACCTCGAATGACTCCATTTCCTCGCTCAATAGAGTGTGTTCATTGCCCTCGGCAATTTGCATGGCGCACGAAGATGTCGTTGGCACATCATCGACTCTAGGTAATGGATTGGCGGCACCTATCAGCGGTACATTTCCAATAGTTATTGGAACAACAGTTTTGGGATTGGGCATTAAGCGGTTCATCACAGCAACAACGCAAACCTCATAAGAAACACGCACCACTTTACTCAGATGTTCGCATGTAGGTGGCGTAGCGGGAATGCGTAGCGATTCGGAAAAGTCCTTGGTCGTGCCACGCTGTACTGGGCCGCAGTACTTCTTGACCAAACAAATTTTCTCCGATGTGGTGCGGAGACTGGGCGTATCTGCCGTATAGGTGGCGCGTAGATTTAAAAATATTATCAACTTCTGACAATCAACATTCGACAGATTGTTCACATTTGCGCTGACCACCATGATCTGGCCAGGCACATAGCCGCACTGTGGAATGTTTACCTTAAGCATGACAGGCTTGCTGGTGAAGAGGCAAAAGTTTGCCATAGCTTCATTGGTAGCTGGCGACTAAAAGGTGATATTTAGGTCAATTGTAGAATTGCGGATATTGCTTGCCTATATTTAGGCGTATTGTATATAAACTTACCTTCAAAATGCGACTTTCCTCATTCAAATTTAGTAATTTCAAAACTGTGAAGCCAACGGTAAATGTACGTGTCGAGCAACCCGAACGTATGTATGTCACTTTGGCCTGATAGCGTATGTGTCCCATGGCGCCTTCAAAGGATGAGGGACAATTGACGGGTATGGGACAAACAAAGGAATATGTGTGTGTGCCCGCTTCCAGGACGAAATTTTGCTCTAAAAAATAGAAATAAAATGTTAACGTTGATTTTTGTCATCTCCGCTATGCTTGGACATACCCTGCTCTGAACCCACCAAATAAATTTTGGAGGCAATATAATCCTCGCGTCCGCTGTAAATATGTTTTCTACGCCCCTTGACTTTTGTTTGATGTGGATGTTTTTTGCCATGCTTATCCTTCCACTGAGCGCAGGCGTAACCGCTGATTTCCAGCTTGATGCCTGTGAAAGAAATGTATTATTTTGGAAAAATTTGAGTAAAAATGTGGAAAAAGTCCCCGCTGAATTGATGGATTTTATTTATATTTGCCTTTTGCTTGAAAAAAATTCTCAAATATTTTGGCCATCGATAAAGTTAACAACCTAATAAATAGTCTGTTCTTATCAGCAATTTATGAACAATAGTTTTTGTTGTTGTTTTTGTTTTGTTTTTGTTGTTGCTTTTGTTTTAGTTGACAATTTCAATTTTATATAAGTTAGTATTGTGTGTGTTTATTATAGTCGTTATTATTTTGATTTATTGTTAATTTTTGTGATAAGATATCATATCAGCAGCTGTCAAAATTAATTTTCTAGGCATTTTGTTTGGACTTAAAAAATTTGTCAATTCATTTTCATTGATTCTTTCTTAAATGCGGAACAAAAATTTTTACAAAGCAAATTATCTTTGTATTGGTCGAAGTTAAAATACTTCCACAGTTGGTTTTCATTCTAAAGTTAAGTTTCTATGAAAAAAAGAATTTCGAAAAGTTTAACAGGACAATTGAGATACGAGATGGAAATTATTGAATAAAACATTTCTTATAAAAACACAAAATCAAATAAGAATTACAGCTGAATCCGAAAAAAGGCCAAATATTTCCAAGTTCATATTTCTAAAGGCCATATATTTCCAAAAAAATTATCAAAACGGTCTTTATATATTTGGTATAATTTTAAAGACAATACGCCAACTTTTACAAATGTAGTATCTGAAATTATTTTTGAAGACGGCTTGAGTTCAGAGTCAAGCCATTTTTCAAATTTGATTGTTCCAAAAATCTATCAAAGTAAAAATCACCAAAAATCTATTTTTTGGTTAAATTAATTCCATCATCAACTACTTTGTAGATTCGAAAACGTACTGTGAGGATGCAATATCGCAGACGATATTAATCCTCACAAAATTATAACATAATATGTAAATGAATATGAATATGATTATGAACATGAATATTAATATGAATATTGAATGAATTCCATACATAATGGTCGCTTCATCATTTCATTTAGCAACATTTATGCAGCTACACAAGGTAACATCATCATGAAACCCGCAACACGCACTCTGCAACATCAATATGAAACCCGCAACACGCACTCTGCAACATCAACATGAAACCCGCAACACGCACTCTGCAACATCAACATGAAACCCGCAATACGCACTCTGCAACATCAACATGAAACCCGCAACACGCACTCTGCAACATGCGTCTGGCAACGGACTTTACGAAGAAGAAGAACACAAGCAACACAAAGAAAAGAGTATAAAAGCCGCTGCACATGCGCAATGAAGTCAGTCTGGGGAGTCGTGTGTTGTACGCAAGGTCTCTTCTGACTAGTAGTTTAGCATACCCGAGAAGCGTTGTACACTTCGAGGCGTTATCAAGTATTTTATCTAGCTTATCTTTAGTATACCCGAGAAGCGTTGTACACTTCGAGGCGTTAGAAAATAGCGTATCTTTAATATACCCGAGAAGCGTTGTACACTTCGAGGTGTTAGAAAATATCGTATTTAGTTTATCTGGAGCATACCCGAGAAGCGTTGTACACTTCAAGGTGTTAGGAAATAGATATAAGTCAGTACCCAAAGAGGGTAATACCCTTCTGGGAGTTTATTTTAAGAATAGATTTAATCCTGAATTAATAATAAATGAAATGATCTACTCAAAATTAAACCCAAATCTTTTTTTTATTTTTTGTAAGAACCTTTGGACCAACCGCTGGGTATACCCCAGCACTTAGGTAACCGAACAGAGGGTTCGTTACAGTACTTTATCCTAATCCTTGTCCTTATCCTTGTTTTATTCGTGACCTAATTCTTGTATAGCTCCTTCATCAAATTCTTGTCTTCATCCTTCTCCAAATCATTGTTCTAATACTTATAAATGAGCAAATCATTGATCCTATATTTGTCCTAACCCGTGTTCTCTTCCTTACTAATGTATTTTTTCCAATTCTTGTCTTAGTTCTAATCTAAATTCTCGTTATAATTCTTGTCTAAATATTTACACTACCTCTTTTCCTAATCCTTGACCTAATCCTTCTACAAATCTATGTCGTTATTATTGCGCGAATACGAGGGCTACCTTTTAATTTTTGCGACTCGGCAACGCTAAGCATTGCGAGATGCATTTTGACAATTACATTTGAAAATTTGACATTTTCTAGTACATATACATTTTTAGTGTACTTATTGTGTCGTTCACTGTGGTTTGCTGAAATTGTTTTTCAGCAAAAAATTTACTTAACACGTGAACATTTTCGGGTGATGATATTGTACGATTTTCGACGTGAATTAACAAGAAATGAATGCATCGGCTTAACATAAATCGACTTTTGGTGATGAAGCCCCACACCAAGCGACTATTAAATGCTGTTTCGATGAGTTCGAGCGTGATCGCCGTTCTCTCCAAGACGAATTTCATGAAGGTGGTCGAAGAACGTCAGTTGTGGAAGAAAACATCGACGCTGTGCTTTAAATGTTGGAAGCAGACCGACATGTGTTATACTGTGAGATGAAGTCATACTTGGGCATTGGAGGAACTACTATACATTAAATTTTACATGAGCATTTAGGAGTTAGGAAGATTTGTTCCCGTTGGATATCCCATATTTGTTTGCCGAAATTCTTCGGAGAATTGAGGAAAAACAACCACCGAAGCAAGATCATCTTCTATCACGACAATGCGAGTCGTCCATCTCACACATCAGCTTAAACAAAAGAGTTTTTGAGCGCTCAAAACGTGGAATTGATTTCGACTTGGCACCCAATGACTTCTTGCTCTCTCACATTAAGAAAAATTGCGTAACGAGCGTTTTTCTACGCCCAAACAGGCCATTGAGGCCTCCAAAACCTGGTTTCGTCCAAAAACTTCAAAGTGGCAAAACTGTTTCGAAAATTGGTTTAATCGAATGCAAAAGTGTATTTATCATCTTGGTCAATAGTTCGAAAAACAATAAAAGCATTTTCACTGATTAAGAGCCTGAACAGAATCAAAGCGATTAGCGATTGGCGATATTTTCAAGCAATAGAATGCATGAAAATATATGAACAAGTCCAAAATCAAATCACTGGTCGTCAATCGCGAGTAGAATCTATTTCATTTTTTCTCTGGCGACCAGGCGTTCCTCTCTTTGAGTCCGAATAGAATCAAAGCGATTAGCGATTGGCGACATTTTCAAGCAAACTGTGTTTATGTTTTCTGCATGTCAATTATGCATCACATGTACATGTTTTCTGCATGTTATGTATGTATATTATTATTAATACTATTAAAATTGGCTCCATTTTTTGTAACATATTTACTTTTACTTCAGTATTGTTTTCTATAAAAGAAACTGAAACAAAAGATTTTGACAGTTCAATCTGAATAGTTCGCCAATCGCTAATCGCTTTCCTTCTGAACGTGTTCTCAGCGATTGGAGAGAAGAGAGGATCGCCAATCGCTTTGATTCTGTTCGGGCTCTGAGTGGTGTCAAACATGAAAAGTGTTGCCGTATTTTTCCTAATGATGGGCTACATTAAGTGATATTTTCTTAAGTTTTATTATCTGCTGACATTTGTTGTCCGTGTTTATTTATACTGCATGTCAATTATGAATGCACAAAATAAAACATTTTTACAGTTCATTCTGAATAGTTCGCGAAAAGATTGGCGAAAATAGAGGATCGCCAATTACTTTAATTCTGTTCGGGGTCTAACCACTGTTTTTTTTTATTGCTAGAGGCAAGACTAAAAAGCAACCTAAGTAATTGTCTTAATCCATTATTCCAATTCATGTCGTTATCCTTGTCCTAATCCTCAGCTCTGTTCTTGTCCTCATATTTTGTATTATTTATAACCTAATTTTTGTTCTTATCCTTGTACAAATCCTTATACTAATCCTTGTCCCAATTATCTTCCAAATAATTTCCTAATCATTTTAACAATCTTTGTTTAAATCCTTACAACAATTCCTAACCTAATCCTTGTCTTTCTTTGTTCATTCTTTTGCTTGTTTTCTGCTTTTGCTCTTATATAGCTTAAGAATCTATTTTTCTGTGGTATATTTACATTTACATGGCCTTAGCGCCATGCAAGAAAACCGTGCAACGATGATGCTCTTACATTTCATTTAGCGGCTCTTTGAGAGGCCTTATGACGTCCATAATTTTTTCTTTATTTTTATCATGTGGCCAAGGACCTCGAATTCATTGTCGTTTCATAAAATTAACCATAACGTCTGTAGTCACCGACTTATAATTCCATACAACGCTTTTGCCGTACTGTTGCGGTGTTATTGCGCGAGGTTTTTTTTCTAATTTCGTTATGAGCCCAACCAATCAATACTTCCTGGTGTAAAATTAAATTTGCCGTAGCGCCTTAACTGAGCGATTAATAATTCCATGCAATGCTCATTTATTTTTGTTGCATAGGCTTCTATTTCTTCCAACTTATGACGATACAATTTGTTTCTTTTGTATTTTTATCTTAACATAAAAGGCCAAGGAGAAGTACAAATCTTTTATTTTCATTTCATGAGATTCACTATAACGCAATTATCCACCGGGTAATAAATGTGAACCGGTAAAATGCGTGGCCGCTATGTCAACGAACCTGGAGACCCGGGTTAAGCCCCAGCAGCGACAGAAAATTATTTGAATAAAAATAATTTTTCTGTACGGACGCCACCTCTCTGCAGAAAATGGCAAACCTCAGGGAGTAATCAACATGTCATGTAAAGCTTCTTGAGAACAAGAACATTCTGTTCATCGCCGTTCGGAGTCGGCGTTAAGCATGTAGGTCCGGTTCTCGGTAAATTGTGTACAAACTTAATAACACTCACAACACAATTGATCATAAGAAGCCAGGTCAAAGTCCTTTCAAGGGCTGAAATGGCCAGTTATTTATTATTTATTAATAATTCTAAGCAATACCATTGCATATTTATAGCATTTCTGATCTTAGAACTGCATTCTTCGCGGCCTCATGGCATTGTAAATGGTTTGTTTATTTTCTTCGTGAGGACTAAGGACCAGCCTTTACTAACTTTTAATATTTTTTACAGTAACACCTTAACTCAGGAAATAATATGCCATGTAACGAATTGGAAAATTCCAATTCCCTTCATGTCCCGATTATCACAATAATTTTTTTTTAATTCTGTTATGAGGTCAAAGATTAAACCTTTACAGTAGGATATTAACTTTTTTCTTAGCACTTATTTTCAGCGATTAATAAATTTATGCAATTGGAATTTGCATCAACGCCAATGGAATTTTGCAATAATGCCTTTTTCAACCTTGTTTGGAAATCTGCGCGGAAAGACGTTACATTGTCACTTCAAAAGTTATCTGCAAATTTAAACAACCAGCTAAAGTTTTGATTAAATACTCATACCGTTGCATACCGCAATCAAAGGTACTTTTTATTCTTTGGTACCTTTGATTGCAGTTCCTTTTGTTTCGAGTTTAAAGTCATCTATAAAAATTACAGAAAGTTAAGAGAAAAAAAAAATACTAAACCTACGTCTATTTATATCAGAAAAGAATATTATAACAAAGATTAGAGAGGCAATACCGCTTTATTTGGCCTAGATGAGTAATCATTAGCGCAGACAAGTTATTTGATAAATATTGTTATAAATTTTTGAAAATACATCATGACTAATTTATTTTATCTCTTGAAGTAAAAATTTCAAATGTCAAATCTTTGTCGTGCATTATTTGATGTGGATGAGTTTTTAGGGTTTTGTTTTGTCTGAGTTATGAGAAAAAGAAAGAAAGAGAGAGAGGAAGTGAGAGGAAGAGAGGGAGAGATACAGCCAGAGAGAGAGAACAAGAAAGAGGGAGAGAGTTGTTTGTGTGATATATTAAACAAAATGCACCTTGTGGTTTAAATAAAATTATCAAATCGAGATGGAGAAAGAAAAATTGCGAATGCCTTTTTTGATCTTCAGCAAATCTGGGCTGAATCTCGATGGGCTCATCATTCTGAACAAAACTGGTGCGAAAAAGTAAACAAAAGAGCTCTTGTCGTCAACTTCAGTGCTTTTTTGAAAAAGCATACTTTTAACTTTCTCACACTGTCCAAATCAAAAGTTTTAAATTGTCGGTGGATTTGTGAAGAATTTTCGAAAAATGCGTAAAAAAATTTCATCGCGTATGATACATCATACGTTGTCATTAATGGGTTAAGGTGTCCCAGTAAGATATTGCTGTGATGACGAGGAGAATGTTCAGCATCGTCCTTCACATTCATTGATTGGATGACAAGTCCACAAAACGGACTTTCTAAAAGATATCCAGTCTTGATGGGACTGCAAATGTCACATCAGCCTTTAAAAGCAACGAAATCAAGTTCAAAACTAATTAAAAATATTGCTGAGAGTCTTGTTTTTGAGAGCTTTTGAACTTTAACTTTTTTAGAGCACCACTATCAATATTCCACTTAGCTAAAATAAGCTTCCGCCCATACCGGAAGTCATTTCCAAAACAATATTTAATTTGAAGATACAAACTCAATTCTTGCTTTAAGCCAAAAGTCACTAGAAAGTATCAATTGCGGATTTGTTAAAAAAAATGTAGATTAAGTCAAGCGAAAAAATAAATGAGTGATTTCAAAAGCTATTCACTGGTTTTTGATGTGACATTCAAATAACTGGAAATTGTTTTGGCCATAAGTATTGCAAGTTGACTTTTGGGATTGTTTTTGTTTTTGTTTTTTTTCATTATTTCTTTTATTAAAAACACATTTACATTAAGCTAACGTCGTTTTTTTATTTCTTCATACTTTCTTATTAACAGCTATTTATAAATGTATCTATACTTTCAACGACACTAACCATTCATTTTTTTGGGCTTATTCATTGTTATGTGTACACGTCCGGTAACAACTTGACCCGTAAAATAGGTGCCATGTTCATTTTGATCGAATTGTATGTAGCATTTAAACATTTCTAGTGAGAATTTTTATTTTTAATCAACAAATTAACAGCCTTTTGATTATGGCCAACTTAAAATACCGACTCTTAAGAACAGCTCTTAGCTTTTGCACCAACTAGCTAGTTATTAAAACATGCAAACGTGCGCGAACGATAACCAAATGAAACTAAAACCTTAACGCGCGATCCACAACAACAGCGGCAAACAACAACAAGAGCATTTAGAATTCAGTGTAGGTTTAGAAACTTATTTGTTTATACATTGCTTTAGTGTGTATGTTTGTTTGTGCGTCGTATGTGAACCTGTTTGGGCCAACTTTTATTGAACAGTAAAATCCAATTAAAATTAATGAGAAAAATGAGAGTGTTAACTTAAGTTTTGTTAAAAGAGAACAACAAGCTGCTTGTGGCTTTTATCTTATCTCGTATAGAACAAATTTGCTGCTATTGTAATTCACAGATAGTTAGTGAGTGCTCTTGCCAGCAAACGAGCGAGTTACGGTTAAATTCAGTTATTTAACTTTCGTGCTTATCTGAATAAATTAAAGATTTTCATTTTATCAGGTGGTATTAAATCATTGCTGTAAAACAGACTGTGGGGCAAATTGGTTAGATTACAAATGGTTGAAAAATATTCCAAAAAAATAATAAAAGGATTTTGTAAATATTTTTATTTCTTAAAAACTAAATTCTTTAATTTTTTTTAAAGAAATAAATCGAATGGTACTTTTAATCAAATCATGTTGTTAAAATCATTTTCAAAGGATGAGCAAAACGAATGAAAATTCTTTAACTTCGAATATTGTGAATACAATTCGAACGAGAAAAATGTATTGGCCTTAAAATCACACGCAAAGAAAAAAAACGTTTATCGCCAGTTTGCCGCAAACGAACTTCGTTGTTCGTGCTTGAAATCGTTATTTGCAAACGTTTCAACAGTTGTCATAATAACAGTTCAGTTGCAAAAAAAGCGTCATATAGTTGCAGGAAATTAATTTCGTTTGTCATAAACGCGAGTGATTTTTACTGAATATTCGTTTGCGGCAAATACAGCTCGCAAACGAAGTATAGTTGGTGAATTTTTTTAGTTGTGGTAAACGAAAAATTTCTTTGCGTGCAAATATCGATGATTCCATGTCAAAACACCCACGTTTCTGACATCACTATTTTTGAAAATTTTGAAACTCTCCGGGTTGATAGTTTTCCTGAAACGTATTGTATCCACATACTTTTACTTTTATTTTTATTAAATAAATAAATAAACTGGCCATTTCAGCCCTTGAAAGGACTTTGACCTAGCTTCTTATGATCAATTGTGTTGTGCGTGTTATCAAGTTTGTACACAATTGACCGAGAACCAGACCTACATGTTTAACGCCGACTCCGAACGGCGATGAAAGGAATGTTCTTGTTCTCCAGGAGCTTTACATGGCATTTTGAATACTCTCTGAGGTTTGCCATTGTCTGCAGAGAGGTGGCGGCCGTACAGAAAAATTATTTTAATTCAAATAATTTTCTGTCGCTGCTGGGGTTCGAACCTGGGTCTCCAAGGTTCTTTGACATAGCGGCCACGCACTTTAACCAACTACGCCACGGACACCACAATTCTTTATATTATTAAGTTTTAATAAGGTTTTGTTTATCATACATTTATTTTTATAAATTTTGATATTTATTTGATAAGTTTTTTGTTTATTTTATTCATTTTGTATTTTTTATTTTATGTTTTTTTTTTTTTTTCGCATAAAAATTAATGGTGTAGTGAAAGAATCATGTCAATTCGTTTCTGAAATATACTCTCAAATACCCCTTTAAACACTACCACAGCAACAAATGCTCCACCTACCGGGTTAAATTTAGACATAAACCATCTACAGACCCAACCGCACACACACACACTTAATTTCATCAAAATCGGTCCAGTCGTTTAGGAGGAGTTCAGTGACAAAGCCATGTACAGAAGAATTTTATATATAACTAGCGATACCCGGCGCACATTGCTGCACCCGGCAAGTATATTGAAAATAATAAGTAAATTCAAAACTTTTATTAGTCCCTTAGTCTGACACCACACTCATGTTCCACTGCCCGTTACAGTTTCCCAGAAGAAGAACATAACTCCCAGGTGGCAATTCCATTATGAGTTTCGATGTCCTGTGATTTTAACTTCCATAGCTATTCTGTATAGAAAATCGGGCCACACCCAATGCACGTAGTAGTTTTCCAGTAGAAAGACTTTGGCAATTAGTAACTCCATACTGAGTTTTATTGTCATGCGACGTTTAGTTCCAAAGCTATTCAATATCACAAATATGACTTGTGTGGTTGAAGTCATAACCCCTTTTCCTATGCCCGCCACAGTTCTCTTGTAGAAAGACATTCTACATTCTGAGTTTCAATGTTATGTGACTACTACTTCCAAAGCTATTCGATGTCTTAATTTTAATTGTATCGGAAGTGCCACGCCCACTTGTCAAATGGTCACTCAATTTTGCCAGTCAAGGCACACAACTAAATAGTACGTTTTTACCGAGTTAAATTGATATGTGACTTATAGTTCGAGAGCTATACCTTAAATTTGGGCTGCTGAAAAAGTGCCGCACTCCTCGTCCAGCTCCCATAAATTTTCACCACTGGAACGGCAAGTGAAAATTTCATTCGAATATCAAATTTCGATGCTGTGTGACCTATAATTCCAAAAATATTCTATATCATATATTCGCAGAAGAAAGTATCCAATTTGGTCCAGTCGTTTTCGAGTTTTAAGCAACCGAACAAACCAAGATAGATAAGAATATAGAAGATATACTTATATTTATAAGAGAAGGGGAACCCCCAGCATATTTGTATAGCTCTCCCCCCATTTGTAGTACTGTTGTCAACAGTGACCATATGAACTAAAGTACTAAATTTAAGTCTGATAAGACCCAAGCCATCTGAAATATAAAATTTTCATTCATTTGTGGACGGTAAAAGGAGGTGTGGCAAAAATGTTCACATACGAACCATGGTACGGCCAATAAGAACACAACAAAGAAAACCTCAAGCAAATCGGACGTTCCGTTCTTGAGTTATGGAACTACAAACACAAATCACGACTTTTTTTATGTATACATAGATATGGAAAAATCTTTAAAATGCCATATCTCCGGAACCAATGGGAAAATTTCGTGCAAACTTTTCCAACGTACCCTGAAATTTTGGTTGAAATCGGTCGAACCGTTTGTGATGACATAAAAATGTACACTACTTTTCATATAAATAGATTTCATATTTACAACTATAAACTAATGCGCACATACTTTTCCAGCTATAAACAATATAAGGTATTCTGCTATTCCTAGTTAGCTAATATGGATTAATTACTTTCTTCAAATTAGCATAATCATTATTTTGTCGTGGCCGTGGTACCATCACACATTAAAAAAAAAAAACACAAAAATGGATCTTGATAAGTGTTTTATCAAAACTTCAACTTTTGAAATGTGAGCTTAGCAACACTGCTAATAAAAGCTTTTTATCAGCTACTTGATAAGAGATGGCAGCACTGAGTCTGAGTCGAAAACAGCAACAGCATTTGTCTCATTTCCTCGGTCGTGTTTTCGTATAAAGACGAAGTATCGCTTATTTTGCGGGAGTACTACGTCATAGACACTGAATTATATTTATTTACATATGCTTAAGTTTACATATTTAATTATTTTTAGCATTTTACTGTAGGGAATATCATTCAATAAGAAATAGATTCTGTCTATATTACAATTAACATTGTTGTTGCTTCATTAGCTCATTTTTTCGATCATGCTTATAAGCAAGGCGCAATCAAAAAAATCTTTTAAGCAAACAATGGAAAAGAAAGAAAAAACTTTGTACTGCTTAATGCAGCGTTTATAAATAATTTTCTATGAAGTTTTTTAGATGATATTTAGAGACCTATTCTTGCTGTCAATTTACAAGAAATAATTTGTCAAAATTTTGTCAACCTGACTTGTAAAACCTATTCAGGCGAACACTTGACAAATGAAAATCTTTATTTATTCACCACAGGAAGGTGAAAAGCATGTTGTCAGAAAGCAGCTGTTAAGTGTTGCACTTTTATTGAAAAAATTACCCCAATTTTGTTAATTTACTTTTTTAAAATTAATATATGAATTTATTGTTGAGAATTTGTTAGTTCTTTTGATATTATATATTTAAATATTGAAACCTTTAAAACAATGGCACAAAAAACTGTCTTTCTCTTTGCTTTTAGAAGTTATATTGGTTCAAAATTATTTCTTAAAAGTGTGATAACTCGGACAGTTTAACAGTTACTATAAAAAGTTACTATAATATATCAAATTGAAGGATAAAAATTACTTTTTTATTATAATAATAAAAGACTTCCATAGTAATGAATTTTTTCTTTAAAATAAGTTTATTGAAAGAACAAATCTTAAAAAAAAGTAAAATCGTTATGTCTGAAAAACCATGAAGAAATTGAGTAAAAATTTCAGCAAGTAAAATAAAGGCAATTAATTTACCTTTTCAATGATACCAGCTGTGATGAAATATCTTCGATATTTTCATAGATAGCAAACTTTTACGATGGAACTTTTAACCACTATTTATTCTAAATCAAAAGAGAACTACACTTTTTCTTTTCATAATCTTTTAAAACGCTTCAATATTTTTAAATCATTTACAAATATTTTAAGAAACAAAAACATAAAAATTTCATTTTGTACTTCCATTATCCCCCACAACATATTTGATCAATACTGTTTATAGGAGGCAACACTTTGTTTTGACAGTGTTTAAATTATTTTGAGAAAATGGACGAAATAATTTGTATTCTTATTGTTCTTTATTTTTATTTTTATTCTGTAGTTCTTATTGCTTTATTAATATGTATTATATGTTATTAAACATTTATAATCATTTATTTTGTTTGGCGAGAAACATATGAGTGAATAACCCAGCGTTAGCTGGATTTCTACATAAAAAATTCACTGTCAGCACCTCTTTTGCTCTTGACAACAGTGTCAAGAAAGGAGCTTTTAGAATTGAACGAGAATAGGAAATATTTACAGTTGTCAATATATTTACTATTGTTAATATGGTGAACTTTGTCAACTAGCCGGAATAGGTCTGTTAATCTCAAATTTTCATAACTTCTTAGGGTATGTTTTAAAAAATAAAGTATGCAATAGCTTAACCCTCTACAGCCTCATACCGTTGGCGTTCAAATTTGAAATTGAGAAAACAAAATATACAACATTGAGTGCATTAGATATAATTCGCAGAATTATTGGCTTCTTGCCGTAACAAAATTTGTCGCTTGCTCTCACCGCAATCGTCAGTTGATGTTAGAATTCCGCGTGAAACAGAGCAAATAATTATTTTGTGAAAAGTGATAAATTGAAAAAATCGAAAAAAAATACTTATCGTGGACGAATTGAGAAAAGAAAAATATTGGTGCGTAGCTAATAGTGTTTTCTGTGTAGTGCATTTGTTTTTTAGTGAAAAATACTAATAGGTTCTAATATTTGCTTGTGCTGTCAGACCGCCCATAGGTGGTATCAGGCTAAACAGTGAAAAAATATTTTTGCATTTCATGGTTTACATGTGTTTGTGCTTTGATTTTTTTATAGCTATGAATCGTAATTTTTCGAAAAAGCTTTCGGCGTTATCCGATACACAAATCAAAGAAATAATGGATGATTTGAGTTCCGACGATTTTGAGGAAACCCTTGGCGGGACGGATTGTGAAGATGATTTTGACAGCGATGATGACATTAACGATTTGGACTTCACCCTTGACGAAGATACTGTCAACGAAGTGCTAGCAATGTCAGACTCAGCTCTTGCAAATGCATTAACATCTGATTTGCCTGAAAACACAGTGGTAACATATTCATTTCTGATAAAATATTAGAGAATGTTGGAAGTAACCGCGATTCCTCCACATCTAAACCATGTGATATGTCTTCTGGTGGTGAAAAATTTGAGCAAATGCTCGGAGGTAAAACTATAAAAACGATGGAAAAGTTGTCGAAAAATAATTCTTCTGAGAAAACAAAAGTAAACCCGATGGATATAAATCCGAAATCCAATGAATTAAAAAAGATACTATGGAGGAAAAGCAATTTAAATCTCCATAAATCTAAAGTAGCATTTCTTGGAATCAAAATGGGCGATAGTTTTAAAATGCTCGACACACCATTTAAATGCTTTTCGTATTTTCTTGATGACCCCGTTTAAGATCTCATCGCGGAACAAACAAATCTTTATGCCACACAGAAAAATATTAACACAAAATTTTTTGTAACTCCATCAGAGATTCGCAAATACATTGGCATATTGACTTATATGTCAGTTTTTCGGTATCCTACTATACGATCTTACTGGGCAGAATACTCTTTTCAAGCAATTCAAGATACAATGACAAGAAACCGAAATGCAAAGCTACCTTCAGATTCGGAATTGAAAAAACAAGATCGAGGATTCTCGGTTGAGTATTGGATCTGTTTACTGTGTTGACATTTCGAATGTGGTCTGGAAAGATAACAAGTAAGTTCGAATGGCGTCTACATATGTGGGAATTGAACCGTTTCAAGGTGAAATAAACTTTAAACCAACAGTTACTTCGATATCTTCGCGCTGAAAAAAGTACACTGAAGTTCCTTGTCCAAACGTCATTCAAGAGTACAATCACCATATGGTTGATTGGTGTTGATTTGATGGATGGACTCATCGGACGTTATCACATCCGTATGAAATCATCAAAATATACCAACAGATTGTTTTACCACCAAATTGATATGGCCATTGTTAACGCATATATATTTATTATTTAAACGCATTAATACACCGGATCCTAAGGATGAAAAAACCCAACTCTCTTGTTTCCGATCTCAAATCGCACAAGTATTGTGTTCCTACCAAAGAGCAAATAATCTAGGGCGTCCACGTGAGGTCGTCTTACTTATAAAAAAAAGTTACTTATATACCTCCTGATGATTTGCGTTACGATGGAATGGAGCATTTCTCAAAATGTTTGCCTCGTGCAGGAAAACGAACCTGCAAACTTCAGGGATGTACGGGTGAGACTCAAAACATATGCAGAAAATGTAATATTAATCTGTGTTCCACACCAGACAGAGACTGCTTTTATGCTTTTCATATTAAAAATTAATTTCAGAAATAAAAAATCCCAATAATATGCGCAATTTAAACCAAAAATTTATTCATGTAGTAAAATAAAATAGAATGAATGTGAAAATATAAGTTGTCTTATTTTAGCTTAAATGCCCAATACCGCCTTTAGGCGGGCTTAGTTCAAGTCCTCCTCCCGCCGAAACGAGTGAATTTTTATTTATTTTACCAATGATTTCTTGGTTCATGACCTAATAAATTTCTAATAAATAATTTTTCAAGCTGAAAAAAAATTGGGGCAGTAGAGGGTTAAGTTAAGAATGACGCTTTGAATAAGTAAAATAATTATTAAAATCGGTACAGTAGTTCTTTAGTTTAGCGTACACGAAGATACGTGATAAGCCTTTTATATAATAGTATAGACACAGGCAAAGAAAAAAAAACGCTTATCGCCAGTTTGCCGCAAACGAACTTCGTTTGTCGTGCTTGAAATCTTTATTTGCAAACCTTTCAACAGTTGCCATAATAACAGTTCAGTTGCTAGAAACGCGTCATATAGTCGCAGGAAATTAATTTCGTTTGTCATAAACGCGAGTGATTTTTAAATTGCAGCTATTGAAAACTTCGTTTTTCCCAACTGAAAATTATGTTAATTTTTCCCTTCGTTGTATAAACATACGCTTATATACTTTTTGGACAAATTGTAACTATATAAGGAAATTGGTAGTTTGTCTTATACGCGTACGGAGATAGCAACGGAGGTGCAATCCATAAGAAGACGGACGGACATAATAAGAAAGATTATGAATATAGTAAATAATAATGATCGAAATAGCTTGCGGTATATATATATACGATATATTTTTAAGTTGTGACAACTGAATATTCGTTTGCGGCAAATACAGCTCGCAAACGAAGTATAGTTGGTGAATTTTTCAGTTGTGGTAAACGAAAAATTTCTTTGCGTGTAGATTAAGCCAGTTGGAGCGATGTAAACTGAGGCACCTCAAAAAATTTTTCCTTGCCGTAGCCAGGATAACTCTTGATTTTCAACTGAAAATAAAAATCAAAATTTTTATTTTTTTAAGAATACAAGTAAATATTGGATTTCAACGAAGGAAGTAACAAAATATTAATTTTTGAATTTTCGGTAAAGACGTAACAAAGAACACAGATTTTTGTCAAAAATTTGTCTTTTCGTTGAATTGAAAAATAAGTTGTAATGGAAAAAAAATTCCTTCGTTCAAAATCGAGTATTTAGCGTATAAAATAAGTGTGTAAAGTTTAGGTGAAATCGTTCCAAATGTTTTCGAGAAATTTTGACCACCGACTCATAAAGCAAGTTTTGAGAAAAACGCGATTAAAGAGTAATACATGGTCAGAAGTGATCGAGCGCCCGGAGAATTAACCGTGTCAAACTCGAAAATTTTTGCTTAAAATAACTTAAAATTTTCAGACAATATAAGTTCTTATAAGTTGTAGTATCAGAAAAAAAATTGCTTAAAAAAATCGATATTTCGACCCTCTTCCCCCCTTAAATGATAAAGCTAGTGATATGTCAGGATTAACAAACCTACTTAACATTTTAAATTCATTTTATTGAAAATTTGTAAAAAATAATTTAATTCAGTAAAATTTCCAGCAAATTGTATCCTTCATCGACTAACCTCAGTTCCTGTTATATCTACAGGAAAACCTTAAAGCGAAAAAGTTACGAGTTTTGTGCTTAACAATTTTTACAAAGGAAGTTTTTCACATTTTCGCACCATTACAAATTTATTCTGCAGAAACCATTTATTCTGCAGAAACCAGCGTTATGCCGCTATGATTGATGAAGCCTACTCGAACACAAACCCTCAAGGCCGAAAGTTTGTATTTTATATCAATATCCCTATCAAAAAAAAAAAAAACAGCAAAAATCATATTTGTCCCACTTTTTGTTTGGAAAAATGCCGCACTGACTTGGCTATAAGACTGAAAGTTGCTATATGGCAACATTAATCGGCGCCCAAATATGAGCACAAAAAAAAAATCCCCGCATGAAAAACCTCAATTAATACTAACAGAAAAAAATACTCTTTTTGCTCTCTGTTTGTTCGTCTCTTTGTTGTTTTAACTACTCCACTATTAATTTCTCTACGTATCCATTGGATATGTTCTCAATAGTCGAAAAACAACGCATACCATAGGCAAAATATTTCTGGTATAAAACTTTAGCAACCGCCTGCTATCGCCGCAAGTTCAGTGTCAAGCATTCGAGCACATGGTAAACAATACTCTTAGTTCAACCCCCAAAGAATAGCCGACCAACACTCATCGTCAAAATAAAGTTTTTATTACTTTAAGCTTAAAGATATGTTTATTTTTTTTATTTTTGTTTTATTTTTTTTGTATTTGTGTTAAATTTTTATTTGAAATTTTTCGCTCAACATGCGATAAGATAACAAACTTTAAAAAAAGTATTCCCAGTTTCATTATCAGAATATACCTTACCGATGATGGTGACACAAATGTAAGAACTATCTATTCATTAGGTGCTTATCGAGAAATTGATAAAATATTGAGTGATAGCCCATGTTGGTTGGGCTTAGAAAATTGACAAAAAAGCAACAAGTTTACGCAAAATGTTAATATTTATAAGAAAACATCGTTCAAAACAACACGTTAGAGGACGACCATAACATTTAGAATCGCAAGGTTAAAGTGTCATTAAGTTATTTATTTACTACTTATAAGAACAAACCTAAGCATGGTGGTCAGTTGTGTTATTGAGTTCGATCAGAATCCTTATGGCACCTATTTTGCGGGTCAAACGTTGACAGGCAAGATTACCCTACAATCGGATAAAGTGAAGCAGGTGAAAGGTTAGTATTTCTTTTTATTACTGAAGTGAAATACTCTGCTGTGTTTTCTGTATATAATGTATATAATTATGAAAGAGCATATAATGCATATAATCTCTGTAACTGGCAAAATCTTGATCCGTTTTTATATTCAAAACCAACCCAACCCCGGCCACAATGTCGAACTATTACTTTATTTACGTTTGTCAATGACGTTGCTTAGAGGAATTTAACTTCCGGCCTACAATTCAGAGCATGAATCATATATTATCAAGTATTGGGAGTACATGGGATTTGGTTTGTTTATACCATTGAAACTAATTTTAGCTTTTGACTTCATCAGTATTTTTTGTACAAAAACATGATATTTTAAGATAGCGCCTTGAAATGTTTATTCGTTGTTTGTGTTCAGATTAAATTCAATTCATCCCAAAGTCACAATATGAAAAAATTAAAAATAAGTTTGACAAATAATTTTAAATCTTAATATTTTTGAATACGGCCTTTCATTATTTATATTGAAAACGAGTTTTTGAGCTCTAGGCCAATCATGTTGAGAACAAGACAACATGAAGAACAAAGAAGGCGACAGCCAACAACAACAACAACAACGGCTCTGTATAGAGCCAATCACAACAGCTTTGACTATACAGACTGTTTCATTGGTCGCTACACCAACTCATCAGTAGTCTTTTGTGTGACTTTACACTGTGATCCACTCAAGCTACTTAGGTTCTACATATACTGCCAATATGCCGAGAAAGTTACCCGGAATTTTGTTTTTGGCAGAGAACGCTGGAATTTTTGTAACTGAGTTCTTATCTACTTTTTGATGCATACTGTACTAAGGTTAACAACCTAGATCGTAACATACTTTTAGGCATAGCCTTAATTCATGTGCATCTTCGAAACTCGATCACGTGGTTTGCCGCTATCAGAGCATATTGAAGTTGTTGTTGTTTTTGCTTTTTAGCTCCTCCCTTTTTCCACACTTCCATTTTTAGGGTTCAGTTAGTTTAACTGATGGTACACCTAACATGGTGTGGAGACCATTTTGTTATGAAAGACTTTGTTGTTTATGTGATTAACACACAACTAATGATTTTCTTAACATTTTACGGGCGTGCTCTCCCAGAAATTTTAAATCTTAATATTTTTGAATACGGCCTTTCATTATTTATATTGAATTCAAAAATATTAAGATTTAAAATTTCTGGGAGAGCACGCCCGTAAAATGTTAAGAAAATCATTAGTTGTGTGTTAATCACATAAACAACAAAGTCTTTCATAACAAAATGGTCTCCACACCATGTTAGGTGTACCATCAGTTAAACTAACTGAACCCTAAAAATGGAAGTGTGGAAAAAGGGAGGAGCTAAAAAGCAAAAACAACAACAACTTCAATATGCTCTGATAGCGGCAAACCACGTGATCGAGTTTCGAAGATGCACATGAATTAAGGCTATGCCTAAAAGTATGTTACGATCTAGGTTGTTAACCTTAGTACAGTATGCATCAAAAAGTAGATAAGAACTCAGTTACAAAAATTCCAGCGTTCTCTGCCAAAAACAAAATTCCGGGTAACTTTCTCGGCATATTGGCAGTATATGTAGAACCTAAGTAGCTTGAGTGGATCACAGTGTAAAGTCACACAAAAGACTACTGATGAGTTGGTGTAGCGACCAATGAAACAGTCTGTATAGTCAAAGCTGTTGTGATTGGCTCTATACAGAGCCGTTGTTGTTGTTGTTGTTGGCTGTCGCCTTCTTTGTTCTTCATGTTGTCTTGTTCTCAACATGATTGGCCTAGAGCTCAAAAACTCGTTTTCAATATTTGACAAATAATTTTAATCATAACGGGAATATTCAGCCATATTCGTACTCAAAAATTAGACCGAGAAAACAAACTTCTTAAACTGTTTTAGAAAGGACGTTTTTACAAAAACAGGCCGAACTTTATTTATAAATTATAATGACAGATATTTTCAAAATATCTGTCATTAGAAAAAATGTATTTTCAATTCACGACATAAGTTGCCAGCAAAATACTTGTAATACTCGTAGCAGTGATCTACATTATTTAATATTGTTCCTTGTTGGTCTACTAAAGGGTGACCAAAAACTAGGAAAAGAAACTTAAATAATACAGCAACGATGTGAGATTTCAAATTAATTCTGTTTTTATTTTAAAGCTACACGCAAAGAAAAAAAAACGTTTATTGCCAGTTTGTCGCAAACGAACTTCGTTTGTCGTGCTTGGGATCGTTATTTGCAAACGTTTCAACAGCTGTCATAATAATAGTCCGTTGCGAGAAACGAGTCATTTAGTTGCAGGTAATTAATTTCGTTTGTCATACAAGCGAATGATTTTTAAATTGCAGCAATTGAAAAATTTGTTTTTCCCAACTGAAAACTTCCTTTGTTTTTCCCTTCGTTGTATACACACAACGCTTATAATTCAGAGTTACTTTATGGATAAACTGTTCTATTGGTAATTTGCTTGATATGCGGATGGAAATAACAACAGAGGTGCGATGAGTACAGTCCATGAGAAGACAGACGGACATAGGGGGAAAGACAATTAATATAATAAATAATAATGACCGAAATAGCTTGCGGTATATATGTATATACTCGTAAATATAAGATATATTTTTAAATTCTCAAATAAATATTCGTTTGTGGCAAATACAACTCGCAAACGAAGTTAAGTTGGCGAATTTTTCAGTTGCTGTGAACGAAAAATTAATATGCGTGTACATTCATACCATTACATACGAAATAACACATCACTTAAATGGCCACCTCTGCTTTGCTGGAAGTGTTCCAAGCGATCGGTCGAATTTTGGATGATTCGGTTCAATATGTGCGACGTTTTTTGGCAATAAAATCTCGAATGTTGGCCTCGAGCTCGTCTAATGTGGTTGGCTTTTTAGCGTTGATCAAAGACTTGACGTAACCTCAAAAAAAAATGAAGGGTGTTGTCGCATGAACGCGGTGGCCCATAGATAAATGGTCGCCGCATGATGACGCAGTCGCCATAATTTCTCCTTCACCACTTCAAGCGTTGTTTTGCTTGTATGGCATGTAGCGCCGTCTTGTTGGAATCACAGCTCGGATATATCGATTTTGTCGAACTCTGGTCACAGAAAGTCGGTTAGCATCGTTCTGTTCCGAGGACCACAGACGGTAACGATGTCTATTTCCTCATTTCGAAAGAAATAAGGTCCGGAGGTAACCGCACTAAACAGTTAATCTTTGTGAATGGATTGATGCTTGCTCGAACACGTGGATATATTGTGGTCGCTCCAATAACAGCAATTTTGCTTGTTGACAGAAGCCGCTGAGCCAAAAATAGGCCTTGTCTGAGAAGATGATTTTTTGGTCAAAATCCGGTTCGCGGGTCAACATTTCCAGGGTCTTATTAGCAAACTCTCTACGTTATCTATGGTCGCCCGGCTTCAATTCTTGTGTTAGCACAATATTATACGGATGTAGGCCCAAATCCAACTGCAAAATAAACCTGGTTGACTCTTTGGCGGTGACTAATTCAGCAGATCGGCTCCGAATAGACATTTCTGAGTCTTCTTCGATGCTGGTACTACTGGCCACCATATTGGCCATGTTTCCTCCACTTCGCACTAATCCCTGTCTGATTGGTGTCTTAAGGTCCAAAAGAGTGTACTCACTTTCAAACTTTTCCACAGTGCGACAAAATGCCTGCACACTGAAGCTATGTTGACAAAGGGGTCAACAGGGAGCAAACGGGTTTTAGCTTGACACAGCACTTCATCACCATTTACACCAAACATTGTTACACATTGTTACAAAATCTTATTTGCCACTATTTACACCAAAAACATCCTGAGCCGCCAAACAACATCCAATAGCCCATCTGGCCTTTGTCCTTTGTCAATAGCAGACAGACTAAGGGGCTATTGACTATCAGACTAAGAAATAAAAATATTAAATTTATCCAAAAAGTTTTTTAATTTCTCCAAAAACGGGGTAATTTTTTAACCAATCACGCATTTGTGTAAATCGAGTACGTAAATATTTAAAATTTACTTAAATACTTTTTTAATTAAATTATGCACGCGTATTGTTAATTTTATGTGAAATAATTAATATTAAAATAAGAACCGAATTAATAAAAAATATATTAAAATTAAGCACGAATTTCTTTAAATATCTTTCAAATATTTACTATTTGAAAATAAAACTATCGCATTGAAAGAATATTATATAAAAATATTAAAACTAAAAAATAAAATATTTAAATTAAATATGTTATTAATAGCTTGTTATAGTTCTCGTTTGGTTTTTGCAACGAAAATTATATAGCCTAGATGTTTAGCCAAGATGCGTCGTGAGTCCGATGGGTGCAAGCGGAGCTCAGTTCCCCACAAAATCTCACCCATCGCACTTACAAAGCGTTTTGGCTAAACATCTTGGCTATATAATTTTCACTGCAAAAACCAGACGCGAACTATAACACTCCGGGAGTATTCAGCGACAAGCAAGAATCTGAATTCTAAAAACTTCATTGATAAAGTGCAGGAACAGAGTTTGATGTTGTTGATGCTTGTCGGCTATTTTAGCTGTTTGAAATAAGTCAGAATCTTCACTGTGTGGTATAGATAAAATTTAAATACGGAAAAAAACGAGTTGTAAGGAAAATATTTGATTTATTCACGTAAATATTTAAATAGAATTTTTGCACGGGCGTTGATAATGTTAATATTCGTTATTTCCTTAGTATATTAAGCTATTAGCTATTTATTCCCATCGCATCACCACTTGAAACTAGGATGTGCTTTATCCAAAAACTTTTTTAATGACCCAAAAAGCGAGTCGTTTTTGCACCAATAACGCATTTACTTAAATCGACTACGTAAATATTTAAAATTTATTTAAATACTTTTTTAATTAAATAATATATTAAAATATTTAAACAGAATAAATTAAAAATATATTAAAATTATGCACGAATATATTTAAATATCTTTCAAATATTTACTATTTGAAAATAAAATTATCGCATTTAAGGAAAATTTATATAAAAATATTGAAATTGAAAAACAATTTATTTGAATATTTCCCACGAGCTGCGTCCATATCAAACGCCATTTAGTGATATATTTTATTTTCTTTTTGTGAAAATATGATTTGTGAGTCCGGTGGTGAGTGCGATGCATGATGAAATCATGTAGAGTGGAGTGACATTCTTGAGAAAAAACCGAGTTATCACTCCACCTTACATGAATTTATCATGCATCGCACTCACCACCGCACTCACAAATCATATTTGCCAAATATCCATGCTATATTACCCTTGCAACATTAACGAAATGAGAACTATAAGAAACCTGCAACTGCTGGTGCGAAGAAACTGAATTAAAATTATTTTATTAACTCGATATCAAGTACAAATTACAATGGTTCAAAATAGCTAATTGTAACTAAAAATAACGGCTAAATGTCCTGCCTAAAACAACAATGGCTAAAACAACCTGCCTAATAACCTTTTTATTTTTGCCTCTAACCGCTTTAATGCTTCTTTTCCGATTCTGCTGCGATAATGACACTTTTAATTTTGAATCACTCCTTGGATAAGTGGTTTCGATTGGAGGTTATATTTGGATGAAAAAATTATAATTCAATACATTTTAATTTGTTTGTACCTCTTGTGGATGTGCCTGTCAAATGTCCATGAATAATAAAATTTTCTGTCCTGCGCTTAGAAATTCCTTATATAATTAAACAACCATCCTTTGAAAAGAGTTCGGGTCATCCACGCCTTAAAGTTTGCTTTATAGTAAATGAATAACCACTTAACACCACAAAAACCATCCATATTTGCTGCTAACATCAATGTGACCCTTTACTTAATATGTTTGCGTCAGTGGCATTGCTCGTTCTTGAAAGTAAATATTTTGTCTGCTAGGCATGGGCGCCGGAAGCGGGGGGAAGGGAGGGGCAGTCACACCCTCGGTAAAAAACTCTCACAATAATTTTTTTACTACAAATGTTTTTATCCAACAGATTAAATTTTTTAATTCTAAGTTTAATTTAATTTTAACTACAATACAACTTTTAATTTCTCCTCACATCGAATTTTTGTAATCAGCTGTGAAGCATTAAGCTCTAAAATAACAATTTAAAAAAAAAATTATTCGATATTAGAATTGTTAAACGAAGTTGTTAAATTTATTGCTTTGATAATGACGGTACCAGCATCTGCAGATAGTTCTGAATGTTCTTTTAGTGCCCTTCGCCGCCTTAAAACATGTCTTCGACCAACTATGACGTAGGAACGCCTCATGCATGCGGCACTTCTTCATATCCACAAGGAAAAAAACGGAAGAATTAAGCTTATTAGACATTATGCGAGAATTTATTTCTCAAAAAAATAAAGTGGTTGTTTAAAAAGTTATAAATTTAACTATAATCTAATAACTTTTTCGTTTCATATTGAATTTAAATGTTTTGTTTGTTTTTACATACTTTTATCGAACTTATTTTTACATCAATATTTTCGTAATATTTTATTGATATGTTTTGTTCGTCTTAAAGACATTTTTAATGTAATAAAAAATGTTCTGCCCCCCAGTTGTATTGCCCATCCAGTTGAAATGAGCTTCCGGCGCCTTTGCTGCTAGGCATTTGAAAAAAAAAATCCCGTTTCGTCTGCAATAAAAATACTGCGTTTATTGTATTCATGGTTGAATAAATAAGGTTGTCGCATGGGTGAGAGCGAATTCCCATAAATGTCAAATCGAAGTTGACAGCTCACACAAAATCTGAAAACGAAAATTGATAGCATAAAAAGCCGATGAAGTTGTTGTTGTTGCTTTGCATTGATTTTGGTAATTATGGGTACTGAGAAGAGAGTACGATCAGCCGCGAGACAACCTTATTTATTCAACCATGATTGCATTAAAAAATAAGTAAAAGAATAAACAGGTGTTTCCCAGAATAAAATTAACACCGAAATGAAAAAAATGAAACGACTACAAATGAGAGACGAAACGCAAAAAAAAAACGAAGAAACATCGATTTAGTTCGATTTATGAAAAATTGGAGGTATAGAAGTTCGAAGTAGGGAGTTTTGACTGTATATACCTAAATGTTCGAATAAGAGCCCAAAATTTTAGAAACAAATACCCTGCATTGGAATATCCGTTTTAGATTGACCGTCTTGATTTCCGTCAGGATTTTGATTTAAATAAATCTCATACATATTTTTAAGTACTTTTTGAAACATATTTTTCATAGAGTCGATATAGTTCAATTGTTCTTAAATGGAATGTCAAATGAGAGAAGACAAAATCTTTAAAAATAAAATATTGATTTTTTCAATTCATCTGGTGGAATATTAAATTAGTGTCTCATATATCCTGAATTACTTAACTTCTCCCTATATTTTAATGAGAACCCCTCCAATACAATGAACAATAGACTTGAAGAAAAATATTGTCACAAAAATATTGCACATTTTTAAATTACCCGTGAAACATGATTTCTTTTCTAAATTCTTTGAAGCATACTTCGTTGTTAAAAGTGGTATTGGAATAATATTTTTTCAGATGGGCCACCCTAATTCTATTGCCTTAAGTAATCTAAGCCCAACCTTGAAATCGATCTTTTCTTGAAATTCAGTGCGATATCAAATAAAAAATTAACGTTTGAAAAAATTGGCTTGAATATAAAATTTTCACATGTGAATACTTAAATCTAAAATTCTTTTGCAAAAAAACAACTACAAGGTTTTAAAAAACAAAGTATAAAGAAAAGATTTTGATCGCAATGGACTCAAGTTAAGTAAGCTCTCAACTTTTTTAGAAAACAGAGTGTTTTTTTACAAATCCTTACTTTTTAAGGCGTGGCGCTGAAAATCAAAGGCTTTGCACACACCCAATGGACTGAAGGACGTAGTTCTAGTCGTAATCGTAGTTCCAGTCGCAGGACCTATAGAGGACATGAAGATTATTTAGCATCAACTACATATCTACTAGGATCCGAAGAAAGTATTATACTAAAAAAAGAGAATTTAAACTATAATGCTAACGATTTATTTTAATAAAATAGATAATTTGGTCAAAACTGAACCTGGTATACATAGCTATAACTTTGCATGTCAACTACCAGAGTTATGTCCCTCATCTTTTGAAGGTCTATACGGTCACATCAGATATACCGTCAAGGTTGTGCTCATACGTCCTTGGAAATTCGATCAATCTATAACGCACGGTTTTACCGTATTGAAAATTGCCGATTTGAATCATGATAGTCCAAGTCTGAGAGTAAGTTATTGTGAAAATATTTACTGAGCTAAAGAATTAAAATGGCAAATATTGAATAATAGGTGCCTGCTACAACGGAAATCTGCAAAACCTTCTGTTGTGGACCATGTAGTTCCGAGCCTTTGAAGCTAAATGTTAGCATACCGCAAACGGGGTTTGTGCCAGGTCAAAATATACCCGTTACTGTGCTCGTGACTAATGAGAGTAGTGTTGAAGTCGAGGAGGTTCGTCCATCACTGGTAATGATCATTTGTTATTATAGTCAAACGCCCCTTACCAAGACCAAAATGCAACGTACCGTGGTGACCAAATTGAAAGGTGAACCTGTGCTGAGACACTGTAAGAAGCTCTTTCACTATGAGTTGTCGGTACCTGCCACGCCTCCAACATGCCTAAATTTATGCCGAATCATTCAGGTAGCCTACCAGGTGGAAGTTGAGGCGAAGGTAAAGTTTGGTCATACAAATCAAGTGGCATGTGTACCAGTAACCATTGGCAATGTGCCATTTAAGGATGTAGTGCAACAGCAGCCCAAAATGGGCGTGAACGATAAAGCTAATGGAGCGATGGTTAGTGCCATTATTGGTAAAAATAGTGCAAGGAATAGGGAGGAGATTGATTTGAAGGCAGGTGTTGCACCCAATTGGACTAGTTCTGATATTGATGGCATTCAAGTGTTGCCTGTGCTAGAAGACCCTCAACCCACTCCATCCAGTCCTTGGAGCAGTGATGCCGACTTGCGTAAGTATTCTTAGCTCACCCCCTAATGCCCGAACGGAAGTTCTCCGGATGTTTTGATCGGACTTTTCAGCAAGTGTTTTTCGTATACTCGTAAAAACGGGTCTATGAAAGTTAAGCTTTCTCAAACCCATCATATCCAACTCAATTTTCATAATTTGTCATTGAATTTTTGGAAACATTTGAATGGAATAACCTACACGTGGTTTTTGCGAAAAAAATATTGTTTTAGCTAAATTTTTCAGTTTTGCCTTTCAGTGCCATCTTTATAAAAAATAAACTCACTCAAAATTGTGAACAAAAAACTTCCGTTCCGGTTGTAATGGGTTAACTAATCTTAAAAGTTCGTTATGTATTTTCTGTGATATTTCTTCATAACCCTCTTTTTCCCTTAGCACCTCCTTGCTATGAAGAGGCATTGCATATGAACCGTGGCAATATTAATGAGGATGAGGAGCATGATTATGGTCAGAAGGATTTTGCGCCGCGCTATCCAGTCTTCAGCATTCCCAGTCCTTCTTCTGAGAAGCCAGATGAGTGCGATGGTGATTTTGGCAAAGACAGCAGTGAACCAAGGAAGACCACGTGGTTGTAATTCATCTATTTGTAGTTTTAATTTGTAAATTAACTGTGGCTGTATATTAGAAAATAAAAAACAATTAAAATATTCCTTTTTTTAAACTTTGTCCACTGAACCTCCGCTCTCTCCGTATTTCACACTGTTTTTTTAAGCTATAGTTTAATTTAATTTGAATAAAGTATATCGTTTTATCTCTAGGAGTTGTCCTGAAAATAAATGGCTTCGCACGCACCCACTGGACAGAAAGTACCAGTTATACCGGTGCCGATGGAAAAAGCGAGACCAGAACAACCGATTATAGTGCTCATGAAGACTATATAGCCACCATGACATATCTGCTAGGAACCGAAGAAAGTAAATATAATAAATTCTAGAAACTCACCTTATATTAAGTTAAATCCGAACAGATCTAATGGTCAACATCGAACCGGGCACCCATATCTATAACTTTGTTTGCTTTATACCCAACGAATGTCCCTCCTCATTTGAAGCTCATGAAGGTCACATCCGTTACACTGTGAAAGTGGAGCTCATACGTCCCTGGAAATTCAATCAAAAGTTTACACAATGTTTTACAGTTTTAAGACCAATGGATTTGAACTATGAAAGTCCCATGTTGAGAGTAAGTTGGATTGTGAAATAATTTTATAACTTTCATTGAAATGTTATTTCTTGAAGGTTCCTTCCTCATCGGAAATCTCCAAAACCTTCTGCTGCGGCCCGTGCTCTACGGAACCCCTCAAGCTGTCAGCCACTTTACCGGTGAGTGGTTTTGTTCCCGGTCAAAATATACCTGTCAGCGTGCTCGTCACCAACGATAGCAGCATAAAAGTCGAGGAAGTTCAGGTATCGCTTGTAATGCTCGTGTGTTTCTACAGTCAATTTCCCATAACTTCTACATTGAACACTAAGACTCTGGTCAGTAAATTCAAAGGCGATACCGTGCTACGCAACTGCAAGAAACTTTTCAACTATGAGCTGCCAGTACCTGCTACTCCACCAACAGCCTTGAATACATGTCGCTTCATTCAGATTGCCTATCAGGTGGAGGTTGAAGCGAAAATTAATTCCCTTCATGCTAATCAAGTAGTTTGCATACCAGTGACAATTGGTAATGTACCGCTGGTGGGTGTGGTACAGCAGCAGCCCACAGCGGGAACTAGTAGACCAGACTTGTCGACGTCTTCAACATCGAATGGAGTTCATGCTGCGAAGCAAGATGAGGCATCAAGCCACCAAGTATTGCCCATGTTAGATCCTGAGCTCAATCCACCAAGTCCATGGAGCGCTGAATTAGGTAAGTTTCTAAAAATTCCAAATATTGAGGTTATCTCTGCTTCAAGATAGATGTGAGCTGTACTTGTGACTTGCATGCTTTTTTAGTAAAGACTCACTTAATATGTAACAATTTATTCTGCCATCCCATTACCTTACTTAAATCAAAGTTACCTTATCTTAACGTATAATCCACCTTACCTTAACTTACCTTACCTAATCTATGCTTTACTTTACCTTACCTTACCTTTACCCTTCCTTACCTTACCTTACCTTACCTTACCTTATCTTACCTTATCTTACCTTACCTTACCTTACCTTACCTTACCTTACCTTACCTTACCTTACCTTACCTTACCTCACCTCACCTCACCTTACCTTACCTTACCTTACCTTATTTTATCTTATTATTATCTTATCTTATCTTATCTTATCTTATCTTATCTTATCTTATCTTATCTTATCTTATCTTATCTTATCTTATATTATCTTATCTTATCTTATCTTATCTTATCTTATCTTATCTTATCTTATATAAGCTTATCTTATCTTATCTGATCTTATCTTATCTTATCTTATCTTATCTTATCTTATCTTATCTTATCTTATCTTATATAATCTTATCTTATCTTATCTTATATAATCTTATCTTATCTGATCTGATCTTATCTTATCTTATCTTATCTTCTCTTATCTTCTCTTATCTTCTCTATCTTCTCTTATCTTATCTGATCTGATCTTATCTTATCTTATCTGATCTGATCTTATCTTATCTTATCTTATCTATCTTATCTTATCCTATCTTATCTTATCTTATCTTATCTTATCTTTCCTCTTCTTACCTTATCTTACCTTATTTTAAAAATTGTATCCTTCTTTCAGCTCCGCCATCTTACGAGGAAGCTGCCCATATGGTACGTGGCAAAATCATTGCTGGCGAGGACCACGACTATGGAAACAAAGACTTTGCGCCCCGTTATCCGGTTTTTAAACTGCCAAGTCCAACTTTACCGCAAATGGATGATGCTGTCAGGCAATCAGGTGTTCAATCAGACGCCAGTAATCAAGGAAAAACCACGTGGCTGTAATAAAGAAGCTTCTTCTTGACTTTTGTTTTGCTAACTATAGAAAATTAAAGAGAATAATTACGTGGTAATATTAGTAACATTGGTAATATTAGTACCAATATTTGTAAATAAACACTATTCACTTCCATTGGATCAGCTGTCTACAAAGGTCCTTGAAGCATCCCATAAATTTGCGAAAATATATCGAAATGACAATGTCACGGGATGTCAAAGAGGATGTCACGGCGTACCACAAATAAGGAACTTTTTCATAAATGGCTTTTATTTTCAGACCCGCAAATCTCTTTGTCGGGAGGTATACCAAAAAAGAAAATAATACATTTGCTTCAAAATGTTTTACTATTAAAAGAAGAATAGTTTATAATATAAATATTAATAATAAATGAAAAAAAAATAAAAAAAGGTAATGCTTTCGTTTTGTAGTACGAAAATTTGAAAATTTAAGAAACATTCATTTTAAAATCATTTTAAATGAGAAATAACGTTTTTTCGATTATATATGATTTTTTTTATGTTCGAAATGCAAGATTCAACAGCATAACTTCTTTATTCGAATTTTGGTTTCTGTAATTTTTTTCCATAAAATAGCTAAAGACTATGGCATAGCCACTCGTGATATCGTTTAATAAATTTTGAATTTTCAGATTTTTGGGGATGTTTTTCGTAAAAATACTCAAACTCGAATTTCCAAAAAGACACACTTCTAATAAAAAATTTTACAACGACCAAGTCATTCAAAATAGTCACACAATGTTTTTTGTATTTGTATTGAGTGTTGTTTCGAAAAATATTTCAACAACATTTAAACGAAGTGCATATCAGGTTTTTTTAAAAAATATAATTCAAGTGTTGTTCGAATTCGAGTGTTGCATATCAAATCGATTTCTTGATCCGTAAACTTTTATGGACGCCCTTTTCGTGTCTTTTTTTTTGTGTTTCCTTGAGTTTTATATGTTTCAATAATTTTTAGCACAGTCGCAGGGCTTTTATCAACCATTTTAGCAATTGCCCGAATGGACTCGTTGTCTTGGAAATGTTTGATAATTAAATTTTTTAGATCACTTAAAAGTTATTTTCCTCGTGGAGCCATTTCAAAATTTTATTGAACCTTTACAAATCACGAATATTTTTTTATTAAAAATTGCACCTCAAACACTTCTTAATCTAACATTTAAAACAGTTTAAATAAAATTAATACTCACTCTGCCCTTTTTCGTTCACCTTTATTGATTTAATTTTAAAATGCACTGAATGCATATTTACTTTTGTGATGATATTTTGAATGCTTTCATATTTCCTACTACTTATAGAAATATAAATATGCCGTTATTTCTTCTATATGCCGTAATCTTCGTTGACAGATTGTTTAGATGTTTGAAATTAAGAGTTGCCGACTTTACTTCTAAGATTTAAAAAAATTGGCATGACATTTTAAAATATTATATTTAGTTGAAGTGTGTAAATATACTTTTGTGACTAACTGTATATTCAGCGATGAAGAAAATTTAACTTTTTTTAACCGGATTGTGGAAATAAAGCATGAAGAAAGATAAATACTGAATTAGACCCAAAAAATACATGTTGTTCTATCAAATATGGAGGTGGTAGTGTCATGTTTTTGGGGTGTATGAGTGCAAATGGAGTTGGCAACATCCATCAGCTGTATATACAGATTATGAAGAACAATTTTGAAGCAAGGGTTGGAAACCTTAGGCTTTCGGTTCGTTATAAATTTCAATAAGGCGGATTTAGAGCGATCTATTCATCAATCATTTCATCAACCTATAACATCAATAAATAAATAAATAACTGGCCATTTCAGCCCTTGAAAGGACTTTGACCTAGCTTCTTCTGATCAATTGTGTTGTGCGTGTTATTAAGTTTGTACACAATTGACCGAGAACTGGACCTACAGGCTTGACGCCGACTCCGAACGGCGATGAGCGGAATGTTCTTATTCTCAAGAAGCTTTACATGGCATATTGATTACTCTCTGAGGTTTGCCATTGTCTGCAGAGAGGTGGCGGCCGTACAGAAAAATTATTTTAATTCAAATAATTTTCTGTCGCTGGTGGGGTTCGAACCTGGGTCTCCAGATTCTTTGACATAGCGGCCACGCACTTTAACCAACTACGCCACGGACGCCTATAACATCAAAGTAACAATTAAAAGGAGTTATAACAGAAGAATGGGCGAAAGTTTCATCAGAAAGAAATCGGAAACTTGCTCGCGTAAAGTAGATTATTGGACTTAAGGGATATTACAAACCATATAAAATTTTTATTTACATTATTTTACTATTATTTCAAGTTGAAATTTTGTTTTTTATGTGAATATTTTAATATTTTACAAGGCATTTATTTAGACCTTTATTTTGTTTTACTAAATTATAGTTAATACATCACATAAGCAATTTGATTGATTCTTATTTAATAGAACTAGTATCACCTTTGGTCGAGATTCGACCATTTAAAAATTGATTTTTTTTTTGTATTTTTATTGAAAACATTTTTTTTCTTTCTTCACTCATATGCAAACGTAACCGAACTTATACAGCACCAAATGCACCACCAGCAGGAAATCACAAAACAGTAACTCAATTCTGATTTTCCATGTTCTGTGATTTTTACTTTCAAAGCTCGATATCAAAAATGTGGGTTATATATGCGGAGCCACACCCCTTTGTCCAATGCCCGTCACAGTACCCTACTTCCGTTATTCTACTTTCTAGTAGAAATGCTTCCAAAGCTATTATATAACAACTTTGAATTGTATGAGTGTTTCTACGCCCCTTTGTGAAGGAAGGAAGTTCTTACCATGTTTCATTGATTTGTGACTTATAGTTCAAATGTTATACCGAAAATTTGGGCTGATGAAAGTGCCTCGCCTCTATTTCAACGCCCATCAAATGTAACCAGTGTAATGGAACGTCTGATTTGAGGTTGAATTGCCCACCATAGATATTCGGTGCACTCCTTTTCCCTACTGTTATTGATTTAAAAAAAAATTATCAAAATTGGTTGAGAAACAAGCGAGAAAATGTTTCTTAACTGTTCTGCGTACACCTATTTATATATAGCTAGATATATAATAATAATATGTATAATATATAAAGTAGATAAGGAAATGGCTTAAAACATATATTTGTGTATATAACTTTGGAGTGGTTTGAAATATTTGAAAAATTTTCTCACAGAAATTATTTTTTTAGCTGTAGAATTTATAAAAAATACAAAAACAACATTTTGAAAAATGTAATTTTCATCAAAAAAATCATAGGGGGTAGCTCATGATTTTCGATGATAGAAACACATAATTAATTAAATTATGTGTCAAAATGAAGCAATTGTTGCAAATAAATGATATGGTATATGAAAGAGTGTGAGAGAAGAAAATAGAAAAAAAAAGAAATTACAAAAAAAGAATGTCTGGTCTAATTTTTAAGCAAAAAATGAATATTTTAGAGTGTTTTTGAAAACAGCATAAGAAATTGAATTAGTGAGATAACGGTAAATCTTTTCTTATTTCTCAAAAGTAATTTAATTAAACTTTCAGACAAAGTAAATTTAGGGAAAATCGATTGAAAAATGGCTGAAATATTTGCATGCAAAATCAAAATTTGAAATATCAATTGTTTTTTTTCTCATTCTGATGCAATGACATTGCTTTAAGAAATGTATTGCATGGAAAAAATCTACAGGTTTTGAAATATCGCAATACTTTTGATGTCATAATAACGGGAAATTTTTTTACATACTATTCGTGGGAAAATATTAGCAAAAAAGTTTTCGTATACCGTTATTTTTCTCAACCAACGAATTTTCATACAAAAAACGTTGTACTGAAAACATCTATAGTTTTCGAGATATCACAATAATTTTGATGTCATAATAACGGAAATTTTTCAAAATTTACTATTTGTAAGCAATTTTACCATCACAATATATATTGACACTTGTTACATGAAATAGTGCTTATTGTAGGGTAACCGTAAACGATGGTGAAAAATATTAAATTTTTTTTTACACATCTTATGAATGTCTAAATTTCTCTCTTATATCATGTTTTTCCATCTCTTATAGTTTAGCTTTTATTTAATAAATGCTCTTTTTCGCTCATATTTGAGGTCAAAGGTCACCAATCTTATGTTATATTCAATCATACTGTGCAGCCAGACCTTTCATCTGATATCACATTCTTCATTTTATCTCTTCCCAGTTCTGAGATACCTAACTAAAATTGATATAAACTTTCAACGTTAATATTTCGGGTCAAAGGTCATGAATTTAAAATCTCACATAATTCGGCACATCTATGGTGCAGTACCTTTCGAATGATGTACGTTTCATTGTCCTTATTCTAAAATAAATATTAAAAAAGTGTACGACAACATTCGATGTTTGCGTGTTAATATATAAGATTTCTAAATGGTAAGATATATAGGCATGGATTATAAAAAAAACAATTCCAAATATTTTTGTGAGGCACTGCATATGCATATAAAATCGATTATTACTCATGCCAGGCTGGGGGATACTGTTTATGGTAGCAGAGATCTCTTGGGGAGACACTTTTCAATCCATCTGCATAAATATCTCTGAGAGAAGCTCAGTTTGTTCCGATATGAAGTCTTAGTAATTAAAAGCTTTTGAACAAATTTAGTTTTATTCGTAAATTAATCTATATTTAAGATTTATAACATAGGTCTGCAAATTTTAACTCTTATTTTCCCCTTTTGGATTTGAATGCTGATCTTGAGGTATTTTGGTGCGTAGATTACGAATATGTACTTACATTTTTCGTATCATTTTCAGTATTTTTTTGAAAAATAGCTTTGTGTGAACTAAAAAAGGCTACTTTAGTTAGATATTTTTTTTTTTTATTTCAATTAAGAAACAAATAAATAGCTTTAAAACATTAAAAATACATTTAAGGGACAGTTAAATAAATTACAAATATTAAATACTTTTGTGGTATCTTGCTTTTTTCACCGAAGCTCCGATTGTGAGATTTTTGCTTTAAAATCCGAGTTGGATCATTTCGCTTTAACAGCCAACAATAGTCTGCCATAATTTTTTTATTTCACTTTTCCTGATAGTGACGTTCCATCTCTTTCAAATCCTGGTGAAATCTTTCGACTTATAGCTTCCAAGTTATCAGGAAAGTAGTCCAAATGCGAATTTAGGAAATGAAGTTTAATGCTCATCGAGTATCTCATTATGCCGAAATTTTCAATAATTTTCTCCACAATTTCCTAAAATTAGGACTTTTGTGGTTTCCTAGAAAATGTTTAACTACACTTTGAAAATTGAACGCCTTAAAATCAAAGAAAAAAAGTTGTTAAAAGACCGTAACCAAAATATCTTTGCTACAAAGAAAAGATCGTTGCATTAATGATTTATTCTTTAACTAAGCAACTGCTGCATCTTTGAAACAAAAGAAGTTTTTTGAAGCTAAATCAATCAAAAAATATTTGCCGTAAAGATAAATTATTTACAATAACGATTTAATTCTTTGTTAACAAGAATTTGTTAACAAAGAAAAAAGTACGCAAAATCAACAAATTTTTAAAGACAAAGTCTTTAACTTTAAAGAATTTTCTCTTATAGTTCGCACGCTTATAGTTCACGCTTTAGTTCGCAGTTACTTTGTGGGCAATATGTACTATATAAGGAAATTGATGAATTAATATGTATGAGTTGTAATTAGCACTAGATTGAATCGTGTAGGTTAAGGGGGAAGGGAGAGGGGGTGGGAAGGAGAGTGGAGAAGGGGTGAGTAATAGAAAAAAAGGCGGTAATACAAAGATAGTATAAAGGAAATCGACTTTTTTAAAGACGTACATCTATTTCACAAGAATTTAAGTCTTTGATATAAAGTATATTTTTCATGGGAATTTAACAATCTTTGTGCCTTTGCCGTAAGGATGTTTTATCTTTGGGCACAATCTAATCAATAAAAGTTTTTGTGGCAAAGTGTATTTCTTTGGTTGTACCCTGAGTGTACACGCAAAGAAAAAAAAAACGTGTTTTGCCAGGTTGCCATAAACGAACTTCGTTTGTCGTGCTTGGGATCGTTATTTGCAAACGTTTCAACAATTGTCATAATAATAGTTCAGTTGCGAGAAACGAGTCATTTAGTTGCAGGTAATTAATTTCTTTTGTCATATACGCGAATGATTTTTAAATTGCAGCAATTGAAAATTGTTTTTCCCAACTGATCCCAACAATTTGCTTAATAAGCGGACAGAGATAGTAACAGAGGTGCGGTGAGTACAATCCATAAGAAGACGGACAGACATAGGGGGAAAGACAATTAATATAATAACAAATAATGACCGAATATATATATATATTAATATATATAGATATATTTTTAAGTTGCCAACTGAATATTCGTTTGTGGCAAATACAACTCGCAAACGAAGTGTAGTTGGCTAATTTTTCAGTTGCGGTAAACGAAAAATTTCTATGCGTGTACTTTCTTAAAAGATTTCCAGGCTTTTAAACCTCAACTTCACTCAATTTTTCATCGAAAGCTGTATCTTTCATAAATTTTCTTATGTCCGGACCAGTGCTACCAGGTTTCAACGAAAAAAAATCCCTATTTTTGCATACAAATGAATTTTTTCCCCGTTTTTAACTTCGAGTTTCCCCGTTTTTTCCACGGTTTTTAAATTGTTTAATAAATAGCAATTTAAAGAAATAATAAGTTCATTGATTCACTTTACTTAAACTAAAATAAGTAGAAACGGGAAAAACGTACGTATCTATAAGAAAAATAAAAATAAAAATGAAAATTTTAAGCGATATTGTATTTTGACTCGAACGTTACGTTTTTGAGACTATAAAAAATTGTTAGATATTATTTGAAATATACATATTGTTATACATATTATCAAACTAAGTAAATAGGAGTATGTGTATTATTTCTATTATAAAAAGTTCAAAATTCTGAATTTATTTCAATCGCAAAGCAATTTTTATATTTCATTAAAGATTTACTGTGGAGAGTTCTGCATTGAGAGGTATTGTCAAGAAAGTTCCTTATTTTTGTTTTATTTAAATTAATAGCTGAAAAAGCACTTTCAGCACTTGCCCCGCATTAAGGAAAGCAAAAAATAAATGAAACTATTTTTTTTTAATATCTGAATCAATGAAGAATAGAACTTCTTTCCAGAACTTCTGGATAATTTCTGATGATATATTTAAAAAATTTTTATTTCTTAACGATCTATATTCTTGGTCGAAATCATTCCACTCGGATTAATCCGAAATAACGTGTGAAAATCTTTTAAGCTTAAAGTTTTATTTTTCATTTTTACTATCTATGAGTGGCCCTTTATATAGCTCCTTAAAAAAGTAAAAAAAAGTAAGTCTACATCAAAAAAACTATTATGACTACATTAATGTATTCCTTTCGCATGAAACAATCAACAAAAGTCTTCAAAGTTAGTTCTATTATATCTATATATGACACATTCAGCTTTGTAAAAAATGACAAACAAAAAATGGATGGGAAAATAAAAAATTGTAGTTGGTTTTTCTAATAACCGATATATTTTTTCACTCGCTATTTTATTTTTAATTTTCCCCGTTTTTATCAATGTTTTCCCCGCGTCCCCGTTTTGTACGAAAAATCCCGAAAAAGGGGAAAAATCCCGTCACCTGGCAGCTCTGGTCCGGACCAACAAAAATACCTTCTTTCAGTTTAGTAACTAAACTTTAGTTTCAGACATCGAAAAATTTGGTGTATATACTAAAAACCTTCTCTTTCTTTGTTCAGCGCCTTCACAAATTGTTTCATCATCCCCAGTCACAACATTTTTTGTTCCAGGGACCAAAACGCTCTAAACTTACAATGTAAGGGATGGAAAATACTTAAACTAGCCAGTGTCATATAGGATTGAACCTTCTTCTAACGATTTAAGTTAATTTCCATAAAAAAACATAAGGTTTATTAGAAACGAGGTCTTTAGCAAATTAATAAAAAATCGACATTTTTTTTTTTCATATTAATGGTATGTCACAGTTAATTAAGTTATATTTAACTAATTATTTATGAGAAGTTATTCATTAGTTTTTAATGCAACCATTCAGTGCGATTTTTGTTTAATAAGAAACGATTTAAATAAAATATGAATTAATAACTAGGAAGGCCTAGGTAATTTTTGCAAAAAAAAAACGATGCTAAATACCTTTAAAAGTGTGCCGTGATAGAATTTTTGTAATATTCTTCTCGTTATCAGCGCCCCATAATCTATCTAAATCAATCATCAAAACTGAAAGGGGAAAATCATTGCAGATCTGTGTACAAGGGGTCCACAATATTTTCGCAGTACTTTTCAGGAAAGAACTTCTCTTCCCTTAAAAAATTGGAATAACTACTTTCAGACATTAAAATTGGTACATTTTGAGATATTTGAGGTTATGCAAAAAAATACTTTGTGGACTAATTTTCACATTATATACAGGACGCGAAAATCCGAGAAAGAAGAAACAGTTTCAAATTTTCCGGCCTGTGTTATTTAATTTGTTTAAAGGCAAAAATGAGTATTATTTATAAAACAATTCATCAAGATCCCGAAATAAACTATCTTGTGTGAAGAATCTAGCTATTACGTACTATTTTCGCCCATTTCAATTTCATGGCATTCCATTATCGCTATCTACCATATCATGATGGAATTGGTCAAAATAGAAACGGCGTATCAGTTAATACGACCTGTTAACTGATAATATTTTAATGCAAACAAACAAACAAACAAACATACAGACAAACATGTATTAATAGCTAACTAGAATTAAGTTTAGTACTCTTGGACTGGTGCGTGAAAATGGTCGTAAAGTGCGAAATTATATTTGATCAAAATCCTGCCGGTACTTATTTCAATGGCCAACTGGTCAGCGGCACGATAACTTTAAATACAGAAAAACCCATCGAATTAAAGGGTATGTTGGATGCAACTCTAAATAAATATAAGTTTGGTCGAATTAAAGAATTTCAAAAATAAAAAAAAGAATACTACAGTGATGTTGCCATTAAGCCGTTACAGGGCAAAATTTTTATTCAATGAATCATCGTGTTTATTATCAGCTACTTATTATTTGAGCATCACGTCTTTTTATTTTTTCCCTTTCAGTTTTTATATAAAATATGTGACAAGCAGAAGATTTAAGGTTAAATGGATGATACAGTTACGCGGTGTGTAAAGACAATTAACGTGACAAGATTAAAAATGTCACATTCGATAAGCAATAGACTTAAGTAACCAGGGAAAAAATTGTTTCTTATTTTTTATGGCTATACTCTTTGTAAAAATTTAACCATCGAATATATCCTATTTAATTTTAATAGAAAATAAACTTTTTCGATTCTTTTGACGCTTACTGTTTAATTTGGTTTTTCAAATTTAAAAAAAAAAAAATAAATAACTGGCCATTTCAGCCCTTGAAAGGGCTTTGACCTAGCTTCTTATGATCAATTGTGTTGTGGGTGTTATTAAAGTTTGTACGCAATTGACCGAGAACCGGATCTACATGTTTAACGTCGACTTCGAACGGCGATAAACGGAATGTTCTTGTTCTCAAGAAGCTTTACATGGCATTTTGAATACTCTCTGAGGTTTGCCATTGTCTGCAGAGAGGTGGCGGCCGTACAGAAAAATTATTTTAATTCAAATAATTTTCTGTCGCTGCTGGGGTTCGAACCTGGGTCTCCAAGTTCGTTGACATAGAGGCCACGCACTTTAACCAACTACGCCACGGACGCCACAAATTTAACTATTTTAAAAATCACATATTTTTTCCAATAATAACACGACTTAAATTATTTTCGGGAGTAGTTGACAAATTTTAAACAGGTAGGGGATATTACCTAAAGAGAATAGTTGAGGCCGTGACCGAACCCGTAAGTGTACGTGGGCTGTTCCATACCAATTTTACAAGCCGAGAGTTCCATTCACACCTAACGCAGAAAATTTACTGAATTAAAGACATTTTTCTGATAGGCCATGATCTCATTTATAACGAAACTTTCGCACGCATTTCCCTCGCATATTATGTACAATAGGAAACGCCAGTTTTGAAGGAACCAGAGTTGCGTTGGATTAAAATCATAATAACATTTGTGAATAAAGAATAAAAAGTATTTTTGACATAAGAAAAAGTAAAAAAGTTGAATACATTTTAGCATTTTATTTCAGCATCATTCTGAACTGAAAATCTGAACTATTTACGGACCCTCTCATGATAAAAAGGACCTCTCTTTACCAAAAAAGAGAGCCTCTCTCCCCTGTAAAACCTACTTGTAAAATAATAAAAAGATGACATCACAGATATGTAACAGTCCGTACACTAAGGGAAATAACGCATATTAACATTATCCACGCCTGAGTATATATTTCATTTAAATATTTACGTGGATAAATCAAATTTTTTCTTTACAACTCGTTATTGCCCGTATTTAAATTGTATTTATGCAACACACTGACACACATATTCCATACAGGTGCCAAGCAGCAGCAGCATCGCACTCTGTTCCTGTGCGATGCTGCTGCAGTTTCTTCGCACCAGCAGTTGCAGGTTTCTTATAGTTCTCATTTAGTTAATGTTGTAAGGGTAATATAGCATGGATATTTGGCAAATATGATTTGTGAGTGCGGTGGTGAGTGCGATGCATGATGAATTCATGTAAGGTGGAGCGACAACTCGGTATTTTCTCAAGAATGTCACTCCACTCTACATAATTTCATCATGCATCGCACTCACCACCGCACTCAAAAATCATATTTTCACAAAAGAAAATAAAATATACCACTAAATGGCGTTTGATATGGACGCAGCTCGTGGAAAATATTCAAATAAATTGTTTTTTAATTTCAATATTTTTATATAAATTTTCCTTAAATGCGATAGTTTTATTTTCAAATAGTAAATATATGAAAAATATTTAAATATATTCGTGCATAATTTTAACATATTTTTTATTAATTCTGTTTTAATATTTTAATATTTTATTTAATTAAAAAGTATTTAAATAAATTTTAAATATTTACGTAGTCGATTTAAGTGCAAAATGGTGCAAAAATTGGTGCAAAAATGACTCGCTTTTTGGATAAATTAAAAAAGTTTTGGATAAATTTAATATTTTTTTCCCTTAGTGTAGGATAAGTAAGAACAAAAATATTTTGATAAAACTCGATTATGTTATTCAACATAGTTGCCTTTGAGAGCGATACAACCATACCAACTTTTCGATACAATAGTACGATTTCTCTTTTTTGTCAAAATAGGCCTCAGTTTCAGCGATTACTTCATCATTGGACTTTTCCAGCATGCATTCTGTTGAGATATGAAAACAGGAATTAGTCGCTGGGGGCTAAAACACAATTTTTTAAAGTCATTTGTTACAAGACCATATAATATTTTTCAATAAAAAATATAACTGAAAGTCTTCAATGTATGTATTTTTAGATGATATAACTATCGTTTAAAAAATTTTAGTAATTTTCGCATTCATGAAAAAACCCTTTTTTTTTGTACTGCATGTTTGGGTAGCTCCTTAAGTAAATAAAGTCAGCTGCTGGTTCAAATTTACGCTGGTTGTTGTATAATCTGTGAAGAAACTCAACATGCATTGAAGGTTCGTGTACGGTATAAGGATCAGAGTTGCTTTTTTAATTTTCAAGGCATTTTCATTGGCAATATTAAGTTAATATGTTATCAGTTGAGAGATTTTGCATGCATAAATTAAGTTTCAGCCTCTTCTATATTCATTTTATGTCCATATCCAATGCCTATTTATTTAAGCTTCGAAAATAAAACAATATTATTGCTAACTTAAAGCAGCTGTTAGTCGATACAACAACAGTTGACAATCTTGAGGTGAACTCATATACACAATACGTGAGTGCATAAAAAATGAGAAGAACAAGCACGATTTTGGCGCAAAATCAACAAAAATGACAGCAGAATCGAAGTTTCCCATCTCTTTATCTCTGGGATAAGCTCATCGCAAAGCATTGTAGATTGCTACATAAAAACTTTTTTTACGCTGTATCGCAACGCACTCTCGCTGTATTGTACTTGAGGCTTGATTTTTTTTTAATCACAATTGGTCATAAGAAGCTCGCTCAATTGTGGATTATTGATATTCCCATTGAGTCAAAAATGAGCTCCATCACTGAACAAAATGTATCGATAAAACAGCAGATCTAATGCCAGTTGACATTTGCCCATTCACTGAATTTTAAATTCTAAAATTTGGAAATTCTGTTGAAGCGCGTGTTTCCACAGTTTGCAATCTGACAATTAGCTTGACATGTATGTGTAGTATAACTGTATTAAGTTAGTTCTGTATGACATATAGACACTCAGATGGACCTCAGATGGTGCTACAGACCGAAAATTTATTCCATCGAATAATACGATCTCTATATTCTCAGTGTAGCGTGAATGTGGACGGATTCAACTAAAAAGACACCCGATTATAATAAGTGAATAACCCTCCCGAGCGAATTTTAAAGGTTTCTTAACAACGCTTCTAACTACAACGTATTAACTCTTTGACGACCACCGGGACACTGGTGCATCTTTTACTTTCGAATTTTTCCTGGAAAAACTATGCAATCGGTTTTTTTTTTAAGGTATTATTCCGAAGGGAATGAAGTGGCTTTCAAAAAGTACTTAATTTTCAAGAGCAGATTCATCCCTTTGCCTACCAGAACACGTTAAATTTAAAAAACCTTTACTTTTTCTCCACCTTCTTATTGCTGCAATATTTTGGATCGATTTGGATTTTACCGTCAACGGTAAAAATCGATGACATATTTAATATTGTTGAAGAGTTGATTTATTTGAAATAAAAATATTTTTGATCAATAAATTGAAATTGAATTTTTTTATAATAAATTTCGTAACAATTTCGATCATTGACAAAGCAAAATGTTTTTTTGTAAAAGGCACAAATAGCATAAGTTCGCTGGTCTATATGTTGTTTGAAACAGTAAATACATCCTTATGTCCCGTTTCACTTTTGCATAGATAATGATCGTACAGAGTAGTGGCCTTCGCAAATCTGAATCGCTTAGGTCCCTGTCTTACAACTTCGCAAGATGGTCTCTTGCGGTTGGTGATCAAGTCGATAATTTGAGTAGTAGATAATTTGTTGTCGTGGCGTCCGTGGCGTAGTTGGTTGAAGTGCGTGGCCGCTATGTCAAAGAACTTTGGAGACCCAGGTTCGAACCCCAGCAGCGACAGAAAATTATTTGAATTAAAATAATTTTTCTGTACGGCCGCCACCTCTCTGCAGACAATGGCAAACCTCAGAGAGTAATCAAAATGCCATGTAAAGCTTCTTGAGAATAAGAACATTCCGTTCATCGCCGTTCGGAGTCGGCGTTAAGCATGTAGGTCCATTTCTCGGTCAATTGTGTACAAACTTAATAACACGCATAACACAATTGATCATAAGAAGCTAGGTCAAAGTCCTTTCAAGGGCTGAAATGGCCAGTTATTTATTTTTTTTATTTTTTAGATAATTTGTTGTAACCATAAACGTATTATGCACACTCAAATCAAAGCGATTGCAGAAAGGAAGCAAGTAGAATTTGGTCTTTGATAAACAATCGTGTTCGTAGTAAGACTGAAGTAAGATAACGAAATCAAAAACACTTTAATTGTCTTTCCAATGGTTGTTCTTTGATCCTCTATGACTATTGATTCAGAAGAAATTTCCAAAATTCAAAATTTGGAAAGTCAAAATTTCGTTTAAAAATCCCAAAATATCTGGCCATCTTTTTTTGTTAGTAAGTAATGTTTGGCATCTAATGATTTTTTGGAAAATTTAACCTATTTTGTTAATATCTTAAACCAATAGTCGTAAAGAGTTCAAAGTACCAAACATGCCAAACATTACGCCGTAGTAAATAAAGAAGATCAGATATTAGATTTTTTCGGATTTTTAACGAAATTTTTAATTATTTTGGGAATATCTCCTAAGCCAATAGTCATAAAGAGGTCAAAGTTCCACCTTTGCAAAGATTATTTTTTAAACTTTCATTGGTTAACACTCAAAATAAATTAAAAACAACGAGTTCGAAAAGTTTGAGGTCGATTAACTTAATTTAGATTAACGAGAGAATAATAGTAGCTACATTTTTACCGTTCACGACCATTGGAACGTATAGTTCCCATGATTTTTCACCTTTACAGTAAAAAAATTGTTTTTCGCAACACTTTTAGTTATTTGGGGTCGCTGAGCACGAATCCGGTGTCAGATTCTCGAATTTCCCAGCGGTCGTCAAAGGGTTAAGGCCAAAGTTTGACCTCTGTATACAACAGTATCCGACTTTCAATAGTTCACTTCCAAAAATCGTTGCTTGTTTCTAAACAAAAAGAAGGAGACAGCACATCTTAGACATGTTTTCATGAAAAAATATGTGAATTACAACTATATTATGCCTATACCAGTCTTACTTGGTGATGATGATTATTGGGTCATCTTAAAATTACCATAAAAATGCTAGTATATTGCAAAAAAAGATTTGCATTCTGCAGCTTATTTTGAAGGGGGAGATAACAATAATTGGTAGAAATAGACAAGCTCCGAATGTCAGTTCTGACCTCGAGTTCAAATTATCCGTAGGATATTATTTTGTAATTTCAAAATATACATACCAGGCCCGTAGCCAGGATTTACCTAATGGGGGGTTTGGATACACAAAAAAATATCGATAGTTTTTGATATCGATAAATGAAAAGGTATTTTTTAAATAATTACCAGAAAGATGGGAAAAATCAGTGGCTAGAAATGGACAATACTTTGAAAAATGCGTTTGTAACAAATTTAATAAAGCGACAAACTTAAAAAAAAAACACTTTAAAACTTTTTTGTACACCAAATACATAAAAAAAAATAATTTACTTTTTTTTTTTATTTTATATATTTATATGAGGTCTTCTTATTTTTTTTTTTTTTTTTTTTATTAATTCTAATAAGACAGTGCAATCCCTATGTAAGTTTAAGGATGCACACCCATTTAACATAAAAAACGTGTGTTCTATAATTTCAAAACTGTCGTTTGTTGACCTCAGTGTGTTTCGGCCGTATATCTTGCTTATTGTTGCACTGTCATTTTGGAATACAGAAAGACGCTAAAAAAATAATTTTTCAAGACAAACTTCTAAAATGACGATTATTAAGCATCTTATATTATTATTTTAATAATTTACTTGCAAACTTATTTCACTTTAAAATTCTATATAAAAATATAAATAATAAAATTAAAATTTGGTGGAGGCACATAAATGCTTTGAAAACTTTCAAGGCGGTTCGAATCTGAAATATTGCTCATCAACTTGGAAATATCGTTTTTTGGACATTGATATACTCTCGAAGTCGAAGGCAGTTCCGATGAATCAAATTATATTTCTGGAACAATTTCTACAATCATACACATAAACTTAGAGTTATAAACATTAAAAGTAAAATATTAATACCGCAACTTGTACTACCGCTTTCCACATAGCTGTCAACATTAAAGCTTTCTACAACTGCAGGTTACAAAGGAAGTTCTGAAGACTTTTCAGATTCCAAAGTTTTTTGCACGATATCACCTCTTTAGGTGGTTTGATAAAAAAAAAACAAAAAACCAAAACTTTATAACAGTTGTGCGTGAACCAACAAAAAGTGTAAAATTAAAAAAAAAATGAAAAAATGCCGCATAAAAGAAAAAAATTCCATTTTTCATACATGAAATTGGACCTTATAAATGAAATAAAAAGCAAAACAAAATATTTTTTTATTTAATTTTGTTGGTTCACGCACTGCGTATTCAATTATTTTACAAAATGAAAAAACGTTTAAGTTAATCGGACATATACTTTTCGAGTTAAGTGCAAGCCGTTTCAAAAAATGTCATTTCGAGAAAAACGCGTTTAAAGTTTAAATGAGAGAAATTTTTTTACACATTCTTAGGATGTTTTTAAAAATAATAAAATAAAAAAAAAAATTCGAAAATTTATCAAAAAAATAAAATTGAAACTGGGCCTTAAACTTATCTAACGAAACTCAATCAAAATTTCAAAACTTTCACGTAACATCTGTTAACGCAATAAATTCTTAAATTGCTTTTGGTAGACAAAGTTCAATTGAATGTATCGAACTTTTTTCGATACTTAAGCATGTTGATGTTGTCGCTGTTGCTGTTTGCACTTGCAGTTTGCACTGTAAGAGAAAAAAGACGAACGTGCAGCAAGTATTTGCAAATTGGCAAAGTTATATTAATGCTAATATATTATATTTTTATACTTTTTGGAAGATAAGGGGGGGTTTTAGCCCTAAACCCCCCCCCTCCTTGTCTACGGGCCTGATACATACACAATTCGATAATTTTTTTACGTTCATAGTAATTTAAAAAGACAGGTGATTCAACAACCAGGGATATGCTATTAAGAAATATTTAAGGGTTACAGAACTATTATCATATTACACAGTGCGATACGAAAAAATAACTTAAAATATCTCAATGGTTTATAATAGTGGATGGTCTATATATTATGCCCTCATACTCAGTTTTATCGGATTAGGTCAAATAAGAGAGAAATTCAAGGTCAAACTTCTTTTTCATATATGTTGTAATTACACATTTACGCGCATATCTTTAAAACGGTAACTCTTTCGGTTAAAATGTTAAGGACAGTTTTGAAGAAAATTGTTGGGTCTATAAGTTTCATTTGAATGATTTTACGCTAGGGCTTACATTAACGAAGTTACCACCGTTGGTAATCTTTGAATCCGAATATCTTTGGATTCACACATGTAATTGTTGTGATCTTTTCAGAGGTGGGTTATTTTATTTTACTTGAGGTGTATGCAAAAATTCAGCAAAATCTGATTGTTTTTGAAGACAAATACATAGTAACTGAACTATTGAAAATTTTATTTTTTTTAAAAAAGCCCTGTTTTCGAAGAAAATATTAAACCCCTTACGTAACTTTTTGTGCAAAAAATGGTCTCAAAATTTAAAGAATCATCCATTGCAAATATTTAGATGCAACTACTATATAGAATTTGAATTTAGTTTAAGAGTTATAAGAAAAAATTTGTGACTTAAAGGTGAAGTTTGACCTTGGATTTCTCTCTTATTTGACCTAATCCGATAAAACTAAGTATGAGGCATAATATATAGACCATGCACTATTAGAAACCATTTAGATATTTGAGGTTATTCCAATTGATCCCTTAATTGTCGCACAGTGTTATTTATGAGTATACTTAAATGTGTTTCTGAAAAAATTTTCGGACTGCAAATGCATAAAATTAATTTCTCATTATTAATTATTAAAATCAATTACTCTAATTATTTTGTTTTTTCTACCAGGCATTACACTAAAGTTGCATGGTCTTTCGGTGACCAAATGGAAGGAGCGCAAATTTCAAAGACGTCAACTATTTGCTGGGCGTGAGGATTATTTGGCCTCCAATAGCTATCTGCTAGGATCAGATGAAGGTATCCTTTGCACACATATTCTATTGAATGCAATACTTATATTTATTGAATTTTTCCCGGACTTGTATGAATAAACTATAAACTTTGAATTAAATAATTAAAAAAGTAGGAGAGTCAGTCAGTCCAGTTTTCGGCCCACTCTTAAAATGGTTTAATATGCATGAAATCTACTTATTATACTCATTCAAATAATACTTAATCAAATTTAGGCTCAATCAGAAGGATTTTATAGTGGATTTTATATAGGAACTTGACCATGTTTCAACAATAGGGGCAAATATACGGAATTTACGCAACAAAAAACAAAAAAGTCATTGATAAAATCTGTTTAGTACATCAAGGTATACGAAACTCATGGGTATTAGCACTGAATATTGTTTCAATGGGTCTTTTTAATGAATCGTATGCATTTTAGAACGTTTTCAGAGGGGACCGAATAGCGACCTTATTGACCCTCCTTCTCCAAGCCACTATTTAAATATAAATATTATAGTTCCTTAATTTCATTTTTTTCCCCTAAAATTTTTCCCCGCCAGCGCACAAAACAACCCTACATGCGGGCATTCATACCTACAACTTTGCCTGCCAGCTGCCCTCCATTTGTCCTTCCTCGTTTGAAGGACTTTACGGTTACATCAGATACATGGTAAAAGTGGCTCTAGTGCGCAGCTCAAAGGCTGATATTGGCTTTGCACGTGGTTTTACGGTGCTCAAGTTGGTTGACTTGAACTATGATATGCCAATAGTGCGTGTAAGTATCGTATGGTTACCACCTAGCTTAACCCTTCACTTCATTAACATTACTTCCAACTCCACTAGGCGCCATCCACATCGGAAACGTATAAAACTTTCTGCTGCGGCCCCTGTACAACAGAGCCTATAAAAATAGAATTGAATGTGCCACAAACCGGTTATGTACCAGGTCAAAATATACCAGTCAGCGTTTTGGTTATCAATAATAGCGACATTCCAGTGGCAGCCGTGAATTTCGCGCTTGTCATGACGGTGCGATATTATAGTCAACGTCCGACGCGTCGCCACTGTGTCCAGCGCATAGTGGTCACCGATGTTAAAGGTGAATCAGTGCTGCGCAACTGTACGCGTTCGATGGTGCAGCAGCTACATGTACCGGCTACACCACCCACATGCCTAAACGACTGTATCATTCAGATTGCATACCAGGTTGAGGTGCAAGCCAAAATGAAGGGCATGCATGCAAGCCAGTTGGTAACCATGCCCGTTATTGTGGGTAATGTACCATTGCAAAGTGTCATTCAGGCGCAGCCTACAACAGCTGGCAGAACAAAAGAGCAGCTCACTTCGGAAAATCAAAATGCAAAACAAGTTGAGGCGAGTGACGAAAGAAATGGAGATATTGAGCTGCCCATTGTGGCTGCCATTATGGGAGGATCTATGGGTGCGCCGACAATATATCCTAATCTACGTAAGTTCCATTGATTATAGCCAAAAATTTCTCACTCCAACGTGAGAGAATAGTTCCAATAAGAGGAATTGAGCTGAATTGAACCGATAAAAAAGTAGTTCCTTTTTTTAAAAATGTTGAAACTCTTTTTTTTTTTTAAAATGTACATAATCATCAGTACTGAAAAGGTTCTCCCAGTTAGAATTGACTTTTTATAAATATAAGCTTTTATGAGGACTGTATTATTATGGTTGGTTTTTTCTTATTTTAATTTTATTTCATTATAACCGAGCATTCGAGCTATCTTAAAAAATTATATTTTTATCTAAAATAAATCTTTAAATTACTATTATTATTTTTTCTTCCTCTTTCAGCTGCACCTCCTTCATATGAAGAATCTGTACACATGGTACGCTCCAACATGAACGAAGAAGATGACGAACAACACGATTTTGGGCCATGTGGCTTCACACCTTTATATCCCGTTTTCGATATACCGAGTCCTACAGCACCAGAAGCTGATGCGAGAACTAGTGGTGGTTATGATAACCGAACATTTCAAAGTTGATAACCTAAATCAAATTCCTAAAGTGTCTTAAATGGCTCTTAAAATGGCTCAGAGAACTCACGGTTTAACTTAGTACATGCTCAGTTTGAGTGCGAATAAGCTGTGAAAACTATTGAGTATATTTAATAGATATTCATTTGATGCAATAAATTAAAAAATTGTTTATAATAAAAATAATACTCGTTCCTAAAAAGCTTTTAATTACTACATGTTTTATCTGTTGAAGCTATTATCAACTTTTTCACTTCTTCATTAAGGCCTTACATATACATTAGACCGTATCACCTTGTATGGCAAAAAAGTAAACCCATTTTGACCCCGCATCAATCATTAGACATTTTTTTTTGAAATGGTCCCTATGATGCTTTTTTCTTGTTTTCGTTATATCTTCTGTGTTTCTTTTCCGATTTCAAAGATTTTTCATATATGTGTTTATTGTTTCTTTTGCAATTTTTTCTGATTTCATTTTTTCGCGAATCTTGTTTTTTTTTAAATTATCACCCACCTTATCTCAGTTGCTACTATATTAATAAAATCTAAAAAGAGCAAATAACTAAAGCTCACACAAAATCATTAAGACCATGGAAACAAATGATATCCATAAAATTCAGTTTTGAAGCAGTTCCAAACGATTTTATTCCAAAAATAACACTTCCGAAATGTTCGTCACTCATACTCAAATTTTTATTAATTTTGTAAATCTTCATGGGATTCAAGGTGGCTGTAGCGCTCGTAGCTGTCAAGATTCGCGAAAATGTGCCCCAAACGATTTTCGTCAGTAACTGCTGTGGCCGACTTTTGCAAAATTTGAACGTAACACTCGCTGTTTTGCGAGTGACAAGGATAATCTGTGAAAAACACATAACATCATAAATACGATTTAATAAAATGAATTGACGTCAAATTTAATTATTTATTTTATAAAAAAAAATATCTGCTATAGTGCTCACCAGGAATTTTAATAATGACGTCCAAGTACTGTAGATCAGTCAATTGCTCTTGAGTAAAAAACTGAAGGCATGATGGATCAGTGATCTGAAATTTGGTCCAATCGATCATTTCAGTGTGTGTGGTGCTGCCATATTGGATAAAGGGCTGGTGGTTGGGTCCACGAAATTGCCGAATACGACCTGTTAGGTTTGAACGAGCTTGAAATCGAAAACGAAGAATTGATGTATGTTGCTAATGTTGCTGTAACAATGATGCAGGCAAAGCAAAGACGTTTGTTGTTGTTGTTGACTGCATAGCGAAAACGAAGAGTAGGTAGGTGGTGGTGATGGCCTTTTTTGTTGTTGGAACAAAGTGTTTAAATATTTTTTGTTCATGAATGGAAGCGACGATGATGAGCTGGGGGGTGATGGTGTCATTTAAAGCCGACAACAACTACTGTTGGGCAGAGTTTGTAACAGAGCATGATTTTATTAGTTAAACTTACTCTCAACGAAAAATAATCGTCATTTTTATTAAGCAATTAGAGATTTTATTACAATTCTAGTAAAAATCAAATTTCAAATATAAAAGGTTTTTTGCAATCTTCAACACTCGATATAATTGACTTTTATTAGTTGTCTTATGAGAACAGTTGTGATTGAAAAAGCCAAGTTATTTGTTTAATAAAAAGTCGAGTTTGAGTGACGAACATTTCGAAAGTGTTATTTTTAGGATAAAATCAGTCGGAACTGCATCAAAAATAAATTTTATGGATATCTTTTGTTTCCATGGTCTTAATGATTTTTTGTGAGCTTTAGTTATTTGCTCATTTTAGATTTTGTTAATATGATAATACTGAGATAAGGTGGGTGATAATTTAAAAAAAACAAGATTCGCGAAAAAATAAAATCAGAAAAAATTGTAAAAAACAATTAACGCATATACGAAAAATCTTTGGGATCGGACAAGAAACACAGAAGATATAACGAAAACAAGAAAAAAACACCATAGGGACCATTAAAAAAAAAATTTTTTAAATTTTAAAAGAAAAGAAAAAAGAAAAAAATTTTAGTTAGGATAACAATAAAAATTAATACTAGGATAGCGGTTTGTAGGTTGGACACCATTACCTTTTTTTGATCATAGCTTGGCGCAGAATAAATGTGTTGTGGAGGTAAACATGCCTTTCGAAAGAGGACCTCTATTGCAATAACGGATTTGTTGAAAACAAAAAATTATTCTCATTTTTATAAAAGGATTCAAATTGGCAATTAGAAATTTTGGCTTGAAAAACCCTAAAAATCGCTAAAAATTTTGAAGATGATGATTAAAATTCTTGATTTCCAAAATTAATTGAATTTTAATATGAAGGTACTGTTTGTTGACTTAAAAAAAAACAGTTAAATCATTTCATGAAGGTGATGTCTTCTTCTTTCGTTTCTTTGGCGGTGTCTTGCTGGCGGCTTTCTTCGATGAAACGCTGCGCTTGCATTTCACGTAAATTTGTGATCACAGACAGACAGACGGATATGACTAAATCGACTAGGGTGGTGATGCTGATCAAGAATATATGTACTTTTCTATACCTACAACGGCTCCTCATGGGCGATACAAACGGAGTGAGAAAATTAGTACACCCCTCTTACGATTTTTGAACGAGGGAGTATAAAAATTATGTTGACAATTGAAATCGCGGTGTTGCCAACGCTAGAAAATCAAAAATAGTGAGGTGTCCAACCTACAAACCTGTCCAACTTACAAACCTCTCCCCTACACATTGTTTATTGGCATTTAAACTTTATACAAAATTTTATTTTGCTTTATTTTTACAAAAATTGCTATAAAAAATTAAACAACACTCCAAAAAAAAAAAAAAATTGCTCCGGGGTCGGCATCACATCTCCAGTACATGTTGATCTATTTACAAAGTTTAAAAAAATTCTTGTAAAATAAAGTTATACACAGGGAGAAATAATATGTTTTATATTAAGCAAATACTTATTTTGCTTGATTTAAGCAAATCTAAAACTATGCCTCATTTGCTCGAATCAAGCACAAAAAATGAAAATTTAAAAAATAAATTTATAATAAGCATTTATTTCTAAAAATGAGTAAAATAAATGATTGCTTGAAACAAGAATAAAATACTTAATTTTAGAACCTGGAACAAGACTTGAATCAAGAAAATATTTTCTTATTTTAATCAATCGCAGAGAATTATTTTAGTTTTCAGCAAATTGTTTACTTGAATCAAGCAAACTCTTCTCACTTCAACTTCTATTGGCATCCTTATAATTCACAACATGTTTACAAGAAATCATGTTTATGATGATGCGGACTAACAAATTATGGCATGGTTCGAAGTTGCAGTGTCTTTTCTGTTACTTTACTTGGAAACATGTAAGCGTCTTCAAGATACATATATTTAGAATATTCGAGTAGTTTTTTATAATTGGTTTTTATATGGTCAGTTTTGTAAAATTAAAGTGAAGTATACACTTAGCTGAATCAAGCTAAGTTCTCAATTGATGGAAATTCAATTTCTTAAATCAAACAAATTATTCTAGTTTTCAATAAATTTTTTTCTTGAATCAAGCATATTATTCTAGTTTTCAGTAAATTGTTATTTGAATCAATCACATTTTTCTCACTTCTAGTAAATATTGGTCTGGAAGGAGAAAAAATATTCTTGAGTTTTAATCAAATATTTCTTGAATTAAGCATTTTTTTTCTTAATATCATGTGTTTTAAACTTGCTCAATTCTAGCAAAAAAATGCTTGCATTCAGAAATTTAGGCTTGAGTGTAAACTGATTTAACCTATTACTTGATCCAAGAATAGAATTCTTGATTTTTCATATTAATTTGAAAATATTTTCCAGTTTATGGCAGTTTAAGAAAGAAATTTATTCATTTTACGTTATACATTGTACACTTTAATTATTTTTATAAATTTTTTATATCAAAATATCAAAAATTTGGCTCGAAATACTATGAAAAAACAATTTTTAATATTTTAAAAAGAATCTCATCAAAATATATTTATGTTATATATATATTTTTATACATAAATTATACAGTAGAGGCTCGGAAAAGTTAAGACGCGCAAATGTTAAGTATACGGAAAAGTTAAGCAGCTTTCAGTCACCACACGGGGCTCTAAAAAGTTAAGTGCTTCTTAACATTTTCGAGTCATATATGTGTGTGCAGTGCTGCACACAATAGTAGCAAAAAAATGTAACGATATTTACTGTTATAAATTTCTTGCGAATGCTTACATACGTAAATATGTTTGCACACATCAGTTGCATGCTTAAGAGACCAGTCGCATTTGATTTGCTTTGATCGCGACAATGTCAGCAGCACGTAAGCAAAAAAGGTTATCGGTCGCCGAAAAATGCAAAATTTTAAAAAAATTAGATGCAGGCGTTTTAGCCAATCGGTAATACAGTATCGGGAACATGTGACGAAATTAAGAGAAAAACTTTACATAAGGCAGAATACGAGGAATTGGAGAAGCAGCTGTACAAATGGTTCTTAGATCAACGCGAGAGAAACTGTCCAATAAGTGGTCCTATTTTAAAAGCTAAGGCGAAGAAACTTTTCGGACAAATCTATCCAGATAGAACCCCAAATGACTTTAGAGCAAGTCAAGGCTGGTTTTCAAAATTCAAGCGCCGACATGGAATACGCATTCTTAAGGTCTGTGGTGAAATTTTATCTAGCGACACGTCAACAATCACACCATTTATTTATGCTTTGCGGTCAAAAATGTATGAAATGGAAATCACAAATGAACAACTGTACAACGCTGATGAGTCTGCCCTCTTTTTCCGATGTCTTCCTGATAAAAGCTACGTTGCCGCTTGTGAAAAGACTGCGCCAGGCAGAAAAATACGTAAGGAAAGAGTTACATTTATGTTATGCGCCAATGCAGAAGGGTCACACAAACTTAAGCCACTTGTGATCGGGAAGGTTGCCAAGCCACGATGCTTTCTAAATTTTAAAAACCCTCTAGGCTATGATTATTCTGCAAATGCATGGATGACAGCCAACATTTTCAAAAGATGGTTTCATACAACGTTTGTAGTAGAAGTAAGAATTGATTTTATTCAATAAGTGATTTTAAACTAAAATAAATTTCGATTTCTTCTTATAGGTACGTCATTTTAGTGCGCAAAATAACTTGCCTCCAAAGGCCATTCTTCTATTGGATAATTGTTCAGCGCACTCGCCTATTGAAGACCTTCGCTCTGATGACGGGAATATATTTTGTATGCTTCTTCCACCAAATGTCACAGCAGCTATTCAACCAATGGACCAGAATCCAATAAAAGTGACAAAACTTTCATATCGTAATCAGTTATTGGCGTCCATTGTGGCTCAAGAGGGCTTGTCGATTCACGAATTATTGAAAAAACACGATCTTCGTCACGCAATTTTGCTGTTGAAACTTGCATGGGATGCGTGCACTCAAAGCGTTTTACAAAAGGCTTGGCATAAATTGCTGAATTGGGATAATCATCACTACGATGACGAAGACGATATCACTTTATCGGTGTTGTTTCCACCGGATCCCTTTTATAATCACATATTCGAAGAGACACAACAGTTGTTGACAAGACTTGCGCCTGATTGTACTCTGTCAGCTGAAGAGATTACTGCATGGAACTCCGATTTGATTGATGAGAATGAAACGGACACAGGCACGGGTCAAGATGAAGACAATGTTTCAGAAGCTCCAGAGTTTGTACCTTACAATGATGCTATATGCGCGGTGAATACGCTGATCAAATGGAATGAGTACAATACGATGTTCTCCAACAAACATATTTCACAGCTTCTCGAACTACGATCGGACATCGTAAAATCGCATTCGGGGAAAAGGCTACATCAGAATAAGGTTACTGATTACTTCACAGTAACAAACACCGTATAAACGTTATTATAATGAATATAAATATGTATATCTTCTTATTATTCTTGCTACATGCGTTTTTTATAAAAGCTACTGGATAGCACATACATACATTTATAAAAAATGTTAAGCCATAAAAAAAACTATACATACTTATGTATGTATGTATGTATAATACTTAAATACACAATAAAAACATATATACAAGGTGTTTAATCACATGAAATTTTTAATATCACGGAAAAGTTAAGAATTCAAAAAGTTAAGCACCCCTAAAACAAACTACTTAACTTTTTCGAGCCTCTACTGTATAATATATATTTTATATAAATTTCAAATACCAATAAACAAAGTGTACTATTTATTTATTTTTTGTTTTATTGTTATCTCTGCTAAAAAATTGTTTCTTTAAGTGCATTTTTAGCACTACGGAAAATGCAAATAAATTTCCACATAAGAAGTGACCCAAATATTGTAGCTTATAGAGTTAAGTATTTATTTTGAAACTAATAAAATACGTGAACCTAAAGTTTAATCAGAGATAAAGCGCCCCTGTTGTTATAATCTTGAATTTCATGTATGTTGCTAGGTCAACTTTGCTATTCACCTTTCATGGCTTAGTCATGACAAGAACCTCTAGTTTGAGAGTTACTGTGAAACACAGTCCATAAAGTAGCACCGTAAACAGAAATAATAAACAGTCACGGCGAAAAAGATTAGCACGAAAAACTAAATAGCGGGGCTGATGATGAGTTTAAGTTGCTAGAATTTGTTGATAGATTAAGGGCCGTATTGTTCACCTCTGAATATCTTTAACCAGTGGGTAAAGTACTAGATTTTCAGTAGTTTCAGATAGCAGCAAACCAGCAAATATCCACTGTTCAAAGATATCCAGAGGTGAATAAAACGGCCCTAAAACTTACAAACATATAATCAACAAAGTTGCCGTGAAGCCTTGTCTATATTTCTTCATTGGAATTCCTTGGCTTGTTTTGTCTAAATTTCTTTTGCTTGGTTCTTGTTTGTGTTCTAGGATTTTGTTTCCTGGTATTTGTCTCAAATTTCTTTTCTTTTTTTTAAGCTTTACATATCGTTGATCGTCAGAAATTTTTTGTCTATCTCAAAGGAGGTCTATCTCTATTTTCAATTTATTTTTTTTAAGTTCCATTACCTTTCCAACGATATAAAATGAAAGTGTGTTCTTAATGGTTTCAGAAGTTATGGCGTAAAACATGAAGTGTTAATGAATTTTTCAATAGTTTTATATATTTCCCTGAAAAAAGATAAAGTAAATAGGTAAATGGAACCCTATTTACGAAAACCGAATTTTAATTGATTGAGCTACGTCGTACTACGGAGTATTTCTTCAATGTTCAATTTTGTCAAACACCGATTTAAAAAAAAAATATATATATATTTTTAGTTTGATGGATATTGTAAGAATAACGCACAATGAGTATTTTTTTTTAGCTCTCTGAACTTAGTCATTTTTAGCTGAACTTTTCTTTGGGTTGCTAGCTGTTTAGAGGAGTGCATATTTAAAAATTCATATTTTTTCCCCAATTTTTCTAAGAAGTTAAAATAAATGAATTGTACTGAAGCAGGTATGTAAAAATAAATGTTAAGTGGTTTCGATGGTACTGTGTTTATTTAAAATTAGGATTGTATTTTAAAAATGGGTGTTTTTTGAGGATTTTTTTTTTAAATTTTTGTATATCCGAAGGGTTTTGTCATATGCGGCTGTCCGTGGCTGTACATTTTTCTTCATAAACTTAAACTCATTGTCCGCTTCGTTCCGAAAAGTTTTTGAATTTGAAAACCCAAAAAAAAAAACTGGTAAAACCTTCATAAATCCTAAAGTTTTCATGATATCGCCATGAAACTTGGTACATAAGTTTATCTCTTCTATTTTAATGTCAAGTTTAACAAAATCGGATAAGAACTCCGCCTACCTCCCATATACAGTGACGTCATCGACATGGTAAATTATTTATAAATCCCATAATTTTTAAGATAGAGTAACTTCGGGTATTGTGATATGGTCGGGCAATGTGATATACCTGCATATTTTGTTAAATACACAATTTTCGACAAGAATATACATGTGAACATAAAGGCAACAGAAAAACACACGTGGTACAGTCTTATACACATTTTCATTCACTGTGTTTGTCTCATTGTTGTGAAATTGTTTCATCTATGCATTCTATATTTTTTGTGCGTGAGCTTTGTGAGTGAAGTACGAGAAAACCGAAGCGAAATTGAAAGTTTAAATATATAAATTTTAAAGTGTTTGAATGCTGTTAATCATAAATGAGGTTGGGCATACTGTTGGATGCTAAGACATTTGGAGTTCCATTTGCACCGCTGTAAAGAGAAGCTCTCAGTGATAAACCTATAAGCGAAATTTTAGCCACGCCTTTGGGACTTAAATCTGTTTTCAATCGGGAAATGGGATTTGGGCTGGTAGGGTTTATTAAGGAAATGCAATAACGTTTTTGGGTAGGTAAGGCTCTGGAAAAGACTAGTTGTACGCATTTTTAAAAAGGCACAATTCAGACATTAGCATAAGGAGTTCAACCGAAAGTTCAATGGATAGGATCAAAGACTTTAATTGTGAAAATGTGGGTAAATTTTATAGCTTGTTCGAGCGGGAGCACAAAAATATAAATTTTCCCCAACTTGTATTTGGAATGTCGATAAGACAGGACTGTCTATCGTGCAAAGTAAGAAAGTTTTGACAGCAAAAGGAAAATAAGCTTCATGACATTGGCAGAGAAAGGATCTATTATAACGGTTGTCAGCTGCATGAGTGTAGGCGGTACTTTTGTACCACCATACTTAAAGTTTTCCAGAAAAAAGCATTTTCCGTTGTGAATCAAACATGCCATAAGCGGCCAGCAATTTATTTATGAGAGTTACTCTTTATAAAAACTTATTTTTCTTATGTACTTTTCTATTTCATTACATAGTTTACGTTGCTTTGTTGTTAAATTTTTACTTACATATTTGTATTCAGTTGATTGTGTTTTTTTTTTCTTTTATGTAAATTACACTGATATAATTAAAATTTTTGTTTTTTTCTCGCGCTGTACTTGCTATCGCGTTAAATTTTTCTTGAAAAATAAATTAATTAATACATCTAGATATCTTCTAGTGTTTTTAATTTTGGTAGAAAAAGTTTTAATGCTGTTAAACTCTATTCGGGTAATGTGATATGCTATATCACATTATCACGTTCGGATATAGCATATCACATTACCCGAACGTGGTATATCACTTTACCCGCCAATTTCATTTAGGGGAGTTGCATCGCTTTTTTACATTGTGTTGAAAAAGCTCCAAATTGGGTAACGGTATAAAGCTCCGAAGTCGTTACACACTGCACAATGAATCAATAAACTATCCTGTGTAAAGCGGTCTAAGCTAAGCTAATGTTATTACGAGTAATTATAAATATAAAAATACCTATATCACATTACCCGAAGTTACTCTATCGACTTGAAACTTGTATGGGTCAAGTTTTTTCTTTAAAGTCCATGTTAAAAACTATCAAAATTGGACAAAAACCACTCTTACCTCCCTAGAAAAAAAAACAAAACCATTTCTTAATGAAACTTTGGAAATGCTTTTGCCCGCGGAGCACTCACATACTATCGAAATTGAAAGTGAGTCATCTGAGGAAGACGAATTATTTTCTGATGGCCTTTTTCCGGCATGATTCATTATATCAGGATTGTTTTTTAATTCATTGCTATTGTTTTATTTCTAAATCGAATTTTATTTAATTTGTATATTCAATCAACCATTCAACTGTTTTTTCAATAATAATAATTGTTGTAATGATACCTTTTTTGAGGAAATTTTAACAGGAATTATAGTTTTAAATAAAAATTATAGGTTCACACAGAATTTTTGTTTTTTTTTTTTTTTTTGACAAATATGACTTTAAACTCAAAAATTGTGAATTCTTTCCAAAATTTCTTGATTTGACCACCAAAAAATTATATTTTTCACTAAAATTTCTACTAGTCATGTTTATCGTTGGAAAGTCCATGAAAATATCTTTCTAAAATGTCTTTGAAGAATGTTATGCATCAAAAACTTTCGTTTCTACACTAAGGGAAAAAATATTAAATTTATCCAAAAACTTTTTTAATTTATCCAAAAAGCGAGTCATTTTTGCACCAATAACGCATTTACTTAAATCGACTACTTTTTTTATTAAATAACATATTAAAATATGTAAACAGAATTAATAAAGAATATATTAAAATTATGCACGAATATATTTAAATATCTTTCAAATATTTACTATGTGAAAATAATACTATCGCATTTAAGGAAAATTTATATAAAAATATTGAAATTGAAAAACAATTTATTTGAATATTTCTCACGAGCTTCGTCCATATCAAACGCCATTTAGTGGTATATTTTATTTTCTTTTTGTGAAAATATGATTTGTGAGTGCGGTGGTGAGTGCGATGCATGATGAAATCATGTAGAGTGGAGTGACATTCTTGAGAAAATACCGAGCTGTCACTCCACCTTACATGAATTTATCATGCATCGCACTCACCACCACACTCACAAATCATATTTGCCAAATATCCATGCTATATTACCCTTGCAACATTAACTAAATAAGAACTATAAGAAACCTGCAACTGCTGCTGCTGCTTGGCAGCTGTATGGAATATGTGTGTCAGTGTGTGGCATAAATAAAATTTAAATACGGGAAAAAAACGAGTTAAAAGGAAAATATTTGATTTATCCACGTAAATATTTAAATGAAATATATACTCAGGCGTGGATAATGTTAATATGCGTTATTTCCCTTAGTGTAGAGCATTTTTAGTGAAACAACCTCCTATAACCTACAAATTAACCCATAACTGCCCAGGGGGTCAATATAGACCCCCACTTGCCCTACATTTATTTGCTTGTTTTTGCATTCCCTATAGTTTCAAATCATAAAATAATTTTGTCCAACTAAATTTGATCCTATTTTGGCCACGAAAAATGACTCAAAAAATTCATAACTTCGGATTTGGTTTTCTAATAAATAAACCAATCCAAGAAAAAAATGTGTGCCAAATCGGAGATTGTCAGATCAACTTATATTGCACTTCAATGTGAAATGGGCGAAATATTAATTTCCAAATATAAAATATATAAATAATAAATGTTAATAAAAAACAATCACTGAAGCAGGGTTATGTTCATGTCTAGTTTAAAACTTGTATTTTAGGTAGCAATGGTCTTTAGCAATCCATATACCATTTTGTTATAGTTAACAAAGGCCGTAGATGAAATCTGGAACATATGGAACTACATAGATAGAGACATTTTTTCCAGACTTTATACAGATATTATTCATACATTCGACAGATATTATTCATACATATGACGAAATATGTATTAAAATTTAAATGAGTGAGTTAATTTTTATAGACAACACAAAAGGTAATTCATGCGTTTCTTTAGTTCTTAAAACTTAAGCTAGACATTAAAACAAAAGCTAGGGCCACTAGATCGTGGAATAACATAAGATCGGCACCAAAAAAACAAAAAACAAAAAACACAATTCATCTCTCTTGCAGCTAAAGTGGGTAAACGCCTAAACAGACATGTGTATCATGCATGTTTAGTAGAAAAGCCGCAAAATGTGTTATGATGGACGTGCACAGTTGAAACTCCGGCATTATTTACGTTACTTAAGCAGCCGCCATTGAACCGGATGCTCGCTCATATTCCATCAGCGGAAACTCTGTCAAGCGTTTATCTTTTTTGAAGCTGGAACGATATCATTTAAAAATTTGTTTTAAATTATTTTTGTAATTTTTTACTTTTTTTTTGTTTTTTTTTTTTTGTTAAGATAACAAAATTACATCAGTAGGTCACATCACAACTAAACGTTAAAATAACAAAGCCCAACAAATGAAACAAAAAAAAAAAAAATTCATTCTCTAACATTCACATGGAAAACGTTCAGTTTCATTGACGATTGTTGAATTATGGAATAAATTATGAAGTAATTTTTTTTTTCAATAATTTATGCACACTTTTTGACAACATTTCATTTAGGCAATAAACGTTTTCACCTGAACGTTGTATGGTATTTTAACAAATATGTTTTTTTAGAAAGTTAAAAAAAAAATGATGAATTATAAAGAATTGAATGGAAGTGATTTATGTATGTGTGAGGAGTGATAAAAATCGAAGCAAATTGTGAACATCTACATTTAATAAAGATTATGCAAATATACGTAGATTGCCTCTTAAGTCTTGCGCCTAACCATGAAAAATCAGTGGTTAATCAGTGAAAATGTTTTTATTTTTATAAAGTATTCTCCAAGATTATTACTAAACACTTTTGCATTCATTTGAATCAGTTTTCGAAACATTCTTGCCACTTTGAAGTCATAGTACCTACGAAACCACGTTTTTGAAGGCCTCAACGGCCTGCTCGGTCGTAGAAAAACGCTCCTCACGCAATTTTTTCTTAGTGTCAGGGAACAAGAAGTTATTGGGTATCAGGTCAGGACTATAAGGCAGATGATGATGATCCATCAATTCCACGTTTTGATGGCACAAAAATGTGAAACTTCTTTGGCGGCGAGTGAAATTTCAAGGTCTCTTATTAGTGACTATGTATAACATTTCAATTTATTTGAACATTTTAGGTCGCTTTATTCGTGAAGCTTATAATAATGTTGTAGGGGATAATTAATTTTTTTTCATGACTGTAAGTGCTCTTGCACCTGTTAACTCATGTACTCGTTTACACCATAAAGTAAATAGAAACCGAAACAACTTGTTTTCTCTCATCGTATGATCCTCCCGCTATTTTTGTTAATATACATAAATACCGTATAATGTTAATCTTTAAATACAGCTTTCGATGGCTGTTTTGTTCGTTCTTTAATAAACTGTCAAGCTAACAAGATCACACAAAGTTTTTTATTGGCTCGCTATCCTACAATGTCAAAATCAAAGATTTATATAAAAGTGTTTTGCCACAAGCACGCATTGATCCTTGAACTGTCGCAAGCATCGAATAACAGACCTATTCTGGCTGTCAATTTACAAGAAATAATTTGTCAAAATTTTGTAAAACCTATTCAGGCGAACACTTGACAAATGAAAAGCTTTATTTATTCACCACAGGAAGGTGAAAAGGATGTTGCCAGAAAGCAGCTGTTGAGTGTTGCATGCTTATTGAAAAAAATACAATAATTTTTACCTTTTTTAATTTTTAATACCTTTTTTAAAATGAAAAAATGAATTTATCGTTGAGAATTTGTTAGTTCTTTTGATATTATATATTTAAATATTGAAGCCTTTAAAACAATGGCACAAAAAAATGTTTTACTCTTTTCTTTTAGAACTTACATTGGTTTAAAGTTATTTCTTAAAAATGTGATAACTCTGAGAGTTTAACAGTAACTATAAAAAAATATAAACCATAATATATATTTTTATAAAATATGACTTTTTTTATGAAAAATATGACTAAAACAATTAAAGACTGCGATAACAACGCATTTTTTTCTTTAAAACTAGTTTATTGAAAAAAAAAACTTAGAAAAAACTAAAATCGTTATATTTTTAAAACTATCAAGAAATTTATAAAACATTTTAAGAAGTATAATAAAGGTAATCAAACTACCTTTTCAATGATACCAGCTGCGAAGAAATATGTTCAAAACTTTCAGAGATAGCACACTTTTAAGATGGAACTTTTAACCGCTATATTTTCTAAAACAAAAGAGAACTACACTTCTTCCTTTCACAATCTTTTGAAACGCTTCAATGTTTTTAAATCACTTGAAAATATTTAAAGAAATAAATATATAAAAATTTCATTTTGTTCTTGAATTATCCTCCACAACATATTTGATAAATACTGTTTATAGGAGGCAACACTTTGTTTTGACAGTGTTTAAATTATTTCGAGAAAATGGACGAAATAATTTTTATTCGTATTGTTCTTTATTTTTATTTTTATTCTTTAGTTCTTATTGCTTTATTAATATTTATTATATATTATGAAACATTTATAATCATTTATTTATTTGGCGAGAAGAATATGAGTGAATAACCCAGCGTAAGCTGTATTTCTACACAAAAAATTCACTGTCAGCACCTCTTTTGCTATTGACAACAGTGTCAAGAAAGGAGCTTTTAGAATTAAACGAGAATAGGAAATATTTACAGTTGTCAATATATTTACTATTGTTAATATGTTGAACTTTGTCAACTCGCTGGAGTATGTCTGTAAGAGTCGGATGCTCTATTGTTATGATATTGTGATGCTTTCAAACGGGCTAACAAAATGCAATTAATAGTGAACTTGTCGCGTCCTGCTCTGTTTCTAGCATATCACAGACACCAACCAATGCCTTTCAAACATTTAATTTTCAGCCTAAGAGCATGTACGGAAAATTTATTTGTTACTTTTGAAAGAGTATATCATAAGGTTTGTTTCCGTACTCGTTCCAAGTAACTTGAAGTTACTTAAAAGCGTTTCCGTACACATTTTTCAAATAAAATAACAAAATGACACCCAGGAAGTCGAGAAGTAAAAAAAGTCCCGAAGCAAATAAATTTTGAGTATATGCGTTACGGTTAATGTTATAAGACTAAAGTTAAGAATTTATACTTGGCCTTACGACAAAAATTCAAAAATTCGGAAGTAGCAGCTTATGCAACAAAAATGCAATGTTGTTGCATGGCATTTTTACTCGCTGAGTAGAAGTGCTGCTTAAAATTGTATTTAAGTCACTTCTTTTTAAGTCACGACATCATGGAGGCAACTGCTTAATGTAGTAAAAATGCAACAACAATGAAAAAACGTTGACTTTTGGCGATACGGTAAATTTTTTGGAATGACATTATAGTGGATGTTTCCGGTGACATGACAAAAAGAAAATAAACAAAAGGAAAAATTAATGGCGTAATGACACATCTCAGGGAACCCCTTAAAGTAAACTTAATGCACCCAATGTAAAAACAAAGGCCAAAATAAGAATAAAAATGAAATAGAAAACTACAATAAAATGAAATTTAAAATAAGCACAATTACTGCACTCAGGGAAAAATCGCAAAACCAAAGAAAATACACTTTGCCACAAAGACTTTTATTGGTTAGATTGTGCCCAAAGATAAAACATCCTTACGGCAAAGGCACAAAGATTGTTAAATTCCCATGAAAAATATACTTTATACCAAAGACTTAACTTCTTGTGACAAAGATGTACGTCTTTAAAAAAGTCGATTTCCTTAATACTATCTTTGTATGTCCGCCTTTTTTTCTATTACTCACCCCTTCTCCACTCTCCTTCCCACCCCCTTCCCCTTCCCCTTGACCCTTAACCTATACGATTTAATCTAGTGCTAATTACAACTTATACATGTTAATTCATCAATTGCCTTATATAGTACATATTGCCCACAAAGTAACTGCGAACTATAAGCGTGTGTATTTTTAAGAAAAATATGATTTTGTAGAAAAAGTTCTTTAAAGTTATAGACTTTGTCTTTGAAACAACGATGCTTAGCTTCAAGAAAACAAAGAAAATTTGTTGATTTTGCGAACTGTTTTCTTAAATTGTTATTGTTAATAATTTATCTTTACGGAAAATATTTTTTGATTGATTTAGCTTCAAAGAACTTCAGTCTTTTGTTTCAAAGATGCAGCAGTTGCTTAGTTAAAGAATAAATCATTAGTGCAACGATCTTTTCTTTGTAGCAAAGATATTTTGGTTACAGTCTTTTAACAACTTTTTTTCTTTGAGTTTAAGGCGTTCAATTTTCTCAGTGTAGTATCATACAAGGATAAGGATAAGGGCAAGGAGTCGTAGAAAGATGAGGAAAAGATTTGAATATAGATTAGAACCAGGAATAAGATGAGAAGGAAGACAAAGTTTTGGACAAAAATTATGGAATTGGAAGAATAAAATTGTACAGGGAATAGGGCCAGGATTCGGGCAAGGAGTATAAAATTTACTAAGGCAAGGATTGGAACAAGGATTACTACAAAGACTCAGACAAATCCAAAACAATATTTAGGGCAATATAAGGAAGGTATAAGCACACAAAATGTGAAAAGGAATAGGATGAAGATATTTGAACACACTGTGGACAATAGTTAGAACAAAGATTGTGAAAGATGTGGAAGATGAGGATTAGGAAAGGGATTTAAACAAGGGTAGGGTCAGGAATTTCCTGATGAGCGTCTCGTTTTTCATTTCTTTTTAGATACTTCCTCTCACTATTTTACACTAAAATCTCTCTTATTCTTTACTGTTTTAAGAAGTTTCACTTCTGTCACGTGTATGTTGCTACACGCGACGTTTTTTTAAGCTGATGTGTAGGATGGACGACAACTCGCATTGTCGCAATGGAAGATAATTTTGCTTTGGTGGTTGTGTTTCCTCACTTCTCCGAAGACTTCTAACAGTTCTCCGTTGCTCAAGTGGTACAATTGCGACTTGACCAGTTTGTCTGAAAAAAACTGGCAACGATTTGCTTGGATGTGCTCGTCCGTGAACAATTTTTGTCAGGTATTGCTCACTTTGAAAGACCCAAACCGATCGATCGCTGCTTTGTTTCGCCCTCACAATCTGTAGCGATGTCGTAGACGTGCTTCGAACCACAACCGCTGTATTTTTTCAACATTTTCATCAACCGTCAAGGGGTATCCAATAGGAACAAACCTTCCTGACGCCTCGTTGCTCATGTACGGGTATGGACACCACTACATTTAAAGCTTCTGTGTTTCTGTGTTTGTCTTTTGTCTTTGATTTGTTGTTGGGTTTTGTGTTGCTACATACGCCTTTGCTCTCAATTCTTATTCTCATCGCTCCCAGAGCGCTCTCTGCCCATAGCTGCTCATGTAAAATCGAATGTATACTAGTACCACTAATGTCCAAGGATGACTCCATCTCACGTTATATCACATACCGGTCTGCTTCGAACAGTTCAAGCACAGCATCGATATTTTCTGAAACAACAGATGTTCTTGGACGACCTTTACGAAATTCGTCTTGGAGAAAACGACGACCATGTTCGAACTGATTAAACCAACGTTTTACTATCACAGGGTGTTGTGCTTCATCACCTAAAGTTCAACTAAGTAGATCGATACATTCTTTTCTTATCAATCCACGTCGAAAATCGTAAAAAATTATCACACAAAAATATTCACGTGTTAATTCCATTTCTTTGTTGAAGTGCAACTTTCAAACCGCAGTAAACAAGACAATAAGCGCACATACGCCAAAACGTTGTTAGTACATTTATGCTAGAAAATGCCAAATTTTCGAATGAAATTATCGAAATTTATCTGGCAATGCTTAGTACTGCCGAGGCGCAAAACTTAAAAGCCCTGATCATTTATCAATTCCTTAAGTACTGAGGGGACGTTCGTTAGATATCGTTTTACTTTCTTATATATTTATACATTTGCGACTTTCAGGAATCATTGCAACAGGGCTAATTTTGAAAATTTTGCATTCAAATATTTCAAGAGAATTTCTTTTTTTTTCAGCAATTGACTGAAATATTTACGTTTCGTAGGTTTTGCTTCTCGAAAATATTTGACCATTTTTTCATACGATACGAAAAACAAAATACTTAAATCTTCTATCCGTAGATTGCTTTTTTTAACACGTTTCACCCATATGTAAACTATTCAAACTGAACCAGTTCTTATACACATTTAAAATACAATCAAGTCCATAAATTATTTTCTTATTACCAAAAACAGAAAAAAAATTAAAAGCTTTGCATTAATTTGTCGCTTCGACGCCATTACAACAGCTTAAACAATGTTGATGGGCTGAGCCAGAATAAGTTAAGCGTTCCCAGCTACCACCAGCAGAAATTTAAACGATGACGACAACAACAACAATTGTGTTGCTAGAGCAACAGCTTATGCAATACTAGCAATACATATCTCTAGAAGATACTCACTCACTTAGATACACTTAAGATACAGATACTTAGATATATTTAAGAAATTCAATTCTCCGTTGATGGCCAAACTGAAGGCGGCACAAGATACGCTGCACTACCGCTAACATGCGTCGCCGTCGTCACTTTATCTGACAACTAAAAGATACAAACAGTTCAAGTGCACAAAAATAAAAAAATCACACCAAGACAAATAACTATAAAATAAAAAATGACAAAACAAAAACAAAAAAAAAAAAACACAAAAAGCAAAAAAAAAAACAAAAACAATAAAAAATCACGATAAATCAAAACCTCAAAATTGCTGTTTGTAAGGAATGCAGTCAATTTATTGTTGCTACAGGTTTTTTTTTTTGCTTTATTTTTTGTTGTTTGCATTTTTTTCACATTTTCACCTCATTCTTATGATTTCATGTATTCATCAGTTACAGGTTAATAAAAGACAACGGAAATTGGCTACATAATCAAAACATGGTTTCACCAGCTTGACGATCGTGGTATGTGCGCTGGTTGTTTGTGCACTACTTGAGACAATAATAAAAAATTTGCAACAACGTCCAAGCGTTGTTAGTGACGCCCAACTGATCGATTTAGATGTTTTGAGTAGTTTGTGATGCGATTGGAAGATGGAACAGTAGTTTCATCTAAAGGCGCGACTGAGGTTGTCCTAAGAATGTGTTTTTAGGTAAGAAAATGCAATGAAGTGCCTTACTTCAAAAAAAAAAAAGCTAAGAAATTTCGTGTGACAACAATTTACCCATCTGAATAACACATTTTGTTCAATATTTCTGTCAACATTTACTTTATTACATTTTCTAAATCCTTCTTTGATAAATTAAGAAAAAAATGAAAAGGTCACTTAAGGCCGAGAGAGAAATTTTACCCAGACCCTCAGTCAATTTTGTTTTATATGATTTAAAATGTTTTTTAAACAAAAGACCGTGAACTTATTATTATGTTAGGGACTGTCTGATGGGTTGAGTAAAACTAGTAATTCTGACATTGAATACAGACACCGTAGATGTCCCCGCTACAAAGTTTATTAATTATAAAATGACGACTTTTTATGCTACCACGAAGAGTTGGAATGCGTTATTTTGTTTCAAAAACCCAAGAGTTTATTTTTTTTTTATTTTTTTTTTTTTTGACGTGACGAAGTTACGTTTTTTCGCACAGGTTTCCAAAAAAGTTGAAAAAGGCATTTTTTCAAAATTCTTCGGCGTTGCTTTGAATTGTTACCCACTGAGTATAAGAGCTATGATAAAAAAATGGTACGACCGTAAAGGTTAATTCTTTGACTTCATTATAAAAAAAAAAAAAATCAAAACGTCATCGGTGGAAGCTGCTTAAGTAACGCAACGGGAAATTGCTACATGGAATTATTACTCTCTGAGAATTAAAAATAGGATACACCAATAAAGCCCTGTTCCAAGCCCTTACAACAAAATTAAACAAAACTCGGCTTTTACTCGGTGAGTATATAAGCCAGAATAAATGTTTAAAAAGGCAAATAAGGAATTTTACTTGGCCTAACAACAAAAATAAAAAAAATTCGGACGTAGTCAAGTCATGAATATAGCAGCTTATGTAACAGAAATGTAATATCGTTTCATGGAATTATTACTCACTCAGGTGACGTGCTACGATCAATTTTGTTTTACGAGAGCATAGATGTGTTATTACGCCTCACAACTAAAATAAAAACAAAATTCTTATCGTCATGATTTCAGGCTGGCAACCATAATGCAGTAAAAATGCTACAACCATGAAAAAACGTTGCATGGAATTTTAACTCTGTGACTACTAGCGTAACGGTAAATTTTAAGGAACGAAAATGAAGGGGAGGTCTTCAAGCACATGAGGGGAGGTCTTCGAGCCTGACGTGACGCATATGCATCTCTTTTGTTAGGTTAATTGCATGCAGCTAAGGAAAAGTTAATGCACCAAGGAAAAGCACAACCAATGGAAAAGCAAATAAAAAACAAAGCAAAACCAACAGCACCAACATCAACATCAACATCAACATCAACATCAACATCAACATCAACATCAACATCAACATCAACATCAACATCAACATCAACATCAACATCAACATCAACATCAACATCAACATCAACATCAACATCAACATCAACATCAACATCAACATCAACATCAACATCAACATCAACATCAACATCAACATCAACATCAACATCAACATCAACATCAACATCAACATCAACATCAACATCAACATCAACATCAACATCAACATCAACACCAACATCATCAACATCAACATCAACATCAACATCAACATCAACATCAACATCAACATCAACATCAACATCAACATCAACATCAACATCAACATCAACATCAACATCAACATCAACATCAACATCAACATCAACATCAACATCAACATCAACATCAACATCAACATCAACATCAACATCAACATCAACATCAACATCAACATCAACATCAACATCAACATCAACATCAACATCAACATCAACATCAACATCAACATCAACATCAACATCAACATCAACATCAACATCAACATCAACATCAACATCAACATCAACATCAACATCAACATCAACATCAACATCAACATCAACATCAACATCAACATCAACATCAACATCAACATCAACATCAACATCAACATCAACATCAACATCAACATCAACATCAACATCAACATCAACATCAACATCAACATCAACATCAACATCAACATCAACATCAACATCAACATCAACATCAACATCAACATCAACATCAACATCAACATCAACATCAACATCAACATCAACATCAACATCAACATCAACATCAACATCAACATCAACATCAACATCAACATCAACATCAACATCAACATCAACATCAACATCAACATCAACATCAACATCAACATCAACATCAACATCAACATCAAAATCAAAATCAACATCAACATCAACATCAACATCAACATCAACATCAACATCAACATCAACATCAACATCATCAACAACAACAACAACAACAACAACAACAACAACAACAACAACAACAACAAAAACAACAACAACAACCATAAGAAACGTCAATACTTACGGGTGTGTCCACGACACAGCCAACTCTGTTTTTTTTATCGAAAACACTAAATTCCGAAATTTAAAATATGTTCACAAGAAAATAGTGGCGGCCGTGGCACAGTGGGTAGAGAGCGTGACCCATACGCCAGAGAATCCTGGTTCAATTCCGTCTGACACAGAAAGTTTTTTCAATTGAATTAATTTTTCTGTTCGGCCGTCACCTATCTGCATACAATGGCAAACCTCAGAGAGTAAATAATGCCATGCAAAGCTTCTTGAGAGCATGCACATTAGCAGTTCGGAGTCGGCATAAAACTAGTAGGTCCTGTTCTTGATCAATTGTGTACAAACATTTAATAACACGCACAACACAATTTGATCATAAGAATTTCGGTCAAAGTCCTTTCAAGGGCTGAAATGTCCAGTTTATTTATTATATTTATTACTAGCTTTTCCCGGCGCGCGTTGCTGCACCCTGCAACTATATGGGAACATAATAGGTGTATTCGAAACTTTTCTTAGACTCATAGTTTGACACCACTGTTATTTTCCACTGCCCGTTACAGTTTCCCAGTAGCAGGAGATCACCAAAAAGAAACTCCATTTTGAGTTTATATGTAAGTATTGCTACTTTTACTTTCAAAGCTATTCGATAATACAAATTTTAACTGTGTGGGCGGAGCCACACCCTCTTATATAATGCTCATCCCAGTTTTCTAGTAGATGGACATTACCCAGTTTTAGTACAGTTGCCGACAGTAAGCATACAGACTAAATTACCAAAATGTAGCCCAATCGACGAAAACCGTAGGAAATATAGCATTTTTATTGATTTGTGGGCGGTAAAAGGGGGTGTGACAGAAATTTAAGCCATCTCGTACTTGAGAAAAATGTTCTGCCAAAAATTTCAGCTCTATCGGCTCAGTCATTTTGAAATTTCCAGCCAGACAGCGTTTTGCTTTTTGTATTTATATTTTGGATAAAGATTATAGGCTATAACTTTTGATTGGTAAGAGATACTTAAATAATTTTTTCTAATAAATCAATTTTTTAGCTTGTATATTTTTTAAAAAATATAAAACCACAATGTTGGAAAAAAAAATTTTGTTCGAAAAAATTGAATCACAAAAATGGTTTTTAATTTTTGCGTAAAATTTAAATAACTTTTGCTTATAAATGTTATAGTTTTTAAATAGAGTTGAAGATTTCGCGAGATTGAATTTAAATTATTTTTACAACAAAAACAAATTTTGAGCCTTTTTTTGAGGGAAAACTCTAAAATTTCAGACCTTTTTTGAAAAAAAAATTTAAAATATATATACTCAACTAACGGTATTTTTGCAATAAGCTTTTCATAGTATTTTGATGAAGCTTTAAGACAAAAAAAAATTTAACACAATATATAAAAAACAGCGGAGATATTTGAATCGAAAGTCACAAAATTGAATATCTGATTGTTTTTTTCGTAATTTTGGGTACGATGTTGCATTAAATATATCGTTGTAGTAAAATTTTTCATAGTTTTCAAGATGTGTTCATGTTTTTGATATCAAAATAACGGAAATTTTTTTAATTTTACTAAATTTAAGAAATATTTTATATTTTGTAAATATTTGCACATGTAACCTAAGAAAACAACTAAAAATATGCGATTTTGTAAAAAATTTGTACTACAGCACCATCTGGTGTCCAAGGTGGTTCAAAGAAGATAGTGTTAAAAAACTCATCGTATCTGAAAACTACCATATACCAATTTTTATTCTAATCGCATGAGCGGTTTGGGAGTTTTAGGTGGTTTTGTAAAAAATGTGTACTATAGCGCCCTCTGGTGTTCAAGATAGGTCAAAAACGATAGCAGTAGTACACTCAACGTACACGAAACCCACTGTATACCACTTTTCATTCTAATCGCATTAGTAGTTTATGAGTTTTAGGCAGTTTTGTAAAAAATTTGTACTACAGCGCCCTCTGGTGTTCAAGGTGGATCAAAATTGATAGCCCACAAACACGCACCGTACCAAAAAACTTCTATACACAAATTTTCATGCTAATCGGATGAGTAGTTTAGGAGTCTATTGCGGCCTTACAAACATAAGCTCCTTTTTTATATATATAGATTATATTTATTTATATTTTTTATTTATTCACAAGAAAGTATCGTTTACTGCTCTTAAGATTTGTTTTTTCATTAAAACATTGATGGATGTTCAAATATTGTATGATTTTCTTTTTGACACAGCTGCTTGCAATTTAATTGGCAGTTCCAATCATGAACTTTAACAGATCTTACAAATCACAGCTTGTCCTCCGAAGGTTTTTTTGTGTTTGTTTTTTTTTTTTTTTGTTCTTTCAAGGGAAACATTTTCAATATTGAGTGTGCATAATTTTTTTTGCATAATTTCACTCTTCGCCAAATTTTTCTGAAATTGCAAGTAATAACACCTATCCGTCGACAGAGAAATCTATATAGAATCACGAAATTGGTGATGAGATTCCTTCTTTGATAACAGATGATATGTGTATGTTTTAATATTTCCAATTTTTGTACTTTAAAGGTATCAAAAATAGCAACTTTCTACCTTCGTGAGTAGGAGCAATAAATGACCTCGAATCAAAATCTTTGCTTTCTCAAATGTTACTTATATTGACGATATAATCAAGTCTTGGTAAACGTTTTATATGTTATTTGCAGATTGCTATGGATTTCAAATTGAGGATAGTATTTTGTTTTTTTTTTCAAAAAAAGAATAACAATTTTTATGTTCCATTAACATGATGATTTTGAAGCACAGGAAATGTACTAGAGAAAAAAACTCATCTTATTATACATATATTGACTATGAATCACTCTAGTTTGCTTTGAAGTGTGTTACCTTTTTTTCATCTAGTTTAAAGCAAAAAACAAAAAAAAAAAATGTATACATCACTTAAAGCCAAAGTCTTGTTTCTTAAAAATATTTGAATAGTTTTGTCAAGTGGTTTATTTAAATTAATACTCACAATATGAAGAACCAATTTCCGGCACATTCATTAAACTCAATTGAATGTTATCTTGCCTGTTGCTACATGAGTTTTATTCAACATGATAATACAATATCATGTGATGGTAATGATCATATCATCTTCAAAACTATTGATATAAATATTGTCTATTTTTCAAATTTGCAAATAATCCGAAAATAAAATAAATTTTTTTTATTTATACTGACCTTCAATTTGATTTGGAATTGAAAACAATAAAAAAGTTATTAATTTAAATTTAAAAAATAAAATAATCCGTATTTATGGTATGTTACTAAAAATACCTGAGACTGCCTGAGAAAAAGAAGAGAAAAAAAACAATTAGTCTTCCAGCTTTTCTGAGATAAAATAAACAGACCAGCAGGTTCGAGTCTTAAGTCTTTTGTTTTTAACCGCACATTTAGCAAAACCTGTAGCAAGCAGATTAAAAATAACAAAACCTCTCTAAGAATTTATTAAAAAATCAAAGATAGACAAATTAGAAAACAACAACAACAGCAAAAACAAACAAGAAAAAACAACAACCATAGTTAAACTACTAGCAGCTATCTGCGCAGTTAATTTGCAGCGCAGAAATAGCTTTTAAATTGCAAAGTGTGATTGACATATGACAAATGTCAAAATTAACACAGCAGAAAAAAAGAGAGAAACCATGAAGTAAGATATCTATAAAAAAACACAACAGTCAAATACACTCAAGTGGAAGCCGTCAAGTCGTCAAACGATAGCTCATCACAAGCAACAATAAAAGTCTTTGACAGAATGTTTTCATTGACAGCAGTGCTTGTACTTGGCGCAAAAACCAAATAAGCCTTGCTTAGTTTTTTTTTTAGTTTTTGTTTTTGATATTGTGTTTATTTTTTTTTTTATTTATTTTTATTTTGACACTTTGAAACATTCTCTTGCTGCGTGCTTATCAATTAAATTAAACATTCATTTATGCAGCCTGCATAAGTTTCTGGCTTCACATGTCCCTTTTAAAGTAGCGAGATGTATTGTGTGGAATGCGCAAGTTTTAGATTTTAAACTTAAAAGCTTTCTTAATCTCATCAAAATGTACTCAAACTGCCATTGAGTGAAGCAGTTGTGTTTCTTTCTAGCTGAACTCAAGCTCACTTCAAACTATTTGAAATTCTAATGTATAATTACAACAAAAACCCAGTTGAAAAAGCTGAAAAACCGGTAAATTTGTAAATTTATTTACAACTTAAGATATCTAAAGCAAGCTTGCTTGGGCTCATGTTGGTATTAGTTAAAATTCTTGTTAACAATCAGAGCACGCTCATGAGCGCCGGAGAGCTTATAACAAATACAAAGCAAAAGTTTTAGCCAACAAACTTATAGAGCATCATTGAGAGTAAATTCAGCTAAGAGAATAATCAACAAATTTTGTCATTTCGATTGAGTCAATTCATAAAAAAAAATAACACTTAGACTATTAGAACTAAGAACTCTTCAAAAAGCAAATATTTTTAAAAATTGTTTTTTTATTTGAAGGTTCCATTTTTTTTGACAAGGATTAAACCGTCAGACTGTGGTTAGATCTGGTCACTCTTTTATGAATAATGCTCAGTTTGATTTGTCATTTTATGATGACTAGACTAGCGCTAGAACAAAACTTTTTCGATGGGCTGAAAATTAATCCAGTGTTAAAACGCAATATTGTGTTCAGTGATGAGGCTAATTTTTGGCTTCATTTTTGGCTTTTTGGAATGTCAATAAACCGCATTTGAAGCAGAGAACGAAAATAAACAAAAACGAATCGTTCTATTTTGTTACGTTCTGATCTTTCAAGCGAACGTAACAAAAACGATTCAAACAACAAAAGAACGATTGGGTGTCTGTTTTGTTTTTCGTTTTCTGTTACTAGCGAAACCATAAACAAGACGAAATGATTGAGCGACGAAGAGACACAAATGAAACCGAAACAACGATTCGTTAAATGACTTTTTTATTGTTGTTTTTTTATTCCCTACACCTGAACAGGGGAGCTTTAAGGAAGGACCGGAGAGGGTTAATAAGTATGACTGACCCCCATTATTTTTGCTAAAGGAACAATTTTTCCTTTGACACCTATTCTCTCCGACCACTTCTTGGGGGGGTTCCCATACAAATTTTATGATTTTTGTATATTTTTTCCATACACCTGAACAGATGGCCTTTAAGGGAGTACCGGAGAGGGTTAATATTTATGACTGACCCCCATTACTTTAGCAAACGGAACATTTTTGCTTTTGACACCTATTCCCTCCAACCACTCCTTAGGGCACTCCCATACAAATTTTATGATTTTTGTATAATTTTTCCATACACCTTAACAGATGGCATTTAAGGGAGTACCGAAGAAGGTTAATATGTATGACCGACTCCCATTACTTTTGTAAAAGGAACATTTTTGTCTTTGACACCGATTCCCTCCAACCACTCCTTAGGGGGGCTCCGATACAAATTTTATGATTTTTGTATATTTTTTCCATACACCTGAACATATTGCCTTTAAAGGAGTACCGGAGAAGGTTAACATGTATGACCGACCTCCATTACTTTTGCAAAAGAAACATTTTTTCTTTTGACACCTATTCTCTCCGACCACTCCTTAGGGTGGCTCCCATACAAATTTTATGATTTTTGTATATTTTTTCCATACACCTGCACAGATGACCTTTAAGGGAGTACCGGAGAAGGTTCATATGTATGATCGACCCCCATTACTTTTGCAAAAGGAACATTTTTGCTTTGACACCTATTCTCTCCGACCACTCCATAGGGGGGTTCCTATACAAATTTTATGATTTTTGTATATTTTTTCCATACACCTGAACAGATGGCCTTTAAGGGAGTACCGGTGAGGGTTAATATGTATGACCGACCCCCATTACTTTTGCAAAAGTACCATTTTTGCTTTGACATCTATTCTCTCCGACCACGCCATGGGGGGGTTCTCATACAAATTTTATGATTTTTGTATATTTGCTATAGAGTCAGGATTGCTAATTATTTCATGCCCAACTTAAATGGGATGTTAAATGAAGACATGTGTTTTCAACGGGATGGTGCCACATGCCAAACAGCCCGTTAAAAAATTTACTTACCGAAGAAAAAATTTGGCTGACGCGTGAATTCTCGAAATGGACCAATCAATTGGCAACCAAGATCGTGTGACTTCAAGTCTTTGCATTATTTTGTCAAAAATAACGAGAAGTCATTGATTTATGCGAACTAACCAACAATTAAGGACGCCTTGAAAGACAGCATTGTGGGAATCATTGTCGAGATTCAGCCTCAAATGCTTGAAAAAGTGATCGAAAATTCTTCTAGGACTTCCAGAATGCACCACAACGGAAATAATTATTTAAGAACAAAACGCTAAATTTTTTTTTAAAAAATCCAAATTTCAGTTCGAAATAATGTAATCTCAGTATTTTATTTCAATACAAAGTATTCTATACCTCTCATTTTAAAACGCTGTAAATAATGTTTATTTAATTTTTAAAAGTAAAACTTTGACAAGGAAAATAATTTAATGATATAATTGCCTTTAATAAAACTAGTATCGCCTTCGACCATTTAAAAATTAATTTTTGTTTTTTATTTTGTGTTTTTGTATTTTTATTGAAAACATTTTTTTTTTCTTCACTTATGTGTGAATGTAACCCACTTATGTGTGAATACGCACCCCCAGCAGGAAATCACAAAATAGTACCTCCATTCTGCGTTTCCATGTTCTATGACTTACTTTCAAAGCTATTCGATATCAAAAATTTGGCTTATACATATATGTGGAGCCACACCCCTTTTTCCAATGCCCTTTCCAGTACCCTACTTCCTATACTCTACTTTCTGGTAGAAAGAAATCACGAAATGGGAACTCCATATTGAGTTTCAGTGTTATACGGGATACGGGAAGCTATTCGATATAAAAACCTTGAATTGTATGGGTGGTGCCACGCCCCCTTGGCTAATGCTCGTTCAATTTTTCCAGTCGAAGAACACAACTATATAGGAAGTTCCTACCAAGTTTCATTGAATTGTGACCTATAGTTCGAATGTTTTACCGAAAATTTGGCCTACTGAAAAGTGCCACGCCCCTATTTCAATGCCCATAAAATGTAACCAGTACGTGTGATTTGAGGTCGAATACCGATTTTCGAGGCTGTGTGACCTATAACTCTAAAGTTATTCGATATTCGATATAACAAATTTGCGTTGTTTGGGATGTGCCACACCCATAATATATATTCGGTGCACTCCTTCTCCCTACTTTTATTAATCTAAAACAAAAATTATCAAAATCGGTTGAGAAACACGGGAGAAAATTGTTCTCAACTGTTCTGCCTACGCCTATTTATACTTTAAAGCAAGTTTCTATCTTAAGTCTTTTGTTTTGTTAATAAAATGTTGATCAATACGTAACATTGCTCCTCACAACTTCAACTTTTTTATATATTTTTTAAACACATAAAAAGCAAAAACATATAAAACAGTCATTAAAAATCTCATCGGTGTAAAGTAACACTTCATCTTGGGTTGTTGGTGCTTCGATGTCTTCATTTGTTTTTTTTTTTTTTTTTTTTTTACAGTTTTTAAACATTTTATATATTTTAAGAAAAACTAAAAACTTTATAGCTCATAAAAAAAAAATTATTTAAGATAAATATATTTTGAAAATATTTACTTAAAAGCCATATATAAACGAAAAGATATAAAAAAGTGCAATTAATTTTTCATTACTATTTGTTTAATAATATTTGCTTGATCTTCTATTTTTTTTTTTATCTCATTTAAAAAAATAGTCTCTTTGTCTCAGTTACGAGAATTGGAATGAATCTTTTTCAACACACATTATATGAGCCGTGCAAATGCCAATGAAAAACAGTGCAAAGAAGAGAACAATTTTACTCCCTGATGAGTCATTGGAACTTCTCAAGGAGTTTCTGAGGACTTCTTGGCCAAAAACCTAAGTTCTATGACGAGTGGGTTCCACTGAGGGAAAATTGGGAACAATTTAGGTCAATGGAACCATTTAACTTTCAACAAACTCTACCATGAACCCACAGAATCAAAAAAAAAAAAAAAATCAACTGTTCCATGAAACTTTTTGATAATAAAACTATATTATTCTATGACGAAAAGAATGTATAGTCTATGGGAACGTTTTTAACATTATGGTCTCCTACGTCAGAATCGAATATTCTATGACAAAAAAGTTTCACATTTAGACTCTACGGAACTTGTCCATTTTTGTTCGAAGAGGGAACAAAATTCTAAAATTTCCATGACTTAACTAGTTCCATAGATAATATTAGTGGAATATGTTTGTTAAGGAACTATCAAATTGGGTTCAAGTAGCCTATAAAATTCAAAAGCTTTCAATTTCTCTAACAAATTGCATAAAAATTTCTAATGGTACCTACACCGAGGGAAAAAATGTCGTAAAAACAAAGAAAATCCACTTTGTCCCAAAGACTTTTATTGGTTAAATTGTGCCCAAAGATGAAAATTTGTTACGGCAAAAGCACAAAGGTTGTTAAATTTACATGAAAAATGTACTTAAAATCAAAGGCTCAAGGTCTTGTGGCAAAGACTCAAAATTAAAAATTTGATTTCCTTATAACTATCTTTCTATGTCCGCATTTTCTTTCTATAACCCACCCCTGCCTTCTCATTCCTCCTCTTATGATAAAAACTAGTGTTGATGCCCTTTATAGGACATATTGCCCATATTGTAAATGCGTACTATAAGAGTATGTTTTTAAGAAAAATATGATTATGTTGAAAAATTCTTTAAAATTAAAGACTTTGTCTTCGAAACAATGATCCTTATCTTCTTCATCTTATCAGTGTATTGTTCAAATAATCTTGATATTTATTTAAAGAGCCCAGAAACCCAACAAAATTTCCAATGACTAAGCAAGTTCCGAAAAAACTCTTGGTGGCACCTATTAGCCATAAATTCATCAGGTTCCCATAGAACCTATAAAAGTTCCTATGACTATATGTCATTTGAGCGTCTACGACCGGACTTTTTCATGCCACGATTATTATAGTAGAAATTTAAATATGATTATATTTAACCTCCCCCCCCCCCTTTCCCATTCCATACTTCCAATCGACCTTTATATTTGGTACGAACAGGGTGAGCCATATTTTATGTTGATATATAAACATTGAATAACTTTGACCTTTATCAATTGATTGACTTAAGTAGACAGTTTTTTTAATACGTTAACTGCCATGAGACACATACGGTGTGCCTCAATAAAATGTCCACGTAGTCTCTGAGGCACAGCATATGTGCCTCAGCATTTGATTACACATTATAGTTCATGGTTTAAAATTAGTACCTCGAAATGCAAATCTGTAAACGTAGTTCAATTCCGCATAGCCTGGCATACCTAAACCTATCTTTAGCGCATCATTTTTATACCCCCACGATTAAAAAAACCCCCTTTACTGGGTTTTTAATTTGAAAAACTTTAATTTTGTCACTCCGTTTGTAACGCCCATAAGGAAGCGTGGTAGGTATTGAAAGTGTATATATTCTTGATCAGCATCATCACCCGAGTCGATTTAGCCATGTCTATCTGTCCGTCATCCACAGTAAACATACAGTAAACGTATACATTAGGCCGTGAGGTACATATGTTGTGCCTCAATAAAATATTTCAAAATTCACAGAAATATAAAAAAAAACATTTTCTGATATTTTGTTCGGATTTTCTGATACCAAAATACACTAAATCTGTAAAAAAAAAAAAATGGCCCGGAGGACCCGATATTTTTTTTTTTTTGTATGGTAACAGTTAAAGAGTAAAATGTCAACTCAATATAATTCAATCACCTGAATCATTGCTATACTGCCCGAGATGGTCGCAAAATTTATGGAAAATGCAGCAAAACGGTCACATTTTATAACCACAACATATAACCCAATATTAGGGTTTTGGGTCAAGACATTCATAAAAAAATTTACTTCGATTAAAGTTAATTTTCATCATCAAACAATGCGAGGGTTGACTTTTAAGTCTTGCGCCTAGCAATGAAAAAAAAGTGGTTAAGTTGGTACCTATGAAACCAGGATATTGAAAGCCTCAATGGCATGTCCTGTTGTAGAAAAACGATCGCCACGCAGAAAAAAATTATTTAAATAAAAACTACATTTCTAATATAACAAGTCCAAGTTCAATACCAAGTCCCTTGACTATATTGTCAATGGCAATACTGTCATGATAGAAATTTCCTCGTTTGGGTTTCTGAATGCTTCAATTTTAATGTTATCGAAATTATCAAGACTTACGAGTTTTTTGTTGAAAATTATCCTTTCTTTGCCTATCTATGATGAATTATTTAGAAATTATTTGTTAGCAATTAAAAATTTTAATATGGTAGTGAACAAATGCTTTCTTAACAAAGAAATTAAAATTAAAAAATTGATTGACATTTAAAAAAAAAGCGCTGTACACACTGAGAAAAAATACCGACCGAAAAGAAGCGACAGGGAATTCCCCGTTCCGTTCGATAGATGCTAAGGCCCTGCATGAGTGCGTTTGAAACCATGAGTGTGTTTCAGAATAACTATAACTCCTCTACAATGTATTTCTTTTCGCAAAGAAAACAAATGAGAGACTGTGGCGGATACAAACAAATGCGTGGAAAACAAAACCGTACAAACACAGTGTTGCGCCAACCTTATGATGGTTTTTTTAATTTTAGATTTTTTTTACTTCACAATATCGTTCAATGTTTTCAATGGGGGCTGGGGCCCCATGTATCCACGAGGTCCTTCAGTTTTGGGCTACAGCCCAAAAAGTCCTTAAGTAGATCCACCCCTGCTTGTACCATTCAATATTAACAGTTCTCCGTTGCTCAAGTAGTATAGTTACGATCTGACCGATTTTTCTAAAAAAAACTAGCAACCATTTGCTTGGATGTGCTCTGTTCGCAGACAATTTTTGACAATTTTGTTTTGCTTGCTCACTTTGAAAAACCCAAAGAGCGGATTGCTGTTTTGTTTCGGGATCATAAGCATAGATATATTATTCGCCACCTGTGGTGATATCGTAAACGTGTTTCGAATCACTCCCGCTGTATTTTTTCAGCATTTCCTTGCACCAATCGACACGAGGTTTTATTTTTTGAGCAAATGCTTTTCTAACGCCTAAATACTCATGTAAAATCGAATATGTGCTAGTACCACTAACGTCCAAGGATGACACCATCTCACAATGCCAGTCTGCATCCAACAGTTCACGCACAGCATCGATATTTTTTGCCACAACAGTCGTTCTTGGATGTGTTTCACGAAATTTGTCTTAGAGAGAACGGCGACCACGCTCCAACTTATTAAACCATATTTTTACAGTCGCTGGGTGTGGTGCATCATCACCAAAAGTCGAACTAAATTGATAGATGCATTTTTTTCTGTCAATCCATATCGAAAATCGTAAAAAATCATCACCCGAAAATGTTCACGTGTTAAGTCATTTTGCCGAGGTGCAAGACTTAAAAGGCAGCCCTCGTATCATTTTTGTTATCATCATCACAAATAAAAATGTCAGTGCCCAAAGATTCAACTCTGGTACTCGTAAATATATGTTTTTTGATCCGGTGAATCCGAATTTGCTGTCAGAATTTAAGTATTACAGGACATTTTACCTCGATTAGAAGTGTGAGCCAATCCTATTATTGAAACAATACCCACTTAAATTAAATTCCGACATTATAAAATCAGACTTCAGCGAGTCAAAATACATAAGGAGGCGAGTCTCTGTCCTTTGGGTTTGCAATTATTCGTTTTGTGTGGCTGTGTTATTTGAATATCTGTGTATTCTGTGTAAGTATAATATCATTTTATGAAATTTGAGAAAAATTTTTAAAATTTGTCTACTAATATAACACCATTTAAATGAATATTCGTGATAAAAAAGTTGACAAAGTTTTTTTTTTTTAAGTGCTAAATTTGAGTTATGATCGTGTTGCACAAAATGAACAATCTGGAATATTGCCAGTCAATTCACATTTTAATATCGTTTATCATTTGATGGACTTTCATTGGAATACCCAGACAAATCTGGAAATACTGTGTGGAAATACTAAAAACTTCATTTCTTGATTTGGTTTCGGCTTCTTCTCGGTACTTCTTTTAAAATAAAAACAATAGAAAATGAGCCTTATCATCGATACCAAGTTCCTTTGAAGGAAATCCCTTAACAATAGAAAAAATAGCGTGCTACTTTTATGATTATTGGAAAGTCATGCAAGCGAACAGGTAGCTCTTTAACCATTTAAGCCTGTTTTCGAATTTCCATTTTTGAGAGCAACCTTTATTTTATAGCTACGCAATGCACTCTAAGTACGAAGGTGTGCAGAAGGTAATAAGAGCTAACTTAAGACAAGAGAAAAAATAAAGCGAAATTTTGAGATAAGCAGAGAAAAAAATTATGTAGGGCGAAAATGCATGACTCATCGACGTGAGCAGTAAGAAACAGTGGCGTTCAACGATGTAAGTTTTTATCTTAGGGCTACAAGAAATTAATTAAATAAAATAGCTCCGATTTAAAAAAAAAATATATATATTATGCAGAAACAAGAATGGTAGCAAAAATAGATTGCGCAGATCGTAAAAATAATTTTCAACGATCTGCGCATCTACGTCACGATAGACTTACGATATGAGCTTCCGATATGGCTTTCTATCAAGTCTTGTTCAGAGTGTGAACAAATATGAAACAGTGCCAAAAGATTCAAGAAACAAACTTGGTCAAGCGTGACGTCATGATCGTCAAAAATACTTCGTAGCTAGAAATGTCAAAATGAAAAGTAAACAACATAACGTAGCTGCGCAATGCGTAATCTATTTTTCTGTCATTCTTGAAGCAGAAATCATTTAAAAAGTTCATAAACATAAACTTTTTGAGGTTCCGAACAGTGGGATTTTTTTTGACGTGACGAAGTTACGTTATACTCCTCTAGTTTCCAAAAAAGTTAAAAAATGAATTTTTTAAAAATTCATCTGCGTTTCATTGAATTGTTACTCGCTGGGTATAAGAGCTATGATTAAAAATATAGTATGACCGTAAAGGTTAATTCTTTGTCTATATTAAAAAAACAAAAAAAAAATTTAATACGGCACAGGAACGTAGTGGGAGCTGCTTAAGCAACGCAACTGAAAATTTGTTACATGGAATTATTACTCGCTGAGTATTAGTGCTAGGATTAAAAATACGATACGCCAATAAAGGCCTATTAGAAGCCCTCACAACAAAATTAGACAGAAAATTTCTGACATCATAAGGACGCTGAGAGAGCCGCTCAAAGATCGATAACGCAACATTCATGCAGCGGCGTTGCATTGAATTTTTACTCAATGAGTATATAACCTACGATAAAAGTGTAAAAAGGAAAATAAAGTTTTTATACATGGCTTAACGACAGAAATAAAAAAAAAATTCCGGCGTCGTCAGGTCGTGAATATAGCAGCTTATGTAACAGAAACGTAATATCGTTTCATGGAATTATTACTCACTCAGGAGGAGTGCTACAGTAAATTTTGTTTAACGACAGCAGGGATGTGTTATTACGCTTCACAACTAAATAACAAAAAAAATTTTGTTGTCATGATTTCAGGGATGCAATCACATAATGTAGTAAAAATGCTACAGCCATGAAAAAACGTTGCATGGATTTTTAACTCTGTGTCTACTGGTGCAACGGTAAATTTTAAGGAACGAAAACAAAGGTGAGGTCTTCGGGCATATGACAAAAATAAAAAAAAAATTTGACGGCGTGTCAAAAACCCCCAGGGAACCGCCTAATGTAACGCATATGCATCACTTTTGCTGGATTAATTGAAATTAGAGCTCAACCAATGGGGAAGCAAAAAAAAAGCTAAACGAAAAGCACCAACTCCAAATCCAACAACATCTCCAACACCAATACCAACACCAATACCAACACCAACACCAACACCAACACCAACACCAACACCAACACCAACACCAACACCAACACCAACACCAACACCAACACCAACACCAACACCAACACCAACACCAACACCAACACCAACACCAACATCAACATCAACATCAACATCAACATAACCATTAACATCAACATCAATATCAACATCAACATAACCATTAACATCAACGTCAACATCAGCATCAACATCAACATCAACATCAACATCAACATCAACATCAACATCAACATCAACATCAACATCAACATCAACATCAACATCAACATCAACATCAACATCAACATCAACATCAACATCAACATCAACATCAACATCAACATCAACATCAACATCAACATCAACATCAACATCAACATCAACATCAACATCAACATCAACATCAACATCAACATCAACATCAACATCAACATCAACATCAACATCAACATCAACATCAACATCAACATCAACATCAACATCAACATCAACATCAACATCAACATCAACATCAACATCAACATCTACATCAACATCAACATCAACATCAACATCAACATCAACATCAACATCAACATCAACATCAACATCAACATCAACATCAACATCAACATCAACATCAACATCAACATCAACATCAACATCAACATCAACATCAACATCAACATCAACATCAACATCAACATCAACATCAACATCAACATCAACATCAACATCAACATCAACATAAAAAACAACAACTACAACAACAACAACAACAACAACAACAAAAATTTAGTTAGTTACGATTTCACTGCTCACAAACAACAAAATAACACAATGAAACTGGAAAAGGACAATGACATGAATTTGGATATGGATTAGGACAAAAACTAAGACACACCTTTTTAAACCAGGAAAGGGATTCGGTATATTTGATTAAGTCAAAAATTTGGTCATGGATTAGAACAAGAGTTTGGACATGAAATAGGAGTAAAGAAACACCGTCACGTCAAAACTTACGGGTGTGTCCACGACACAGCCAACGCTCTTTTTCTCCATGCATTCAATCTGGCTTGATGTACAGTTTTGTATTTTTTTTTTATATATAAAAAATAGTTTTTATGGTCTTTTGAATCAGAAAGTAGTTAACTGGTCAATTAATAAGGCTTTGAATGTGAACAATATTTTCAGTAACAAAGACAGAACCGCAAAAACTACAAAACTGGATCAATGTATGCCATAAAGTATGAGTTGGAAAAAAAATATCAATTATTGGTTGCCCTGATACTGTCCCATTTTTGCAATTTAAGCTAATTTAATTTTCTTATTTTGTGATAAGTAATTAAGACTAATATATGAGGACATTGTGGTGGCAGTGGCCGAGTGCGTTAAAGCGCGTGATCCACTCGGCGCATATTTTCGAGCCAAGAGGTCCGAGGTTCGAATCCTCCATCAGACAGAGAACATTTTTTCAACTGAAATTAATTTTTCTGATCGGTCGTCACCTCTCTGCAGACAATGGCAAACCTCAAAGAGTAAATAATGCCATGTAAAGCTTCTTGAGAACATGCACATTAGCCGTTCGGAGTCGGCATTAATATGGTTGAATTAATAAGGTCGTCGCAAGGGTGAGAGCGAGTGCTCATAAATATCAAATCGAAATTGACAGCTCATACAAAATCTTAAAAGCGAAAATTGATAACATGTAAGTTGTTGATGCTTTTCATTGATTTTCACATGGTGTAATAATAATAAAGTGTTAGTGAGCTTTTAACCACACCAAGAAGGCCTATATTACACGATGTCCGTTTGTCCGACCGTTGTTGTTGCTTTCAATGTGAAACTGTCAAAAACAGTGAGAGTGAGAGCGGATGCAATAACAAAATCGATCGTCTGCCCTAGCGTACGCCGGACCATGGTATAATAATACAAGGTAGCATTGACAGTTGCTTGGGAAAACATATTCTGTCAAAAAATATACTCAAAAAGAGAGCGTTCGCTGGTCGGCCATTGTTAATAAATGAAAACACAAACAACAAACGAATTTTCTGCCAGCATCAAGCCACAGGCATCAATCCACCGCTGGCGACGAGTTTCGTTATTAGGCACTGAAAAAAATTTAACATCACGGACTGAAAAACTTTTCGCACAAATTACACAAGATCTTTTTATCACTTTCATGATTTTAAATGTTTATTTCTTTATGATTTGTTTATTTAAACGCACAATATTCTTATTAATTTTTTATGTTTGTTTTTGTCACTTGCTTTAATTTTCGCTTCGTTTCGCAAACAGCTGTGTTTGACAGTTTATGTTTTCCTGTTGAAGAGAAAATAAGCAGTTGTCAATGCTACCATGTATTATTATACCATGCGCCGGACAAACGGACATCGTGTAATATGGGCCGAATAGCTTTCTTTCTGTCAAAAAATTGAGAGCGAAAGAGAGGAACTGTTGATAGTGGTCAAATTTTATTATTTGTTTGAGTTGCTAGATGATGATGTGTTATAGTTTTATAGGTTGTTGTGTGAATTAAGTTTGCCATTTTATCAAAAACATGCGCTGGAAGGTGCCACCGACATGAAGCTTTGGCCAGCATGCAAATTGTCTTGCATTCACATCGTCTGCATTTAGAACATATCGAATGCCATGAATGAATGTTCAATGCCTCAACTCTCAACTGATAATAGCCATCAAAAGAAGTGGACATGACATTGAGTTTCCATCGACTGCACGTTAGCTGATTTATTTTCATTCCAATTCACCATCAGCTGTTTTTGACAGGAGCGGAGCGAAGTAAATGATCATTTTGAGAGAGAAGTGTCACAGAAGTGTCAACTCACTAACACCTCATTATTATTACACCATGGATTTTGACAATTGTAGAGAAGATTGTACTGAGAAGAGAGTACGATCAGCCTCGAGACAACCTTATTAATTCAACCATGGGCATAAAAATAGTAGGTCCAGTTCTCGATCAATTGTGTTCAGACATTTAATAACACGCACAACACAATTTGATCATAAGAAGTTCGGTCAAAGTCCTTTTAAGAGCTGAAATGGCCAGTTTATTTTTATATTATTTTCATATTAGGACTTTTAACAAAAAATATTTTATTTGAAATTTGAGTTTTTTTTTAATAATAATTGAATAAAAATATATCAAAATATTTTCAATCAAAAAATTAAGCTCATAAATTAACGAAAAGATCTTTTAGCACTTCAACTGAGAAGATAAACTCTCTTGCTTGTTCGTTCTCTCTCTTTCTCTCTCTCCTCTCCTTTTCGCTCTCTCTCCTTCTTTGTTTTAAGCCACTTTTTACAGCTTATACGATGCACTCACAAAGACCAAGACAGAATACTCGCTCGTTTGAGTATGAATAGCGTGTAGAAAAGCATAGAAGCAACAGATTGAATGAGTGAATATTAAAAACAACAAAAACAGCTTGAGCCATAGTCAATACGTTCAAGTTGTAAGCAGTTGAAAATTCCACGTAGTCGCCTGTCGAGGTATTCTTAAGTGTACCTGCGTCGCGTAAACAACGGGCTCAAACGACTATAACGCGTTATTCGCAAGATTAAAAAAAAAACACAAAAACTACAGATACTGAGATACATAAGAAAACAACAACTGTTGAGTGCAGCAAAAAGTGAAGCGAATTTTTGCAAATTATACCAAATTCTTTAGAAAAAAAAATAATAATTTGAGATATATTTTCTAAAAAGCGAAAAAAAAAGAAGTGAAACCGAATCGAATACTATATGTGTATATAGCGCTATATACAAATTTACATATATGTATGTATGTGTTAGCAAGAAAGAGCTTGGAATTTTTGCCAAGCCAGGAAACGTGATTCGCGTGTCCGAACAACAAACATGAACCGAGGAAGGGAACTCGCTTCCGCCATATTTATTTTGCAACTTTATTGCAACAACAACAACGACAACAAACACAACGAAGGCGACGACGACGACGACGTCTAGTGTCTACAGTGGATACAGATACAGATATTTCTGTTTCTTCGTTGAGTACCCTATTTTTCTCTGGATTTATTGTGAAATGTCAAGAGGTGTTAAAAAGTTAATCAAATAAAATCTAATTTAAAGAAAGTAGTGGCCTAAAAATTGTTAAGAGTTAAACAAATTCAAAAAAAATCATAACGCTATAACAACAACAACTTCCTAGCCAAGGTGACAAATTCCAAGAAATAAACCTCAGCATTCCACTTGCGTACCAACGACACAAAATATCGACTTACCTCAGCCTCAAACAAGAATTGCCTGACAAGCAAATCACACACAAAAAAAAAAAAAATAAGAAAAAAACAACAACAAAAAATAAATTAAAAGCAATATAAGAAATATTTAAGAAATAGTCGAAGAGTGATAAAATAAAAAGAATACGAAAAGTGGAAACCTGATAAAAACCAGAAATTCCGCTTTGACCACAACTTCGTGTGCTCGTTCTTACTTCATTCTCACATTCGTTCGTGCTCCAACTACAACTACGCCGCGTTCTAGTGTTTTTTCTTCGCTTTTTTAAGCTGGTTCTTGGACTAGCTGCTAGCTACTAGCTACTAGTAAACGCTACAAGCCAAGCTAGCACCGCAATTGTTGAGTTAGCAAAAGAACAACAACAACTACCTGCCTTTTTTTCCTTCCTTCCGTCCTTCTTTTTCTACAAACGCCGCGTGTCCACACAATGGGCGACTCGACGCCTATTTGTCGCTGTCGCGTTCTCTATCTAGGCAGCGCCGTGCCACGCCAAAGCAAGGACGGCCTGCAGGGCATACAAGAGCCGCTGCGCAGTCTCTATCCCTCCGAGGGCGCTGTGGGAGCCAAGGGCATTGATTCTTGGCTCAGCGTCTGGTCGAACGGCATTCTACTCGAAAATGTTGACGAGAATCTGAAGCAAATCACGCGCTTTTTTCCCATTGAATCGCTGCACTATTGCGCCGCAGTGCGTCAAGTGCTTATACCGGAGCGCGGCAACTCGAATCCAGAACCGAAATTTCTACCGCTCGACTCGCCATTTGCGCGTATGCCGCGCGCTCAACATCCGCCCATCTTTGCAGCCATTCTACGACGCACCACGGGCATCAAGGTACTCGAGTGTCATGTCTTTATATGCAAGCGCGAGGCGGCCGCCAACGCACTAGTCAGATGTTGCTTTCATGCGTATGCGGACAACTCGTATGCACGTCAGTTGGAAACGGGTAGCACGGGTGCCGGTGCGGGTAGCAGTGTCTATGGCACGCTCAAAAGCGGCGCCGGCAATAAATCGAATGGTGACTTGACCAGCGTGGGTCTCTCCAATGGCAATCAACAGTATCATCATCATCATATTCATCAACAACAACAACAACAACAACAGCAGCAGCAACCGACAGCAGGCAGTCAAGGCGGTTGGCGCTCGCGTGCTGGAAGCACGACAACGCTTAACAGCATTGGTCGACAATCAAACGGTCATGTTTTAAATGGCGTTGCACCGGGCATGAATGGTGGCAATGGTGGTGGTGGTGGTGGTGGTGGTGGTGGCGTTGGTAATGGTGGCGGCGGAAGTAATAGCAGTGCAGCTGAGGGATACACGTCGGTCAAGAATTGTAAGTACAACATTTATGCTAATGAGTGCGTTCATCTTGAAGGACATTCTAGGAGTTGACTTTCGCTAAGGCGAGCAAGTTTGTTTTCTTAGTCTTTCGATTTTACTAGAATTAAATTTGTTCAAATTAAGCTTGTTTTGTTGTAATTTACAAGAGTTAACATATCTTGGATGGTTCTTAAGTATAAAAAATTAGTTTCTTTTTTAAGTTTATTTTTGTTTGTTGTTTTTGTTTTTCTATTTTTTTTTTCTTAATTCAAATCAATGGGTGTTCTTAGCATTAATGGCGTTTGAAACAAAAACGATTAGTTCGTTGCTTAAGTCTTTCGTTTTGTATTAAGTATCATTTGTTTTTAAGATTTTTCTGAATCTTAGTATTAAATAAGTGATTATTATTACATTTTATTATGAAATTTGATTATTTATTGAATATCTAACTGATATACCCGGTCTTATCTGGGTAAAATTTTGAAGTATTTTAAATAAGAAGTATTCAATTTGAAAAGTTATTGAATAGAATTTTTTTGTGATTTTTAGAAATTATAACGCTATTTGTTTTAGATAGAGCGTTTTTTATATTAGCCGTTTTAAATACTCGATACTATCTATATAATACTGATATTTTTTATTACAGTTGTTAGTCACTCTCGATAATCTAAAGAACTTTACTGGTTCAATGGCGGTGAACCGCCCAGCTAAATTTTTAATCAATTTATATGATTTTGAAACAAAAGTTAGGAAAACTTCAGTTTATTATTTATTTCTTTAAACTTTAAAAAAATCTTGGAGTTCTTACTTATCAGTATGAAAAATTTTTAACTCTTTTGTCATTGCACTTATTTTAATCCGACTGAAAACAAAACGTTATAGCGACTATCCGAAAGTACTTTTTGCTTCTTAATCTAATTTAAAGACTATAGAAAAAAATTATTGAAACAATACTAAAAATAGATTTAAAAAGGATTGTTCATTTCCAGTTTGATTAAGACGCAGTAATCAGTTTGTAATAATCTGAGGTTGTTACACGTTTGAGCAATTAATTTAGTGAAATATTGAAAACCCAAAATTTCTACTTTATTGAAAATAAATGTTAAAAGTTATAACTGATCACTTTAAATACTTTAAATGAAATGTTGGTCTATATAGAAGCAAATAAATATGAGATTCTGACCCTAAATCTAAATTAAAATAGGAGAAATGAGCAATTTACTAATTTATATAATGGTCAAATTGAAGGAAAAAGTTATTTGCCTTAAATCGAAACCTTTAGGGATAACTTTGTCACATATCAGGAATCGTGTATTCAAAAATTAAGATATCTCAACCAGTGAGAATGTGCTCACGCGAAATGAACGAATAATGATAACGAATTCTTAAAATATGTTCTTTAATGATTGGAAAAGACGTTGAGATTTTAAATATTGGAATTTACAATAGAAGTGCTGGGTGTTTTCTCTCATATGTCTTTAATCATAACAGCAACTCTAGCCTCAAATTTTATTATCCTTTATATTTAGCTGTCTTAAGACTATGATCGTCCTATGATGGTGACTTAATATTAATTTGCTCTGATACTTTGATTTAACCAAAAGAAAATCTTGCAGATCTGTCTACAGGCCGGATTGCCAATTCAAAGTTTCTCTAAATCTGCTATAATGCTACTCTTAATCTGATCCTAAAGTGTCGAATCGGTCTTATATTTGATCAAATAACATTTATTGCTAAGCATGTCCTATTTTTTTTTTCTACATTGAGTATACAGTACATTTTAACGTATCATTTTATAAATCAATTGATTTTTAATCTTTGTTTGTCGATATAGAAAAAAACTGGTTAGATTCCTGGTTTTTAAGTACAGTTCATATTAAATTAAACTCTTTCGTTTACTAGCTGGAATTTATGAAATTCAGGTGCCTTTTCGCTCATCTCGAATCACGAATAGATCTTTCCCGTGGTTCACGGATTCTCAAAAGTAGATTCAACAAAAACAAAATAAATCGTAAAATATTCTATAGAGCTAAATAAAGTGAAAAAGTGAAAGTGAAAAGTTCAGAAGTGCAAAAGGTCATGTTTGTGAATTTTTTTAAGGAAACCTAAGGGATATTTTTAAATTAGGGTTTTTATATCCTAAATAAAAACACATTCAAAAGTATGTTTAGTTTTTTTTTTATTAAAAACAATTTAATATTAAGGTAGATAAAGCGTTTTTTATAGAGCGCTGTGAAAAACAGATGAAATGCGGTGACCAAGATTGCTCCTCCTTAATTCATCTGAAACAAAAAAATTAAAAATATTAAACTAGATACTTCAAACTCGTACTTGTTCGCGAACTTTCGAACGTAAAGTTACGATTTTCGACCTAAAATTCGCCATTATTTTTCCTATAACAAATGAACGAAACTACGAAAAGAAAAACCCTATGACAAGTACAAGATTATTATGAATAAAATAAGCCTGCAAAAATATCAAAACGATCGGTTCACTGAGTTTCGAGAAATCTTGGTCACCGACTTCAGTGGCGTTCCTAGGCTTGGTGACACCCGGGGCGGATACTCATGGTGTCACCTCTATAAAAAATTTTTAATTGCAAAAAGAAACCAATTCGATGAGATTAAGTGTTTTTATTATTATCTTTATGTTTTCCGAAAAAAAAAACAAACAACATATCGTCCGTCCCCTTCATGCCAAAAACGCCAATGTGAATTTTAGTGTTTTTTGGGAAATTGAGTTTAAAGATTCGAATGGCTCAGAAAAAGCGAAACATCCACATTTTCCAAATTTTCTTTTCGGAAATGGATGGCACATGTCTTCGTTATACACAGTTAAAATTTGGTTCCAGTTACTCTACAAAAACATTAAAAAAAAAACTTTTTGTGCAATCATGTAACAATTATTGCTTGAAAATTGTATTAAAATAAATATCAAAATCATGAAAAAAGCTCCATCAAAAAAATGTCTACCATACGTACACAGCAAATTATGTTCTTCGTCAACAGAAAAAAACAATCAATGTCCTATCTAATTTTTTCTAAGGTACAAACTAATTTTTAGTAAAAAAATGTGCACAAAATTCTGAAAATTTTGAACATGCGACTCTGTTAAAACTTTGGTTATGATGACAATTGCAAAATTCCTTCTGCAGTTTATTTTTCAAAGCATTGTTAATGTCTTGAACCAATAATTTCAGAAATTGACCTTATGACCTGGGAGTTATATGGAAAAAACTGAATAAATTATCAGAAAAATGCTATTTTTGAGATTAAAACTTTTAATCACTTTCAAGCTCAATTTTAGTCTCAAAAATAGAATTTTTCTCGTAATGTATTCAGTTTTTCCATATAACTCCCAGGTCAGAAGGTAAATTTCTGAAATTATTGGTTCAAGACAATAACAATGCTTTGAAAAATAAACTGCAGAAGGACTTTTGCAATTGTCTTCATTACCAAAGTTTTTATAGAGTCACATGTACAAAATTTTCAGAATTGTTAATTTCCTTTATGCCAAAAAAACCAATGTGCACATTTTTTCACTAAAACTGAGCTTGTAACCGCTACTGATGAAATAGATCAATGATTTTTTTTTTCTATTTTTGAATAAAGGTGAGGACAATGTATTCTGATAAAAAACGTGTCAAGAAAACTCCATGTCGATTTTAGGGAATTTTTAAATCCTAAAAATGTACCATTCTTGAGAGAAAAGTTAATTCTTAGCTGCTACAAAGTAGGAAGACCACTGATTTTCTTCACTTTTGATGGAAAAAAATTATTCTGAACGTATCCTCAAAAGGAAAATAAAAAAAAGTTATTTACTAATATTGGAAATATTTAAAGTGAAAAAATGTGCACATTGGCGTTTTTGGCATGAAAAAATATCAGAAAATCCACATAGATGGTTTTAGCATGGAATTTTATAATTTTTTCTAGAACGAATTAGATTTTATTGTTTTTGGGGAATATTCTTTGCATTAAAATGCACTAGATGCAATTAAAAACTCAAAAACCATGTGTTTTCACATTGGCGTTTTTGGCACAGAGGAGACGATATGACAAACAATAAGAATTTGTAAAAAACAGAACAAAACTATTACATTTCCAGGTGTCTACATATTTCGATATGTAGGCATAAGGTAAAAAAGACAACTTATTAACTTCGCAGTATTAAAAACTGACGGAACAAATATATAACATTTTCAGGAACATATTTGTATATGTCGGTATAAGGTTAAACAAAGAAATCTTATTAATGACGTTTTCCTAAAAACTAACTTTTCTTACTTTAAGAGCTGCAAAATTTTAAATAACCTCATCGAAATCAATATTTCTTGCAAGCACGTTTTCAATGGAGAAATAGCAAGATTGGAAAGCCTTGCCTGTCATATGGAAGACCTTATATAAGTATTCATTAATTTTAGCTTTGAAAAACTCCTTTCGCATGAAGCTACTGATACACAAATTGTTAGAAATAATTTCAACGCGACAAAATGGGACACACATTTTTTAACGTAATTTATTTGTACCTTTCTCTTTCTGTTTGAGAAATAAAAAAAAATATCGATATGGTGTCTCCCCTAAAATGGTGGTACCCGGGGCGGACCGAACCCCCCCCCGCCCCCGCCTAGGAACGCCACTGACCAACTTTGACTTTGGTGCGTGACCATCCATCTGACACAGAAAGTTTTTTCAATTGAATTAATTTTTCTGGTCGGTCGTCACCTCTCTGCAGACAATGGCAAACATCAGAGAGTATTTACTCATGTAAAGCTTCTTGAGAACATGCACATTAGCTGTTCGGAGTCGGCATAAAACTATAAGGTCCAGTTCTGAATTGTGTACAAACATTTAATAACATGCACAGCACAATTTGATCATCAGAACTTCGGTCAAAGTCCTTTCAAGGTCTGAAATAGCGAGTTTATTATTAATATTACATTTCAACAAGTAGTTTAAAATATATAAAGGGTTTTCCATTAAGGACTTGACAACTTTTTTTTAACCCGGCGTTAGTGTGGTGGAAAAAAGTCACACCATTAGTGTGGTGGGGTATGACATACCCCAAAAGTATAAGTCGTATAAATACTACAAAAAAAAATGTATCGAAAAAATTCAAATAGCTTATCATTTCTTGATTGATTTACTGTAAAAAAAATAATATTTTAAGTGCGTTGCAATTGATATAAAAAATAGTTTTATTGAAACTTACAAATACTACAAAGAAGATGTTGAAGGAAATAAGGTCTCTGGGGTTAACCCACCACACTAACGCCGGGTTAAATAAAACGCAAACCATTTGAGATATTTCAAAAACTTTACTATCGGCTTGAAGTACAATCAAAATATTTATGAATGGAACTCGACTTCGTTCATATGGCCACCGCGGGCTATGCAGCGGTCGATTCGTTGGTCTCAATTTTCGATGACTCGATGAAACGGCCGCTATTTCGCGTTCAATGTTGGCTCTGAGCTCTTCCAACGTCGCCGGCTTGTTGACATAGACCAAGCGCGATAGCGATGCCCATTCACAATAACATAACGAAATATGGTCCGCACATACATCGCACTAAACATTTATTTTTTGTGAATGAAGTGATGATTCATGAAGCACATGTGGGTTTTCACCCGACCAATAACGCATATTTTGCTTATTGACAAACCCATTGAGCCAAAAATGAGCTTCGTCACGGAAGATGATTTTGCGTTGATATTCATCATTTCGGCGCATCTTTTCCAGAGTCCAATCGGAGAACGCACGTTGCTTCAAATGGTCCATCGGCTTCAATTCTTGAGTTAGCTTGATCTTGTATGGGTGTAAACCAAGATCCTTACGCAAAATTCGCCATAAAGTGGTCTGGGCGACGTCCAATTATTGAGAACGCCGTGGAATTCACTATTTTGTATCGTTTGCTACGGACGCCTGAACGGCAGCGATATTTTCGACACTTCGACCAACCCGTTGTCTCACTGGCACGGCAACATCACACAACGAATATGTAGACTCAAATTTTTGGACTAAACTTGTTATTGTATGTGTACTAGGACGAGAATTACGACCGAAAATTGCAGTTAGCGCTCTAACAGTTGCAATCAACGACTCCGAATTTCGGTAGTAAATTTTTATAATTTGCAGACGTGTTCCGTTAATATACTTTACTATGATAAAAATTTTGAGTTTACTGAATAAATTGACGGTGACACTTTGATAATTAGTGAAAGAGTGCGTTCAGAAATTTAATTCAAAGTTGACAAGTCCCTATTGGAAAACCTAGTGTATATAGCTTATTTTCTTCCCTACAGTGTAGAAATCGTCCTGTGTGTAGCTGTTTGAGTGCCATTGTGTATATTTTAGATGGCTTTAAAACACCGTTGGATAAGGGTCATATCACTTTTGTTTGGGTTTTAATATTTCAAAAGCATTCGATAGTATAAGTCATCTCTTGGTCTGTAACAAATAAGATATGTGCTTCAGTTTTCCAGATACGGCTGAATGACTTTTTTGGAAAAGATAATATATTTATTTGAAGTGGAGAACTTAAGGCTCAGTAGTAAACTAGATTCTCTTTCTGAACGCCACTTCAATTCAAGCGTATGCAGATGACTAACAAATCTGTTTTCCCGACGTACAGGTATTATAGAATATTTATGTACCAGGTTAAATTACGACTTGATAAAAATCAAAAAATTAATGTTATAAAATCTTAATATCCATTTCCTCAATGGAACTAATCTTGCATTTGGAAACAAAGTAATAAATCTCTATTTTATAATGAATTTTAAACCCATTAAAGTTCCATGGAATAGGTTCCCATAAAACCTATTCCAAACTATCTATTTGGAAAGATTATTGTTTTTATTTTTTTTTTTTTTGTTTTTGGTCCTCCCTTCAGATATAAAGTATCTAATAGATTACTTTTCAAGAGCGCAATTTATCTTTGAAATTTTCGCACAAATAATTAAAATAATTTAAGCGTCTAATTAATGAATATTTCTCTCAACTCTTAATTACCATCAGTGTTGCCAGTCTAGCCTTTTTGAGGCTAGATCTAGCCTCTTTTTCTGTCGTCTAGCCACGAAAAATACCATCTAGCCTCTAGCCTTTTTTTTAGCCGCTTTTTGTTTCGTTCTAGCCTTTTTTGATATATTGCTTAAGATGTATGGACCAGAGATCTGCATGAATGGATCCATTTGTTGTTTCAAGTTCCTTTAGTTTTTCAACTCCCTGCAAGTCATATATCATCATAGGCAGCAAGAATTAAGTCGCCAAATGAAGAAAACTCGAAATGTAGCAACTTGAAATGTAGGGAAAAAGTAATTTTTTTGCCTACAAATTGTTTATTTTCAAGTCTGTTTTCGAAGTTCGAGGAAATAACTTCGTGTCGTCAGTGCAAACTTCGTTTCTTGAGTTAAGAATACCGTTTAACTTTAAAGCATTGGATTGAAGATGTTTGTTTTCTTTTTGTTGTTTTTTTATTTTCTACACCTGAACAGGGGAGCTTTAAGTAGGGCCGGAGAGGGTTAATATGTATGATCGACCCCTCTTACTTTTGCCTAAGGAACATTTTCGCTTGGTGACCTATTCCCTCCGACCACTACGTAGGGGTTAATTAATTTCGTCACTTTGTATAGAAAAGTATAAGTAGACGCTCGTCAGTGGCTTTCTACGGCAGCGCAGTCGCTTAGACTTGAAAAGTAGAAAGCTTGATTTTTTTCTATCAATTAAGGTAGGGTAGAAAAAAAAAAAGAATCAAGTCTTATGATTCATTTTTCAGAAGCTAGTCGTGGCTTGTAGGTTAGAAACATATCAAGTTTTTACAAGTCAAGTCAAAACTTGATTTTTTTCAAGTTACTTGATTTTCAAGTGACTTGTTGTAGATCTCTGGTTTGGACCCAGTGCAACCTTGTGCTCTAAAAATAATATATTTGGCAGCACTTCATAAATGAAACGTTATTTCAGCTGGAAATGGAAAAAAAACAAATATTATTTGCAATTCTGGTTTCCATTTACTAGATATTTCAATAAAGTTTCTAAATTCATACAAGAAATGAGTATGAATACAAGAAAAACAGGTGATTCTAATGATGAAACTGAAAGTACTTCCAGCTCCAGCAATGGGGCTTCGTCTGAATAATGGAATTTGAGATGCCGAGTGCAAGCAAGAAAAATCCGAAAAACTCGAAAAATACGGTTTTTGTACTTATTATATATTTAAGCTTGAAAGACCGAATTCAATTTTAATCAATTTCAAATATCTTTTGTTCTTGAATTGTTTTATATCATATTCATATAGTATGCAGATATATAAATACGTACGTATATTCAAAGATTAAAAATAATGTAAGCAAATCTAGCCTTTTTTTAGCCTTTTTTTTAAGCCATCTAGCCTTTTCTAGCCTTTTTTTAAAGCCCATCTAGCCTTTTTCCCCCAAAAATTTCTGGAAACACTGATCACCATAATCTTTTTTAACTTACTAGAACTAATACCATACCTTACTATTTTACCACAGATATCCTTTATTTAACTTGAATTCATTCAAGCATTAAGATAAGCTATGATATTTTTGTTATTTATATTGTCATCTTTAATTTATGATGCATAATCTCTTTCGTTGTATTTTAGGAATGCATCTTAGATACTAATATCTCTTTTTTTTACATTAAAATTATAAAAAAATTGTTTTTTTTTAACTCCCCAAAAGTAAACTTCTGCTTTCAGTTTTACACTTTTGGCGTTAACACACTTTAACCAAAGTTTCAATATACAAATCGAATAGATTTGAAGTTCTGTAAATTGTTCTTTTGCTAAAATTGTTCTTTTGTATCAAAGTATTAAGATAAAATATTCTTGAATTTAGAACATATTCGGAATAATATCTATTGTTATGGAAGTTAAATTTATTTCTACTTAACAGGAAGAATTTTACTTTCTTTATCTTATTTTACTAGTACTATGAACTGCTTAAATGACTTTAATTTTATTTTGAGCAGAGCTAAGACTAATAAAAGCCAAAAATTGCTTAATTTGTTTCATTGTTGTAAGTCGAAGGGGCCGATTTTGTTTAATTCTTTTGTTAAGATGACTAAGTTAGCTTCTTCAGGCATTAAGCGCAAAGCATTATTTAATAATAAATATAAACACATTTAATATGTCCAGCAAATGATGTTTTAAGATCTTATTCACAAATGTACGCCTTGATATTCAATGCAGCTGCGTTATGTTGCTTAAAGAAATAAACCCAAAGTTCGTGTCTTAAGTCTTTTGATTTTGAAGCGCAGCTGAGCAAAATGAAATCTTACTAACTATATATTTGAATACAAAAACATTATAACAACATTTTTTTACATTGTTTTGAGCTTTTATGTTTCTTCCGTGTAATGTTTTGTTATAAATACTTTTGTTGATGGTGGAGAATGATTTCATCTAAGAAATATTTCAGACTTTCAAATAGCTTCTTAAAATTATAGACAGACATTTAATTTTAATTGTACCCTCTTAAACCCGAAAAAACACTTATTTTTATTCTCCATTTAATATTTCGTTAAGCATCAAAGCTGAGAATGCCTGAATCTAACTAACAATACTTAATACAGTTGACTTTGGAATTTCATTAATTATAATTATTTTTGAGTAAATTCCTGACAATTGCTTCATTTCATTGTTATTGTTTTTTTGTTGTCATATTTTTATCTCGCTGACGTTTGACATTTCAATCTTTGTTACTGCAAAAGTTAAGACTTGCTTGGAAGCAAACGCTTATAAATAATTTATAAGAAACTGCAGGTGAACGTCATATTTTGTACTGTGTGCGATTTAATCATTTATATAATCATGCATACATAGAAAATAAATTGTATTTTTTATCTGACAATACATGTGCATATATAAAATATAAACTGTTCATAGAGCCATTGCTTACACTGTATTCGTAAAAGCTGATGATTTACTGCATATTAACTCGACACGCAAAATGAGACAAGCATTCACGTTAACCGTAAAACTTACATTTATAATTTGTATGTAGATTTTTTTCTTTTCTTATTTGTGGTTAAACATGTGGTTGTTGTAAAATAATGTGTTAATTCAAGTATTTTTAGCTGTGCAGTCAATAAATGTTAAGTGCTAAAGATGAGTGCTCTCAGTGCTGAGATTTGCACTCGAGATTAGCTAAGGTTTTGCTAAATTATTCTTTGAGCTCTTTGAACGGACAAAGTATGGATTTTATTATTATTTTGCATGATCATGTTGAGTATATTTTTAATATAAATTTTTAGTATGTTGAACGAAAACAGTTTCTTCACAGTTATCAGATTGTTGTGCTAATTATTTGTATTTATCTTATTAAAGCGTAACATTTTAGAGAACTAATTTCTTCTTATTCACAAGCGATTACCCTCAATTTAGATTTTATTCGTTTTTAATAAATGTCCCAGTTTTTTTCTTCTATATTCTTTATAACAACCTAAGAGTTAAATTTATGTTCAATTTTCGAATATTTTTTTGCCACAAAGTTAAGCTCTAACGGACTTTTAGTATACTTTTACGGTATAAATTTCTCAAAAAAAAAAAGGCTAATGATATTAAAAAAAGTTAATGGGAGCTGCTTTCTTTGTGGCTGATAGCCATCGATGGATATGCTATGCTGAAAACAATTTAACAATTTATGTCATATATTCCAAATCCATTATTTGCATATACATATTAAGTAATATGATAAGCATCACCAGATCTTCATATGTTCCTTATACTTAAAATCAATTTATTTAACTCTGGTTTGATTACCGTTCGGTTGATTTGCATGTTATTAAATCACTGTCGAATCTCTGTATATTTTGCCAGCTGGAAACAACAGCTAACATCAATATTCATTTATGTTTATTTTATATATTTTTGAAAAAAAAAAAAAACAAAACAAAACATTTATAATAACTTCAAATTGACGTCAAAAAGCCTTTAAACCAAAATGAACATTTATAGAGATAATGATGTCAAACTATTTGAAAAATATTATAGATTATTTAAATTTGTTTATCAGTTTAGAGCTAAGGTGATATGCCTATTATTTCGATGATTTTTTTCCAACTGACGTAAATCAGTTTATTTCTGTCTTGTCTGTCTTAAATGGACCTTCTTTATGTGCCAAAATTGGATATAGCAGTTATATAGGCAATAGCAGTTGTTTGATTTTTAACAGTACCACTCTAAAAAAAGTGTATACCTAGCAGTTGGGTACTCCCACCTTCTGAAACCAAAACTGGTGACCAGTCATCAATCAATTTCATCAAGTGATATAATAAAACCGTAAAAAACTCTTAAAAACATAGCAACAATTCATATTTTTTAAAATATATATATCAGGATAATAAATATTTGTAGTGTTTTTATTTTTTTTTTCATATTGTGGTCCAAAAAATATGCAATATGTTATGTCGCAAAAAATCTTAAGCTCCCCACAGAAATACAAAATTACAAACATAATGTCGCTGGAACAAAATTTGGAAAAAAAATTTTTGTGAAAAATTATATTTTTTATAATAGTTATACGCACTTCGATTTTTGTCAATTATTTTTAAAAATTTTTTATTATATCAAATTTTTTTGAACTTTCTACTCAGTACCAATTAATAAATAATTTTAGAAAAAGTTTTTAAATGTTTTACTTGAAGTTTTTACTCAATTTTATTTTAAAGGTAAACTAGTTTTTTCCCTGTGCGCTTTGCTGCACCTTATCTAGATAAGTACCGGAAAATGTTGCAATGCCTTCAGCGTTATTATTTCTAAACCATCTCATACTCGAAACAAAAGAGTCGTTCATAAATTACGTGACCGATTTTCAATTTTTTTTACCCCCCTCCGGTACTCTTTGTAGTGCATTTCAAAAACACTCCCCTCCACCACCATAGAGTAACGTAGTATATGAAATCAAAAAAATTAGTTTATTAAAAAATATTCGAAAATAGAAAAAATAACTGTCGCAAAGAAAAATTATGCCCTTACTACACTTGCCAATAGTTAACAGTCAATTTAGACGGTCAAACATAAAGATGCAAGGATGAAAATGGTTTGAAATGTTGGGTGGTATTAATTAAAATTTTTTCGAGTTTTTTTTATTTTTGGTCACATTACTATATCTGAGACCCCCTCCCCCCATTCGTTACTTATCGTAGTGCATTTTAAAACCTCTCTCTCTACTAAATTGGCAACGTTATTTATGAATGACCCCATAGTTACTGCGCAAATTTGAGCTCAATCGGATCAGTAGTTTTGGAGTCTATAGCAGCGTTCTCTATTGTAAATTTTTTTCATTTTTCATTTCCCAGTAGCAGGATATTACCAAGTAGTAACTTCATTAACTTCTATGTTCTTTGTCTTTTACTTCCATAGCTTTTCTACTACACTCTGAGTTTTAATGTTCTGTGACTTTTACTTCTATAGCTATACTATCATGAATTATAGGCATTTTAGTGAACTTATCAACAATACAGGTGTGAAAAAATACAGGTGCGCACATATGGTGTATATCGAGAAATATTTGCAAGGGTAATTGGAAATAAATGGAATATTGGAATAATTTGGCAAGTCTCACTTTAGTTTGTATTTGCGCGAAAAATAGAGGCATTGTAAAAATTTTCCATACCCCCTTTACCGCCTACAAATAATAAAAATGCTATATTTAAGACTTTTTTGGTCGTATTAGACTAAAATTTGGTAAATAAGTTCGTATGGTTACTGTCGGCAACTATACTAAAACTGGGCGTGCTCTAACTATATATACGCCCACTTTTTAGAAATTATTATTATTCCTGAGTTGTACATGTTTTGATAGTGGAACTTGATATGTAGAAGTTATGGGTGTAACAAGAGGTAGTTATTATATATTTGAGCGAACATTAGACAAAGGGGAATTTGGCCACACAGGCCAAATTTATGATATCGAATTGCTTTGGAACCATATATGTAATACTTCTATATTGGCAGTACACTCAAGGTACATTCGCCAACATTAGAGTGCAGATATATTGTTATATGAGCGAGAAAATATATAAACGAATGTACCCGAAAATTAATTTCATAACAAAAAAACTCAGGAGCGGTGCTTTCATCGTCAAAAACTTCATTTAAAATTTTTGTTGTTTGAATTTTTGTTGTATAAATTTAGCTTGCTTGAATTTTTCTTTTTAAATTTTAATTATATTCCACGTGTTGGTGTTATAATTTTTTTATAATGGTGCGTACCCATGATTAATGCAAAATAAATATGTATGTTTTGTTTTAGTTTATGTTTGGGACTTAACAACCGCCCCTGTGACGATTTGACAATTTCTTCTGTGTAGTAATTTTCATTTATTCAAATATACTAATACAAGCAACAAAATCTAATGTAGGCTATCTCTCTTTGATTTCGTAGTTGAATTTCATTGAAAATGTAGGTTGCCAATATAGAAGTATTACATATATGTTTGGAACTAAATGTCGTATGTAACTATGCAATAGACTCCTAAACTACTCATCCGATTAGCATGAAAATTTGTGTATAGAAGTTTTTTGGTACGGTGCGTGTTTGTGGGCTATCAATTTTTATCTACCTTGAACACCAGAGGGCGCTGTAGTACAAATTTTTTGCAAAACCACCTAAAACTCCCAAACCGCTCATGCGATTAGAACGATGGTAGGACGAGTTTTTTGACAGTATCTTCTTTGAACCACCTTGGACACCAGATTGTGCTTTAGTACAAATTTTTTACAAAATCGCATATTTTTAGTTGTTACATATGCAAATATTTACAAAATATAAAATAGTTCTTAAATTTAGTAAAATTGAAAAATTTCCGTTATTTTGACATCACAAATATGAACATATCTTGAAAACTATGAAAAATTTTACTACAACGATATACTTATTTAATGCAACATCGTGCTCAACAATGAGAAAAACACAATCAGAAATTTAATTTTGTGACTTTCGATTCAAATATCTCCGCTGCTTTTTCATACACTTTGGTCAATTTTTTTTTTGTCTTAAAGCTCCAGCAAAGTACTATAAAAACCTTATTGCAATAATACCGCTAGTTGAGTATATATATTTTAAAAATTTTTTTCAAAAAAGGTCTGAAATTTTGGAGTTTTCCTCAAAAAAGGCTCAAAATTTGTTTTTGTTGTAAAAATAATTTAAATTCAAATTCGCAAATTTTCAACTCTATTTAAAATCTATTACATTTTTTGTCAAAAGTTATTTCAATTTTACGCAAAAATTAAAAACCATTTTTGTGATTAAAAAAACAAGGCCTACATTGATTTTTTCGAACAACATTTTTTCCAATATTGTGTTTTTATATTTTTGCAAAAAAATAAACGAGCTAAACAATTTCTTTTTTAGAGAAAATTATCTTAGTATCTCTTACCAATCAAAAGTTATAGCCAATAATCTTTATCCAAAATATATATACAAAAAGCAAATCGCTGTCTGTGTGATGGCTGGAAACTTCAAAATTACTGAGCCGATAGAGCTGAAATTTTGGCAGTACATTTTTTTCAAGTACGAGATGGTTTAAGTTTCTGTCACACCCCCTTTTACCGCCCACAAATCAATAAAAATGTTATACTTCCTACGGTTTTCATCGATTTGGCTACATTTTGATAATTTAGTTTGTATGTAGTTTGTACTGTCGGCAACTGTACTAATACTGGGTAATTTACTAGAAAACTGGGATGGGCATTATATAAGTGGGTGTGGCTCCGCCCATACAATTAAAATTTGTATTATCGAATAGCTTTGAAAGTAAAAGTAGCAGTACTTACATACAAACTCAAAATGGAGTTACTATTTGGTGATCTCCTGCTACTGGGAAACTGTAACGGCCAGTGGAAAACGACAGTGGTGTCAAACTATGAGTCTAAGAAAAGTTTTGAATACACCTATTATGTTCCCATATAGTTGCAGGGTGCACCAACGCGCGCCGGGAAATGGCTAGTATAATATAAATTATGCTCAAGAATGCAATATTATGATTTTATTTAAAATAACTACAAACAATATAAAAATTTTAAAAAAAATTCTTTTTATAGTCAAATTTAATTTTTGAAAGTGATCTGCTACCGTCAGATTTAAATATATCCTAAAGGTGCAAACAAATGGTGAAAGTAATTAAATATTTAATTTGGAAATATTTTAAAAATTTTTGTACGACTGGTGCTTAACTGGTTGATTAATTATCTATAGCTTTTTTTATGTTTGTTTTGAACTTTTTAAAGTACAACAAAAACATATAATTAACGTTAAGCGTCAATTTTGTCAATTATCGTAAATGCGATATTTTTTCATTATTTGTTGGTATAACATTGGCGTGTTTTGGCATTTTGTTGACCTTAGCAATTTATAAAGAAATTGAATTTGGCATCGTGAAATCTTTTACACTGAAAAAAAAACAAATTTTCTTATATTTTTTAGCTCCTAATGTTTGTTTTTAATTCATTTTGTGTTTGTCATTTGAAGTTCAGTGCTTTTTAGTGGTAATGCGTTGTATTTAAACCTAGTTTAAGCTCCTTTGTCCTTCTTTAGACACTCTACCACGCCTACTATACCCGCTACCTGTTTTTATTCGTTCCATTAAGGCTTTGGCCAGACTCAGCCGCGTTTCGCTTGATTTCTTAGCTTTCTGAATTTGTGTTTAATGTAGTAGTTGTGGTTATTTGTTTGTAGAAATTTTTGCTTCCGTTGAAATTCTTTAACACGCTTGCCCATATTTGCGGCTGTCGCTGCGCTTTTGTTGTTGTTGTTGCTACGTTCAACTTATATGCGTTTTTTATGGTCACGAGTTGCAAAGCCAGACAAAATTTGATTTGTTGTTTTCTATTTTTTATTTGCTTACGTATCCATTATTTTATTGCCTAAAGTTAGCTTGACAACAACAACGACAACAACAATAATAAAACACATGACTACATAGCGCTAATAGAAAATCTCAAATTATGCCTAGTTAACGTATTTTTTTTTTCGTTATTTACCGATAAACTTTTTTTCTTTCAAAGTAATTTTATGCATTAAAGTCGCCACATTATTTGCATGTCTTACCACTTAAGAGCCGCTATACGGAACAACAATAACTCAAATAATAAAACTTTTATTATAAAATTCATCATAGAGTGAACGCACAAACAGTACAACATTCAATAGTTAAATAAATATAAAACGCATTAAAAAAAAAAACACTAACAACAACATCTTAAATGGGAAACGCAAATTTTCGATAACGATTTTTAAACTGAGTGGAAAGTGAGTTTTAGAGATATTAAAGTAATATATAAAAAAAACTACGTAAATATTGTCTGTCCATCATAAATTCCGTCACTTTAAGTCATATAATTTATATATATATTTATTTTTTTTTCATTTGCTCATTGTTTTTATTTTGTTTGATATGAGCTTCAAGTTAATCTCGAAAACAAGGTGAGGCTCATCTTGAGCGCTTCACTCATCTTCAAAACTAAAAATAGCGACTACGACATATCATCGAAATGCTACACTCAACATAAAAAGTTTGCGATAACTAGTACTTTTAGCAAATCGACTTGGTGTTGTATTTTGGGTCATAACAGTCTTTATTACGCCGAATAGAAATTTAGAATCCATCTCAAATTTTAGAGCAATTCTCACATGATGAAAGAAACTTAGAGAGTAACAACTCTATTCTAACAAAGTCACAAAAGACACCTCAAATTCCTATTCTGAGCACTTTTAAAAAGCTCTTTTTGTATCAATAGTGATCAAAATAGTGACAAACAGCTAAGAAGGTCACAAGCGAAAAATTCATACAAATAAAATTTTATAAAAAACAATAATAATAAAAAGAAGGGAATATATTAAGAAGACGGCTTCTAGGACACCGAAATCGTTTTTGCAAATTCATTTCGACTGCCGAATACAGTGTGTTTGGAATTTAATTGAGGAACTCCAACCACATGATAAGCGAAGTTCGTCCATACCATTTGCCTTGAGGTTTTTGGCAACTATTTATTTTTATGCTAATGGCTCTTATCTTAACTATGTCGGCAATCATTTTTCGACTTCCATGAGCCAATCATCGGTATCGCGGTCAATTCAGCATATCTCACAGCTCATTGTTACACAGAAATGTATCGACATTTATTTTCCAGTGACAACTGATGAGCAAGTTGATATAAAAAGTCAATTCAGCATATCTCATAGCTCATTGTTACACAGAAATGTATCGACATTTATTTTCCAGTGACAACTGATGAGCAAGTTCATATAAAAAGAAGGTGACCAATTCAAAAAGCTTTACAACATGATGTGGTGAATTTTTAAAACTTTTTGCTTGTGAGAGTTCAACCTGAAAATTTGACGATTATGCCAGAATAGGGCTGTAAATAATGCTTTGTAAAACTTTTGGAAAATGCACATCAGCTATTTGGGGTCTACATGAATCTAGTAGGTCTAGTTCTCGTTCATGAGTGTAGAAACATTTAATAACGCTGAGCAACAAAATCAATTTTTTTTCCAAAAAAACAAGGTTTCGACAATGGATTCTGGTAGTGACCAAAAAAGAAAAATACGTCTATCGGCGTTTTGAAAGTTTACGTATGAGTCTTGTTTTAGGGAGGATTTAACACGTTGACTGCCGCGGCAATTTTCAGAAAACTGTGAAAAATGACAATTTGATTTTTTTCACATTATATTACTAAAAACTCTATTTCTAGATCACAGGTATCATCAAAAAGCAAAAAATATGTTTTTTTAGGAGAAAAAGGACCTACAAATTATCTCGTAGTTGGCTTTTATCCATACTAGTACTGATATAATACGGTTTTATTCGTAGCAACACAAAAATGACAGGTTTAGTGAGTACGAGATAACTCGCAGTTGGCTCCCTAGAAGGGAACGTAATCTACGAGTTATCTCGTAGTCGGTAGGCAACGTGTTAAGTTTGTCCCTTTTTAAACATTCTTATAGTGAATCGGCATAATAAATCATGTTATCCTTACATTTTGGGTATAGGATATGTTCTGAGGGCTCATGTAAAATACTACTAGAAATATTTTTGAGGAACATTTTAACCCTTTAACTTGTCAATTTATGGGTATTTTTGACTTTTTTGTGATAAAGGGCAAAAAAGACCCTCAAACAAAGAAAGAACTGGTTAAAATGTTCCCATAAAATAAGGAAAAAGCGGACTAAAATATTTCCCAAAAAAATTTGTCCCAAAATTCTACTAAAAGCCTCTGAATACACCAAAGCTGAAAATTCAACTTAAATGCCAGAAATAAGTCAAAACTTAAAATGTGTTTCAGGGTTAAATTTTATAAATAAACTAGCCTTTTCCCGGCGCGCGTTGCTGCATCCTGCAACTATATGGGAACCTAATAGGTGTATTCAAAACTTTTCTTAGACTCATAGTTTGACACCACTGTCATTTTGCACTGCCCGTTACAGTTTCCCAGTAGCAGGAGATCACCAAATAGTAACTCCATTTTGAGTTTGTATGTAAGTACTGCTACTTTTACTTTCAAAGCTATTCGATAATACAAATTTTAATTGTATGGGCGGAGCCACACCTACTTATATAATGCCCATCCCAAAATTTAATTGTATGGGCGGAGCCACACTTACTTATATAATGCCCATCCCAGTTTTCTAGTAGATGAACATTACCCAGTTTTAGTACAGTTGCCGACAGTGAGCATACAAACTAAATTATCAAAATGTAGCCAAATCGACGAAAACCGTAGGAAATATAGCATTTTTATTGATTTGTGGGCGGTAAAAACGGGGTGTGTCAGAAATTGAAACCATTTCGTACTTGAAAAAAATGTACTGCCAAAATTTCAGCTCTTTCGGCTCAGTAGTTTTGGAGTTTCCAGCCATCACACAGACAGCGTTTTAATTTTTGTATATATAGATTATTGGCTATAATTTTTGATTGGTAGAGATGCTAAGATAATTTTTTTCAAATAAATTGATTTTTTAGCTTGTATATTTTTTCAAAAATATAAAAGCATAATATTGGAAAAAAAATGTTGTTCGAAAAAATCAAGGGGTAGTGCCTTGCTCTTTGAATCACAAAAATGGTTTTTAATTTTTGCGTAAAATTTAAATAAATTTTGCTTTTAAGTGTTATAATTTTTAAATAGAGTTGGAAATTTGCGAATTTGAATATAAATTATTTTTACAACAAAAACAAATTTTGAGTTTTCCTTTTTTTGAGGAAAAATCCAAAATTTCAGATCTTTTTTAAAAAAAATATTTAAAATATATTTACTCAACTAACGGTATGTTTTTACAAAAGTTTTCATAGTACTTTGATGAAGCTTTAAGACAAAAAAAAATTTAACAAAATGTCTTAAAAAGCAGCGGAGATATTTGAATCGAAAGTCACAAAATTAAATTTCTGATTGTGTTTTCTCATTTTTGAGCACGCTGTTGCATTAAATATATCGTTGTAGTAAAATTTTTCATAGTTTTCAAGATATGTTCATGTTTTAGATGTCAAAATAACGGAAATATTTTAATTTCACTAAATTTAAGAAATATTTTATATTTTGTAAATACTTGCATATGTAACAACTAAAAATATGCGATTTTGTAAAAAATTTGTACTACGGCACCATCTGGTAACCAAGGTGGTTTAAAGAAGATACAGTCAAAAACTCATCGTACTTGAGAACTACTATATACCAATTTTTATTCTAATTGCATGAGCGGTTTGGGAGTTTTAGGTGGTTTTGCAAAAAATTTGTACTACAGCGTCCTCTGGTGTTCAAGATAGGTCAAAAAATATTGCAGTAAAACACTCAACGTACACGAAAACTGCTGTATACCTTTTGTCATTCTAATTGCATAAGCGGTTTGTGAGTTTAAGGCAGTTTTGTAAAAAATTTGTACTACAGCACCCTCTGGTGTTCAAAGTGGATAAAAATTGATAGCCCATAAACACGCACCGTACCAAAAAACTTCTATACACAAATTTTCATGCTAATCGAATGAGTAGTTTAGGAGCCTATTGCATAATTACATACGACATTTGGTTCCAAAGCAATTCGATATCATAAATTTGGTCTGTGTGGCAAAATTCCCCCTTGTCTAATGTTCGCTCAAATATATAGTAACTGCCTCTTGGGCCCATAGCATCTACATATCAAGTTTCACTATCAAAACATGTACAACTCAGGAATAATAATGATTTCTAAAAAGCGGGCGCACATATAGTTAGACCACGCCCAGTTTAAGTATAGTTGCCAACAGTAACCATACGAACTTATTTACCAAATTTTAGTCTAATACGACCAAAAAAGTCTTAAATATAGCATTTTTATTGATTTGTAGGCGATAAAGGGGGTATGAAAAAAAGGGGTATGGAAAATGTTTACTATGCCTATATTTTTCGCGCAAATGCAAACTAAAGTGAGACTTGCCAAATAATTCCAATATTCCATTTATTTCCAATTACTCATGCAAATATTTCCCCATATACACCATATGTGCGCAACTGTATTTTTTCACACCTGTATTGTTGATAAGTTCACTAAAATGCCTATAATTCATGAACCAATACACACACAAGGACCATTTATACAAAAAACCTTTGTATTGATGTCTCCTTTCATGGGAAATTTCCAGAAACAAAATCGGTTCACGCATTATCGAGAACATCAATTTCATACACAATGCAACTTATTTTTATTTATATAGATAGATGTGTACAAATTTAGGTATTTAAACAAGCATTTATTAATTAAATTATTCTTTTTGCTGTAGGCAATTCTTATCAATAAATGTCCAGCATATTTAAGCTGTAAGAGAATGAATACTCTTGCCTTTCGAGCGTTCTTCAATAGGCACACAAGTCTGATGAAATCGTTCATCATGTTCATTGGATTCTGTCGAAAATTGATGCTCGAAGTAATCGATACGAGAATAAAAAAAAGGAGCGAGCCTTACAGTAGTCGCATATGATATGTAACATCTGATACCTCACCTTGATAATAAAAAATATTAACCGTGTATGCCAAATACAGCTGTTTGGTCTTGTTATCTTTTACTTTGGTTGTTGGAAAAAATAAGGTTATTATTTTTCTTTTACATTGACATTTGGCTAAGGAAATTTTGATATTGAGCTAGTAGCCGCTGGGTGCACAGGCTACACAGGTTTGTGTCTAAGCTAAATAGTAGCATGCGCTGTAGTTTAATAAAATTGAAGGGAAATTGTGGCGTTTTCAAAACATTGAATGCCGATCCATTTCTGTCCAAACATATAATTAAGTTTTTTACCACACCAAGTGTTATATGCTGTGGTGGCAAAAGAATTTTTCAGTTGGAACCAGTGGTGGATGAATGACGTTGTGCTCGCCAAAAGTGCATTCAGCTCTTGATTCCCATTGTTTTTTGGAATATTGGTTGCCCTTCCATCTGCTAACACATTTGCATAAAAAGCATCCAACCAAGTTTTGTGCGACATTTTAGCATCAATTCTGAAAAAGTACGAAATTAACCCTAGAACACATTTTGGGAACATGTCCTATACCCAAAATATAAGGATATCATGATTTCCTATGCCAATTCCCTATAAGAATGTTCAGAAAGGGGAAAATTTAAATCCTCCCTTTAAGCTTTAAAAACGCTGATACACTTATATTTTGTTTTTGTCTCCTCTATCAGATCCGTTGTCAGAACCTTGTTATTTTTTTCATGTTGAACAGTGTCATGACAGAGCATACTTTGACTATAAAAATCTCGGTCAAAGTCCTTTCAAGAGCTGAAATTGCCAATTAATTTTTTTCTTCAAGCGAAGCCTGTACGCCTCGACCTTACGTGATTTGCTGGAGTGAAATCTCAAAAACGACACTTTTTTCCGACACCTTTTTTCTTAAAATTGATGTTATTTTTTGTTTGCGTCTATTGCAACTAGAAAATGTTAAATTAAAAATAATTTCTTACCCGCTGCAGAAATTGAACTCATTTCCCCGTCGACTGATAGCTTAATGCTCTAACCATCAAACTAAAATCCTTCGTTGGGAAACATCGCTGATTCAATATTTAGTATTAACTAAAGCTATGTTGTAGGAGATCACAATAATCTACAGGATTGTGTATTGGCTATATATCCTTCAAACTCTACAATAATTATTATCCAATACACATAGCCACTAAGGATTGTGTATTTGCTTTACAAACAAGAGTACCCAAAAACAAAAAATGTTGCTTCTACTTACTACCAGAGGTCCTATCTATATCTATACTTCTATACTATTATATAAAATGAAAGTGAAAATTCTTTGTTCCCGCTAAACTTTAAAAGTACTGGTCCGATTTTTATGAAATAGTTGTTAAAATATCACATTTTTGCTAGAAAAGGATCTTTGGGTATTTTCTTTATGAAATGTTAATAATAACTATCTTTAATTAGAGTGTAAAGTTTTTTAAAAAATCATCCACAATGCCACGCATTGCTTGATCGTTAGCTTTTCATGCGTTTGTGCTGCGAGAGCTTCAATAAACTGCATGTTGCTCTCTCCTCTACTCTCTTTTTGTTCTCAGCAGGCTGTATATGATGTAATTAATAAGGTGGTAGTGAATTTTTCACCAAACACTCAATTTTGCTGAATTTTGCCTGTTGGTAAGTGTCAAATCATTATTTGTTTTGTTTGCTTGCTTGTGGTAGTTATTCTATAAGTAATAAATTCAAATTGTACGTAGTTTCGTCGGATTTTCATTAAAATAATTAAAAAAACAGTGGAAATCTAGAGCCAAACTTTATCACAAACTTTATTTTGTTATGGTTTTACATAAAATATGCAATCAGCTGTTTTTGACGGATCCAGAGTTCATTTTTGTGAGAGAGGTTAAAAATTCACTACCACCTTGTTAATTACGCTATGAGCAAGCACAACACAAGTCAATAAACAAATAAATGCTGCGCTTAAAACAAACGAACAAATGACTTCACCACACCAATTGCCAATTGAATCGAAGTAAATTCTAATATGTTGAAAGTAGTTTTAATGTGGTGAATTAATCTAACACAGTTTTGTTGACTGAGCAAACATTTTTTTATATGAAGTTTTTCTGCTCTATCTCTCTATACTTTCAATGAGACTCAATCCGACTTGATGTATAGTATATATGTATGTACGTACACATGTATAGTATTTATTGTGCGGCATGCACCTTTTCTACACATGTTTTGACCGTGGTTTTCCTGTAATTTATAAATTAGCAAGAGAAACAAACAGTAAGTTTTTTCGATAAGTTTTCTTTTAAATTGATAACGATAAACTATGGATAAATAGAAAAAACGTGGCCTGCTAGTATGCTTATAAAAGAGCAACCTGTAAGTTTTCGTGCTTATTAAATATGTTGCTCTACGTTCTAAGCAACAATGTTGTTAAAACTTGTGGACTGTTTGTCTTACAACTTCAGAGCAGCTGGCCTGTTGAAAAATTAACCAAGCGGGAAAATAAAAAGCGCTCCTAGAAATAGTGCATCTAATGCGTATTTTTGATGCGCTTGAGGATGCGCTTTTCAGAGTTCAGAGTTGTGGAGCTCATATTTTTATATACATTTTGTTCACAAGTAATCAAGCAAGGAAATATCAGAGCGTTAAGACGTTTAAATGTAATGCCAGCAGTCCGAGTTCAATCCCCGCATGTGACAAAAAATAAAATTTTGTCGCTTTGTTTTTAGTCCAAGTGCGCGGTTCTCGCTACGTTTAATTATTTACTACAATGAGAGCGAAGCGCCTACATCTGATGACATGCCAATGTTAAAAAAGGCTCAATCCACAAGGAGAACAAAGCGCTCTACTGCTTTTTAGGTGCGCTTCAAATGCGCTAATGAAGCGCTCGGTTTCCTGCTGGGAAGCAACTCAAAAACTAGGTTGCTTACGTGGTAAGGATCGAAAACACATACAAGCATATGTTACTTACAAGCTGAGTCATAAAAACATGCCCGCGAGTTGTTCAGTTCTTTCATTGCATATTAGTTATTTTTTTTTGTGAATTTATTCTCTACACTTGTGGGCCGGAGAGGGTTAATATGTATGACCGACCTTCATTATTTTTGCAAAAGGAACATTTTTCCGTTGGGGACTATCCCCTCTGACCTCTCAAATTATCAAATCTATGAAATTGCGCAAATGCTTCGCTTCTCTCGTGTGTCCACTGCCGCACCTGATTTTTTTTTATTATTATTTCGTCAATCCATACCCTTGCTTTCACAGTGTTTTCTTCAAGCTATTTAACATTAACATTGAGTGTTAACATTTTAATAATAAATGGCTTTAGCAGTGATGTTATTGTTCGTGATTAAATTTTAACATTAAGTTGGCTATTTTTGAGTTGAGCATGGGGTAAAAAACACAAAATGGGACATTGTTATTTAAAGACAAAATAAATTGTTAACAATTGAATTGAATTAACCTTCTAGAAATCCATCAATAGCATTAATGGCTAGTTTTGGTTGGAGCTGCACTTAATATGTCTGTTGATATGAATTTTAATGAATTTGAACGGAATTTGATTTTTTGTTTTTTTTTAACTTTCGAGCTGAACAAATTACATAGCAATTTATGACAATTTAAGAATGTATGTCAAATGCGCAATACGGGCAACACAAGGCTGACTCATGTTTGTTAATAAAATTTGCAATATTTTTTCGTTTTTTTTTTTTTTTTGTTTTTGTTCTCTTTTATTTGCTTGAGCAATTAATGTAGTTCATTCAAAGCAATTTGGCAATAAGTTGAGTTATTTGAGACCATGAAGTGGTGACAATTGGTGAATAATTGCCATGTCGCATTGCTTCAACATACACGAAGATTTTTTTAATGCAACTAACGTATAATAGATATTTTATCACTCATTTTAATATTCACAAAAAATGAGCTGTGAACATAAAATCCAACTCTATTGGCCATGCATTATTTATTTATTTATGTTTATAAGTAAATCTGCATTATTTTTCACAAAAAAAAAAAACCGAAGCAAAGGAAATAAGCTGCATTTCCCAGCAATAAGAAAATCTTTGTATATATTTCCTGCAATTTCTTTTTATTTTTTATATTATTATTTTTCAACTAATATTGTGCATATGCAACAGCCGGGTGCAGCACATCTTCAACCTCATATAGCAGCAAAAGATGAGAAGATGTGCGCATGTCAAGTGTCTGTGTGGAGTTGTTTGCTTGTGTTAATATTTAACTGTGCCAGTGTCTGACTGTGTATGAGCGTGAGAAATTTGTTGTTGTCTGTTTTTTTTTTCTTTTTCGTAACTTTACTTAGCTCTTTGTTTGCTGGCATTTCTTTGTGCTGTTTCTTGAGTTTTTGTTTAAAGATTTTTTTCCACATAAAACCAACCGAGGGTGTCTCCTCAACAGGTCAAACGTTGGCGTTTCGGTCACATTGGAAATTTCTGAATATATGTCTATCTGTCTATCCGTCTGCTTGTCTGTCTTTAAAAAAGACTGTCAAGATAACGTTGCCTTGTGTCAGTTGAAATTTATGCATTTTTGTCGCATTTCTTAATATTGCGTGTTTTCCATTTCAAGATTAAGGTTCGAATGAGCCGGTGAGAGTTTTTTTTTTGAAATTTTTGGCTTAGTTTTGTTCTGTTTTTTCTTTCTCTGACTTAAATTAACATGCTCTTTGTGAAATTTAAGAAACATTTTCTATTTTACTTTAAATAATGCTGTGAAGGCAAAAAACAAAAAAAAAAATCAAGTTCGTTGCTTAAGTCTTTTGTTTAACTAAGTAGGTGGGAATTTAAATTAAAATGCTCGTTCTAGTTAAGTTTACTTAATGACTGATTGGTCTCTGTGTGTGTGTTTATGTGCATTTATGTGACTATAAAAGTTTGTTTATTCAGGCAGCTCTTTTTAAGCAAGGCACTTTACGTCATCAAGTTTTCAGGCCTTAGTTTATCACCGGTTGTTTTGTTTAATGATTTGGGAGCTTAACCTAATTAAATAGTCTTCAATAAAAAAACTTAATTAAAATGAAAATTAATTCAAATTAGTTTTTACGGAATTTTCTTTATTTTTATTATATTATAGGCCCTCTCTTGTTAACTTGATAACTTCTAATTTTCTGTATTAAATACTTTTTTTTTTCAAAAAATTGGCTTAGATTCAATTGTTCGTCTGTTTTGGCTATTGTAAGCTTTTTTATTTTTAAATTTTTTTTTTTCTCACATTTAAATACATTTTGTAAATAAAAGCAGTTTTACTTGCTCTCAATAACTCATAATTTTGTCTTAATACAAGTTTTGCTGTAGATGCAGATGAAAAACTAAAACTCGAAGTGATATTTCACACTTCAAAATTCTGTTTAACGGTTACAAATAAAAAAAAAATTTTTTTTCGGGACTTTTTTATCATAGAAGGAAAAAAGATATCGTTTTCAAATTGTGCACATATATTTATTAGATAATATTCAAAGAATACAAAAACATTTTTTTCCGAATTTTTAAAAATGCCAAAAAATTGACGGCGTGCAGGATATCACCAGTCTGGAACATCTGAAGAAAAAAAAAAACCAAATTAATCCTTGTTTAAATGGCCTGAACTAGGATAATTTTTTTTATGGCATTTAAAAAAAAAAATCAAATAACGTCAAAAACCGCTTCAAGAATTCTGAAAAAAAATTTTTATATTCTGTTAATGTTAATAAATATGTGTGTAAAATTTATCTGCAAACGATATCGTTTTTCCTTCTATGAAAAAAAAAATCCCGAAAAAAAATCATTTTTTTTAAATTTGTACCTATATGGCCCCTTAAAAAAACATAAGGGCTGTCCATCGAGATCTAATGTACATGAAGAAAAACTTTCCAAAAATGCGATCAATATGAAACCATGACTGGCGCCCTTTACAGTTAAAGTGGTAACGAACTTGCCTTTTACTCAGAGTTCCTTTTTCGAATCTTTAAATAGTACTTCAGAGACCTAATAGAAATTCATTTGTGATAAAACAGACCAAATCAACTGATGCGTATGACACCTGAATATCTTGTTTAAAAGCTCAAGACAAAAGACTTATAAAAGAGTCGAAAAGCTTGACGTTGTTCCTACTGGCACTTCTTTATTAGATTTACTTCGAAGAGGTCGCAAACGACTTCAAACTTAACTTTAACCTTGACGCAGCTTAAGTTGATTTTCTAACTTGAATTCGAACATTACTTCGAAATTGTCTTCGAAACCAACTAAGCAATTTCGAAAATACTTTCGAACCTAACTTCGAAATTTGAAAACTTTGAACCCGATATCAAAATTGACGTAAAATTTTTTTTTGACTTTTCTTCGATATCGTCTTCGAGATTTACTTCTTCTTCGAATTTTTTATTTGCAATTTACTTCGAACTGCTGTCCAGACATTCAAACTAAATTCTTATTGACTTCGAACTTGAATCAACGTCGAACCTGGCTCCAATTTTCGAATTTGACTAAGAGATTTACTTCGTATTTTAATTCGAAATTTATTCTGAAATTTACTTCTAATATGACCTCGAAATTTAAGAAAATTGTCTGGAATTAATTTTAACTTAAAAATTAACTTCAAATTTGAATTCAAAATTAACTTAAAATTGGACTGCAAAATCAACTTTAAACTGTATTTCGAATTTATTTCGAATTTGACTTCGAGTTTTACTTCTAATTTTACCTCTGAATTTAAGAAAATTGACTGGGAGTAAATTTAACTTTTAAATTTACTAAAAGTTTGATTTCGAAATTAACTACGAATTTTTTTTTAGATTTACTTCTTTGAAAATTTGACTCAATTTAAAAAATAACATCGATTTCGACTTTGAAATTAACCAAATTTCAAAAGTGACATAGAATTGGAACTGGAAATGTACTTCGAATTTGACTTTGTAATGAAGTCCTTAAAGTTGAATTTGAACTTGTCATCGTAATCGACTTTGAACTAAATGTTTTCTAATTTGATTCGTCTTTACTTCGAAATTAACTTCAAAATTGACATATGTAGGGGAGGATGTCCACCTTCTGAACACGTTTCACTTGGAGGCCATAACTTTGGTTTGAAACATAATTTTTCTGAGCTCTTAGTTTCGTTTGAAAGCTAAATTCAATAGCTAACAAGAAATTTGAACGGAATTTTAACTTTTCGAAATTCGAAAAATACATTTTTGGCAGTCGATCTAGCAAAAGTCTCCAAAATCGACCCCGAAAAAATGGGCCCAGCTACTGAACACCTAAAACAAAAAGCTGTTAACATTAGAAAATGAAATAAAAGGCACTAGTTTTTTAAGCGTTTATGAAAAGTTTATTCTTTTAATGGTTCACAATGACTCATTAAACTTTAAACAATAGAGTTATTTGAGGTCGATTTTAACTTCTTTAATGGCTACAGCCATCGCATCAGAATCTATATTCATTCTGTTTTGCACTTTTTTTCGGCGATGGCATTCTGAAACTTTATTTGAAATATTATCCGAACGTGGAAAATGTTCAGTTAAATGCAAAAAAAACACTTTAAAATTATTCCAAACACCATTTTCAATCATATAAATGACAATTTTATGCCTGCACGATGTCTGAAAATCTGTTCAGTAGGTGGGTCGCTGTTTTGTTCAGTAGGTGGGCAGTGACTCCATCATGACGTGAGGTGAAATATTTTTTCACATTACACACTATTGTTAGATTGCTCGTTAGATTGCTTATATTGCTCGAATACTGGAAAATAAATATTAAACATTTGATTCCATTCATATTCGCCTTGTTTTATCGATAAAAAACACTTGAAAATTCACTAAATAGAGATGAACTATTTTTGCTCAGCATCGTTTTATTCAACTATTTTATTTCTTAACGGCCGTGTGGCCAAAGCAACACGCGCTTTCAACTCAATTATTGTCATCTATACAGACGTCAGAACTGACAGTGTTCAGTAAGTGGGCCTGTTCAGCAGGTGGGCATCCTACCCTACTATAAGTTGACTTAACTTTAAGCTTTATTTCGGACTTGATTTTAAACAAGATTTCAAGCTACTCTTCACTCTTGACTTCGAACTTGACTTTTTACCTCGGAATTTACTTTGAGCCTTATATTAAAATAAACTAAAAACTTGATTTCAAATCTTTGAAAATTATGATTTTGAATTCAACTTCGATCTCGCTTTAACCTATCTCTGAACTCCTTTTGGAAAGACACTGAAAGCAATGCTTTGACCTTGACAATTGACTTTAGCTTAACTTCAGACTATACTTTGAGCTCAACAAACTTGACCTAAAACTTCATTCGAAAGTGACTCAAAACTTCGTTTGAACTTGATTTTCAACTATACTTCGAAATTTTTGTAGATATTTATTTTCGAATAAGATTTCAAACTTACCTCAAATTAGACTTCGAACTTAATTTCGAAATATTTTTCTTTAAATTTTGACTTTAAACTTGACTTCAAACTGGAAATCGCATCAAACTTTTAATTGAATATTGAAGTTAATATGTGGCAGATCAAAACAGGGCTAAACAGGGAAATTGACAAAACAGGGCTTGGAACTTCGCTTGGAACTTAACTTCGAACTTTAGTTCCAACTAAACTTTATTTAAAATTTTATTTTTTATAAATTTTTCTCTATAAACATTTTTTCTTTAGTCTTACTAACTATTTAAAAAATCTCTTAAAAGTACTTCAAAAGTTTAATAAAATATGCTACTTACAGCTATGAAAATATAAAAAGCATATCTTTCATTTAATAGTCAGTCAAAAGTTCTCAGGGATTATTTTCTCCTGATAACTAGACCTGAGTACCGTGAAATTCGTTACAAAAAGTGAATTAAATATTGAAGCTCCTTTAGTGACCGAAACAGAATTTTTGCTCTAAACTCTATAAAATTGAAGAACTGTTTCAAGTTAAAGTCGCCATTTTCGAGTAATGTACAAATTTAGATTTCTTGGTTTTTCGAAAAAGTCAACTCATGACTTATGAGCTATGGGCTATGGGGCTAAGCTCATAAATTGATTTAAGTGTGCGTACTGCCATTAGCTTCCAAAAAGATATTTTCAGGTTTTACGTTTTATTTGGATGGATTAGACACTTGCACACATTTAAGAAGGACAAATTTCGTAAGACTCAGTTAAAAGTTTTCAAAAGGAAATTTTTTCAACTGTTACAAATAAGAAAACATTTTTCGTTCTGAAGTTCTTATGAGAAAAATTTACTTAAATGCTTAAAAAAAAAAAAAAATAACTGGCCATTTCAGCCCTTGAAAGGACTTTGACCTAGCTTCTTATGATCAATTGTGTTGTGAGTGTTATTAAGTTTGTACACAATTGACCGAGAACCGGACCTACATGTTTAAAGCCGACTCCGAACGGAGTTCTTCGTTCTCAAGAAGCTTTACATGGCATTTTGATTACTCTCTGAGGTTTGCCATTGTCTGCAGAGAGGTGGTGGCCGTACAGAAAAATTATTTTAATTCAAATAATTTTCTGTCGGTGCTGGGGTTCGAACCTGGGTCTCCAAAGTTCGTTGACACAGCGGCCACGCACTTTAACCAACTACGCCACGGACTTAAATGCTTACCAAGAATTAAATTTTCGTTTGGATTTTACGAAATTTATTAACTCCTAAGCATATCTTTTAAAATGTCAGCCTAATATGTCTGTCTCTGGACAGGGATTGGTCAAAGAATATAATATTTTCGCAGATTTCATAAATTTTATTGACTTTGAATTAAATGGTTTTGGATAAATAACACTGTAGGTAAATTTGCAACTTTTTAAAAAACACAAAAAAACGCCGAGACACCCCAACTTAATTTTTGGTCATAGAATAGGGTGGCATACTCAGTTTTTCTCCAATTAGATCAAATTCTCGAGATTTTCGCGATTGACATTTTGTCACTTTTAAACCCTTGTTTAAGCTATATTTTTCATATTTTTGGTGAAGAAGCATTGAAAAATGTTTTGAAATGAAATTATTTATTATTTTTTAATGGAACCACAACTCTTACAATGACAACCGTTCATTTTCAGATGTTCACAACTGATTTATATTAATTTTTATACTTTTCTTTATTTATTATTTTTTTTTTTTTTGCATCTTTTTTTTCATTTTTTCTGAATTAAATTGAAATTGATTATTGTTTTGGCTTGAAATCGATCGAAATACTTAAGTTTATTTAATATGCGAAGTTTCAATAAGATATCTGGTTTCTTTCTTAAAAAAATACATAACGGCTCACACCAATTCACTTTATATACAACTTTTATTTATTTATTGGAATTTGCCTCTGCAACAAATAAAACAAACACAAAACAATTATGATTTGTCTGAGAATTTTTAGAAAACAATGTCAAAGTAAAGCAAAGAAAATAAAAGTTTCAAAACATATTTCAATGCTTCTTCTCCAAAAATATGAAAAATATAGCTCAAACAAGGTTTTAAAAGTGACAAAATATCAATCTCGAATGTCTCGAGAATTTGATCTAATTGGAAAAAACTGAGTATGCCATCGCATTCTACAACCAAAAAGTAAGTTGGGGTGTCTCAGTGTTTTTGTGCATCTTTTTTAAGGCCCCTACAGTGTAATGGCAGAGAACTACCTTTTTTCGGCAAATATAAAAAGATCAGTTTCATTTCAAATCCAACAGGTTATCAAATTACGTATCAGCTTAAAATTCTTAACATAATTTTTGTATGGTATAATATTTTTCATACAAAAATATGTTTTTTTTTTTGTTATTTGTATTTTCATGGAGATTTTAATGCTTGAAGCTCAATAACTTGATGAATTTTCATTATTATTATTGAATTTTTTGTTCATATTTCTTGCTCATAGAACTAAAAGAGTTCGTGACTTAAGTCTTTTGTTTCTCAATAAGTTAATTCATAGTATTCGCTGTTTTGGTCAACATTGGGTATATATGTGAGTAATAGCAGGTAAATACAACATATCTGCAGTGTTTTTTAAATTTTTTTGTTTTTCATTTGACCTTTTTGAAGTCTTTGCTCAATATGCTGCCAACAATGCTTGTCACTAATTGCAAGTAGAGCAAATTGCAACAAAACCAAACAAAAAACACCAACAACATCGGCAACAAAAATCATTCATATAAGTAAGATAGCATTGTTGCAGCCTTACAATCAGACATGCATATTAACAAACAGACATGCATACTTGGCCACATATGCACACTACTAATGTGTGTGTGTTGGCAACAGTTCGACAGCAACGGCAGCCTAACCTGAATTACAGTTTGCTATGCAACAATAACAATAACCATAACTGCTAGTGTTTTTTTTATTGTTTTTGTAGTTGTGTTTGTTGTTGTATTTTTGCTGCTTATCCAAAGAATTCGCAGGTGTACTCAAAAAGGCACAGAGCAAAAAGTATAAGAATGCAAACATGAAAATAATAAATTTAAAATTGCAAAATTCCTATAAACAAGAACTTGTTTTTAACAACTTCCAGTATGAGCATTTTGACAGTAAGTGGGCACAAAAATGGCAAAAAGCAAATATGTTTATAGTGATGAAAGAAGAAATTGAAGGAACTTTTATATTTTTTGTCGAATGGAAAAGAAATCTACGATTTAAATTTATTATTTTTTTTTTGTCTGAAATGTTTTTTTAGCCCATAATTTTTTAAGTAATATCTTTTGACGTAGAATACGTCATTCTCGGAGGTAAGTAGGGTGGTTGATAGTGATCAGGTGTCGGTATTTATATAACTTTTTGAGCCTTTGGTGGGCCTAAAGTACTGATCGTACAATGTTGATGTTAGCACTTCTTGGTCTGCTTGATCCTCAATGCGACAAAAATTCATGTTAGAACTCTCTAACTTATATAAATTTTACACAATTACATGAAATATAAACCCAAGATTTGATGTTTTTGTTTGCTTAAACTTGCTACCTATTTATCGACAGTTTCCGGTTTTATCGACAAAACCATAAAATTTGTATGAGAGCCCCCCTAAGGAGTGGTCGGAGGGAATAAGTGTCAAAGGCAAAAATGTTCTTTTTGCAAAAATAATGGGGGTCAGTCATACATATTAACCCTTTCCGGCACTCCCTTAAAGGCTCAGGTGTACGGAATAAATAAACAAAAACCATAAAATTTGTATGGGAGTCCCCCTAAGGAGTGGTCTGAGGGAATAGGTGTCAAAGAAAAAAATGCTCCTTTTGCAAAAGTAATGGGGGGCAGTGATACATATTAACCCTTTCCGGCACAAAAACCATAAAATTTGTATGGGACCCCCCTAAGGAGTGATCGGAGGGAAAAGGTGTCAAAGGCAAAAATGTTTCTTTTGCAAAAGTAATGGGGGTCGGTCACACATATTAACCCTCTCCGGCACTCTCTTGAAGGTCATATGCTCAGGTGTATGGAATAAATAAACAGAAACCATAATATTTGTATGGGAGCCCCCCTAAGGAGTGGTCGGAGAGAATAGGTGTCAAATGCAAAAATGTTCCTTTTGTAAAAATAATGGAGGTCGGTAATACATATTTACCCTCTCCGGCACTCTCTTAAAGGTCATATGCTCAGGTGTATGGCATAAATATACAAAAACTATAAACTTTGTATAGGAGCCCCCCTAAGGAGTGGTCGGAGGGATAAGGTGTCAAATGCAAAAATGTTTCTTTTGTAAAAGTAATGGGGGTCGGTCATACACATTAACCCTTTCCGGCACTCTTTTAAAGGTCATATGCTCAGGTGTATGGAATAAATAAACAAAAACCATAAAATTTGTATGGAAGCCCCCCTAAGGAGTGGTCGGAGGGAATAGGTGTCAAACACAAAAATGTTCCTTTTGCAAAAGTAATGGGGGTCGGTGATACCTTTGAACCCTTACCGGCACTCTCTTAAAGGTCATATGCTCAGGTGTATGGAATAAATATACAAAAACCATAATATTTGCAAGGGAGCCCCCTAAGGAGTGGTCGGAGGGAAGAGGTGTCAAAGGCAAAAATGTTCCGTTTGCAAAAGTAATGGGGTTCGGTCATACATATTAACCCTCTTCGGCACTTTTTTAAAGGTCATATGCTCAGGTGTATGGAATAAATATTTTGCTAAATAGTTTTTAAAGAAAATGTCATCAAAAGCGAATTGACTAATTCTACGTCTTGTGTTACGACATAGTCGAAACTACTGTATCTTTTTTTAGTCATTTGAGTGCTTAAAAAAACTTCTTGTTCATTTAAATAAAAATTTGCTACCTTGTCCCAGCCGCTATCTCAGACACCTCTGCTTCAATTTGATTAAAAAAATCCATCAAAACACCGGATAAATTAAATACAAGAATGAGTTAAATGAATGAGTTTAAAACAAAAAACAAACTAAAAGCTTGTTATTATTTGCCTAGCATAATAAATAGCTTTAGAGCTGCTCATCAGTTGCAACATTGAATAATGTGCTGCTGCCGCTGTTGCTGCCTTGCTGCGCTATTACAGCAACATCCTTAGCCAGATTGCATTTGAAATTTTATCGATTTATGCTAATAAATCTATTGAAACGAGTGGAGGCAGCAGAGTATCAGGCTGCTAATATGAGGTAAAACCTGTTGTAACAACAAGAAGTGCGGAAAAAATATCAACAAGTACTAGTGCAACAACAACAGCAACGCTGCTGTTATGGTCAACACCATGACCACTTGACCATGACAAAATAAAACAAGAAACAAGTAAAACACACACATACACGCATACACTATCAGCAACAACATGACTTTGGCCAAGAGATTGCAGCATCATTTCAAATTTGTGTTATGTTCTTCATCCGTTCGTGCTGTTTTTTTTTTATAAATTATTTCATTGCATTGTTGCAATGTTATGCAAAGTTGTAGTGCAACAATATTTACAACACCAACAACAACAACAACAACAACAACAACAACCAGTGAAATTGGAGACATGAATTTAGAGACCCCGGTTCATGCAGGATGGTACTCCATGCTACACAGCCCATTCCACAATCGATCTTTTGCGCACCAAATTCCCACATAGTATTTTCAGCCGTCTTGGCGATGTCAATTGGCCCCTTCGGAGCTGCGATTGGACTTTTTTTTTTGTGGGGAACCGTGAAGGACCGATGTTATGTAAACTATCCGGAAATGATTCAAGCACTTAAGGCCAATATTATCCAAGCACTCCGTGAGCTACAGCCCGAAACCATCAACAAGGTCTTGGAAAATTGGAGTGACAGAATGCACTACTACGAAGCCGACGACGGCTGAATGACTTTATGTTCCATAATTAATGGGAATGTTTGCATGGAACAATTTAATTTTGTTCAGTTTATTGCATTTAAAAAAAAAAAAACAATTTTGTATTTGGCCAACCCTGTACATCCGGCTGTAAGATATACAGTCAACTTCAAATTCTTTTTTTTTGTGGATTAGTCTTTTTTTTTCTCTTTTTTTTTTTTTGACACAACTGCAGGAAATGGTAAATCGAAAACAAAAATGTCCAAGAAAAAAACGATTAACACCAAAAACGCTCAACAGCCCTCTTTGCCTTATATACCTTTCAGGAGCATAGAGTTTAAAAAGGTCGAGAATTTGAGCACAATCGATATGGATCATCATGACATCTCTGGCCATCATTATTAAATGATACTTTCTTCTTATTTGAAGTGTTTTCAAACCAAAAAGTGCACACCGCTCTAGATAAGTCGGTGCAAAATTCCAGTTGAGTTTATACGCACAAATTCTAGTAAATCGCTTTTGAACATTTTCAATCCTTTTTAAATGTACATTATAATAGGGATCCCATATAACAACAATATTCCAGAAGAAAACGAACTAATGAAATAAAAATAGACTTTAAGGCATAAGGATCTTTAAAATCTTTTGTATTACGCAAAACAAATCCCAACATTGCGTTAGATTTGGATATAATTCTATCAAAATGTTTTGTAAAACTAAGCTTTTCATCAAATAAGACTCCAAGATCCAACTTACTACATACTCGAGACAAAACATTGTTTAGAATAGAGTACTCAAACAGAATTTTACTTCGGGTTATGTTAAAAGACATAACATTACATTTATCTACATTGAGATTAAGTTTATTAACACAACACCACCCTTGTAACCGGTCAATATCCTGCTGCAAAAGTCGGCAGTCAGCTGAAGATTCGATGGATTTAATAATCTTCACATCATCCGCATACATCAAGCATTGGGAATGAAGAATGTAATTTGGCAAATCATTAATAAAAAGGAGAAAAAGCAATGGTCCAAGATGACTTCCTTGAGGAACTCCCGAAAAATTATAAACTACTTTTGAAATTGTATTACCAATTTTCACAAACTGCTGACGTCCAATTAAGTAACTCGAAAGCCCTTTAAAAAATGTCGAATGAAAACTCATTGCAGCCAGCTTGTTAAGTAAGACATAGTGTTGAACTCTGTCAAAAGCCTTGGCAAAATCTGTGAATACGACATCTATCTGTTTCCCTTCCTCAATATTGTTCCGTAAAAAGCATGAAAAAAGCGTTAGATTAGTAGATGTGGACCTACCACTCACGAAGCCATGTTGATATTCAGTAATGGAATTTTTTATAACATTATAAACGCATCTTTTTACAATTGCTTCAAATATTTTTGGGAGTATCGGTAGTTTAGATATAGGTCGATAATTTGAAACTTCTTGTCTACTACCACCTTTGTGGATTGGAACAATAAAAGATACCTTCCACCCATCTAAGAACTCACCACTATTTAACGACAAATTAAATATTTTCGTAAGAGGTTCCGCAAGGTTTGGCGCGCACATTTTTAGAAAAATAGGTGGAATATTGTCTGGTCCACAACTTTTGTTTATATCCAGCTTGAGAAGTTCAAACTTCACCTCAAGCTCAGTGAGGACAAGCGACCCAATACCAATTTGAGATGCCTTGTTGATGTGAGCCCCCGTACTAAATGTCTCAGCAACAAAATTATTTTGAAAATATTTGGCAAACATATCACAAATCCTTGCTTCACAATCAGAACTCTCACCATTATATGACATATATTTAGGAAAACCATTTGTTTTTCTTTTAGTGTTTAAAAAGGACCAGAAAGATTTTGAATTCGATTTTATATTAGATTCTATTTTAAATAAGTACTGCCTATACAAGAATTTTTTTAGAAATTCATATTCTCTTCTAAATCGAATATATTCTTCACGAAAAGCTGGATTTCTTTGGGATAATTTATGTTTCTTGTTTAAAATATCCTTTAACCTCATTAAACGTTTAGTAAACCATACGGGCTTATTGCTTTTATTAATGACTTTGATTGGTACAAACCTTGAAAACACTTCATTTATAACATTAATAAAGGAATGATAATCCTTAGTTAGGTCACCAATGAAAATATAGCTCCAATTCACTTCTGAAAGAAATATGTTAATAGCATTAAAGTCTGCCTTGTAAAAGTTAAACTCAGCAATCATTAAAAAATTCTCTTAAATGTATTGAAAAAGTATCAAATTTGATAATTAATGCCTTATGATGAATAGAATTATTTAATAATGAACCGTCTTCTTCCGACAGTGCTGCATTTAACCCAGCATCCGTAAATACAAGGTCCAAGATTCTATTAATTGAATTTTTAATATTATTTAACTGAATTAGCCCTAGGGGCAATAAGGAGTCAATAAAATCAGCATCTGAGCAGTTGCGAAAATTTGAAGGAAGTAAACATTTATCAAAGTTGGAATAAGTCCAATCAACATTAGCAATATTATAATCACCTAACAATACAGGATAATCATTATCACATAACTTCTCTAGTGGAGTCTGTAGTCGCAGTGGCAAAATCAGTTAGTTTGTCACACTAATTGATAAGTTTTAGTAAAATTAATGTTGCTTCATTACCTAACACTTAAACTCAAAATGTATCGACTTTTCCAATGCCATTCAGTTTAACCATATCTTTATTTAAACATTCTTATAACGAAGCGTATTTCCCGTAGTCTTTTTTTTATAATATTTTCGAACATATTTTAATTAGTTGCTCAAAAACAACATTTTTTATTATTTTGTTTAAATCTCTTTGTTTAATGCCATACTTCATAATATTGCCTCCGGACTAGCGACTGTAATAACTGGCTTAAACAAGCTTCAATAGACACTATTTTCTTATCTTTTATTTTTGCTATTTTCCTATGTCTACTACATTGTTTTCCATTCATAGCTTTTGTTGTTATGAGTTCATAGCATGCTGCAAACGTCCTAGTTTGGATGGCACAGCTGCGCATGCGCAAAGATCACTGCATAAAATAGCACACAATGCATTTGTTGTTGTTGTTGTTGTTGCTGCTACAAAAGCAGCTATAAGAATGGCAATAAAAGTAACAACCACAATAACAACAATAATGGGAAATAACAAAAAAACAAAAATAAAAACGAAAATAAAATACAAAACCACTTTGAAAATAAGCTGCTGGAGAAATTAAGCCAAACACATACCAAGCGCTAGTCAAATTTTTGGAGCTTTTCGTAGCAGCAAACAGCAACAACAGCAGCAGCTGCGGCAGCAACAACGGTTGCAGTCTTACCACTCCTTGGTAGCTACATATTTTTGTGAATGGTACAACAGTTGCGCCTCTTTTTTTGGTAATATTTTCTGTTGTTGTTTTGCTAAGCTTGTTATTGTTTGTGGCTGATTAGCTGACTGGTTAACTTTTGGTAATGACGCAAATGTCAATGCATGACAAAAATTTGCAGCTACTTTTGTTTTTGTGATGTGGCTAGAAGCGAATTTCTTAAGTTATGCATTAGTTATTTGAATGGTGAGTGCTTCATAAATAGTTTTGAGTTGGTTATTTTTGAAAATTATTGAAAAATTGTAACACTTTTACAATTTTCCAAATTGTTGATTGTGTGCGCGTTTATTGATGAACAACTCTTGCTCGCCAGTCTCGCTTTTTCTTTCGAACTCAACGGGCCACAAAAAGCAATAACAACAAAGTAGTGGTCTCTCTGCTGAACTACCCAGCCCAAACCATCTTATCATGCCAGTTGTAAGACAAGATAAACCTTTACCAAAAAAAACAAAAAAATTAAAAAAAAAACTAAAAAAATCATAAAACCAACACAAAAATTAACAACTACTTCAAGTTTTTAATTAAGTGTTTTTTTTTCAACAATAAACATGAGTACCACAACAATGTGTGTATGTATGCACTCTCGTTAATATGTGTTGCTCTGTTCCACTGTAGAATCTTCACAGTATCGCGGAAATGCACTTTCATGCACGCATGCGCAGCCATCCATTCCACTGTCGATAATAGTACGAGTAGCCACATTTCTTATAATCATTTTTTATGTTTTTACTGGCTTATATAACAATATTGCTTAGTCGAATTATTACGTTTTTTTTTTGTTTATTTTTATAATACTTTTATAAAATTCAAGTAAAAATACGTAGTGAACGATTTTGAACTTATTCATGTTTTGCTGCAATTAACGTTAAGTTAACTCTTTTAATTGTGTTCAAGTTTTTGAACTTGAAACTTGGCGCATTTGTTAGACTTTGTACTAAAGTGTGCATGAATTTTAATGATTTTAATTATCTCTACAGGTAGTTTTGATTTATTTCGAACAGTCGCACAGTAGATCGTGAAGTGTAGGGATGGGCACAATTTGCGCACATTCTGCGGCAGTGGGCGCCAGCGTGCGCACACTCGGCTGCTTGATGAATTCGGGTGTGAAACGGAAAGGGAAACGGAAAACTGTGAGAGAACTAAGAGCGTAGCTTTATAGAAAATGTGAGAACGAGTGCATGATCGTGAGAAAAGCAAGTGTTGCGTATTCTGCATATTAAGAGGGTGGTTTCTTAAAAAGGGATTTTTTTATTTGACGTAGCTACAAAAAGCGATGTTATTTTTTTGCCAACGGATCTTCAGGTGCATTTATAAAATTATTTTTCAAAAGAATTTTTGCCATAAAAGTAGAACTCTTCTTCACTTCTTCTTTGCTCAATTTTTCTCTTTTTTACCCGAGTAATGGCAACCCCCCATCTAGCACTTGGCACGCAGTCGGCACTCACATTGCGTGCCTCTGCGCAATGTGCGACTTTTGTCCAACTCTAGTTTAGTGGACAAAATCAAAAATTTATTCGTCTCGAATTTAAATTGATATCGTTGCAAAGGAAATACTTTAAATAAAGTGGATACAAATTGTCAGTCTAAAACAAAAACTAGTTTTGACGTAGAATACGTCGTTCTCGGAGGTAAGTAGGGTGGTTGATAGTGATCAGGTGTCGGTATTTACATTACTTTTTGAGCCTTTGGTGGGCCTAAAGTACTAATCGTACAATGTTGATCTTAGCACTTGTTGGTCTACTTGATCCTCAATGCGACAAAAATTCATGTTAGAACTGTCTAACTTATATCAATTTTACACAATTACATGAAATATAAAGCCAACATTTGATGTTTTTGTTTGCTTAAACTTGCTACCTATTTGTCGACGGCTTCCGGTTTTTTCGACGGCGAAGAAAGCGCCATCTAGCGTGAAGACATAAATCTTATAATTAAAAAACAGCATACTTTTGGGGGCATGTTGTTTTTAACAGACTCGCGTAGCCCAGTAATACTGAGTAATTTTGAGGGGCATGCTTTTTTAACAGAATCTGTTATTGAAATGTCAAAATTCCGCAGCCAATTTAATATAGAGGCATATTATCGACAGTGAAATTTTGACACATGGGTTGTTGAACTTGGTAGCATTGAACAAATTTTGTTTGCTTGTTTAAGTTTTCTACCTATTTATGGACAGTTTCCGGTCTTATCGACAAAAGCATAAAATTTGTATGGGAGCGCCCCTAAGGAGTGGTCGGAGGGAATAAGTGTCAAAGGCAAAAATATTCCTTTTGCAAAAGTAATGGGGGTTGGTGATACATATTAACCCTCTCCGGCACTCTCTTAAAGGTCATATCCTCAGGTGTATGGAATAAATATTTTTAAAAAAGATGTCATCAAAAGCGAATTGAATAATTCTACGTCTTGTGTTACGACATAGTCGAAACTACTGTATCTTTTTTAATTCTATAACCTTTTAGAAATACTACTTTTCAACAATTTTATTGTTGTAGGTTTTTTTATATTTCTTTGTTTTGATCGTCTAGGAAAAATATTTTTTTTAAACACATTCTTCAAAATATCAAAAAAAAATTGCTTTTCGGTTATTACAAAAATTTTCAAAAAAAAACAATTTTCATTATTTGAAAGAAAAGAAATTATAGTGGTTTTTTACAGGATTTTGAAAATTCTCAAAGAGATAGGATATTTAAAAAAAGTATCCAATTGAAGCAGTCAAACAAAAAAATTACCGTCGATTCATATTAACAAATATCCTACCGAATGTTCTATTGTCTTACAGTACATATCTGTAAAAAATTCACCGAATTAAATTTAATGTGACCTTTCATTAATTATATTGAAATTAATTTGAGCTTTACGCCAACCAACTCATCAGTAGTCTGGCATGACTTTTCTCTGTGACGCACTCAAGCTACTTAGATCCTACTTATACTGCCAATTATGACCGAGAAAGTTACCCGGAAGTTTATTTTGGCCGAGAGAACGCTTTTACATTAGTAACTGAGTCCTTATCTACTTTTGATGTGACTTGTCTCACGATTAACCTTGATCGTGTCATACTTGTAGGCATAGCCTTAAGTCATGTGCATCTTCAAAATTCGATCGCAGTGTTTTACTGCTATCAGAGCATGTTGAGGTTGTAATATGTCATGACATGTTGAGTAATGCAAGACTACTGATGAGTTGGTGTAGCGGCCAAGAAACAGTCTGTCTAGTCTGCTGTATGATTTGCTCTATACCAGTAATGTGCACGTAGTACCACGCGTGGTGAGACTCGAAAGCTGTTTTCGAGAATCGAAACACGTACACGATCGAATGCACGAAGTTCTCTCAATCAGTTGTCGCTGAAACTTCAAGATGGGTTGTTCGCGCCTCTTGGTCGTGTGTTTTGTACTGCACGAAATGTTTAAGGCATATGAAAATGCGTTATTTGCAGAGTTATAATAATAATAATGATAATGTTAGTGACAATAATTATGAGAATGATTCTTATAAAGATAATGATGATGACAATGATAATTATAACCCAATTCTTGCTTAATATCTGCACAACAATTTTTGTCAGTGCAGAGAGTGAGAGAGCCACTAACACAAGTACAAAATTTCAAAATTGTAGTAGTATGCGTGTGAACACCACTGCTCTATACAGAGCTGTTGTTGTTGTTGTTGTTGCTTTTTTGGTTATTGCCTTAATTGTCTTCATGTTGCCTTGTTGCCAACATACTTGTCCAAAAGCTCAAATTTGTTTCAATGTAAATTCACCAAATTTTACAGAGCCGTTGTAAAATCTCATTTTGAAAAATGGTCCAAAATAGCTATTTCACAGAATGTTATTTCACAGATTCACTTGAGTTAAAAATTTAAAATTATAATTAATATAATAAATATATCTCAGTACAAAAATTAGAGAATGCGTGAGAGTCTTTTCTTTCAATTTACGTGAAAAAATTCGTGAAATTAATATAGATACAAAGGAGGTACCCCTAGGGTTCAACCGATTTCGACCATTTTTAGTATACATCCAGTTCACTAGTGTTTTAGCATTCTGACCGAATTTCGTTGGGATCGGCCAACCTTTATATGTACCTCCCATATAAAATCATTAAAATCACTAATAAAGGCCCAAGGGACATACCTCTAGTATCAAAACGACTTTAACCATTTTCAATATATACTTATAAGTCTATATTTCTAGTATTCTGATCGAATTTCATTGGAATCGGCAAACATTTATATGTACTTTCCATATTAAGTCATATAATTCATTAATATAGGCCCAAGAGGTGTACCTCTAGAGTCAACCCGATTTTAACCATTTTCAGTAAACTTTTATTAATCTAGTTTTCTACGTCAACTTTTTTCTCGGTCAACTTTTGTATGTACCTCCTATACAAAATCATGTAATAAATGAATGTAGGTCCAAGTGAGGTCCATTTTAGGGGTGACACCATTTCGATATTTTTTTTTTAATTTCTCAAACAGAAAGAAAAAGGTACAAATACATTACGTTAAAAAATGTGTGTCCCATTGTGTCGTATTGAAATTATTTCTAACAATTTGTGTATCAGTAGCTTCATGCGAAAGGAGTTTTTCAAAGCTAAAATTAATTATTTAAGGTCTTCCATGGGACAGGCAAGGCTTTCCGATCTTGCTATTTTATCCATTGAAAACGAGCTTGCAAGTAATATTGATTTCGATGAGGTTATTTAAAATTTTGCAGCTCTTAAAGTAAGAAAAGTTAGTTTTTAAAACAACGCCATTAATAAGATTTCTTTGTTTAACCTTATACCTACATATACAAATATGTACCTGAAAATGTAATTTTTTTGTTTAATTTGTGTAATTTTTTTGTGTAAGTTTTCTTTTTTAACTTATCCCTACATATCTAAATATGTAAACTAGGGCGGGTCAATTTGTTCGGATGAGAAAAAACCAAACAAGTGGCGAAAAGGTAGTTCATTAAAATGCAGCAAGCAAACAAACCAAGTAATGATTTTTCTAGAGCAATTTCGAACCTTCGTAGAAAGCCATTACGGTACCAGTATTGCTTACTTCTCCATCGCAACAAATTCCAACCAAATCGTCAAGAGATAAATTTTTTGTATGAAAGAACTCGTATAACTGAGGTTATTACTTCCAGTTTTTTTTTTACTTTTTAAATACTAAAATGTGAAGAATGTAATAAAATAGTAAAAATGAAGAATTCAAATGTAAAATTAAAAATTATCAAAACGTTTCTACGATGACTTTAACATTTTTGACAATTTTTAAATATCTGGCTGGCAAAATTTGGCTTAAAAGCCAAAATATTTTTCAAATAAATTCAGATTGGGAGAGCTGGCAAAATTTCCTTTTCAACAAGCCCTAAATCAATGATATACGCTGCCATTTTTGGACTATTCTACAGTATTTTTATATAAAACTATGACATCCATACACAAATTTTGACCTCAATATGCGTGATATTGGCGCGAAGACCTATGGTTTCTTGGGGAAGTTTTCTCAGAATTCATCATAGATTACGTTTCTGCTATACGCTTGATCTATAAAAAATTTGACCCGCCCTAATGTAGACACCTGAAAATGTTATATTTTTGTTCTGGTTTTTACAAATTCTTATTGTTTGTCATATGTTGTTTGTTTTTTTTTTCGGAGAAGATAAAGATAGTAATAAAAACACTTCATTTCATCGAATTGGTTTCTTTTTGCATTTAGAAATTTTTTATAGTGGTGACACCATGAGTATCCGCCCCGGGTGTCACCAAGCCTAGGAACGCCACTGCCCTTAGGAACTGACCGATTTCAACAATTTTTGAAATTTTTCTTAAATAGCTTAAACTTACCAAGTGCACCAAATTTCATTAACATAGAAGCATTTCTTCTATTTTTGTCAAACTTTTGTATGGGCTCAGTCTACAGTGAGTCGACTTGAATCTGTTTTAATTTCAATTTTTTTTTTTTTTTTTTTTTTTTTTTTTGACAATTAAAACTTTGCCGCTATATTTTGCCTTGATTATGCTGCGCTTCATGAACTACGCTGCAAGGCAATAAGTTCTTCATAGATGTCATGCTCGAACAAGAGATGCTTCATTATAACATAGTTTATAACAGCTGTTTATGAGCGCGTTTAAATATCTGTCAGCTGAAGATAAACTTCTTCACGGCATTTATACTCACTCAGGGCCAAAATGTTTATCTTTTGCTCCATCTTTACACAAATACATAGCATTTCTTTTCTTAAACACTTCGCTTATGTCAAATTTGTCCACATTTTTTTACTATCTGACACATCTCAAACTTTTATACTTCACTTTCATCTATTATCTTAGCTTTATAAATAAACAGTCAAATTTTCAACTTGTATAAAGTTCAACTTGCTACTGCTTAATTGATAGCCGCAAAGTGCCAAACTTAGTCATTAATTAAAACACTTGACATGCCAACAAAGTGACTTTTTTAGTAGCAACAGCCAAAGTTCATTGTCTGCCTGTCGTAGCAAGGGAAAAGTCACACACGCATACATCACAAAAAAAAAAAAAAAAAAAAAAGCATTAAAGGTTCGTCAAGTAATGTGCCTTTAAGTGCGATATGAAAACATCTTTGATGTTAAACTTACAAAACATCGGTAAACGCACATTTGTTTTTGTGAGATTTTTTTTTTAATTAATGCTTTTTTTAATACTTCAACAAACACTCAGTTAATCACACTTACAACAATTTTCAGCATATTGTAAGTTTGCTTATATTAAAGGTCAGCAAAAAGGAGCACTAGTACTCATCACTTCTGCGAGAGAAAAAGGAAACCATTTTAATTTTAAAGTAATTATTGATTTTTATTGCTCGGAAGTAAATTCAGAAAAATTAAACAATAGGGGTATTCACGATCAGGAGCTCTTTGTAGAGCTCTTGTGCAAAAGAGCAAAGTGCAACAAAAAAGAGCTCTACAATAACAAAATGCGTGTTGTCATAATTGTTCTTTTTTGCTCAAGCGCACTGGCGATACCCTGTAGTTCTTTTGTAGTGCGCTTGAGCTCTTGAGTTCATTTTGTGAATTTTTGACAGTAAACAAATAGTGATGGTATATTGTGTACACTTATATGTACTAACTTCTTTAATAGCATAATTTCATATCACTAACTTTCAAAGTGGACTGAACTTAACTTCATTGGCTAGGTCTGTGTATGGGGTGTGTTCACAGTTTGTTGCGCTTTTTTGCTCTTTTTCACAAGATCTCTACAAAGAGCTCCGGATCGTGAATACCCCTAATATAAGTTTAAGTTAAGCAATAAGTACTCGTATCGATCTATCTGCAATAGGAGAATGAAACTTGGAATATTATCTGAGACAAAGGTTGTACTTATAATGACTAAAAATGTGAGCTTCAAATACTGTCAATCGATATATGTAGATTCTCCAAAGTGACAATACAAAAAATAACCCGATATTTTGACAATACAAAAAAAAACCCCTATAATACAAACCTATATTAACGAACTCGTAATACATTCTTAAAAGTTCTCCTTATTTTGACACCAAAAATATGCACATATCTGCAAATCTATGAAAATTCTCAATATAATAAAATGTTTCATGCAAAATCGTTCTGTATGAAAATCGAAAAAAACAACCTTTCAAACTAACTTTTAAAAACATTTTTTTTTCGTATCATAATTGAAAACAAAAAATTTTTATTTTGACAATAAAAATATTTACAAACTTTAAAAACTATCGAACTTTATCATACAATGAATTTTTTAACATAATATCCTTACCTAGAATAAATAAAAAAAGATACAGTAGTTTCGACTATGTCGTAACACAAGACGTAGAATTATTCAATTCGCTTTTGATGACATCTTTTTTAAAAATATTTATTCCATACACCTGAGGATATGACCTTTAAGAGAGTGCCGGAGAGGGTTAATATGTATCACCAACCCCCATTACTTTTGCAAAAGGAACATTTTTGCCTTTGACACTTATTCCCTCCGACCACTCCTTAGGGGCGCTCCCATACAAATTTTATGCTTTTGTCGATGAGACCGGAAACTGTCCATAAATAGGTAGAAAACTTAAACAAGCAAACAAAATTTGTTCAATGCTATCAAGTTCAAGAACCCATGTGTCAAAATTTCACTGTCGATAATATGCCCGGATATTTAATTGGATGCGTTTGACATTTCAATAACAGATTCTGTTAAAAAAGCATGCCCCTCAAAATTACTCAGTATTACTGGGCTACGCGAGTCTGTTAAAAACAACATGCCCCCAAAAGTATGCTTTTTTTTAAATATAAGATTTATGTCTTCACGCTAGATGGCGCTGTCTTCGCCGTCGAAAAAACCGGAAGCCGTCGATAAATAGGAAGCAAGTTTAAGCAAACAAAAACATCAAATGTTGGCTTTATATTTCATGTAATTGTGTAAAATTGATATAAGTTAGACAGTTCTAACATGAATTTTTGTCGCATTGAGGATCAAGTAGACCAACAAGTGCTAAGATCAACATTGTACGATTAGTACTTTAGGCCCACCAAAGGCTCAAAAAGTAATGTAAATACCGACACCTGATCACTATCAACCACCCTACTTACCTCCGAGAACGACGTATTCTACGTCAAAAACGAACTGAAACTCAAAGTTTTGACTTTCGTCAGATAAATCTCCTCTGTTTTGGCTATATTCTATTCAATTCTCTTTTGTTTTAAAGCTAAATTTCAAAATTTCAGTAGTATTAATACTTCGCATTAATATTTTAAATAGTTTTTTAAAAATGGTTCAACACAGAACATTTTTTCTGAAAAAAAAGCCAAAAAGTTGTTTCTGTTTTAAAAATAATGAAGATTCAAAACTGAACTTTAAATTTAACCCGAAGTAGAATTTCAGTTACAAGCATTTTAAAAATAAAGACAACGAAAATCCCAAGTTGAATTAGAAAAATTTTCAAAACTAAAAACTATATTGAAATAATTTAAACAACAAGAGAATTGTTTTTTTTTAACTTTACATTTAGTTCGAGTTGCCAGATTGTTGAGGCTAAAACATATCTATCGAACGGAAATTTTTAGCATAAATTATTGGATTACCAGATTGGTGCTGTAGCTTTTTAGTTTTGAGCCTCGGCAACACTTAGCATTGCCAGATGAATTTTGACAGTTCCATTCGAAAATTTTACATTTTCTAGCATAAACTTACAACGGTTTGCTGTATGTGCACTAATTGTATTGTTTACAGTGGTTTGTAAAAATTGTAAAAATTGTATTTCAGCAAAGAAATGGAGTAAGCACGTGAACATTTTTTGGTCAACTCAGTTCTACTTTTGGTGATGAAGCACCACACCCAGCGACAGTAAAATTAGTCGCACCCTGATTTCTAATTTTTTTTTTTAATATTTAAGGTGAAAAATCGCCTTCTATAGAAGGGCAGGTTTTTTTTTATTATGATGTTCCGCGAAGTTAAAGATAAAATGATGAAAATTTTGTTTGTATAGAAGAAGTGAAAGTTGTATCGCCCAGATTTTTCGATATATAACACTTGTTTTAATTTCAGGGGGTTTTGGAACCCCCCTGTGTGAATATTAAAGGAAAATAAAGTTTCAAAATTTTAAAGGACATTAAATTTGCAAGAATTTCGCTGAAGGTCTTAAATCAAAATTTTACTTAGTTTAGGAGTTAAAGGAAATTAATTGCTGCCCTATAGTATAAAATGTAACCTCGAAAAAATCGTTTATTTCAGCTAACCCAGAAAAATGCCTTAGACGATAAGTTCTATAAACCAATGGCTATCAGTAAATTGTAAACTTGTATCAAGCAAATTTTTCTCACTACAACTTATATTGGTATGCTTATAATTCACAACATGTTTAAGATGGTGCGGATTGACAAACTATGGCATTTTTCGAAGGCGCAGTGTCTTATCTATTACTTTACTTGGACTTACATGTTTCCAATTAAAATCATTCCGAAAAAATCATTCATTGCCTGAGTCAATTCTCTTATTGTGATTCGACCATCATTCATAATCAATTCTTTCACTTTTTCACGTTTCCATGGGTTGTTGCTATGCTAGGACGATCTTTGCACGGAGAAAAAAAACAATAGTAAAATCACCTAAGCCGGCTTGGGTGGCACCAAGTTGTATGGACATTAAAAACTTTTACTTATTCACCAAAGTAATATATCGTTTTATACATTGCTTTGAAACAATGGTCATCAAACTATATACAAGCATACTTTGTTTATGTATAAAAGCTCATTGAAAGCTTTGCACTGAAAAAAAATGATATTTGAGTCTCAGTACAGCTTTCATGCAAGACGATGGTTCGCTTGGTTGATTATTCAGTGGCGCTGGAAAAAATTTCCATCTGGTGTATTAAAAATCTATGGGAGAGGCGTGAGGGGGAAATGTTTTTAAAAAATTTTGCGATCTTCGTATGCTTACTACTGTTCATAATAACATAATTCATATCGAAGAAACATATTAACATTCATATTTTATGCACTGTTACAAAAAAGGAGAAAACTTTAAAATAGTAAAGGATAGTTTTATAATTTAATTTAAATTTTTAAAATTCAATTTTTATTTAGAAGTGTCAATACTTACTATACGAAACTGTGCCTTTTTTTTGCTTTTTTTTTAATTCTTTAAGTTTTTATCGTTTTTGATTAAATTTAATCATACATTGAGGTTCAGAAAAAATAGTTACTGCAAAAAAGTATTGCAACTCCCATTCAAGTAGACATTTTGAATAGAAATAGTAAAAACTGATATTTTTATGAATGTAGCATAAGTTGCGTATGCGCAGCAAAAAAAAAACAATATAACAAGCATGCATGTGCCGCCGGCTGTTCTGCTTGAAATTCCAATAGATACTGACGCAGTTCAGTGTTCGTCCGTGAGTTAATAAATATGTATACAGAAAGCTTTTAAGCTTAAAAGCTCAAATGCCCGCGGCATAGGCTTTGATGATCACTGCTTTGAAAGCACATACTTTGATACCCTGCCAAAAAAAAATGTTTGATTTACCCAAACCAAGTATACAACATATTAATCAATAGCATAGCATCAAAATGGTATGGATTTGAACACTATTTTCGTCAGATAAAACAAGCACGCTAATATAAACCGTCGAAGCCATAATTTACAATTACAAAATACTTAGTTAATTTATCCAAATTAATATCGGTAAGTTAAACATGTAAAATTTAGATGTTTTGACGAAAAACTTGGCAGGCACCAAATTGCCGAAGACATCTTATAAATTATACTAGATTTTTTTGTTAATTTTGCAGAAGTTTTTTTCTCGGTGCGCGCTCGTTATCTTCAACGTCTTCACGGCCATCTTGGAAACTGTTTTACCACTTAGAAACTCTTATTTTACTCATAACTGATTCGATGAAAGCATTTTATTTGATGCAAATTTTCTGATACATTATTATAAAAATCTATAAATCGCCAACAGTACAAAACCACATGTTATTCCTTTTGAGTAGCTGCCAAAAAGTAAACAATATGGTTCAAAATTATTAGATATATTCAAGACATGCTTGTCTAAGCAACCCTTAGAAAATCATACCAATTGAACCAACACAGCTCACGAAATATCAAAATTCCCGTTACTTTTTGAACACACTTCGTATTTCCAACTCTCTAGACGCCGATCTCTTAAAAATGAAAACAAAATTACTTGGATTTTTTTTTTCTAGAAGAATTATGACCTATAAACTCAAAATTATCACCCGAAAGCAATTTTCTTGTTTAATTCTGAGTTAAATTCATATTAAAATGTACCATATGGTGAGGGCCTTCAAGGTATTGGGCAACGGCTAAAAACCACTTTATTTGATTTGACTCTTATTTTTGTGATTCGTGTTGTAGAAGTTGAAATCTGGTAAGTGTAACCCCAATGACCTTTAAAAAAAAAATTTGGTCTCCTTGAGACCTTGAGATCTACATATCTACATATCATTCTTTAAAATCGAACTGTGAATGTCGAAGATATGACGAAAAATTTAAAAGAAGAAACCCTATGTTAAGCAAAAAAATTAAAAATTTATTTTAAATAGTTCTACTAAGATAATCGATATACTTTCTTGGAAGGAGTTTAATGATTTTTTGAGAGCTTTAATTTTATGACCTTAGAACAGTAGTCGGCACACGCACACAACCATACAATGCTTCGTATTTTAATGTAACGATGTGCGTACACTGAACCAAATTGGTCGTTAAAAAGAAACAACGAACTGAAACAAAAAACAAAAATTTGAAGAAAGCATGTGACGCAAACCTACTCACTCGACAGTTGGCATAAGACTGAAGTTCGTTTATTTAGCTTCGGCTTCACATGCATAAAGGCACTAATACTGACGCGTTGCCCGCGGGCATGCTTTTGCCGATCACTGCCTTAGAATAACACAATAGGATGGTAGAAACTGGGATCTGGTGGGTAATTAATAGAACGGGGTGCTTGACCCCAATGATGTTTAGAACAAACAAGTTTGACAAGCTCGAAACAAAAACCTTTATATAAAACTCATAACCGCCAAAATATCTTAAGCGCCAAAAAGAAAATTTTACTGGAGAAGGTTTTTTGTAATTATCTTTGCTTAGTGCTTAGTGCTTTTTTAATTTTTTGCTTTTGGTTTAAATTCATATTCTAATTTCGTACACCTATGAAATTTTGACAGACGATGTAAACCATCGCAAATTATCGATTTTCATCAAAAAACATAAATCGGATATTATGTCGCTTAAGATATTTTGGCGGTTATGAGTCGATATCATTCTTTAAGATCGGACTGTAAATGCCGAAAATAAGAAGAAAAATTTAAATACGCGACCCCTACGTTCGGTAAAAAGAAAAAATTTTTTTAAAAATTAACTTTTAAAAATGCTTCAGATGGTGGGCGAAGGTAACAATAGTTGCAAGCTACTTCAGACACATAAGTACCATATGTTAAGTGTAAAATTTATCAAAAAGAATAGCTGGTAGCATAAGTTATAGAACATTGTCTTCCTTTTTTTTTATAGGTATACATCACTTTTTTATATCTTTTTGCTTTCAGATTTCAATCAAGTTTTATTTTTCTGTTGATATAATGACATGTAGGTCTTACAAAATTTTGCAAAATTTGACTATTACAGTGCTCGACTAAGTGAATTTTTTAATTTTAACACTTTTAAAGGTTGTACAAAAAATATATGTTACTTTGAAGACTAGGAATTACAGATATGAAAAATTATAATATTTAATATCCATATAAAAATCTTACTAGTATTTAAATATATTTCTATTAAATGTTTATATTCTTTAAGTTTCTAAGTCCTTTTAAAATAAATTCTGACTTTTTTGGTATAAACTGAGTGGTAATATATATTTCATCTCTAGTTTGACATGTACCTATATGGATTTTTTCATGTGTTAAAATGGGTAATTGTAGCACGGGGTTATCATTGATTTGACTTAAATAGCATTTCATAAATACTTTATTGGGGAATAAATCAGTTTTTATGGGATGCTTTTGTGACATTTTGCTGTGCCAAGTACCTCAAAACTCTACTTAACTCCGCCTATGGTTGAAGTCTGTAGGCGAGGCTACATAAAGGTTAAGCAAAGCTATTCTTTTTCTTCTAACACTCAACCAATGTCCTTCAACTGACTGCAAACATACATTCATGCATTTACAGAAACTTATTTTTTATAAACAATTTTCAAGATTTTCATGGTGTTGAACAAGTTTAACACACATTCGAATCCGTAACTGTTTCGATAATCTTGATCACTGTAGCCAATGCGCATGACTAATGATCTTGAAGTGTTGCTATTATCATTTGTTATTGTTAGTTAAGGTCTTTTATTTCTTTTTTTTTTGTAATTATTATATTTAGCTATAACTTATTTTAATATAATAATAATTAATCGGTCCTGATCTTCTCTGCTGACGTTTCTCCATGCGCTGCGGTTTTCATGGCCCATCGAAAGATGATACCATCAAGGTAACCACCACTTAAACAGCGTTATATGATGCCAAAATCGAATCGAACCGTGTCGACTGTGTTCAAGGCGTTTGGTGGCAATAGCGTTAATTATATTGACTGAACTGCAAACAGTCAACAGGTGGGAACATGTAACAATTAACATGTAGTCAAAGTGGGTAGTGACAAGCGCGGAAGTCTTCAGCGAAAACTTAACAGATAAAGCTAAGCTATTAAAAGGTACAAATTGATAATAATACGACTTAGAGTTTAAGTCCAATTTCAATACAAAGATCTTAAAAAAAAACAGGAAGTTAGCCTTCGGCTTGGCCCAAATGAATTTGTTTGGATAGTAGGTTGTTCTCTTTCGATTGGGCATATTTTCAAATCTACACAAAGCTATATATACATACAGAAGGACAATCAATCGAGCTCTCTAAACGTTCTCAGGTGGCTCATGCACTCTGGAATTTTGTTGGAAAAAACATTGTGGGCTTTTTTGTTTCTTCTACAGTTACCCTAACACTAAAGCCATCAAATGCTGAACCGAAATTAAAACTTATTAGTTTTTGTTCAGGCTTTGCAGCCTTAGTAGGTCTCACAGCTTGAATGTAAAAATCCTAAACTCTTTAATTCCCACTTCCTTTTTATCTTTTTTGACTCTTTTTTTTAAATCCTTTTTGAAGTTTTTAATTTTATTTATTTTTCCACAAACATATCTCTTTAGTTTATCAAGGTTTATATCTGTTATCTAACGCCACCTTTTTTTCATTTGTCCCTCTTTTTAGTTTATGGCAGCAGTGCTGACCTCAATGTCACCGTCGATGATGGCGAAGCTTCCATCTACAACGGCGATGAAAATCATAAAGTGTGGAGTGGCTCACAAGATCAACTAGATGGCATTAACATTGGCATGGAGAGTCCTTACGAGGTATATTCGGGCAATCAATCGACACTTGGGCGTCCGGCAAGAGCACGTCAAATCAGCACACCCGTCGATGTGCCGCCACCACCCATGAAGCCGGAAAGCAGCAAAAAGAAAAAAGACAAAAAATCAGCCAAGACCTCAGGCAGTCAAAGCCTTTCGGGCACCCTCATACGACCGAAACCCATACATCCGGGTACCATGCAGCGCCCCCTAATGCACAATGGTGCCCCGGGCCACATGATATACGGTGGTCCTCCACCGACCGCGCACAATGCGCGCCACTATCACACAATTAGTCATCGTGGCTTTCCGCCAGGACCACCCATGCAGCATCCACATCATGCACCGCACCATCCATCACATCACCCACATATGATGCATGGCCCACCGCACATGGGCGGCATCCCGATGCAAATGCCCGTCATGCTGCCACAGCAATATGCCACGCTGCAGCCACCGCGCTCCTCTAGCAAAAAGTCAAAGAAGAAGGACAAGAAAAACAGCAGCATTCCAGTCGGCATGCCGGTCGTGCCATCTATTTACGGCTATCATCAAGCCATGAGCGGTCCACCGCCACCACAACACATGGGCATGGCTCAGTCGTTGATTGGTGAGCAGCCACGCCCCTTGGCAATGTCCAGTCGCAAACTGGCTGCGTCCATGGGCAACGGACTTGATGACTCTGGCAATTCAGGCGCTGAATCGCCTGGTGGCACTGGCATCTATCGACGCAAGGGACATTTGAACGAGCGCGCTTTTAGCTACTCCATAAGACAGGAACACCGCAGTCGTAGTCACGGCTCACTAGCTAGTCTGCAATTCAATCCGCCCGACATGAAGAAGGAACGCGAAATCGCCCAAATGGTCGCCGGTTTGGAACTGAACGATGGCGATGAACGCTCAGCTATGAGCGCGACAACGTTGCAGCGCAAACAAGCCGCTATGAGCAACGGACATCATCATCTGCAACAGCAACAGCAGCAGCAGCAACAACAGCATCACCAGCATCATCAGCAGCAAGCTATCTATGGCAATGGTGGAGCTATAGCAGCAGCGACGGCCATCTATGGCAATGGCGGCGGTCCATCGAGTAGCTTTGGCAAGCCACGAAGATAAGCAGCGCAGGGCAGGTGCAGCAAGGATAAGTTGCTTGCTTTGTATGCAAACATAAAATAATTCACACACGTACATATATATATATATATTTATATATGCTGTATAGTTTTATTTAGCAAAAAACAAAAAACAAAAAAAAATATGCGTTACTCCAGTAACGTTTCTTTAGGCTTACAATAGAAAAGAGCCAAGCCTTCACGCTTGTTTTCGTTGAAATGCGAGTTCGAGTTCTTAGTCATAGTTTCTACTTCTAGGATTAAGTTTAGCAGAAAATGGTGGCAATGCTCAAATTCACAAATAAGAAAAATACAAACCATTTGTATCTATTTAAACGTTTTAAATATATATGTATGTAGAATAATCAGTGATCAACAATGATGGATCAGTAGAAATAGCAATATTTGGAAGAAAATCTGTGGAATAGAATATTCAAACGCAAAAAATGATCATAATTAAACAATTTTTCAATGGACCTAGAATAATTCTAAAAAATTATTTTATATTAAAAAGTAGAAATTTCCAAATTAGGTGTTGTGCCCTTTTTCCAAGTAGAGCTTAACCCTCAAACAGCTGACAGTTCTCAAAAGTAAACTCTCCGACTTTAATTTCAAATTCAATATTCAATAGTTGTATTTCTAATAATTTAGAGAAAATTTTAAAAATTTATTTGCATTCCGGGCATTTTCTTATCGTGACACAGTGTGAATGACACACCTTCATGCCGCAAAGAGGAAATATTTAGCAAAATACTCACTATCCTTTGATACTTGCTGTTGGCTAATCTGTGATCGACGCCTAATGTTCGGAGTGGCCTAATCGTTCGCCAATGCAGTGAGATAGCTGCGACGAGAATGGCTGGCCCATGCGTTTCACAATATAGCACGTATGCAGCCAATATCGACATAACACCATGTTCAAAAACATAGCTAATAGCCACAGACGCGTTTTCCGCTTAACCTTTATGTCAACAGCAACATACCCGGGTATGTTTTGCATTTTCAAGTTACTATACTTTGGAAACTAGCAATCGGTTCAACTTGAAACTTCATGATATCCTTAGCAAGAGTATTTTACACCATAGTCCCAAGTCTGAATGAGATTGGACAATCTGGGCAAGAGATATGCTTATTTTTCGATTCCTACCCCATACGTCAACACCTACATACCCGGGTATGTACATGAAAACGCATGCAAATATGTGGATATAACTGAAAAGTAATCGTTATTTTTCATGGAATTTTTAAAATAGTTCATGGAAATAATGATAATATAATAAAATAATGAATATAAAATAAAAAATAAATACTAAAATCTAAATTATTATGTTTTAAAAACATTTATTGCATTGCGGTATGTCAGTAGATTGTTCAGAACACACGGGTATTTTGCATAGTGCGCAGGCTTTACTTGTTGGACGACGTTGGGAGCATATGTAATAATCACCCTTTGTTTGATTCGTCCCGTGTAGTCACGTTCTTCCTTGCCTCCTACTGCATCATCCAAAATCCTCAAGGGGATGGACGTTTATTGCTTCAATGGCGTTGCGTGTAGAGAATATTCTGGATATACGACTGTTATTGGCCCGTACTTCTATTTAAGGTTTCGCCAGTTGTTTACTTAGTTGTTGAAGGAACATCCTTCGCCGGCTTGTAGAAGATTTTAAGTGTGGGTTGTTCTCTACGTAAATTATGTACGCAGCAAAGGCATACGCACATCCAGAATATTATAAAAGAATGCCAAAGGCCATCTATTCGTTCGCCACTTGGTTGAATATTCTGAAAGGCATTTATCCATGTTATCAACGCCACCTTTGTTCTTGTTGGAAACGAATATCAGTAGTGGCTTATTTTTAGGACCTTCTACTTTGGTTGTGTAACGCGTTGGCGATAGGACCACAACTGATTTAATTTTCTTCGGCACGTAGGAACACATAGTAATACTGTTGCTAAGTCCAAATATGGTAGATTCCACTGCACGTTCTTTTGGAATAGCAAATTGTGAAGGCAGATTTACTGTACCCAACATCAATAAATTATTGTCCATCATCAAACTTTTTGCTAAATTGTAGCTAGTGAAGAAATTATCGCACACAATATTTCGTCCGCTGCCACCAAAAAGATTAACGCACAAATCCTTCACCATTCTTTCATCAACGTTTCTTTCACCATAAGCCGTTTTTCTCTTATACATTTGCGCCTTCAATTGATAAGACGATACGGCGTCACATACCCTCCAACCTTTTATTCCATATTTGGCAGGTTTCGATGGTATGTATTGTGTGAAACCAGTACCACCACGGTAAGCATAACAGTTGTTCATCAACAGTGACGTTGGCTCCCGCTACATTCTTAAATTAAATATATTTTCCAAAAACATAACAATTAAATGTTCGGAAGATTAAAAGAAATGTGTGGTTTATTCACATTTTTGTCACCACGCCATGCTATTTCCCATTCAAAATGTATTTGCGAACCCGGGTATGCTGCTGTTGACGTACGTATAATTTTTCTACTGTTGACATAAAGGTTAAACGTATAATTGCCAAGCATTTGGTCCATGGTGTCCACGCCAGCTGTTATATTCCATAACTATTGCTGGTTTCCCAGTTTTAACATCTATGAAGTTGTCGAAATGCATCGAGGACAAAACATAGACTAGTTTTTCTTTTACTTTGGGCCGTAGCGTCCAATGTGACGTCTTTGCGAAAGGCGAACACAGATTCGAATATTTTTTTATCACGTGTCCAATGCCTTTCCTGGGAAATACAGCGCTTATTCTTGCTAATCGCGCCAACGACACTCAACTTTTTGTCAACCTCTAACTGATGAGTCAAATCCAATCTGATAAAAAAATTGAGCATAGTAATGTTTCGACTAAAGCTCAAATACGGTTTAACGAGTTCTTGGACTACATTAGTGCCAATATTAGTGACCATCGATTAAACAGGCTGGCGGCCATAGTATAAATCACCTCGTAGTGGATATTGAGTGGTAGCATCAGCAGCCCACCTAAATTTTATTCCATATTTTAAAGACTTCCATGGTATGTACTACAGGGTGGCGCACGAATCGTGCTACAAGAAAAAAACGTTATAACTTTTTTTCTAATCAATGTGTTGAATTTTTTTTTCTTTTTTTGTATAGATAATTCAATTTTATTTTATTTAACTAATTGGTTTTGAAAATGATAGACCGTAAATGACCTCCATGCTCATTCACGCATATGCGACACCTGATCAGACTTATTCATTGTGGCCTGGAGGGTAGCTGTCGGGATCGCCTCAATTATTGTTGTAATGGACTGCTTCAATTCAGTCAAATTCCTTGGTTTCGTTTTATACACCTCTTGCTTGACATAACCCCATAGAAAAAAGTCTGGCGTGGTGAGGTCAGGTGACCTTGGGGGCCAGCGGAAAGTGGTGTTTCTGGATATTAATTTATTTGGAAATTTTCGTTGGAGCTCCGCCATAACCGGTCTGGCTTTATGTGAACTTGCTCCATCTTGCTGGAACCAAATGCTGTTAAAAGGGATACGTCTTCGCCGCAGTTCTGGGTAAAAAAACTCCTTCAACATGTTTAAATAACGGTCCCCATTTACGGTTACTGTTACACCGTTTTCCTCGAAGAAGTATGGCCCGACAATGCACCTTGATGAAACTGCGCACCACACAGTGACACGTTCTGGGTGCAGTTCCGTCTCATGGAGTATTTCTGGATTAGATTCACTCCATATACGGCAATTTTGCTTGTTTACATTGCCGTTTAGATCAAAATAGGCTTCATCAGACATAAACAAGCAATTTATTAAGTTGTTGTCTTCTTCGGCCATTTGAATCATTTTTTGGCAAAATTCCAGACGAATAGGCAAATGCAGAGGGTTTAATTTCCAATTTGCGCTCCAATTTGCTCCAATTGCGCCGATAAGTTTCGTGTCGAAACGCGTGGATTTGCCTGAATTGCCGATGCCATAGCCGCGATTGTGTCTTGCACCCGAACATAGGGATCTCGATGGTACGGTCTGCGTGAGATGCTTCCAGATTCGGCAAACATGTTTACCAACCTCATAATGGTCCATCTACTCGGGGCAGTGCCGCCAAACTCCCTCCTAAATTCCCTTTGGACGGAAATGATGGACTGTAAAGTATGGTACCGCTGCACTACCCAAATCCTCTTTTCAGTATCCCAAGCATCGATTTTAGTAAATCTAAATACTAATCTGCAAAATAAAAAAAAAATAAGCCGATTACTCACACAAAAAAAAAAGTTATTACGTTTTATTTTTGTAGTTCGTGCGCCACCCTGTACTTGAAAGAACCTAGGCTTCTTAACGAAAAAAATTGCTCCTCTATTGTAATGCAAGCATTCAGCTTATACTATACTTGACTTTCAAAGATGCATTGAGCATCATTCCCATAGGAAAAAGGGCATAGGAAAAAGTCACACGGGACCATATCGGGTGAATATGTTGCTTTTTGAACGATATTACCATTATTTTTGGTCAAATAATCGCGTACAATGTGTGATGTATGAGCTGGTGCAAAAACCATGAATTGTCCTTCCATAATTCTGGCTTCTTTCTCCGATTATTCTCGCGCAAACGCTTTAAAACATTCAAATAATATTTAGCTTTGACCGATTGATCTTGCGGAAGAAATTCCGAGTGCACGACACCTTATTTTTGAACGGGTTGTCGTGGTTTTTTGGGTTTCAGCTCATCTGGATCACTCTGCAGATTGTTGAGTTTTTTCGACAACATACTTGAACACCCAAGTCTCGTTACTAGTAATGATGGCCTGAATATGTCCGTATTGTATATTAAAAGCATCTCCTGAGCGACAGTTTTGCGAAACTATTTTTGAGGGTGTTAAAATGCGAATTAAATAGTTAAAGAAGACGACGATCCAGATTCCGTCAACGAGGCCATGCAGCCAGACGATAAGGAATTGTGGCTGAAAGCAATGAAAGAAAAATTAAGTTCGTTGCAAGAAAATGAAGCGTGAATTTCAGAAGAGTTACCGGAAAATAGAAAATCGATAAAGTGCAAGTGGATTTTCAAGACGAAAAAGGGAATAGATGGAAGTATTCGACACAAAGCTAGTCTGGTTGTTAAAGGGTGTAGTCAACGAAAAGGATCTGATTATGAAGAAACATATTCTCCCGTAGTCAGGTACGCATCTATCCGTTACTTGCTTGTACTCTCCCTTCAATACGACATGCAAATCGACCAAATGGATGCAGTCACAGCTTTTCTTCAAAGTGGGCTAAATGAGATTGTTTACATGACACAACCAGAAGCTTTTGAAGACTTGAAGCAATGCTTAAAGGTATGTAAGCTTCAAAGAGCACTGTACGGGCTAAAACAAGCAATTTGGCTTGGAACTTAAAATTAAATTTTGAGCTTAAGATCTTTGGTTTAACGCGATCCAAAGTTGATCCATGCGTATATCACAAAAGTAATGGAAATTTGAAAACATATGTTGATGATGATCGGGTATGGGCACCACTACATTTAAAGCTTCTGTGTTGTTACTGTGTTTATCTTTTGTCTTTGATTTGTTGTTGCGTTTTGTATTGCTACATAAGCCTTTGTTCTCAATTCTTGCTCTCAACGCTCCAAGAGCGCTCTCTGGCCATAGCTGATGATGATTGATGATTGATGATGTGCTAATTTTTACCAACGATAATAATGAGAAGATCAAAATTAAGGAACATTACGCTATAAAATTTAAAATGATAGATTTAGGAGAGGTTAAATTTTGTCTTTGAATAAAAATTGATAAGGCTTATGATAAAATTAGTGTCAGTCATGAATATTACATTTAAAGTAGTCCCGTCTTGACTCCTTTAGATCCAAACACAAAAATAAAATAAATTAATTTCGCCAAATGCACAAAGAGAAATTATTGAGATGTCTACAGTTCCCTATAAGGAAGCTATAGGAAGTCTTATGTTCACGGCGTAATGCACTTGACCGGTTATTGACCACGCAGTAAGTCACTTAGCTAAGTTTTGCAACAACCCGGGTCAAGCATCAAACAACAGTTGCGTACAAACCAGAACAAAATGGGGTTGCTGAAACCATGAATCGGACGTTGTCGGAGAAAGCAAGAAGCAAGATGGCGCATGCGAATTTTCCGAAGCAGTACTGGGCTGAAGCAATCAATACGGCGGTTTGCTTGGAGAATCGGTCCCCACACAAGAATCTGGCGTGCACATCTGCGGAATTATAGCAAGGTCAGAAACCAAAGCTGCAACCAGTCGCATGCCTAAAACATCATATAAAATGGGGTGCAGCGATCCAGCCATTACATCATGCTCGGCAGCTATATCTCTCATAGCAACACGACGATTTCCTTTAATTTTTTTTTTTGACATTCTCATTTTTATTGATGTTGTTGGACGCGAAAGGGTGAGGGAAGTTGTCAACTGGTGTACGACCTTCTTTAAACAACTTGTGCCACTCAAATGCCTGCGTACGTAATAGAGTGGACTCCGCTCAAATGTTCTGTCCATTAAGAAATTCGCAGGTCAGACTCGAGGTGAACTCGTTTACAAAGCAATCAGAAAGGTACTACGTAACAGATCACGCTAAAAATTAACGCCTAAGCCTAAATAGTGTTACCAGCCTTCAAAAAAAATCATTAGCTTTATGACAACTGTTGTTATTTCATTCACACAGTCCTGTTCCATACTAGTATATCCTCTATATGGGCCCCTTAGTAAGAAAACTGTTATAATTACTTATGTAGCATATAGATAAGTTCGGCATTAAATGACCAACCATGCTATAGCTAAGATGCTACTGATCGTCTTTTTCACTGCGTGTAGTTTGGTCACATTAAAAATTGAAAATTAAAAAATTTCACTTTGACGAAAACAAGAGATAAAACTCTAAAATTTTAAAAGCAAAAACTGTACAGAACGAAATATCTAAGACACAATAATTTGTCTTAACCTTGCGAGATTAACGCAAGCTTAAGATCAAAAATGATTGCCCTGTAAAGAAGAGAAAATTGTTTTTATTTGCAATAAAGCATCCACTCATATCTGCAACCAAAACAAAACAAAAAAAAAAAAAACAATTTCAAAAAAGAAATAATACATCTTTGAGCTACATCTTAACTTAATTATATTGAATTAAATGATAAAATGTGCCTTACTAGGTTTATGAGGTATGCATAAAAAAAAGAAAATAACTATTTTAAGTTATATTTTATAAAAGCAAGCAAATTTGTTACATTATATATATCAACTTTTCTTTTCACAAACTGTTTTAATTTTTCTTATTTTTTTTTTATAAAAAAATTAAATAAATTAAAATAGAACAAGCTTAATTTATATAAATTATCACAATATTAAAATATTTTATATATTTAATACTTAATTTAAATAACAAATGAATATAGCAACGAAAACAAAAACAAAAAATATAAACGAAAAAAAAATATATTATTAACTGTATAACAAACAATTGTAACTGTATTTGTCCATATTAGTTGGTAGCGCTTGCAAACAAACAAAAAACAAAAGAACAAATGTACGAGTATCTTAACTGTTAAGCTCAAAATATAACGTATTGGAGCACCGTTGCAAGCTTAAGTTTATATCTACATATTTTAAATGATGAAATATATAGCGTACATTATTTTTATGAATATAAAAAAAAATAAATGTATTTTTGTTTTATTTATGAGCTTTTTCGAAGTGGACGTGTGGCTATCAAAAAGCATATATTTGCATTTTTTTTATTTTACATTTTTTATTTTTTTCTTTTTTAGTTTGGCTAACAACGTTTAACTTATGCCTACAACCTACATTTTACAATGGTTGTCTGACAAGTTAAATTGTGAATTTTGCTTTAAGTGTTCGCGGCCAAGCCTTTATATCTCAGCCGTTGGTTGACATTCTTCACATTCCAGCGCAAACGCCAAAATTTTACCTACACCGTCTAACAGCGTGTATGCGTCGCACGCACTAAACGGGGACACACACATGTCGCCAGCTTAAGTAAATGGTTTGCTGTTGGGATAGCATAAGTGTTTTTTTACTAATAACATCAAATAAAAAGAATAATGTTTATCCAAAAATAGAAACTATTATAGAGTTAAACTTGTTTTTGCCATTATTTAAGATACGTATGACATGATTTGGTTCCACATCCCACAATTTTTCTAAGCAAGTTAATTTGTGTTTCTCAACGTGGGGCGCATGTCTCAACAAGAAAAAAATTGTTTAAAGCTGAATTGGTACTTAGTTATTTTTATATTATTTCGTTAAGGTTGTTTTTTTTTGCGGAAGGGCTATAAAGCATTATAGAAGGACAGTTTTCCCCACTGGGAAAGTTAGATTCTTTGCAAACATCGCGATAACATACAGGAGGGTTGCCTTTTAAGTTTTGCTTCTAACAATGGAAAAACCTTAGTTAATCAGTGAAAATGCTTTTAGTGCTTTTTCAAAGTATTCTCCAAGATGACCAATACACTTTTGCACTCATTTGAACCAATTTTAGAAAGAAATTTGGCCATTCTGAATCTACTACCTCAGAAACCAGATCTTTTAAGGCTTCAGCTGCCTGTTCGGGCGTAGAAAAACGATCCCTACACATTTTTTTTTTCTTAATGTGAGTTACCAAGAAGAAGTCATTAGGTGTCAAGTAAGGACTGCAAGGCGGATTACCCATCAATTTCACGTTTCGAGTGCACTCTTTTGTTTGAGCGGATGTGTGGAAACTCGCATTAATGGATCCTCCGAAAACTTCTTGCAAAGTAATGGTTGTGTATTCACCATTAACAGATCTTCATTGCTAAAGTTCCAATTTTTTTTATGTTTTGAACCAAGGTTTTCAGGCGTAATACTTATTCAGACAAGTCTACTTTGGTTCGAAACGGGGTGATGTATTAGTGGGAAGATAGGGGCAATCAACTGAAACATATCGACTGGTCTCTGACTGAACCTCGTAAGTCAAAAAGTCAAGATTTTCAGGAGAAGCAAAAAGCCGATTTTTTCCTTAGGGAGAAATATAATTTGTAATCGGTAATTGTAATTTGTAATTTGCAAATTGATTACAAAATATATTTTTCCGGAAAACCTCGATTTTTTGACTTACGAGGTTCAGTCAGAGACCAGTCAATATCTAGGATGTTTTAAGCGTGTTGGAAAGTCAAAGAAATATGTGAATTTGAATCTGAGGCAAGCCTTTGCCTTTACCTCAGTCAATCCAAGTTATGAAGCTAATCTCATCCACAAACCTTTCTACCATCAACTTCAACTTCAAGTCGTAAATATTGATGAATTTTCAATTTTAGTTGATTAGAAATAAGGATAGAAAATGCAGAAAGGTTAAAGCGTAAGACCATGGCCTGACCGGGAATTAAACTCGGGACCTCTGGGCACTCTACCTACTCAACTACCGAGGATGCCGGTTTTTCTGAAAAAAAAAACACAACCATTTGCATTAATGTGCTCTGTCCGCGGACAATTTTTTTTGGGTTCTGCTCACTTTGAAAGACCCAAAAAGTGGATTTCTGCTCTCTTTCGGGCTAATAAGGGTAGATCCATGATTCTTCACCTCTTGTGAAGTTGTAAAGGTGTTTCCAACCACCCTCGCTGTATTTTTCAACACCTTGCACCGATCGATATGAACCTAAAATCGAATACATGCTAGTTCCACTTATGGCAAAGGATGACTCCATCTCATGGTATGTCACATGCCGCTCTGCTACCAACAGTTCACACACAGGATCGATATTTTCTAACACAACAGCCGTTCTTAGTCGACCTTAACGAAATTCGTCTTGTAGAGAAAGACAACAACGCTCGGACTCATTGAACCAGTGTTTTACAGTCACTGGGTGTGTTGCTTCATCACCAAAAGTCGAACTAAGTTGATGGATGCATTCTTTTCTTGTGAATCCACGTCAAAAATCGTAAAAAATCATCACCCGAAAATGTTCACGTTTCCATCTTCCATCACGTTTGCACCTTACGTCCGCTCAATTGGCTGAAAATGAACTGAAGCCAAGCGACTGCTAATCGCAATATTCTATTCTCTGGTGAGGCTCGTTTCGGGCTCAATGGGCATGTCAATAAACACAATTATCAAAAAATCCGCAAGAGAATGATGTCTCTTGACCAGTGTCGATCACGAATTACACTCGCGAGGTAAGTGAGACTTTGTCTTTTTACGTAAACACGAAAGAGTAAATGAGACAAATGCTGTTGCTGTAGTCGACACTGCTCTACAATCTAGAGTCTAGATCAGTAGTGATCAACGCACTATTCAAACAACAACAAAGAGATCTTTCCGAGTGAACAGCTTTACACTGAAACAAGAAGTTGTTAAAAACTCTCACAACATTTGGAGCAAGGAAATCTTGTCGAGTGTTGGATTTTCAATTTAATCATTTGTTTTTTATTTTTGAGTTTATTTTTCGCTATTTTAACATAGAAAACATCAAAAAAAGGTAAAAGTAAAGAAGAGAATGTGTTTATGTTTCTCCTGAAACATTGCAAAATATTTAAATACATTCATAAATAATACAGCGGTTGACTCCCATGAGCGCTCAAAGCATACCGACTTGAAAAAAACTTTTACGCAGTGTACAAACACAGCTAGTCGATTGCTACTTCGTGTGTAAAAGCTCAATAACACACGATGCCCGCGGGCTATGGGAAACCATATAGTGAGCACCACTGGTTTAGATACATTCTCTATTCACAAAAAAATCCATATTGGTCCTGAATTCTTTAAAAATTTGAAGACCGACAAAAACGTTACTGATAACGGTGAACGCTATGGATCTATGATTGTCGACTATTTTGTGTCCGAAGTGAATGGCATATTTATCATAGTCATGTTTTTCCATCACGATGATTCCAAGACGGTGGGTGATACATGCCATACAGCGCATTAAATAATCGACTAACTGAGAGAAATATTCGGTAAACGCATTATTTCTCGAAAATTACCAATCAATTGCCAACCAAGATCCTGTCACTTAACTCCTTTGGATTTTTCTCTAAGGCTGTCAGGTCATTGCTTAATGCGAATAAATCAGCAACTATGGAGCAACTTTTGTGCGAACCATTTTCCAAATATGGCCCCAATTGGTTGTAAAAGCGGTCGAAAATTACTCCATGACTTTTTCTTCTAAATTCATCTTCCAAGATTATATGCATTTCAGTCCACCTACTGAGGAGTCCCCAGTCACTCCTAAGTAATCTGCGCATTCGCAATACCACTGTCAACAGACGCTCTCTCAACTTTTCTAGATACACTAAAATGTTCATTATTTCCTTCATATAGATCAGCAAATATTTGATTTAAGTTGCATACCTAAGGCTATGTTAACACAGAGAATGGTCAGTAGAATTGAGTTTATATCATATCATTTACTCCTCCACCACCGTAACATCAATTCCACTTAAGGACAAAGGTGCAGCTATCTCTGCCTATACATAGAAGTTCTTCCTTGCTCTGCGCAAATTGGAATTTTTATCGGGCCATACTGATATGAAGACCCCATCTTCTATACTTGCCCAAGTTCTTTCCTTCGGTTTTTTGTTCATTATTTGCAAATAAGAAATTGCACAATTTTAAAAACTGCTGAACGTACAGGGGCGCCGGAAGCGACTGGGAGGGGGCAGTCGCCCCCTCGGTAAAAAACTCTCACAATAATTTTTTAAATACAAATGTTTTTATACAACAGATTAAATTTTTTAATTCTAAGTTTAATTTAATTTTAACTACAATACAACTTTTAATTTCTCCTCACATCGAATTTTTGTAATCAGCGGTGAAGCATTAAACTCTATAATCACAATTTTAAGAAAATCTCATTCAATATAAGAATTGTTAAACGAAGTTGTTAAATTTATTGCTTTGATAATGATGTACCAGCATCTGCAGCTAGTTCTAAACGTTCTTTTAGTGCCCTTCGCCGCTTTAAAACATATCTTCGATCAACGATGACGTAGGAACGCCTTACGCATGCGGCACTTCTTCATATCCACAAGGAAAAAATGGAAGAATTAAGCTTATTAGACATTATGCGAGAATTTATTTCTTGGAAAAATAAAGTGGTTGTTTAAAAAGTTATAAATTTAACTACAAACTAATAACTTTTTCGTTTCATATCATATATGTAATACTTCTATATTGGCAGCAACCTACATTTTCTATGAATTTCAACTACGAAATCAAAGAGAGACGGCCTATATGACATTTTTTTTGTTTGTATTAGTATATTTGAATATTTGAAAATTACTACACACAAAAAAATGTCAAATCGTCCCAGAGGTGGTTCCCAGCAAAAAATTTCAATGCGCATTACTTGTATACACATAAAGAGCGCTTCATTCTCCTTGTAAATAGTTCTGTGTGTATAGCGCTATGTTTGTAGAATTTTCTGTAACGACAACGTAGCACTTGAAAAAATGTCAAAAAAATTAATTTCAAAAACGGAAAAAACCATCAAAACGTCCCATGTAAATTAATTGAATACTTTAAGTCAGGCTTTCCATTCGAAAATTTAATATTTTAAGTTGAAATGAAAAGTATGTTATATACATGTAACATATAAGCTTTGTAAACTATGTTACTAAAACTTCTGTTTTTTTTTACTTTAAATAAATAAAATGCATAAAAATCCATAAATTTTTATATTAACAACAATGAGAACAAAGCGCACGGTTCTCGACACATTTTTAAATCAAATAAAAGGAGAACAAAGCGCTGGGCTCGCGCTACGATTTTATATTTGCTTCAACGAAAGCCGAGCGCATGCATCTAATGACATGCCTATGTTAAAAAATGCGCTATACGCAAGGAGAATGGAGCGCTCAACTGTTTTTTGAAGCGCTTCAGATGCACTCATGGAGCGCTCGGCTCCCTGCTGGGTTGCTATGAAAAATGTTTGCACCAAATTTAAAACAAAACAAATCATATTTGTTCTGCATAACTCACAGGTACGCACCATTAGAAAACAATTATAACAACAACGCGTGAAACATGATTAAATTTCAACAAGAAATATTGAAGCTAGCAAGATTTTATCCATTAAAATTCGAACAACAAAACTTTCAACTGATATTTTTGACAATGGAAGCACCGCTCCTGAGTTTTTTTATTTTCAAATTTAATTTCGGGTACATTCGTTCATATATTTTCTCGCTCATATTACAATATATCTGTACTCTAATGTTGGCGAATGTACTTTGAGTGTACTGCCAATATAGAAGTATATGTTTCACTGCCAATATATATGTTTCATATTGAATTTATATGTTTTGTTTGTTTTTACATGCTTTTATCGAACTTATTTTAACATCAATCCTTTCCTAGTATTTTATTGATATGTTTTTTTTCGTCTTTAATGTAATAAAAAATGTTCTGCCCCCCCCAGTTGTACTGCCCACCCAGTTGAAACGAGCTTCCGGCGCCTTTGTGAACGTACCTTGTCATCTAAAAAGTTGCATCTGAACATACCTTTTTATCTGAACATCAGCATACTTTTAGGCATTTCTCAAAATGAGTATTGAAATACTCAGATAACAAATTGAGTTTAGTTGAGTTTCATCCTGCATAATTGTACTGGAGACACAAGAGTTTATATTGAGTACAGTGGAAAAGCTCAACTTTGTACTGAAAACTCAAACTAAACTCTCTTTGTAGACATAGTTCTAAGTTCTAAGACAACGAGTTAAGGAAAAGAAATATCAACCCGAAAACGTTCGCAAAACTATCTCTCTTCGCCAAACCTTCGCTTGTGGCTCGTTGGCTAGCCTTGCATGCCATTCAAATTTTAGATTTAAGTAGATATGTGAAAGTCTAAAGTCAGTTCATTTAAATCATGGTCTCAATGCGTTGGATTTAATTGTCTTCTAATAATTAAAAAATAATGCAACAGGCAACACTCAACTGAGCAAATGCTTTAATGTCAATGAACATCGATGAACTGCAATCAAGGCACGGTACATAAAAAACAAAAACTAAAATTAACAGCAAAATACAATGAAAACTGCAAATAACAACAATGCTTTTATGCAAAGTTTACCTACGTGCAACGTGTGCGCATGCGCAAATGATTATTACGCTTGACAGTTTGGCAGTCTAGGTTTTGACAAACTGTATGCCTTGGGTGCCTTGGAATTTTTTTGCATTTTAACTTAATGCAAAAAGTAATGGAAAATATTTCAAAACGGTGCGACGAACGCGTGTTCGCATTGTTGGATATTCATTGTATTCAGAGGGTAAAGCTGGGCCTGGTTAGGAGTTTAAGACCACGGTAAAATAGCACAGCTTAAGGCTCAAAGACGCCAACACAATTAATAGAGTTGCCAGGTGTGAAGCACAAAGTATGCAGCCAATCATTTCAGATGTGAACTGAATGCTGTTGAACATGTATCAACTTGTAGAATTTTATATCCAAAATTCGAGCTGATTTAATTAAGAAATTATTATAATTAATTATTTTGAGAGTTTACGATTAGTCATTAGTTATTATATATATTTTCCAAGCACATACAGCAGCGCATTTCTGCTGTATGAATTGCAACATATCTCAAAATACTTCCTTTGAAATTTCTCTGCATTGCATAAAATTTCATTTTAAGTTTTTTTTTATTTTTATTTGCTGCTTGCCAATAATAAATAAAAGCGCAGCATCACACAGAAAAAACATGAGCATGCATTGCGACGCATAGAGATCGCAGGCCGCAGCCGTGGGTACTGAAAGTTTACTCAGACGGAGTCGAATGACTATGTGACGCAAATATATGCTGAACCTGCTGCAGACAGTCATATTTATCTACCTCCTTCACCCCCCCTTCCCATCAAGCCATGCAGCAGCGCACTCAACTTTTTAATTAAAAATTGAAATTCAAGCAAAAGAAAATCAGCGACTTACGCAATTTTTACAAATCGTTTGTATTGGCCCCTTAATGCCCGCAGCTAGCCAGAGTTGTTTTGGCTCATTTTTATGCCCAACTAGCATGTATGCCGCAACATGTTTTACCGGTAATACTGCCCGGACTGCAACGTAGAGTAATGTTGTTGTGGTCGCCTTAGTTTTTAGGTCGCAGGCAATAAATTCGATTTTGATTTACGCACTTTGTCTACCAGCGAATTTTGGTTGACAGTAAATTAGTTGCGTTCGAGAAGCTATGAAAGAGTTCCCAGTCAACAGGAAAAAAAAAATTTTCTATTTTAAATTTCTTCAGGTCATTCCAAGTGACTGAAGTTTTTTGTTACTTTTTATTGGATGCATTTCAAAATTTAAATGCCTGAACGCGGTTGGACTTTTAAGAAATCGATTTGTTAATGATACTTTAAAATCATATGGCTAATTTTATCACAAACGCTATTTCAAACAATTTTTAAGAAATTGACTTTTTGCAGGTTCAATATTAACTGAAATACAGTGTTTTTTGTTTTTTTTTGACGTGACGAAATTACGTTTTACCGCGCAGGTTTCCAAAAAGGTTGAACAATTTTTCAAAATTCATCGGTGTTGCATGGAATTGTTACTCGCTGAGTATAAGAGCTATGACTAAAAAAATGGTACGCCCATTAAGGTTAATTCTTTGACTTCACTATAAAAAAAAAAAAAAATGCAAAACGTCATCGGGACGTGATGGAAGCTGCTTAAGCAACGCAACAGAAAATTTGTTACGTGGAATCATTACTCGCTGAGTATTAGGGAAAGGATTAAAAATAAGAAACACCAATAAACGCCTGTTGTAAGCCCTCACAACAAAGTTAGTCAAAAAATGTTTGATGGCACGGAGACACAGAGAGAGCCGCTAAAAATCGCATCATTCATGCAGCGGCGTTGCATTGAATTTTTACTCGGTGAATATAAAAGCTACTATAAATGTTTAAAAAGGAAAATAAAGGAGTTAACTTGGCTTTACGAGTTAACTTGGCTTTACGACAAAAAAAAAAAATTCTGACTTCGTCAGGTCGTGAAGATAGCAGCTAATGTAACAGAAACGTAATGTCGTTACATGGAATTATTACTCACTCAGAAGGTGTGCTGCGGTAAATTTTGTTTTACGACAGCATAGATGTGTTATTACGCCTCACAACTAAATTACAAAAAAATTCTTATCGTCATGATTTCAGGGTGGCAACCACCTAATGCAGTAAAAATGCTACAACAATGAAAAAACGTTGCATGGAATTTTAACTCTGTGACTTACGGCGTAAGGGTAAATTTTAAGGAATGAAAATGAAGGTGAGGTTTTCGGGCACATAATAAAAATAACAAAAAAATTGACGGCGCCATAAGGCCCCACGGGGAATCGCCTAATGTAATGCATATGTATCACTTTTGCTGGCTTAATTGCATACAGCGAGGGCAAATAAAAAGCACAACCAATGGAGAAGCAAATAAAAAAAAAAAACAAAAGCAACAACACCAACGACAACAACAACAACAACATCAACATCAACATCACCATCAACATCAACATCAACATCAACATTAACATCAACATCAACATCAACATGAACATCAACATCAACATCAACATCAACATCAACATCAACATCAACATCAACATCAACATCAACATCAACATCAACATCAACATCAACATCAACATCAACATCAACATCAACATCAACATCAACATCAACATCAACATCAACATCAACATCAACATCAACATCAACATCAACATCGACATCAACATCAACATCAACATCAACATCCACATCAACATCAACATCAACATCAACATCAACATCAACATCAACATCAACATCAACATCAACATCAACATCAACATCAACATCAACATCAACATCAACATCAACATCAACATCAACATAAACATCAACATCAACACCAACACCAAAAATAACAACAAGATCAACACCAACATCAACACCTACATCAACATCAACATCAACATCAACATCAACATCAACATCAACATCAACATCAACATCAACATCAACATCAACATCAACATCAACATCAACATCAACATCAACATCAACATCAACATCAACATCAACATCAACATCAACATCAACATCAACATCAACATCAACATCAACATCAACATCAACATCAACATCAACATCAACATCAACATCAACATCAACATCAACATCAACATCAACCTCAACATCAACATCAACATCAACATCAACATCAACATCAACATCAACATCAACATCAACATCAACATCAACATCAACATCAACATCAACATCAACATCAACATCAACATCAACATCAACATCAACATCAACATCAAAATCAACATCAACATCAACATCAACATCAACATCAACATCAACAACAACATCAACATCAACATCAACATCAACATCAACACCTACATAAACATCAACATCAACATCAACATCAACATCAACATCAACATCAACATCAACATCAACATCAACATCAACATCAACATCAACATCAACATCAACATCAACATCAACATCAACATCAACATCAACATCAACATCAACATCAACATCAACATCAACATCAACATCAACATCAACATCAACATCAACATCAACATCAACATCAACATCAACATCAACATCAACATCAACATCAACATCAACATCAACATCAACATCAACATCAACATCAACATCAACATCAACATCAACATCAACATCAACATCAACATCAACATCAACATCAACATCAACATCAACATCAACACCTACATCAACATCAACATCAACATCAACATCAACATCAACATCAACATCAACATCAACATCAACATCAACATCAACATCAACATCAACATCAACATCAACATCAACACCAACACCAAAAATAACAACAAGATCAACATCAACATCAACACCTACATCAACATCAACATCAACATCAACATCAACATCAACATCAACATCAACATCAACATCAACATCAACATCAACATCAACATCAACATCAACATCAACATCAACATCAACATCAACATCAACATCAACATCAACATCAACATCAACATCAACATCAACATCAACATCAACATCAACATCAACATCAACATCAACATCAACATCAACATCAACATCAACATCAACATCAACATCAACATCAACATCAACATCAACATCAACATCAACATCAACATCAACATCAACATCAACATCAACATCAACATCAACATCAACATCAACATCAACATCAACATCAACATCAACATCAACATCAACATCAACATCAACATCAACATCAACATCAACATCAACATCAACATCAACATCAACATCAACATCAACATAAGCATTAACATCAACAACAACATCAACATCAACATCAACATCAACATCAACATCAACACCTACATCAACATCAACATCAACATCAACATCAACATCAACATCAACATCAACATCAACATCAACATCAACATCAACATCAACATCAACATCAACATCAACATCAACATCAACATCAACATCAACATCAACATCAACATCAACATCAACATCAACATCAACATCAACATCAACATCAACATCAACATCAACATCAACATCAACATCAACATCAACATCAACATCAACATCAACATCAACATCAACATCAACATCAACATCAACATCAACATCAACATCAACATCAACATCAACATCAACATCAACATCAACATCAACATCAACATCAACATCAACATCAACATCAACATCAACATCAACATCAACATCAACCTCAACATCAACATCAACATCAACATCAACATCAACATCAACATCAACATCAACATCAACATCAACATCAACATCAACATCAACATCAACATCAACAACAACAACAACATCAACATCAACATCAACATCAACATCAACACCTACATCAACATCAACATCAACATCAACATCAACATCAACATCAACATCAACATCAACATCAACATCAACATCAACATCAACATCAACATCAACATCAACATCAACATCAACATCAACATCAACATCAACATCAACATCAACATCAACATCAACATCAACATCAACATCAACATCAACATCAACATCAACATCAACATCAACATCAACATCAACATCAACATCAACATCAACATCAACATCAACATCAACATCAACATCAACATCAACATCAACATCAACATCAACATCAACATCAAAATCAACATCAACATCAACATCAACATTACCCAACAACAGCAAGAAACTTCGTCACGTCAAAACCTACGGGTGTGTCCACGGCACAGCCAACTCTTTTTTTTACAACTTTTTTTCGGGCGTGTTCATCGGGCGTAAATTCCGGGAGTATTAATGAAATTTTTTTTTTATGAGGTTTTTTAGTAATGAAATTGTGCTTTTTTTAATAAAAACATAGTATTGCAAATAACTTTACAAATTTAACTTATTTTTGTACTCCAAACATCTCTTACATTGTGTTCATTGTCTAAAATACTTACCAAGACATAAGGGGTATTCTCTATGCCTAGCATATGTCGTTGCATGGTTCAAGAATAGGAAACGTACAGTTCGTGCAATGGCGAAACAACAATGGCGGATTGTACATTTCCTATTCTTGCACCGTGCAACGGCATATGCTAGGCATAGAGAATACCCTTATAGTATTTTAATTAATCTATCGCACCCTCTTGCCCAAACTTGCCCTCTTCTCAAGAAGCTTTACATTGTACTATTTACTCTCTGATGTTTGCCATTGTCTGCACAGAAAAAAAAGAGTAGAACTTTTACCTAAAAATGTAGTGAATTCAGCTAAAGTAACCCGGTGATTTTCAGTCAACGAATTTGATTAGGTGCGCTACCAATTTCTAAATGTTAATTATATGCAATTATATTGGGTAGTTTAACTGCGAGAGTAGATAAAGAACCTAAATATTTAGGTGTACCTTCAACCATAAAATAGATAAGACACATAATTTATTAGAAGAATAAGCTAATTTTTTTTAAACTATGACCACTTCAGATTAGGCAAGCCACCTACTAAGTGTAGAAAAATCATCTAATTATTTAGATAGCATTCCCACTTAACCCTTTCCCGCCGGTTGTACTTTATAAAGTACTGCAAAATAGGTGGTCTTTAAAAATTGTTTACTCCAAGACCATTGAACACCGTGCGCTCATATTTAGATTTTCTTATAGCTAACGGTTGTAGTAACCGTGGTAATTTTTATCAGCCGACTCAAGGGTCATTAAATGTCATTTTGCTTTCCCGCAAAAATTGTGGAATTGCAAATCGAGAATTTTTGTGACCTCTACACAAAAAACTGAAAAAAAAGTGTTTTTGATTGGATTTTATTTCCAATTTGTGTGTGATACGTTTCATAAGAAGTGAGTGAATATATAAAAATATATAGTAATGATCTAATATTGTTAAGTACGAATTTATTTGTTTTTTATTTTGGTGTACTTTATAAAGTACAACCGGCAGAAAGGTACTGAAAATCGAAAAAGTTGCAATGGCACAAAATCCACGAAGAACGTTTTTTGAAGGCCGAAGGGAGTTCAAAGGGCTTCAGGAAGCTGTTACTGCGCTCTTGGAAGAGGACGAAGGAGAGAAAAATGAATCGTCCGATTATAAAATAATAATTATACCACTAGAATTAGACCAATTGACTGATTCGGAAGATGTCGATGACCAAGATTTGTTCAACTACAAATTACCAATTGATTTACCTGGAATTATTGAGGTAGAATTCGTCAACAATGAAGATGATGATTGTGCCACTCACCTTTCGACATCAACATCATATTAGTGTTTATATTTTTTTTTTTGTTTCAGTTTATTATTCCACATTTATAATTTTTTTGTGCTTTGCTTTTCATATTCATTTCTATATTTTGTAGATACCAAAAAATGTAAATGGCTAAGAAAAATTCCGAGTTATGCAACTGATAACGATAGGACAATTTTTACAGAGGAGTTCAACAACCTAAGGTTTTTGCCTATGGACTGTACACCAAATGCGATTTATGAAAAGTTTCTAACCGATGAAATAGTCCAATACATATGTGATCAAACGATTATATATGCACTTGCGTACAAGAATGATAAGGAATTTACTATCGATGTGGATGAGATGAGAATCTTCATTGCCATTTTGATTTTTACGGGCTATCATTTGTTACCATCAGAACGTTTTTATTGGTCACTCGACGAAGATCTGGGAATTCCTTTGGTCTACGAGGCTATGTCAGGCGATCGGTTCTTAACAATAAAAAAATACATACATTTGGCGGATAATACGAAAATTGCCTTGTCGGAAGACAAAATGTATAAAGTGCGACCACTAATAACAATGCTGCGCGACCGCATTTCAGCAGTTTAGATATGTTCACACAAATATTTGTATTGATGAATCTATGGTTAAATATTTTGAAAGACATCATTCTAAACAATTTATAAGAGGCAAACCAGTACGCTTTGAATATAAAGTTTAGATGCTGGCAAGTTCATATGGTTATTGCTATGATTTCGATGTCTACTGCGGCAAAAATTCCTCTGAAACTCGTTCGATCCCACTTGGTGCACAAGTAATCTTAAATTTTCTGAAAAAAATTCCCCATCCACAAAATCACATCGTTTTTTTTTTTTACAATTTCTTTCCTACACATGCTCTGATGAAACTACTAAAGGATATACACTTTCGCGCAAGTGGAACTGTACGTGAAAATTGAATCAATAACTGCAAACTGGAGAAAAATAAAATAAATTTATAAGAATAAATCAATTTTGCATCAAACGGAAATGCTCCGCAAAATATCATAAAGATTTATTTTTGTAAATTTCGTTCCTATTATTATAATTCATGTATACATACAAATAAATAAAATAAATACATAATAAATAAAAACGAATAGAAGATTATTCTTATTTAAAATTTTTTTTTACCGAACAATATTGTAAGCCCATCCGCCGGTTGTACTTTATAGAGTACAGGCTGGGAAATGGGCGTGGATGGACCCACTTAAAAAAAAAAATATATATTTATTAATCCAGACCTCAAACTAGCACCTGGTTAAAATTTCATCAACTTTTGTCCACGGGAACTGAGTGCCGGCGTTAAAGGGTTAAGTGTGAGATGCAGAGAGGTGACGACCGATCAGAAAATTTAATTTCAATTGAAAAAAACTCTCTGTTGTTTGGGATTCGAACTTGGGGTCGCATTGACATAGAGTGGTTCACACACTATTCAACGCACGTATGTTAATCGTGGCTAACATTAGCAATCATTGAATATTCGGTCGAATGGAAGTAATATCATTGTTGAATGCTCGTATTGAACTCCTTCAATTTTTTCTAAAAGCAGTATCTGAAAGATTGGAAATGCGAAGAATAAAGAAAATAGTCCCATAGATGCAACAATATTCACTTTGTCATAGATTTTCCAAGAAAATTAAGCACATCTTACTTTGTGCATTACTTTGTGTACTAGCGAGCATGACCAATAGCGGCAACTAGGTATTGGCCATGACAAGTTAGTCGTCATGGCTGCATTTATGTCATGTAAAACTGTTCACTTAACTTAAAGATTGCAACATCAAGCAGGTTGTTGCAGCCATCTGTGTGTGCTAAAGATGCTGCTGATGATAACGATGATGGTGTTGATTATGATGGTAATGATGATGATGATGTGACGATAATGATGTTGATGATGCAGCAGGTTTTGACCAATGCTGGTCTCACTTGAATTTATATAACTGTTGCTTTGGGTAAATATTGAACAAAAAACAAAAAAAAAAAAAAAAACACCCATTTATTTAACGTTACTTGCTGTCGGGCAACAAATTTGAAAACAATGAAATTGTAGGTCAACATATAAAACATAAATTATATTTTGACCATTTAAGGTTGATATTTTCAAGATTGCTGAGATATCAACCACAACACAATGCATAAAGATGCTCAAAAGATGAAAAGATGGGCGGCAGTGCAGCAAGTTGAACATAATTGCAGCGTCAAGAAGAAAGTGTAACCTAAAAACAACATCAAAAAATTTAACCTGTTGTCGATTTTTGACCAATATTTTGACCGATGGGCTGTGACAGGAATTTCGTTGTGATCTCTGCTGCTGTCGATTTCACTTGATTTTTTGTTTTTTTTTTTTTATTTTCATACTTTCATGTTAACAAAAGAGTTTTATATGAAAAAAAAAAATTGGGCTGATATTGTTAAGCTTTGAATGCCGCAGAGGTCCGCGTTGGTTATACTAGTTATAATATTTGGCTGGCTCTTAAATGGCAGCATGTAATTTTTGCCATAATTTTTTTTTTCGACATAATTATAGAGTTTAGCACCGAGCTTGTTGAAGGGTATAGCAGCATTTAGGATAATTGCTCTTGAGGTATGCATCGAAATATTTAATCTGATGACTTCATAAGCTGGGCTAAGGCTGGCAATAATGTTGTCAAGCTGATGTTATTTGTAAAAATCTGGCGATTATCAGAGGATTCGTAAATAATTACTTTTTTTTTTGTTTTTTTGTCACCGACAACCTTACCTTGCAGGTGGCTACAGAAAATATTTTACGCAGCTAACAAACATTTCAATGATCAACGTAACTACTCAATGTTGTTGTAATTAAAGTTGTTTTTTTTTTTCTTAGTTGTTATTTCGAATAACTCAACCCGTTTGTGATGAGTTCGATTGACAGGCAAAAAATGGTTTTCTTAAGAACCTCAAATAACTATGTTTGAGAAATATTTGTTGACAACAACAAAAACAATAACGCAAACAACAACAAAACTAAATTAAATTTCCAAGCACTATGTTGCCAACGTAGCCTATTGCCAATTTGTTGCGGTCAATTCATAAACACGCAGTGCTTGAATTTCGGTCAGTACATAACAACACATTTCGGCGCTGTTAACCAGTTCTAATAATACAAGAAGCAGATTCGAGGAGGGTAACAGGGTATATATGCCCCCTGTTAAGTTTAGTTATGGTAAGATTAGTGGAAGTTAAGTTAGTGGAAGTTAAGTTAAGTTAAGTTAAGTTAAGTTAAGTAAATTTAATTTTATTTAAGTTAAGTTAAGTTATTTTAAGTTAAGTTATTTTAAGTTAAGTTAGGTTAAGTTAAGTTTAGTTATGTTATGTTATGTTAAGTTACTTTACATTAAGTTAAGTTAGGTTAAGTTAAGTTAGTGGAAGTTAACTTAAGTTGGGTTTTAGTTAAGTTAAGTTAAGTTAAGTTAAGTTAGTGGAAGTTAAGTTAAGTTATTGGAAGTTAAGTTTAGTTGGGTTTTAGTTAAGTTGAGTTAAGTTAAGTTAAGTTTAGTTTAGTAAATATAAGTTGGGTTTTAGTTAAGTTAAGTTAAGTTAAGTTAAGTTAAGTTAAGCTAAGTTGATTTAAGTTAAGTTAGTGGAAGTTAAGTTAAGCTAAGTAAAGTAAAGTTAAGTTCTTGGAAGTTAAGTTTAGTTGAGTTTTAGTAAAGTTAAGTTCACTTAAGTTAAGTTTAATAAATATAAGTTGGGTTTTAGTTAAGGTAGATAAGTTAAGTTCAGTTAAATTAAGTTGAGTTAAGTTAGTGGAAGTTAAGTTAAGTTAAGTTGGGTTTAAGCTAAGTTAAGTTAAGTTAAGTTTAAATTACTGGAAGTTAAGTTAAGTTTAGTTGGGTTTTAGTTAAGTTAAGTTATGTTAAGTTAAGTTAAGTTATATTAAGTTTAGTAAATATAAGTTGGGTTTTAGCTAAGTTAAGTTAAGATGGGTTTTAGTTAAGTTAAGTAAAATTAATTTGGATTTTAGCTAAGTTAAGTAAAGATAAGTTAAGTTAAGTAAAGTTAAGTTAAATTAGAGGAAGGTACGTTAAGTTATGTAAATATAAGTTGGGTTTTAGTTAAGCTAAGTTAATTAAAGTTAAGTTGGGTTATAGTTAAGTTAAATTAAGTTTAGTTAAGTTTAGTAAAGTTTAGTTAAGTTGGGTTTTAATTCAGTTAAGTTGCTTTTAGTTGCGTGAAGTTTAGTTTGGTTAGTTTAATATATGTGGTATGTTTAACCGCATGAGATTTTGTAGGCATAAAGGGCCCCAAAATAATATTCATGGCTGGCCCCCTTTTAGCTTTTGAGAGGGTTGAACAAGGTTTTTTTGAACTGCTTTTTCAACACAAAATGCGCTCTCTTCCTTAGTTTTAAAAATATCGGACTTAAAAAAAGTTGAACTGGCTACGAAGATAGCGGGGCGGGGTAAGAAAATCAAGCAAACCAAGTAGAGTAGGACACTGGATATGATGATGAACCAGGTCACGAATAAAAGTGACTGACTGCATCTTGCGTCTTGATTCGAGGGAGCAGATATCAATTAATGCACATCTAGTGGAGTATGGAAGAGGCTGATGGAGGTTCCAGTTAAGTTTAGATATCACATATCTCGTGAACTTTTTCTGTTCTCTTTCGATTCGCAGGGATTGAATGGGAGAAGAAGTATTCCATAAGATGGAGCAGTATTCTAAATAGGGTCGGACTAACGAAGAGTACAAAGGTTTGAGGGTGTAGGGATTCCTTAAATCCTCTGAATTCCTTATAAGGAAGCCAAGCATCGAATTTGACTTGTTGATGATGAAATTTATATGATCTCTAAAATTAAGGCGAGGGTCAAAAAGAATTCCAAGGTCTTTCTTAGAGGCAACACGTTCAAGTGAACACGTTAATAAAATAGGAGTTTGATAACGGAAGTATATAAAAAAGAAAAACATTGACATTTGGAGATGTTAAGTGGTAATTCATTCTGTTTGCACCAAGCAAAGATTGAATCAATTTCTGTTTGGAGAAGAATGGCATCCTCATTTGACTTAAGGTTTCGAAAAAGCTTCAGATCGTCGGCGAAAAAAAGGCTTTGGGAATAATGTATGACCTTAGGAAGATCGTTAATAAATATTAAGTACAGTAGAGGCCCCAGGTGACTGCCTTGGGGAACACCGGACGTAACTTCGAAGAGATTGGATAGGTTGTTCTTTATTTTTACTGATTGTCGGCGTTAGAGTGGATAGGAGGTTAGAGTGAATTACGTTTTAAGAAGAAAAAAAGCCCGGAAAATCTCTGTTCATACGGATAGAATGATAGTTCGGTTGTCTAAAATGGATCCGAGAAAGAGCGCTGCTGCTATTCACCGAAAAGAATATCGAAAAGAACTGTTGCACTTCGATTGGCAGAAATCCTGCAGAACATAATGTTGCCATAGGCCGAAGAAAATTTACCGGTCATTTGGAAGTTTCAACAAGATAATGGCCCAAATCACACTTCACATGTTGCGAAAAAGTTTTTTGAGGACAACTCTATAAATGTTATGGATTGGGCATCATCTAGAGCGGACCTTAATCCAGTCGAGCAACTGTGGAATGATGTGAAGAACCCGCTCAGTACGCAGAACATAATGAATTTGGACCAATTATTCGAAAGTGCTAAAGCTGCTTGGGAGTCTATTCCTATTGAACGATGAATGACCTTAATTGAATCGATGCAACGGCGTTGCGCAGCTGTTATAAAGCAAAAAGACTTTTCTACATAATATTGATTCCAAATAATAATTTTTTTAAACATTCCTTTATTAATTTTTAATATTTTTCTGTAACTTCTAAAGACGTTCCAATGCAATTTTAACATTATTTTAGATTTTTGTAATAAAAGTGGCGTAAACTTATATTTTTCTTTTTTCACTAAAGTACTGATAATTTTAAAATAATTAAAATTTATAAATAAAACTTTTATTTATAAAAAATCAACATGATTTAATGAAATAAAGCAACTAACAGTGAAAGTAAGGCAGCGTTCTTAAGTATTTTTCAATGGCTGTACATGAATCACATAATCAGAAAGAATTGTCGAATTCACTCGTGACAATTGCCTGCCCCCTGAGTGAAATCCTGTTACCGCCTCTGGCACATACAGGCCACTCCGCAATTTCCTAGTCAGTTAGCAGACTGTTTGACTTGCCTCTTACAGCACGCTTGTCAGCAACACCTGCAAAACCGCGGCAACAACAACAACAACAACAACAACCAGCTAGTATCTAAGCCAACTTGTTTTTGATATTTGCATTGTTGTATGTGTGTCAGTCTAAATGTGTGTGCGAGATACTAACTAACTTGTTGCAGATACTAGCTAAGCATAGAGTCTACACGGTCACATAGAGTATATCTTCTTGCTTCTGATTATGTCTTAAGATATTTAAGCTAACTCTCGACTTTTTCTCACTTCTTTGAGGCTTTGAATGACAAGCTAGAGACTAGTTACTTCTGGCTCTCTGGAGCAGCTTTTACAGCAGTTTGTTTATTGATTGAGTTAGCGCTCTATTCGTGCACTCGCACTCGTACTCAAACTAATGGATACCAAACGCTGTTAATTTGTAAGTTTGTTGAAATTCGTATTTGTATTTTCTTTATAAGTTTGTTTTTATTTTTGCTTTATTTTTTTTTTCTCTTTTTGTTTTGTTTTTTATCTCCATACTAGTTCAATCGAATCTATGGAATGCGGACAATCTGGTCAGCAAATGGAATCTTAGCACTAGCAATCAGCGTACGAACCTGTGAATGTGGCGTAGAAAACAATAACAACAACAGTGGGAGTGTGGTGTTTACCACAAGCAGAGGTGCACCAGCAGTGTTGTCTCGTCATGGCTTTTTGTTTTTCTATGTTGTTGTCTTCTGTACGACCAACAAACACCAACTTTAACATCAACAACACCACTCCTTCTCTTTCTTCACTTGTCAACATTTATGTTTCGCTTACAGATCCCCTTCAACTTCCTCTCCACCCTTCGCACTCTATTGACCATATCAATGCATCCGTTCGCTATTTATTGGCTTGAAATTGTTGTTTATGTTGCGCTTGGTCGTCGGCGGTAGGTCGTGAAAATCATCATCAACAAATGCGAAAAATTCCTCACTGCGGCTGATTTACTAGCTAAGTCTTTAAGTTGGTTGCTAGCCATTGAGCGGTCGCTGTTGTGCACCTCAATGAGTGGCTGTCATTTGTTGAATTGAATTAATAATTAATTAGTCAAAGTTTAAATATTTATGAAAGAAAACCGCTTAAATATGCTATTAACGCATTTATTATTCTTCTTTTGTGTGTGATTTGGTTGGTTCACAGAATTCGTCGCAACGGTTTCGTTCTAAGGCAGGCTTTGTTATGCCTGAATATTTAGTACTATTACTATTTTATGTTAATTAATGAGTTTGTTTAAAAAATTTCTTTGTAATAAAAAATAGCTTGTTTTTATTGGGTTAAGATAACTGAAACTTGAGATTCAAATTGTTGAAACCTATTTTCACATAATGAGGTTGTAACGAAAGATTCATAAGGAAAGTTTGAAGATTCATTCTTATACAAATATTGCATTACGTGGCCAACCGTAGAAAATTATTTCAATGAAAAGTTAACCAAATATTTCTCAAAAATAGCCACAAAATGAAATAAATAAGTAAAAAATAAGAAATAATTTGTAGATTCAGTCTATTTAATACATTATTTGCAATGCTGTTGTTGTATTGTGTTGTGTTAGGTTATTTTATGTTATGTTATGCTATGTTAGGTTATGTTATGTTGTGTTGTATTCTGTTCTGTTATGTTATGTTATGGTATGTTTTGTTATGTTATGTTATGTTATATTATGCTATGCTATGTTATTTTATGTTATGTTATGTTATAGTATGTTATGTTATGTTATGTTATGGTATGTTATTTTATGTTATATTTTGTTTTTTATCTTATGTTATGTTATGTTATGTAATGTTATGTTATATTATGTTATGTTATGTTATGCTATGTTATATTATGTTATGTTATGCTATGTTATTTTATGTTGTGTTATGTTATTTTATATAATGTTTTTCGTTATGTTATTATGTTCAGTTAGCATTGTGAGGATGCAATATCGCAGACGATATTAATCCTCACAAAATTATAACATAATATGTAAATGAATATGAATATGATTATGAACATGAATATTAATATGAATATTGAATGAATTCCATACATAATGGTCGCTTCATCATTTCATTTAGCAACATTTATGCAGCTACACAAGGTAACATCATCATGAAACTCGCAACACGCACTCTGCAACAACAACATGAAACCCGCAACACGCACTCTGCAACATCATAATGAAACCCGCAACACGCACTCTGCAACATCAACATGAAACCCGCAACACGCACTCTGCAACATCAACATGAAACCCGCAACACGCACTCTGCAACATGCGTCTGGCAACGGACTTTACGAAGAAGAAGAACACAAGCAACACAAAGAAAAGAGTATAAAAGCCGCTGCACATCACCGTTGCCAGATTGGGCGATTTATCGCCAATTGGGCGCTTTTTTTCTTGTTTTTGCGCTTAAATTTTTAGGAAATCGCCTGGCGATTTTTTGGGCGATTTTTGTGAAAACAATCTTTTTTCATAAACTCATCTAATGTGTTTAAAATTTCAATTAAAGAAAATAACAATTGTTTTAAGTGTTTGGAACACTCTGTTAACAATGCGACTGAACACAGCTCACAATCCCTTACCGATAATTTATTTATATCGAAATGCTTATTTTTTTGAGACCGTTTCTTCAAAACATCAACTCACTTAATTTATATTTTCAATGAGAAAAAGTTGACTTTTTTCAAGCTTACGTTGAAATCAAGGTATATTCAACAAGGTAGTCTCGTCTCGGAGTGGTGGTTGCAGTAGCTGTCAAACATAAGAAGAACGTATAAAACAAACAAAAACACAGTGAATATAAAACTGTCAAATGTGTTAAAATTCATAGTTTTAATTTTTGTGCGTGCTGAATGTTTTTTTTAGTATTTATCGTGAAGGTAAAATAACACTAAGGAAGGCACTGCTCCTGGCTGCAACCGGAGTGGACCGCAATTATTCCCCGAAAGATTTATAAAATCCGTTTTATAAAAATGCTTTTCGTAGACCCGCGCTGATTGGGAAAATGTGGAACAAGCAACGTTGCAGCGATTGCGTCTTGCTTCATTAAGGGGCACACTAAAAGACGAGCTATTTTCTTTTTGAAAAGGCTTCTTACAAATTGCACAACTTCTGGGCATTAAATCGCTTAAATAATTTTTATCAACAACACAAGTCTGATTGGAAAGTTTTATTTGTTTTGCTTTTTTTCGTTCAATAGCCGATTTTGACAGGTGCTGTACCCACCGCAAGAGAAAACTTCAACTACTAACAACTCTACCTTCTTTAATATACCTTGGTTGAAATCACAACATTTATTCAAAGACTTGTTTTAAAAATTATAAAAGAAGACATTGTCAAAAATTTCAATTTTGATAATTTAGCTACATTCAGCTTAAATAAAATTTTAGCGGATAAAAGCAATTATAAAAGAATTAATGACCTTACATTTCATTATCAGTTCCATGAAGAAATTCACAAATTAAGTGATGATATTGTTATGATATACATACTATCAAAATGCTAGAATTTCATTATAGTTTTAATCAAGGAAATGTTAAAACGATTACCTAGTCTGTTAGAAATTTTTGAAAATGCTTTTATTTTATGTCCTGAAAGATGTTTAAACTATATAAGACCTTCTTTCCGTGAACTCCCTCTTCATTATCTATCTCTTGAAGAGCGACGTGCAGAAGAAATCGAATACGAATCTTTGTTGAAATTTCCATTGAGCAATGTTTTCAAAAACAAAGTGCCATCTGAAAGTGAAGAATTTTGGTAATCGGCATACAAAATTAAGACAGCCGTAGGCGGAAAAATGTTTGACAATATTTGTAAGTTGGCATTCATCTTGTATAAACTAAATCAATGTATGAACTAAACAATACTTCGAGAATTGACGAAACGGAGGAAGAGTCTAATATGGCTGATGGAACTACGTTTTTTGCAAAATTTTTTTTTTAAAGTTGCATATTGAAGAGTTCTAAAAAGTTATACTCTCTAAAAAAATGTTCTTTAACGATCAAAATTCTCGTATAAAATAAAGTAGCTTTTTTATTATTTTTTATAGATCTCAAAAATATGAAAATAAGAATACCTAATACTATTAACAGATCTCAATATTATTTGAAAAAAAAAATGTATATAATTTGTTTTTTTTTTCTAATATAATAAATTTCTTAGAAAAAATGGCGATTTTTGGCGATTTTTTTTTTCATTGGGCGATTTTGGGCGATATTTTTTTTAAATCTCGCGCTTTTCTCAAAAAAGTTCTGGCAACACTGCTGCACATGCGCAATGATGTCAGTCTGTGGAGTCGTGTGTTGTACGCAAGGTCTCTTCTGACTAGTAGTTTAGCATACCCGAGAAGCGTTGTACACTTCGAGGCGTTATCAAGTATTTTATCTAGCTTATCCTTAGTATACCCGAGAAGCGTTGTACACTTCGAGGCGTTAGAAAATACCGTATCTTTAATATACCCGAGAAGCGTTGTACACTTCGAGGTGTTAGAAAATATCGTATTTAGTTTATCTGGAGCATACCCGAGAAGCGTTGTACACTTCAAGGTGTTAGGAAATATATATAAGTCAGTACCCAAAGAGGGAATACCCTTCTGGGAGTTTATTTTAAGAATAGATTTTATCCTGAATTAATAATAAATGAAATAATCTACTCAAAATTAAACCCAAATCTTTTTCTTTTTTGTAAGAACCTTTGGACCAACCGCTGGGTATACCCCAGCACTTAGGTAACCGAACAGAGGGTTCGTTACAGCATATATTAATGTTATGTTATGTTAGAATTTTATGTTATGTTGTTTTATGTTATGTTTATGCTATGTTGTACAAACAATGAAACGAGTAAAAAATTAATTCATATTAAATATGTATGTAATTTTTGTAATTCTGTAAGAGTCAACGTTAAACTGAATTGTTCTTGCAAAACATTTCAATGATTTACCCATAAACTAGAGCAAACGCTGAAACTAAGAACCTGAACAGAATCAATGCGATTAGCGATTGGCGACATTTTGAAGCAATAGAATGCATGAAAACGTATGAACACGTCCGAAATAAAATCGCTGGTCTTCGATCGCGACGAACATTCGCCAGATTAGAATCTATTCTATTTTTTCTTTGGCGATCCTCTCTTTGAGTGGTGTCAATCATGATAAGTGTTGCCGTATTTTTCCTAATGATGGGGTACGTTCAGTGCTATTTTCTTAAGTTGTATTATCTTTTGACATTTCTTGTCTGTGTTTTTGTTTTCTTCATGTCAATTATGCATACACAAAACAAAACATTCTGACAATTCAGTCTGAATAGTTCGCTAATCGCTAATCGCTTTCATTCTGGACGTGTTCTGAGCGATTGGCGACAAGAGAGGATCGCCGGTCGCAAATAGCTTTGATCTGCTCTAATTGTTTTATTTTACAACAATAGGATCGCAAGAGAGGATCGTCGGTCGCCAATCGCTTTAATCTGCTCTAGGTGTTTTATTTTATCGTTACAAGCGAGCGACGCAAAAAATTATGAGTAAATTCGTAAAAAGAGAAGAAAAACAACCCCCCGAGCTGTCGAAAACACCAAAATAAAAAAAAATATATAAAAGCATTAATGTTTGTGATAAAAAAAAGACAAAATTGTCCGCTTATTAGAGCTTCGCATCCGCTTATGGGAGATTCTTTTTTCATAAATATACATGTTTGTGTGTCCGCGTCCGTTTATCGGAAAGTCCGCGTCCGTTTATCGGAAAGTCCGCGTATGGGAGAGCATTTTCTATAACAAAAAAACCAAAAATTGTTCGTTCCCAAGAATGTGTCCGCTTATAGGAGATGTCCGCTTATTTGAGCGTACGTTTATGGGAGCTTTCACTGTATTATGTTATGAAAGTTGTATATGTATCAATTAGGGATGTTACGGAGGTACGTTTACCGAAACCGGAGTCGGAACCGGAGTTTTTAAATTTGATTTATCGGAGTCGGAGTCGGAGTAAGAGAAATATGTATTATTTTCGTCAAAAAAGATCAAAAAGGAAAAGGGAAAAAAAGAAAACGAAAATAAGCAAACGTTATCGTTGAAGCACAATGCTGTCAGTGAATTTATAAATAATCAAAATTATTTAACGGAGAACTGCGCTCGTGTATGTGATACGTCAAGTCATATCGAATCGATCGAATCGCTGCGTTTCGATCTTCGTTATAACCCCGATTCAAAATTATCGGAACCGAAGTCGGAGCCGGAGGTGTAAAATCAATCGGAAGTTCCGACTTTTCGGAACCGAATTCTAAGCTCCGTTACATCCCTATTATCAATAAAGGAAAGCATGCCCATTGCACTATGTCACATATTGCTCCAGATGGAGCATGATAAGAGTGTTAGTTCCTGTACTCTACAATGTTCCAAAATATTTTATGGGAATATAAATATTTTGACGTACATAATGTATGTTCAAATTCAGCACGTTAGCCTTCATCCAGATTTATTATCAACTGGATGACTTTTGACTAAAAATCTTTTTTAATGTTCAGTTGTGGAAGTAATATTATTAAAGTAATATTTTTTTTTATATAAATCAAAATATAGATGAATTTATTCACAACATAAAAAAAATATTTATTGCTGTTTTATTTAAATACTAGCTGAGTAACACGGGGTATAGTGTTACTCGGGGAACAAATGTAAAATTTAGATGCTCAGTCCTCGTTTTAATATTCTTAAAAATCCAAAGAATGAAAAATAAGCTGAACTAAAGTGATCATTAAAATACTTGAAACTCATATTAAAGGGCCATGTATTTTCTATTGGTTAAAAATAAAGAGATGCCGAGGGAAAAACAAAATGGATCAAAACTTTTGATCAAAACAAGATATTGGTATAATTTTTTCACATAAATTATACTTGGATGATTCTATAAAAAGAAAAAAAAGAATATTTGAAAAAAATTAATTTCTTGAACAAATCGCAGGGGTAGTCTCGTGTTTTGATTACAGAAACAGTTAATAAAATATTTCGTAGAACTGGAACCACTTCTGCCATTAAGCGCTGTCATATTAAAGGAAGTCAAAAATGCAATTTTTTATGTTTTTATTAGTTTAATAAACAAAACAAATTTTATGTCATTTGTTTTTTTTTTTTTTTGTAAAGTGTCAATATTTTGGACCTTTTTTGAAAAAAATATTAAAAATATGTACTCTAAGCTTTAAAATTAATCCTTAAAATTATTTGTATTAAGTAATTAAATTGAATTTATGAATGAAAAAAAGTTGAAGGAAATATATTAAAAACAACGGAGTTATTTGTATCAAAAGAAAAATATTCAAATTTCTGATAGTTTATTTGTCATTCTAAGGAAATGATATTATTAAAAAAAGACATATTAAGAATTTATACAATTTATATAGAATTATATAAATTATATAGAATTTATAGAATTTGAAGACACTCGTATGCTTTTAGTGTCAAAGTAACAGAATTTTTTAAAATTAATTAGACAAACATTTTCGCTAAAAAGTACGTATGTAGATAGATTTTCGTTACTTATAAAGGGGTGAAAAAGACTTGGCCAAGTTTGCAAAAACCAAAAAACTAAGTATGCAAAAACCTAATCAAGGATGCAAGTAATAAATATGTGGTCCGAATTTGAGCCGTTTAAATTGTATTCAAACAAAATGGTCAAACACACAGAAAATAATTTTTAATAATATAGATGAAAACTTGGTATTTTCACAATTTGACGACACTAATACTTTTCTGTACTAAAAAAAAATTAATGCGGATGTGGAATTAAATTTATTGCAACTTCCAAACAAAAACTTAAAATTCAGTTAGATTTGTACATTCCATCAGTTTCTTACATGGATTGCAACTAACATTATCATTTGTGTTAATTTTCTTTCTAATTTAACTTAAATTAATGTTAAAAGCACACTGTCTGTAAAACTGTCGATTACTAAGTGGTTGTTATCTTAGCTGAAGAGCAGAAAAAGTAAAACTATTGTGAACCAATACAAGAAACAATTTTTACTACTGCCTGATAATATGCAACATAAATTTGTTTGAAAGATCAACAACTCAAAATAACAGCAACAAGCTGCAATTTATAGAAAATTTTATTCAGTTTAACATAGTCTTATAATCAACCGTTTTCATTGCATAGGAATTTTTAAAAATAATCTTAAATTTGACACAAATATGTTATTTTATGAATGAAGTATAAGATAAAAAGAGAAGTGTTATGTTCAAAACACCTTCAAGATCGTTTAAGGAACGTGTAAATCAATCATAGTTGCAGAGTCAACTCATTAGCCGAAAGATCTCAAAACTGGAACTCTCTGGGACGAATTTACCCAATTCTACTGAAATAAATTTCTAAAAAAAATGAAACATTTTGTTTGCATTGTAACTATTGAAATTGTTAAATATTAGGTTGAAGAAAAAGTATTCGACGTTGTTCTGTTCGTTCGACTTTAATGTGTCATATCTTTGAAAAGGTTAGCAGCATCTGACAACTCTTTTTTATTTTTGCTTAACAGGAGGCAGAACAGCTGATTATTTGTGAAAATTTTAATGAGATTGGTGAGTCTTGTTAAAAGTTATTTCACAGCAAAGATAAGTGAAATACCAAAAAAAAAAACACGGTATATTTTAAAATTTAATGCTAAGTTCAAAGAGAGTTTAATTTGAGTTTAACCAAAGCTGTTCACACAGAGATTCATCGAAATAATTAAGGTGAGTGTGACATTTCATTGTTTACTTATCTGTTACTCATCTGTTCTCACTTGCGAGTTCTTCCTTGAGCTGCGCAAATCGGAATGCTTATCGGCCCATAACGATATGAAGACCTCATCTTCTATACTTCTTTTCTTTTCTTCGCTTTTTTTGTTAATGTTTTGCAAGTAGTAAATACATAGAAATGAGATATAAGGAGATGGTGTTTCCCTCACATACAGCGTACGTGTGATGAAGTAGCTGTTAGAGCGAGACAGGAAGTGTTTTTTGACATTGCTTCTATCGAAAATGTAAACAATTAATATTGTTGTTTCGTAAGTAAAAAACACAGAGTAGACAATGGATGTCATCACTTGAACTTGCTTGATTATGAATATTGAAATCCGAAGTAATTTTATTTTAAGCCTTGCATAGTGCACAAATCATTTCTTTCCGAAAGCATTTCAAAGATAATATCATACATATGCCTATCAATTGCGCGCCATTTCGAAATCGAGATCTCGATATAAGAACTGTCAAAACACAAGCATAATATCATGGCCGCATTCAGTTTTTGAAGGTGAAGGTTTGTAAGTAGGGATGGGCACATTGACAAAAAAAACCTACTTTTCGGTTAACCGATTTTTTGAATTTTGGTTTTCAACCGAAACTAAAAACCGAAGTAAAACACCGGTTTTCCCAAAAACCGACCGTTTTTTAAAGAGATTTTTTAAAAATATACACATTGTACTTTAACCCTTTTATGTCCGAATTTATTTGGGATGATCTACAATATTTGTAAGGCCATACAGATTCTTGTATAATCGTAAACATTAAGTGGTATCAATTTTAAAGGTCTATGTATTATGGTGTATTTTTTATGAGATGATGAATTTTGCTGATATGAAGTTTCCGGAGAAACATCTGAAAACTTTTTATCTATTATTCTATGTTTTTCTGCACGTCCCATCTATTTTAAACTAGTTAATATACCTTTTATTGAAAAGTTATGTATCGTTTAATTTTTATTTTATCTTAATGCACACTTACTTTTTGCGAACATTTTTTTGGACGTGTGGACGTTACGAAGAACAGCTATTAAAAAACTACTGACAATGCTTATAACGGAAATTCTGTCAGTAAGTTTGCAAAACATATTAATTAATTGGTCAACAAACAAAAAATTGTGAAAGAATTATAAACAACGATTTTATGAGCAATAATATGAATGTTGCCTACAGGTAACATTGGGCATGAAAGCGTTAAAGAATTATTTTTAAAAGCAGCTTACAAAATTTTTGTCTTTTTTTTATTCTGCCTTAAATTAATCAAACATTTTTAGAAAATTCGCAATATTTTGTATCTATTGCAGTTAATAAAAAATAACTGTTTAGTCACTAGTTTCTAAAAAATCTTCATTGACTTTATTTTAAATAGAGCGATCATTAAATATTGCACATTTTAAAAAATCTAATGTATCTATTGTACAATTTTCACTTTAAAATAAAACAAATTTGAGAGGTGTGTTTCTTTTTATTTATTTTTTATTATATAGCTTATAAGAAAAAGTTCAACAGAAAACTCAGTTTTTAACATCCCAGCAGTTATTTTGGAGTCAATTGAAAAAGTGAACTAGTTCATTTCTAGCGCAGTTCGCAGTAGCTCTGAAAAAGTACAAAAGGCGTTCAGTGTAGAACAGTCATCTTTGCTTTTGTTTTCAAAAGTATTGCTGAAAAAAATAAACGCGTTCTGGCTACTTTTTAAAATTTGCTGCGCACAAGAAAAAAAAATATAAAAACAAAATGTTTATATACAAAATGTTTTCTGGAATGTGGATGGAAAAGATGGTACAAATGAGATCTTTAGGACCTTTCCGTTGCACTAAATTTTTACACTTTTAATATGTTCACTTTAAAACTATTTAAAAAAGAACCACTTTCAGGCTATTGCTAAAGCAACCAGTTTAAAAGTGTTCCTAATGCAACTAGTTCAAATATGGGGAAAAAGGAGTGTTTCTGGGGACAATTGTCTTTTCCTATGACATCAACCCACAAAAAGCGTCAGTTCGTTCAATGTTAAAGGGTATTGTAGTGGAACTAGTACTGGTCCTTTTTGGAACTAGTTCAGAACTATTTCAAATTTGGTCCATTTTTCTGCTGGGATGATACAATCGTAAGGTAGATGCGAGCGAGAGAAAAATATTTAATCTAGCTCTCTTCTGTCGCCATATCAAAGTAACATTTCAAGGAATTTTCAAAATATATATTGAATTATATTTTCAAGTAGCTCTTATCTGTCATTTATATAAAAAAATTAAAACAAAACAAAAAATTATTTTCGAAAAATCAAAATATCGGTCGGTTTTTGACATTTTCCACCGGTGTTGCGGTGTTTCATATCTAAAAAAAACACCGAAAAAACCGGTTTTTATTTTTTAAAAAACCTATCGCACTCAAATACCGACCGTTTTTGCCCATCCCTATTTGTAAGGCGCCCTTGTTTTCAGGATGCACCGCAATCGTATATGTTTATATATAAAATTAATTGATTTATTTATAGTTTTATTTCTATGGATTTTTTAGTGTGAATACATACTATTCGCAGAATGTATTTTCGCTATTCGCAGATTTTTGCTTTTTTATAGATGCTGACAAAAACTATTCCTATTATCTGTCACGTGACGTAGCCCTTTTTGCTGCCTAATATCTTTTCCCCATACTTTCCACAGCTTGTAGCTTATACACTGAATATAGTGTTGCTAAAGTGCTATCCATAATTCAAAACAAGAAAAAAAAAATTTGAGTTTTTATATGTTTTTCTTCATATTTCAGATGTATGACTATTACGTGCGTAGCCATGGAAAAATCCATATACAGGGCAAATTATTAAGATGTCTAAAGTAGCGTTCCTTTAATATAGCCTCGAAATTTTACCAGTTTATTAAATGGGAAATTTTAATCGATACTATAAGTAACTTGTAGTGTACATACATAGTTACCAGACTGACCACCCAAAAGACTTTCATGCGTAGCTACAATTTTCCAACACATGACAATAATAAAACCCAAAGATATCAACAAAAATATTGTGACAAATTCTAAACATTAAATCCCCAAAAATGTTAACGTAAACAAAACATTGCACTCAAATTCTTTTCGATGCACTTAGCACCTTTTACACTTCTGCCGCTGGATACCGCACAAGCATAAGCGCGACAGCGGGTGTTGTGTTTCAAATGCATGTGCATGGGAAACTCTACGCAACAACAACAAGCTAATGAGCTGAACAAGTGCCTATGACACTTTAGAATCAAGGCCGTAAGTTTAGTGAACTAATTATTGGTAGAGAATATCAATTTGAGGGGAAATATGAAGAATTTTACCAAACCAAGAGTGATTGGTCAATTGTCTATCTTGAAATTAAAATTATGAAATATTGGAATTCAAGGAGGAGTCTTGGAAATAATGGTAAAAATAATTTTAAAATAATAGTGTTAAAAATTGTATAAATATCTTTAATTTTATAAAATAAAGACAGAATCTATCTGATGGTAATTCTGGGCTCTACTAGCTTAAAACTATCTTTTTATTTTCTCAATAAGCGCGGCTCTTAAGCCATCATATCCTGAGCGTTGGTGCGCTCTAAAAACACCACAAGTTATTTTTGAACAGTGTTAAAAATAACTTGTAAAATAATAGAATATACAACCAACCCTACATGGCGATCCTACCAACCCTACAAACTATATTCTCCAAGCTATACTCATTTTTTGTAGAAATCAGTTTTTAGGAAATATATAGTGATTTATCGTAAAAGAAAGAATACAGAGATTCTTAATAATATAAATTTGCCTGATTGACATTTTTGACTGTACTGGCGCCCTATCCAAATAAGTCAGAGATTTATATTAATCCAAGATATTCCATATGTTTTGAAAAAATGTGTGGCCCTTTTTTGCGCAACATCCAAATGCGTCCCCTAGTGAATGTTTCTGTATTTGTGTGAACCAACACAAATATGATAAGTACTTCATTTATGAGGAACAACAGCGCTTCCTTATACCTTAGTTCTTTGATTGTATATTTTTAGATACAGCTGCTTTTAACATTTTTTAGCACAAAAACGTTCCATGCTCTGAACGGACCTTGTCATCTAAAAAGTTACATCTGAACATATCTTTTCTTCGGAGCATTAGCATACTTTTAGGCATTTCTCAAATAGAGTTTTGAGAAACTCAGAAAACAAATTGAGTTTATGTTGAGTTTCATCCTTCAAAATTGCACTAGAAACTCAAGAGTTTATTTTGAGTACAATGGTAAAACTCAACTTTGTACTAGAAACTCAAACTAAACTCTCTGTATGAACATAGCATTACGTGTGAAAAGATTTGTGCTGGGTACGGTGAAGCTTCACTTTCCCAATCAACTGCCAGGTAATGGTTCTCTCACTTTCGTTCTGGAAATTTTGAAGTGAAAGACGCTCCTCGCTCTGGTCGACCTATCATCGAAAAAGTCGGTGAAATTATGGATAAGATTCAAGAAAACCGTCAATGTTCAAGCAGCCAAGCGACATCGCTTAGAAACTGTAGATCTACCAGAAAATAGTTTTAAGCCATTTGCATAAAACTGGTTTCAAAAAGAAGCTTGATGTTTGGATGCATCATAAACTTAGTGCAAAAGAATACAATGGGCACTAGGCATACATCCTTGTTGACTTGGCAAAAACTAAGAAACTTTAGTGGCGAAGATTTGATGCATCCAGCATATAGTCCTGACATTGCAATGTCATATTATCATTCGCTTCGATCTCTCTAACACTCTCTTGTTGGGAAAAAAATAGGCCTCAAAAGACGACTGCGAAAAGCATCAGTCAACAACTGCATCAGTTTTTCAGAGATAAAATACCGGAATTATATAATAAAGGAAAAATGATTCTAAAAATAATATTGTATATTTTTACTAAATAACGCCTAATAATTTACCCAACTCAATATATAAATATAGAACGATTTAAATGAAAACCATTTTCTGAAATATTTTATCGTCTGTTGATTTTGTTTCCTTCAAATCGTCACATATCATACTCACCGATTCACACTTTGTATGCAAATTACCATATTTGTTAGAATATTGACAGAGTTCTGAATAACAGTGTTGCTCAACAATTTAATGAGTTAGTGTCTGACAATCGCACGCTAACTTAATGGCGAATGATCGAATTAAAAAAATTTAAATAACAACTATTGTTAGGCTCACAAATGCGATGAATGAAAAATTGTATATGATCAGAAACCGTTTGTTTAATGTCACGATTACAGACGTTATTTTGAAAAAAAAATAAATAAATAACTGGTAATTTCAGCCCTTGAAAGGACTTTGACCTAGCTTCTTATGATAATTTGTGTTGTGCGTGTTATTAAGTTTGTGCACAATTGACCGAGAAATGGACCTAAAGGTTTATGTTCTAAATGTTCTTATTCTCAAGAAGCTTTACGTGGCATTTTTATTACTCTCTGAGGTTTGCAATTGTCTGCAAAGAGGTGGTGGCCGTACAGAAAAATTATTTTAATTCAAATAATTTTCTGTCGCTGCTTGGGTTCGATTCTGGGTCTCCAGGTTCTTTGACATAGCGGCCACGCACTTTAACCAACTACGCCACGGAAAGCCATGCCTACCTCGCATAAAAAAATGACTTTATCGAAACTGTTAAATCTCTTCAACTCCGTACGACTCGGAATTTTGCTTTTTGTTTATATTCAATTTCGAAAAATCGAATGAATTCTTCGCCTACCTCCTATACAAAGTAACCTCATTAAAAAGGCAATAAACCTTCATAAATTCCACAAAAAAAAATTAATAGATTAACTTGACATTTTAAACATGTTTATAACATTATATGTACAATATTGTTGAGAATGTAATCATTAATTTATATGTTGTCCTTTTTCAAATGTTTAAAATACTACACCTTAATAGTACAGAAAGAGTACAACACTGTTTAGGTTTTTCTAGAAAATATATCTTTCTATTGTTTCTTATTCCTTTTACTTCGCTTAATAAATTAACATGAATTTATCTTAAATTTCGCCATTTGTCTTATAGAAACCTTTCCCAACAAATATTTACTAAACCTACGATTAGTTTGAATGGATAAAAAGAACGCCTATCTCCTATACAAACGGACTTCATTTTAATAATAAAATCTTCATAACTTTGAATATTCTTAAACACAGGGCCTTTCGAACCCTGTGCAATTTAGTTGATTAATCGAACACTATGGAACATATTTTAATCTAATAATGGGAGAAATATTTAAGTAGCTTACGGTTCTTACTTACTCTTTCTACAGGCAACAATTAAAAAATTTAATTAGCAACATTTTAACAACCTGTTCAAATTTATATTCTTTTCAGTTTACTGTTGTACTTGTTATTAGTTTTTTTATAGCCGTGTACACTGTACAGGGTCGTAATTAGGATTTTCTTTGAGGGGTGTGGATTTTGGATGACAAAATTGCTTTAAATGTAAATTTGATTTTTGATTTTGATTTTGATTTTGATTTTGATTTTGATTTTGGTTTTGATTTTGATTTTGATTTTGATTTTGATTTTGATTTTGATTTTGATTTTGATTTTGATTTTGATTTTGATTTTGATTTTGATTTTGATTTTGATTTTGATTTTGATTTTGATTTTGATTTTGATTTTGATTTTGATTTTGATTTTGATTTTGATTTTGATTTTGATTTTGATTTTGATTTTGATTTTGATTTTGATTTTGATTTTGATTTTGATTTTGATTTTGATTTTGATTTTGATTTTGATTTTGATTTTGATTTTGATTTTGATTTTGATTTTGATTTTGAATTTGATTTTGATTTTGATTGCGATTTTTTTTTTTTTTTTTTTGTTGGTAAGCAATTCAAGGAAATGTAGAAATTTTCAGCCATGTGGGTTGTTTACTTCATTGTCAATAAAGGGTAGTTCTTAGCCCTATGAGGCCGCGGAGAGAGACACTGCAATATCGAAAATGCCACAACCATGCAGCGCTGTTGCAAGGAATTATTACGCAGTGAGCATATGGAGCACGGTAAATGTTATAAAATAGATTTAAAAGATTTATACCTTTCGTTACAACAAAAATTGATGGGGCTGCACTCCAAAAATATTGCGATGGATATATACAATGATCGAACGTCCCATGATTGCGTATAGCTCAGTTATCTGGGCGGAAAAGACTAAGCAACATACAGTCATCGCTGTGCTTAACAAGCTTAGAGATTGGCCTGCTTGTGCATCACCGGAACCATGCGCACATGTCCAACAGCATCCATGCAGGTTCTGCTAGAACTAAGCCCTCTTCACATTTATATTTAATCCCAGGCGAAGAGAGCTATTCCAAGGATGTCTGATGAAGATATCGGTGTAAGGGATTACGTAACTCGGAAGAAGTTTGATATTCTATCGAGGCAACATCCTGAAATAGCAATACCGAAGGACAGCATGCATTCAAAATTCAGTTTCACTAGAAGATTTCAAACTCAACTGAAGTAGCAAAAAGAAATGGAAAGGCTTATCAAAAACCTATAAGTTAAACCAATACATGATAACATGGTATACCGGCTGCTCTCTAACCGAAGCAGGAGTCTACGGGCCAGGGATCAAATACTTCGTGCCCATGGTCGAAAACAGAAGCATATTCCAAGTGGAAATATACGCGATAGATAGGTGCGTACATTTGAACCTGAAGCGAAAATACCGGAACCAAAGCATAGCTATCCTCTCCGACACTCTAGAGGCCATTAAGGCACTGAAATCCCAAGTAAGCTCAAAACTGGTGATGTAGTGTCTTGACAAACTTAACACGCTTGGGTTACAAAACCAGGTCCGGATCCTATGGGTCACAAGAGAATACAAGGAAACGATATTACTAAAGAATTGGCAAAGAAAGGAGCATCAACTCCCCTTGTTGGTCCGGAACCATTCTATGGGATAGGCCTTCAATAAAGAAAGAGTAAGAAAAAGGCGTCCGTGGCGTAGTTGGTTAAAGCGCTTGGCCGCTATGTCAACGAACATGGAGACCCAGGTTCGAATCCCAGCAGCGACAGAAAATTATTTGAATTAAAATAATTTTTCTGTACGGCCGCCACCTCTCTGCAGACATTGGCAAACCTCAGAGAGTAATCAAAATGCCATGTAAAGCTTCTTGAGAACAAGAACATTCTGTTCATCGCCGTTCGGAGTCGGCGTTAAACATGTAGAGGTCCGGATCTCGGTCAATTGTGTACAAACTTAATGAACACGCACAACACAATTGATCATAAGAAGCTAGGTCAAAGTCCTTTCAAGGGCTGAAATGGTCAGTTATTTATTTATTTATTTATTTAAGAAAATAAAAAAGACAAATTCTGGAAAAACTTACCAGGATTAAGGCACTTCAAACTACTCTTAGGGGCATTCGACCTAAAGAGATTCAAAGAATGCATCAAGCTAACAAAGAATGATCTAAGAATCATCACAGGACTAACAGGTTGCATGTCGAACTATCACCTTACAAAACTGGGAATTCTTAGTGATGAAACATGTAGGTCTTGCAGGTGTCCTGCAAACGCGACGAAAATATCTGGGTTACCACATAATACTCATTAAAATCAAAAGATATAGGATACTAGCGTTTTTAGAAGAGGTTCTTTAAGTTCATGAAGGGGCACAATATATCTTAATGTTGCAGTGCATATCCCAACAATAATAATAATAGGCAATTATACGACAAAAAAAAAATAAAAAAAAAATTAAAGTCACGACACTACGGTGACAATCACTTAACAGCCGGAACAGAATCAGAGTGATTGGCGAACTATTCAGACTGAATTGTCGGAATTTTTTGTTTTGTGTATGCATAATTGACATAAAGAAAACAAAAACACAGACAAGAAGAAGAAAGAAAAATTAAGAAAATAGCACTGAACGTACCCCATCATTAGGAAAAATACGGCAACACTTATCATGTTTGAGAGCACTCAAAGAGAGGATCGCCAGGTTGGCAGAGAAAAAACATGGTATAATAATACAAGGTAGCATTGACAGTTGCTTGGGAAATCATCTACTGTCAAAAAATATACTCAAAAAGAGAGCGCTCACAATCCGCCATTGAAAACACAAGCAATGTTGAAAACGTTGAAGTGAAAAAAAACAACAACCACAGCAGCTGCTGATGTATTTCCACAAAAAGCTGTTTTTGACAGTTTATGTTTTCCTGTTGAAGAGAAAATAAGCAGTTGTCAATGCTACCATGTATTATTATACCATGGAGAAAAAATATAATAGATTCTAAGAGCCCGAACAGAACCAAAGCGGCTGTCGGTTGGCGGACCTCTCTCGGAGAAATCCGCTGAGAACACGTCCAGAATTGGAGCGGTTGTCGGATCAGCGTTGCTTTTCGTTGTGTAAATGCTATAAATTCAACACACACGCACACAAAACGAAATGTTAGCTCATGGAATGCAACACACACACACAAAACAAAACGTCAGCTCATGGTAAAAACTAAGCAAATAGCACTGAACACAGCCTTTTCTTAGCTAAAATATGGCAACACTTACGCCACTCAAAGAGAGATCCGCCAGCCGTCGGAGAAAAAATAGAATGGATTCTATTCTGGTGTTTTTCCGTCGTGGATTTCTACGGCCATTTAATTTTTGGCGACTGCATATATTTTCATGTATTTTGTTGCACAGGGCATCCGACAACCGACAGCCGCTTTGGTTCTGTTCGGGCTCTAATCTGGCGAATTTTCGTCGCGATCGACGACCAGCGATTTGATTTCGGACGTGTTCATACGTTTTCATGCATTCTATTGTTTGAAAATGTCGCCAATCGCTAATCGCTTTGATTCTGTTCGGGTTCTAATACAATAAAAATGCAACAACAATGAAAAAAATATGCATCGAATTATAACTCGGTGACTATTAGGATACAAATTTCGATAACGATAAGAACAAAGATTAGAAAAAGGATAAGAGCAAGGATTTGGACAAAGATTTGAACCAGGAATGAGATAAGGAGTAGGACAAAGAGTTGGAGAAGAATGTAAAGCATGAACAAAAATTAGGACAAGGACCGGAAAAGAACTATGGCAACGATTGGGACAAGGATAATGACAAAAATTTCAATACACCTAAAACAATTTTTAGGAAAATATTGGGAGATTGAGGATAAAAATTGAAAGTACAATTTTAACACCCAATCTTTTTTTTACAAGATTTGGGAAGAAGGACAAATGTAAAAATAAGGATAAGGAGGAGGACAAATTTGAGATCAAAGGAAAAGATAGGTAATAAGGACAAGGATAAAAATACGTTATCACGTCAAATTCTACGGGTGAAAACACGATGCAGCCAAATTCTTCTCTTTTTTTTACATGCTTTTTCAAGTGAGGGTACTTTAGCCCCGTAATCTGCTCCCCCTTTGCTACGACACTGATTGCGATGAAAGCTGAATGAAAAAGAACTGCAATAAAAAGAACACATAATTAAGTTTTCACTTTTAGCACGAGCTCGATTGGTTTTAATTATTTTCCAGATACTTAAATGGATTGACAATTTTATTATGCATCATTGCATAATTCAACTGGTAGCTTCAACAAACCTGGCAGCTTGCGTGTAGTAAATAACATTAGCGTCAAACAAACGCCCCAAACACTTGATGATATGGCGTTTAGTAACTGCGACTTCCACCCACTAAGATGCACTTCGATTTTGTTTGGTAATGAAACCTCGATAATGGTCATTAAATGGAGCCTTCGAACAAATTATAGCGAAATTATATAAATTTGTGTTCCCAAAAAATAAAAAAAAAAAATAAAAATAAAAAATCAAAGTTAACTCAGGTGTTTAACTCACAACTATTGGCAATGCTGTTACGCAATAACTAACATCAGCGATATGTGCATTATTTTTTTTTTATTTATTGACCTGGATGCAATGTGGGCAAACGACGAGCTCGTAGCAGCAATTATTGCTATCGCTGTATCTAGAATTTAAATGGCTTTTGATTGGCACATAAAAGCAATCTTGACATAAGTTCCAACACAAATTGTGCATGGATATCAGTGCTTAAAGATCGCTCGATCTACCGCGAAGTTCGGAAATTTATATTGATTGGAATAATAAATAATTAAAACTGTGACTGACATAAAACCACAGAAATATCCTGTGGGAAAATTAACAGAGTGCAATGATTTCAATATATTTGTGTGTAGGATTGATCATAATTTTGTGGATTTATGCATTATGGACACGAAGAAAATTATACATGTTTTATTTTAAGCTGCCAGGACCCCTGGGTTATCCTGTGCTTGGAATGGCGCATAAATTTCTGAAAAGAGAAGGTAGCAGAATTTAAAATTGTATTATCTGCATAATTTTGTGTGCCATTGAGATTCATTTATTTTTTTTTTTTTAAAGAAGTGGCATGTGTGAATACTGAGCGTGCTTTAAAAGATAAACTGCTATAGAAATTCCAAGTGTTACATTTATATAAAAAAAATATAAAAAATATACATATATATTTTTTTTTATTTACAAAAATTTACAATTATTCTTCAGTGTCTATTGCGGTCAACAATTTCCGGTCAATGCAAAGTTCAGATGATGTTTCCTGTAATGAAACGTAGTAATTTATAAATAGAAAAATTCCTTGCATATCCCAATATTTTTTTAAAAGAAAAAGTTACTTCTTTGCACAAAGTTTTCCACAGAAAGTTTTCGATTGTAAAGAGAAAAAGTGCATTCAACTTATCTTCAGACATTGAATTTCGCAAATAATTTTTTATATACTTTAGTTTTGAGAAAGACCGTTTGTCAGAAACGTTAGTAGCAAATAAATATAAGTAGATTCTAAGAATTATTTCGATGTTTGGAAAAAATGATAACAATTCTTCATCAATGATTGTCTGATACATTGACTTATGGAATTGTTTTGAAAATTCTGAAAAAAGTAAGTTTTAGCAAACTGACATTCACCAATCAATTCAGTTTCATCTATATCCTTCGAATAAATTAACGGAAATTTCGTTACATGCACTATAAATTTCTTTATCAGTCATCCGATTTTAATGTGTGAGAAAAGTAAAATTATCATTAAAACGATTGTAGACAGCACAACGTTGATTTAAATTAGTAACCAAAGCATCTAATATCGGTAAAAATACTGTATCAAAAAGTCGTTCCTTTTGATGTTCAGGATCTTATGCATTTTCATTTCCTGCTCGTGTTTGAAGAGCTTCGTTTTGATAACTATTTCGCACTTCTTCAAATAATCCGATCGCTTGATCGTATATAGCATCGAACTCCGTTTTCAAAATATTGAGGAAGGATATCAAAGATGTGTGAAGTTTTGTGCTTACGCTGAGCTCCAGATCAGATATTTGCAAAATGATATTGACTCGATTTAATTCACTTATAATCCGTTTCTAAATAATAAGCATCAATATATTACTGAATTGACCTAATTAATTGATGAAATCACGAGCAATCGCTTTGTTGGAATCGGTTTAAAAACTGCTTTCCCATAACATGAATGCCAAGATCGAATAGCATCATGTTTCGCAAGCTTTTTAGTTCCAGTTGCTCGTTTCAATTGTCATTGTATTTTGATCCAAAAGTTTGATCACTATCACGAAATGCCATTCCTCTGGAACCCAAGAATCCTTTAACGGAAACAATTAATTTTAAAATACATCTCCAGTAGCGTATATCTTCCTCGACGTTGCTTACAAACGTTTTATCGATATTATTTTTCTTCCTTCTACGTTGCCTGTAAATTAGGTCGTTGTGAATGTATGTTCATCCTTCATCACCGATAGTTAATTCGTCAGCTCTTTTTTCTTCGACATCAAATACTTCACTTTTCGTTTCACTTTTATTTCCTTCGTTTCCATCTTTCTGCTCCAAACAAGAAAGTAGTGGATACTAATTTTTTATATGCAACCAAAAATGTTCTGGCTCTACTTCGGAAAATTTTAGTTTTAATGTCTGATCAGTTTTTAACTCAATGAATTCTTTCTGCTCGTTTAAAGGTAAGTGTCCACGGGAAATGTTATCCGAGAATGAATTTCGTACCCAGTCTATAGGTTGCAGGTCACACTTAGGAAAATAACAGCTAATTTTTTCTGCTAATAGCTCCAAGTGTTTCACAATCAAAGCCTGCAATTTTATTTCTGAATCGGCAGGCATGACATTTGGAAACATTTCATTAATACCATTGACTGCGTGGGTCATCCATAACACCAACTTAGCGCGCAACCTTTAAATTTTGTCCGTAGACGTTAAAATTCTGTTGAGCTCATTTAAATGAGCGAATATGTCCGCCAGATATGCAAGTTGTACTACCCATTCTTCATTTTTAAACACAGAAGCAAAATCTGAACCATGGGCCTCTAAAAACGTCTGGGTCTCATTTTTTAGCTCTTAAATCCGCGATAGCTCTTTTCCACGTGAAAGCCATCGTACTTCTGTATTAAACAGAAGTGACTGATGATCTGCTCCCATTTTCTGACACACTGTATTAAACAGACAAGAGTTCAGCGGTCGCGACTTGATGAAATTGACAATTTTAACAACTTCTTGTAATACAGACAACAATTCATCAGGCAGAGCCTTCGTCATCAGTGCTTCCCTGTGTAAAAACAATGTAAATTTTTAATATTAAGGTGCTTTTCAGAAGACCTGGTGAAGAAAAGCGGGCATAAATTTGCGTACCTTGTGGGCAGCAATAAATATTGTTGATATCTTCTCAGCTATTCTTAGGTGTATTATCTTCACAAAACCTTGACGCCGTGGTACACAGTGTCGCAAGTTCATACAACGGGTGGCCAAAAATAGAAATCGTTGTCGTAGAATGCTGAAATTTGGTACAGATGTTTAAATTACTTAAATTAAGAAAAATTCAATTTTGGTTTAAATTGAATAAAGGACATGCCCCCCTACCATATATCCTTAAACGAAAAATCAGTATAAAATCCGCAATAGTAGAGGAATTGTAATACAAGTCGGCATAGATATTTGTGGTACTAACAGAAAACAGTTTATAATTTTTTTTTAAAATCGGGCATAGGACACGCCTACCGCTCATATTTATATCCTGAAATGAAAATTCGTCGTAAAATCCATTAAATGCATTTAACCACAATAAAATTTGGTAAAGATATTTTTATTAGCAGCGAAAATTACTTTGTAAAAAATATTTGATCGGTCCAAGGATACGCCCATCACACTTAGTATATGCAGAAATTAAAATTCTCCATAGAATCAATAACTTCCTCTTTTCACTAAAATTTTTATTAATTTGGTGACGAATCAGACGAAACGAAGTCAGTAAAATAAATTTCTGATATTATACGTTTTTCCATATTTTCATCTTCAAGCTCTGTCTCTGAATCTATTTGAAGAAATGGATATATATCTTTATGCCAAAATATGCTCTAGGAAAAAGGTCATAAAATCCTTAATTTTGATTTCTCCCATCTAAATTTTTTTAAATATGCTAAAAAGAGTTGTTCTAAGACATACTTAAAAATAGATAAATCAAAGGTGAGGATTTTTTTTTAAAGTATTCAAAAGTTTTCACTTTTTCTGTTTTCTTAGACTTTTTTTTTTCGGTATAGGAAATTTTTTTTTAAATTTATTTTTCTTTTGTTTTTATTGGCTATAATATGTGAAATATATCTCTGTTAAAGTTCTGCATATAAGTCAAACTTAAGTCGTAACGATTCTAGAAAATGTTCAGTACTAAACTGTAAAAACTGAAATTTCAATAAATTTGTTAGGCAACATATAAAGAGCGTCAGTCAAATCCACATAATTAAGACTCTTAACTATAAATCTGCATACTTACTTTTCCTGATTTACTACGTTTTTTTCTTGCGCTATTTATGGCCGCCTCGTAACACTGTGCGGCACACGTTTTGCGGGACAATGTTCTAATCCATGGTATAATAATACATGGTAGCATTGACAACTGCTTATTTTCTCTTCAACAGGAAAACATAAACTGTCAATAACAGCTTTTTGTGGAAATACATCAGCAGCTGCTGTGGTTGTTGTTTTTTTTCACTTCAACGTTTTCAACATTGCTTGTGTTTTCAATGGCGGATTGTGAGCGCTCTCTTTTTGAGTATATTTTTTGACAGTATATGATTTCCCAAGCAACTGTCAATGCTACCTTGTATTATTATACCATGGTTCTAATCAACTCAAATTGAAAATTAATCAATATATACGACTTGAAGCTGTACTTAATGGTAGAGAAGTTTGTGGATGAGATTGCCTTACCACTTAAATTTACTGAGGTAAAGACATAACACATGTCTCAGATTCAAATTCACATGTGTCTTTGATTTATAGAAAAAATTGTCTAAATTGAATAATTTTTGCACCACATGCTTCAAACACCAGTCATTCTCGTCGGTACTAGAATCATGAGGTTAGCTCTAAAAACAACGGAGCTGGACCTGTCTGAAGTCTTAAGAAATACCTTTTTTTAAATTTTGACATTTAGATGCAACTGCTCCATTATTTTAATGACACTCTTAATTCTATTTAGTACCGACGATAACGGTATTAGTTCTTAACATTTTTACTTTTTACCGTTTTACTTTTTATTTTAAAATTATGCACAAATATTTTTTGATAACAACCAGCCCATTTTTTTACCTGGTCTACTTTGACAAGTCTAACAAAAACAACAAAAACAACAACAACAACAAAAACAAAAATAATTTTTTAGCAAAGTCTATTCAATAAAAAACCGTTTGTCGATATCTTTTCTAATTTTTGTGCAATTAAATTTTTAAGCGAGACATTAAATTTTGGGTCGCCAAAATAAAGGGTGCCCTTAAGAACAGAAGATACGAAAATAAAGAGTACTGACTGATGTTCGTTGTGTTCTATTCCACTTGCTTCTCGAAACAAAAAAAAAAAGCAGCAATTTTTTCTATTTGTCCTCAAATATAGAAGCTTTTATATTCATTTTTAATATATACCTTTATTCCGAAGCTATCAAAAAGCTTCTATAAACTAAAAAAAGGGTGTGTCTCCATAGCCGAATCATACAAAGCTTATATTTGCAAATGTTGTTATATAATTTACATCTGAATTTGTTCTCAGAATTATTATTGGAGGAAAGAACTTTTGTTTCAGCATTTTTCCCATATCACTTCCAAATTATTTTGGATTTATTAAATTTAAAACAAAATTATTTTGTAATAAACATTGTTTTCCTCTTCCATTTAAGATGGTGGGCCGTTTGCTCGGCCCCAAGTTCGAAAAACTGAATTTATTATAAGTGTCTTTACCCACAAAAAAACTTTTTCCCCACCTCTTCTTGAAGAATATACCCCTCTTGATTTTATTTTTTTTTTAAGAGAAAAATCTCCATAAATAATTATATTGAAAAATTCTTATCAAAAGTAATAAATTTATTTAATTCCTTCTTATACACCTTTTCGAAAATTCCATGTATCCTGGTCTAATTTTGTGCATATCATAGATATCATTTACAAATTTTATGAACACGAGAAGACATATGGATCATTGTTCGTTTCATGGTTGGGACCAATTCCATTCATGATCGTTTCTGAGCCACAGATAGTTCAAGATATACTTACATCGCCATATTGTGTAGACAAATGTATGAACTACGATGCGGTGGAAGATGGCACGGGACGCGGTCTGTTCAGTTTGACGAGTAAGGACTATCATTGTTTCAATTTAAAATAAAAGAGCTTTATAAACATATATATTTCTTAAAAAGATCCCGAATGGAGCAGGCATAGAAAACTAATTAATCCTGCTTTCGGACATAATGTGCTGCTAAGCTTTATACCAACATTTAATAGTGCGGTGAATGGATTGATGGAGGATTTGGATATTTTACAAGGACATGGTGAGGTCGAGCTGTCTATTGTATTGCAGAAATTTACGCTAAATGTGGCAACCTGTAAGAGAATATCTAAATAAATATTTTGTTCGCTATGGATTTCTCATATTTCATATAATTACAGTAACAACTATGGGTGGAAATGAAGTTTATCAAGATAATGTGCGATGTACCAAAGAAAGTTTGCTGCAAAGCTACCAATGGTGAGTTTATTCAACTGAGACATGATCATCAAGAGCAATGATTAATTAAAAGCTTTCAGTGTCCTAGAAGGTATGACAAAAATGGTCTTCACTCCTTGGATACGCTATAGAATAATGCACTGGTTATTTGGTAACTATCGATCTTATGCCAAGGCCAAACAGGAAATTCACACTTTTGTTGGACATGTAAGTAAGGCTAGTTGAAAACGCTTTCGAAAACTCTCACACCTCACACTCATTTCTATAGCTCGAATAGCAATATTTTGATATGTAAACATAACTCTCTTAAATTCAGATGATTAACGAGAAACTCAACTTGATCAGCAAACAATCAAAAACCGAGTTGGAGCTATCATCCGATAGCATGAATTCCAATACCACTGATATCAAGAAAAATAAAAAAAATTGCTTCATAGACATTGCTATCGAGTTACTTCACAGAGGTGATTTCACATGGAAAAACGTTGAAGATCAATCCAACGTTATAGTTTTTGGGGTGAGTTGACATTAAATAAAAAATCGAAAATAGCACCATTATATTTTGTCCCAATTTTAAATGCAGGCCTTTGAAACTACAGCCAATACCTTGAACTACACTCTGATGCTACTGGCCATGTTTCCGAAATATCAACAAAAAGCTTTTGAGGAACTCAACACAATCTTTCCACAACGTGATGATTTTGTGGTCAGCTATGATGATATACAACAAATGGTCTACATGGATATGGTGCTCAACGAAACGATGCGTGTTATAGCGCCCGTTCCGCTCATAGCGCGTCAAAATTCACAAGCCTTTATGCTCTCAAACGGTATCGAGGTGCCCAGAGGTATTCAAATAGTTATTGATATATTCAATATGCATCGTCGCAAAGACATTTGGGGACCGGATGCATATGTTTTTAATCCGGATAATTTTCTGCCTTCCAATATTGCGGATAAGCATTCCTATGCCTACATACCGTTTACCAAGGGGATTCGCAGCTGCATTGGTATGCTTTGAGCGTATTTGTTTAGGAAAAAAAAGAAGTAATTTGATGTTTTTATTAACAGGTTGGCGTTATGCGTTCATATCAATAAAAATCACCTTGGCCAGAATTTTACGAAAATATCGCGTGACAACAAAATTTAATTTTAATGATCTTTACTTCGTAGAAGATATAACGGTGAAATTGAGGAAAAGTCCATTGCTAGAATTACATTTGAGGGAAGCTTAAGAAGAGGGCGTTTCAATTTTTTTACTTTTAATATGAAAAGAATAAAAAAAAATTGTAAAATATGGTTTTTATATTCGAATATATTTTAAGCTTAATGTCATTATCTCTATATGAATGTCTGTATGAACACGATCTGCTTCTACATCGTATGTTCGATTTCCATTAAAATTTGCAATAACTTACAAAGTATAATAAGCAGTTCGTAGTTTACTAAAAAAAGAGTCATTAGTCGACGGACAAGCCCTCACAGATACAAGCCCTCTTTCAATGTGACCGAGGTTGAATTAAAACGTCCTTCATAAATTAGGTATTAGGTATTAGGTATTAGGTATTAGGTAGGTATTCATAAATTATTCATGATGGGGTCAATTACTACCAAAAGTAATCACAAAGAAATACATACATATATGATTGCGATTGGACATCGGGACATATCCTATCGGGAAGATATCTTTCACATCTGAAGATATCTTTGCTTAAAGTGCATCTATCAAATGTCAGAAATGGATAAAGGTAAATATGCCGAGAAGTAATAACCGGGGGTTAACTAGATCGAATCAGACGACGGAGTGTGATATCTCTCATAGAACTCTAAATACCAGTATCTTGGAACACGATATCCTGCCACTTACTGAAGTTATAATCTTAAAATGGCGGCCTCGGTAGTCGAGTAGGTAGCGTGCTCGACTGCTATCCCAGAGGTCCCAGGTTCGATTCCCGGCCAAGCCATGGTCCTTCGCTTTAAAAACCTTTCTAAATTTTCTTTCCGCATCCCTAAATCAACTGAAACAGAAATTCATTAATATTTACCACTTGAAATAAAATTATTGAAATGTATTTATGAAATTTGATGAAAAATTCACCAATTTTTACGACTTGAAATGAAGTTATTGAAATGTATCTATGAAAAATTTAATAAGTAGTCTGTAAGAGTTGATCTCTGTTAGATGAAATTAGTAAGTAAATAAACAAAATAAGAAATATAATTTTAGAGTTAGAAATAATCCCTTAAGGAAATATGGATGGAAATAGGCCACAAAAGGAGGAACATCCATACAATAGCCCAAGAATGATAGAAACAAGATTACGTGTTCCGCAAATGAGAGAGAGAGAGAGCATGACGTCACAAGCGATATTGTCAGACTTTGGAATAATTTTACTTTGGGGCCCACGCCTAAATTTTTTTATCTTATTTTTATAATATGTACATGGACCTATTAAACCTATTGATGCAATAAAATTTTGTCGGTCTAGAATTGTTTATGAGATAAAAATCTTGAAAGTTTCAAAAATTCATATTTTTTTGTATACGAAAATATTCATATTTTTCTACAGAAGAATAGATATTTTTACTTTACTTTTCCGAAAGAATTTATTTTCAATTTCGTCAATTTGCCTATATGATCGCACATTTGCATACGTTTTTGTCAAGCAGAAGTGTTGTGTGACGTCATGCACTCGATAGAAAAAGAGTGCATCAGATAATGGGACTGCGGAACGCGTAATCTTGTTTCTATCATTCTTGACAATAACCATAGTTATAATGAAGGGTAGGATACCTTCATGAAAGGTTTAGTTATAAATTGAAAACGAAAGCAAACGTTACTACAAATTAATTCCAAAAAATTTTGTATTTTTGCCCATTGGGCCCTACCACATCCCATACTTATTAAGGGCGACCAGATAACAACAATAGTTGTTCCCATTGTTATGTTTCATTGTTTTCATTCATTTGTCAAAATATTCACAAAGTTTTTCCATTTGGTCATGCATCATTTCACGCTTGCCGAACCTGTTCAGATTATTCAAAAATATTATCAAAATTCCGGCTAAGTTGTGCGCAGGAAATCGGATGTGGCCCATTTTTGGCTCAGCCGATATGTCAACAAGTAAAATTGACGTTATTGCAGCGACCAAAAGTTTCGGCCAAGCATCAATGCATACACAAAGATTGACTGTTTAGTGCGGCTTATGGCACGGTGGCATTATCGGACCTTCACGGAAAGAAAAAAAAAGCAAGCATTCTATCCTAGAATCAAGCAAATAGGCTATCACTTTACACTCAAGCGTAGATTTCTCAATTCAAGCGTTATTGTGCTAGAATGGAGCAAATTTAAAATACTTGATATTAAGAAAAAAATATTTAATTCAAGACATATTTGCTTGAAACTCAAGAATATTTTGCTATATTCAAGACTAATATTTGCTTGAAGTAAGAAAAATTTGCTTAATTTAAGTAACAATTTGCTAAAGAATTATTTGCTTGATTTGGGAAATTGATTTTGACCTGAGAACAATTTGCTGAATTCAAGTAAAGAATTTACTGAAAACTGGAACAATTTGCTTGATTCAAGTAAACAATTTTCTTAATATTAGAATGTTTTGCTTGATATAGAAACTTGATTTTCTTATTAGAATAAAAATTCTTCAGCAAAGATGTAGGATGTGAGATAAGCAATCATAAAAAACTACTCGAATATTCTAACTAAATATATCTTGTAGACGCTTAAAAGTTTCCAAGTAAAGTCAAAGATAAGACATTGCGCCTTCAAACCATGCCATAATTCGTCAAACCGCAGCATCTTAACATATTTTAATGTAAACATGTTGTGAATTATAAGCATGCCAATATAAGTTGAGAATCAAGTAAACAATTTGCTGAAAACTAAAATAATGCTCTGCGATTGCTTAAATTAAGAAGATATTTTCTTGATTCAAGGCTTATTAGCTTTCGTCCCAGGTTCTAGAATCAAATATTTTATTCTTGTTTCAATCAATCATTTATTTTATTAAATTTTATAAATAAATGCTCATTATAAATTTGTTTTTCTTAATCTTTGGCTTTTGTGCTTGATTTGAGCAAATGAGGCATAATTTTAAATTTTCTTAGATCAAGAAAAATATTTGCTTGATATAAGAATATTATTTCTCTCCATGTAATTTCTTTCGAAATAGGTAAAGAGATACCGTTACCATCAATGCTCCTCAGTATAGAGCAATGTTAACCGAATTTCTGTGGCCAAAGCTCGACAACATCCATATATCCGAGCTGTGGTTCCAACAAGATGGAGCTACATTCCATACAAGTAACGTAACGAGTCATCTCACGACGAGCGTTCAACAATTGGCCTCAATCGAAATATTTCTGATGCATTTTCAGCAAGTTTTACGTTGAATTTAATGACAACTATGGCACGGGCACTGGAGGCAATTCCACAAAATGAGCTAGAGTAGACATTTGAACCACTATGGAATCGCTGTTACAAGTGTATTGAATCGGGAGGAGAATATTTTAAATAAAAACACCGAAAAATACCTAAGCAGAAATCGTGTTTTAACTATTTTCCTAGAGCCGTCTAGAAAGGGTGTTTTTTTAAGTGCTTGAGAACTTTAATTATTACTACAAGACAGAAATATTGTTGGAATGAATTATTTATTATTTTAATCTTGTAGATAATTTCATGACATTTATTTTTTAAATATGATTTTCGGCAAATGTCCCCCGCGGCTACGAGTTACATAGTCCATTCGAATAGTCTAATTTTTCACTACGTTTTGCAATAAATCTGGCCGTATGGCGTCAATGGTGGCTTGAATATTGGCTTCCAATGATTCAAGAGTTGCTGGTTTGTCGGCATAAGCCAATGACTTACATAGCCCCCTAAAAAGTAACCGAGAAGCGTTAAGTCGCACTAAAGAGGGGGGCCACTTAACTATTTAAAAGTTAATTAAATTATTAACCATAAAAATAAAGTTGACACCAAATTGATTTTGCAATAAAATTTCCATAAATTTGTATGGTAATTTGCGCCGTTTTGTTGGAACAAAATATCGTCGATGTTTAACTGATTAATTTTTGGAAACAAAAAATCAGTTAGCATGGCTCGATAGTGCTCGACATTTACCGTAACGGCAGCTCCTTCTTCATTTCGGAAAAAATAAGGACGTATGAAGCGCCAGCGTGTAAACCGCACCAAACAGTCAATTTTGATGAATGTAATGGTGATTCGTGTGTCGGCCTTGGTGCAGTGGGCAAAGTGCGTGACCCATACGCCAGAGAAACCTGGTTCAATTCCATCTGATACAGAGAGTTTTTTAAATTTAATTAATTTTTCTGTTCGGTCGTCACTTCTCTGCAGACAATTGCAAACCTCAGAGAGTAAATAATGCCATGTAAAGCTTCTTGAGAATATGCACATTAGCCGTTTTTAGTCGGTATAAAACTAGTAGGTACAGTTCTCGATCAATTGTTTTCAAAAATTTAATATCACGCACAACACAATTTCATCATAAGAAGTTCGGTCAGAGTCCTTTCAAGGACTGAAATGGTCAGTTTATTATTACTAGTGTCGCCTTTGGTCGAAATTCGACCATTTAAAAATTGATTTTTATTTTTATTGAAAACATGTTTTTTCTTTCTTCACTCATGTGCAAACGTAACCGAACTCATACACACCATACGCAGCACCAGCAGGAAATTACAAAATATTAACTGCATGCTGAGTTGCCATATTCTGTGACTTCTACTTTCAAAGCTATTCGATATCAAAAATTTGGCTTACATATTAGGAGCTACACCCCTTTGTCCAATGCCCGTCCCAGTATTCTATTTCCCCAGAAGGGTATTAACAAATGGAAACTCAATATTGAGTTTCATAGTTTTACGGCATTTACTTCCAAAGCTAATCGATATAAAAACTTTGAATTGTATGGATAGTCCCACGCCCCCTTTTCTAATGCTCGTTAAATTTTTCCAGTGGAAGAACACGACTAAATAGGAAGTTCCTACCGAGTTTCATTGATTTGTGACTTATAGTACAAAAGTTATACCGAAAATTTGGGCTGTTGAAAAATGCCAGGCCCCTATTTCAACACCAATAAAATGGAATGGTACGTGTGATTAGAGGTAGAACACCGATTTCCGAGGCTGTGTGACCTATGACTCTAAAGCTATTCGATATCGCAAATTTGGGTTGCATGGGATGTGCCACGCCCACCATATACAAGGTGGCGCAAAAATAACATTCCGATGTTTTTTGGCTGTAATTTAAAAAAAAATTGAAAAACTTTGATTCTTCTTGTGGATTATTTTTATTTGGTCTTTTAATTTTTTTTACATCAAGTCGAGAATATGATGTCATGTAAATGGCCGCCGCCACAGTTGATTGTCATTTGAGCCCTTTTTATGGCATTTTCCATCACTTCGGCCAAAACTTCCGGCGATAGGTCCTCACATTCTTGACGGATATTGTCTTTAAGAGCTGCAAGAGTCTGAGGCTTGTTGACATAAGCCCGCGACTTCAAAAAGCCCCACAAAAAGATGTCTGGAGCGGTCAAATCAGGCGATCTTGCTGGCCAGTGCAAATCGCCAAATCGGGAGATAAGGCGCCCGGGAAATGCATCCTTCAGCATATCGGTTGTGACACGTGCAGTGTGTGCCGTTGCACCGTCCTCGGCAAAAAGAACTCGTTGATCATTGCTCTGTAGCGCTCACCATTCACAGTAACCGTCTTCGAAGAAAAAAGGTACGATGACTCCTCCAGCGAAAACAGCCCACCATACAGTGACTTTGAGCGGGTGTAATGGCTCTTCGTGGGTTACACGCAGATTTTCAGTGCCGCAGAAGCGTAAATTTTGCTTATATACGTACCCGCTAAGATGGAAATGGGCCTCATCACTCAGGATTATTTTTGATGAAAAATCATCTTCCTCTTGGTGGTGATTAATTCCGCGTTCTGGAGCAGTGTAGCGTAACATTGTTTATTAACGTGTATTTCGCATGTGTTTACTACACAAATGTCAAAACAGAACTGACATTAGGGGCCAATCGCAAAATTTATAGCATTTTCTGATAGGAGGATTACTTTTGCGCCACCTTGTTTATTCGATGCACTCCTTCTCCCTACTCTTATTGATTTAAAAAAAAAATTATCAAAATTGGTTGAGAACACGGGAGGAAATGGTTCTAAACTGTTCTGCCTACGCCTATTTATATTTAAATTATTTAAACGTGATTCATTGATGGTTTTGAATCGAGAAGAGTAAAATTAGTGCTAAAACAATCAATAACTACACGAATTGCTTGCTCACTAGGCCGATTATGTTGCCCGTAAAATGGACGAAGTGCTGTATGAACTTCGCAAACAGATTTATTTTTTTTTAAAGTAAATTTCCACAATTTGGAAACGTTGTTCTGGCGTTAAACAATTCATGATGGATTGCCAAACCTTACTGAACAGAAATGTCAACACAGTTTGACATTCTCAACTGTCAAACCATAGACAACAACCATCGAAACTTCTCATGCGGCTAAAAAAGACCCGTTATTTGACACACCGTGTACAAACCCTAAGTTCAAAAGTGATTCTTATTGAAAATTGAGGCCACCATTTTTTAATTTTTTTTTTAACCCAAATTCATCAACAATTATCCAAACACAAATCCTTGAGTACCATTTTTGTCCCAAAACTCAGATCCAGCAAATTTATCTACTGATTTGTATCGCCTTACAAAATCCATTGCAGAGTTTGCAGAACGTGCTCTTCTTTAGACAATGATATACAATATTATCGTGGGTTCAAATCCAAGTGTGATTGAAAGCAAACATTTTTTTAAGCAATTGTCTATTCAAATTTAGGTCGAGTTTTGTTTCTATCGCATGAAATTTACGTTCCACGACGCACAATCCACATTCCAATGCATTAAAATGCGCATTTGCCGAGTAGAGCTTTCTGAGCACTAAGAAAATTACCAATTTTAATGAAGTTGACATTCCAACAGTTCCTACTTTCATTCTGACTCGCAGTTTGCAATAAAATTTCGTTATTGTTGATATGTGTTTCTATTTTTCTGATTCTGTGTTATTAAGTCAATAGAAACTGGTGATACAAGTAAATATTATAAACTCTGGTGATAGAAGCTGGACAATAATTACTCGCAAAAATGGCTTTCAAAATTTTTAAACACATATCAAATATTTTCTCGAAAATTTCGAAATATATAAAAACTAACATGGATTTCGTTGTGGAAGTGGCGATAGTGACGCTAGTCTTTGGTGGCATACTTAGCAAATATCTGATTATAAACTGAGATATTCTGGTGATTCATATGTGGCGATTCATATGTTTAAACATCTCAGTGAAATCCAATTTGTGCTTAAGTTCAAGTGTTCATACATATATAAAAATAGTTTAAGTCTGTAATGACATGCCTCTAAGCTCAAATCTCAATAATTTTTAATAAAAAATAAATAGTTTTAAAAAATTATTCTTCTAGTGTACTTTGAAAATGAAAATAAAATAGTCTCTATAAAATTTTTGTGTTATAAAGGGTGATTTTTTTGAGGTTATGATTTTCATGCATTAGTATTTGACAGATCACGTGGGATTTCAGACATGGTGTCAAAGAGAAAGATGCTCAGTATGCTTTGACATTTCATCATGAATAGACTTACTAACGAGCAACGCTTGCAAATCATTGAATTTTATTACCAAAATCAGTGTTCGGTTCGAAATGTGTTTTATCGACAAATTTTGTTCAGCGATGAGGCTCATTTCTGGTTGAATGGCTACGTAAATAAGCAAAATTGCCGCATTTGGAGTGAAGAGCAACCAGAAGCCGTTCAAGAACTGGCCATGCATCCCGAAAAATGCACTGTTTGGTGTGGTTTGTACGCTGGTGGAATCATTGGACCGTATTTTTTCAAAGATGCTGTTGGACGCAACGTTACGGTGAATGGTGATCGCTATCGTTCGATGCTAACAAACTTTTTGTTGCCAAAAATGGAAGAACTGAACTTGGTTGACATGTGGTTTCAACAAGATGGCGCTACATGCCACACATCTCGCGATTCTATGGCCATTTTGAGGGAAAACTTCGGAGAACAATTAATCTCAAGAAATGGACCGGTAAGTTGGCCACCAAGATCATGCGATTTGACGCCTTTAGACTATTTTTTGTGGGGCTACGTCAAGTCTAAAGTCTACAGAAATAAGCCAGCAACTATTCCAGCTTTGGAAGACAACATTTCCGAAGAAATTCGGGCTATTCCGGCCGAAATGCTCGAAAAAGTTGCCCAAAATTGGACTTTCCGAATGGACCACCTAAGACGCAGCCGCGGTCAACATTTAAATGAAATTATCTTCAAAAAGTAAATGTCATGGACCAATCTAACGTTTCAAATAAAGAACCGATGAGATTTTGTAAATTTTATGCGTTTTTTTTTAAAAAAAAGTTATCAGGCACTTAAAAAATCACTCTTTATGTAAAAAGTTTAAAAGAAGCATTTTTTTATTATATGGGAGATTTTTTTTACAATGCAGCATTAAATATGTTTGTAACAATCAAAATTCGAAAAACATAAAACGCTTAACATTAAAACTTATTCTAGAGTTTTTCCATTAAATGTATGTAGAATGCGGGTTTTTTGACATCATTCAAAGCTTTGAAGTCGGCAAATATTTTATGTGTTGACTTTTCGCCAAAAATATCCTGCAACATTTTGGTGAATGTTTTTAGCTCATGAGGATAGTAGGATAGACGAAATTCGCTAGTTAAGTTATTGGCTTCGATGAGATAGTCCATCGTGACCATAGCTGCTTTGCCGCAGTAAAAAAGCACCGAGGTCTTGATGTCAGCAGTATGTTGAGTCTGAAAAAAAAAATTGTGTTTAAAAAAGGAATTAACTTTAATGTATATAAATAAATGAATATAAACATTTCAAAAATAGGAACTGAAAGCTAAGGAAGTAATATATCAAAGTTTCTGACATGACGTTGTTAAGTTTTAATGCACAGGTTTCCAAAAAAGTTGAAAAAGGCATTTTCCAAAATTCATCGGTGTTGCATGAATTTGTTTCTCAAAGAGTATAGGTGCTATGATAAAACTAATGGCACAGCATTAAAGGTAATTTTTTTTAATTTATGAAAAAATTAAAAAAAAAATATATAAAAACTTCATTAGGATTTGGAGAGAGCTGCTTAAGCAACAAAACTTGAAAATTCTTAAATGAAATTATAACGAGCTATGTATAAAGCTACGGTAAAACATTATACACACCAGTAAAGGCTGCTTCTTAGTCCTCTTGACAAAAATAGACAAAATCTTTCATGATGTCATGAGGCCGCAAGAGTGCCGCTACAAGATGGGAAATGCATAAGTCGTGCAACGACGTTGCATTGAATTATTCCTCGGTGAGTATATGCGACACGGTAAATGTTATAAAACAGAAATGCAGAAGTTATGCTTGAGTTTGCGACAAAAAAAAAATAAATTATGACGCCATCAGGTCGCGGAAATAGCAGCTTATGCAACAAATATGCAATATTGTTGCAGAGAATTATTGCTCGCTGAGATGAAGTGCTACAAAAAAATGTTATTTTACGACTTCAAAAAATAGTTCTTAGACCTCAGAAGCGTAAATGAAAACAAATATTTAGTCACGACACCACGACGTCAACCTTTTAATGCAGTAAAAACGCAACAACAATCAAAATATGTTGCATGGAATTATAACTCCGTGACTATTAGTGCCATTTTATGGAACGAGAGTAAGGCTAAGATTTTCGGCCACATGATAATTAAAACAATATTAATGGAGTTGTAAGACCTTTCATTAACCCCTTAAACTAAACTAAATGCACCAAATACAAAAGCAAAAGCAAAAATAAAAGTAAAAACAATAAAAAAATACCTTGAAATTAGAATTAAAATAAAAAAAGGTGGACAAAAATTGAGATAAGGTTGAGCACAAATTGAGGAACAAAGGAAAAGATAGGGATAAAAATAAGGACAAAGATTAAGATACCCTACCTCGTCAAAACCTACGTAGGTGTCCACGATACAGCTTATTTAAATTTGGAGCTTCGCGAAAGAAAGAATTATTCCCTAAATATCGTAATTTTGTATAGGACCATAAATAATTAAATAACGAATTCTAAGAAAAATTTCTTGATTCTTGTGCACACTTACATTATAGTATAAATTTTTGGCAGGTGTCGAGCCAGTCTCTAAAATATTATCGAAGTTACGATGATCAATTAAAAGCATACCGCCCGGTTTCAGGCACTTCTCGAAATTCTTGATAGCTTGCAGATGCTCGCGTTGATCACCAAAACTGTCCATCAAATGTGCAAATGAGTTGCCCAAACAGATGACAGCATCAAAACCATCACCAACTAAATCCTTAAGATCATCATACAGGGTCAGCCAGTTGGCCTCCTCAATTACTGTAAAAGAAAAGAAAATTATGTTATATATGATAGAATTCAGAGCAAGGAGATATTGCACAGGGAGCTAAGAAGTTATTTCAGGGTGTTGGGACTGTATTTGGCTGTATGTATATGTATGTTTGATTTGAATTGTTTTAAAAGGACAATTACTATAAATAGGTAAAACATGAAGTTTTTAATACTATATAACATGCTTTTTGGATAAAAAAAAAAATGTAGTCACCAGAGGTGATTATAAATTAAATATGGCAAGTGACTTAAAACTTTAATCGTGTTTTAAAAAGAAAAAACGTCCGTGCAAGATATTCATTTTCAGATTAATTTCCAGATTGTGTGAAAATCTTCCCTGCAGTGTAGCCAACTAGTTAAAATACTAGCAAATATACTAGGTAAAAAAATATCAGCACTAGTTCGGACCAAATGCTTTTCACATTGCGCAAACTGGTATTGTTCCCGTGGTGAAAAGACAACAGTCCTATTCTCGACATGATTTGAGATAGTATTTTTACTGGCATTTTTTGAACTAGTTGTGATAATACAAGGTGGCGCAAAAATAACCTTCCGATGTTTTTTGAATGTAATTTAAAAAAAAAATGAAAAAATTTGATTCTTCTTGTGGATTATTTTTATTTGGTCTTTTAATTTTTTTTGCATCAAGTCGAGAATATGATGTCATGTAAATGTCCGCCGCTACAGTTGATTGTCATTTGAGCCCTTTTTATGGCATTTTCCATCACTTCGGCAAAAACTTCCGGCTATAGGGCCTCACATTCTTGACGGATATTGTCTTTAAGAGCTGCAAGAGTCTGAGGCTTGTTGACATAAGCCCGCGACTTCAAAAAGCCCCACAAAAAGAAGTCTGGAGCGGTCAAATCAGGCGATCTTGTTGGCCAGTGCAAATCGCCAAATCGGGAGATTAGGCGCCCGGGAAATGCATCCTTCAGCACATCGGTTGTGGCACGTGCATTGTGTGCCGTTGCACCGTCCTGTTGGAACCACATGTTTTCCAATCCGAATTCATCAAGTTGCGGCAAAAAATTCGTTGTAAAGACCGTCGACTGATACCCATTTGCGTGGCACGTCGTCTGGTCGATGTCGACTGCGCTTCCATGACATCCTCGGCTACAGCAGCAATATTCTCTGCAGAACGGCTACTGCGGGGTCTGCCACGCCTGGCAGCATCTCGTGTTGTGCCAGTCTCTTCGAGGCGAGTGGCTGAACGTCGCAGTGTTTCACCAGTAGCCGTTGGACGGCCAGGAAATCTGCGGTGAAATTCACGTTGTGCCAAAGTCACCGACCGATTATTGGTCAAATAAATAGTCAGCAATATTCCGCGTTCTGGAGCAGTGTAGCTTAACATTGTTTATTTACGTGTATTTCGCATGTGTTTACTACACAAATGTCAAAACAGAACTGACATTAGGGGCCAATCGCAAAATTTATAGCACTTTCTGATAGGAGGATTACTTTTGCGCCACCTTGTAGTATATTTTGAGCCAGTAAAATACTAGTATAATAAAATATTTCTACGACAAAAAGCCATCATAACATTTATAAAAAATTTCCCAACTGTGTTTCCCAAAACCAACAATGATAATTTGAAGCAAACATCAAATGTTTGACAGCATTTAAAAAAAAGGTTAATAATTAATCTTGATCCTAAACTTTAACTCGCATTATGTTTAAATTCATATGTTCTGGTACACAATGACTTTATAAAAAAAGAAAAGCTTAACATTATTTAGTGGAGTAATGATTAAAATATTTGTAAGAAAATAAAATAAGTAATACTGTCTTCATTATAAATAGATTTTTTTGGGTTTTCATATCGGTGGACTTTTCGATTTTGCGCATCATTCAAAGAAAAAAATGTTGTGAGCACATTTTCCAAAAAATTCGAGTGTTTTTTTTTTTAATTTTCAAAAAAAACTATGAACAAATTTTGGTTTTTGTATTTTATGAAAAAAAAAAAATTGGAAATTATTTTGAAAAAATTACTTCAATTTATCAAAAAATTTAAAAAATATTTTGAAAAATGTTCAATTTTTAGCAGACAAGAAAAAAAAAAGCTCCACATACCTCAAGTTTTATTTTAATATTTTAGTTTGTTCTGGTTTGTAGTCTTTCAGAAACTGTTTTTACTTTATCCGACTTTTTCCGATTCTTTGAGAAATCGCGTTTCGAAAAATAGTCTAGGTTAGGTTAGGTTGACGTGGCTGTCTCCTATGAGACACACTTAGGCCAGTTTGGCCCGTTGTGATACCAGGGGTTAATTATTTCCACCCTATTCGAACCAGTTGGAGCTATTTATGAAGCTTTGTGTTCGGTAGACCGAAGTTTTTGAGAGTTCGTTTAGGTCACTGTTGAACCAGTTACCTAGGAAGAGATGGCGCTTTCTGGCCAGCGATGGGCATGTGCAGAGAAGGTGTGTTGTGGATTCAACCTCCTCCTCATCTCTGCAGCTTCTTCAGAAGTCGTTATGGGGAATATTCAGTCTTCGGGCATGGTTTCCAATCAGGCAGTGTCCTGTTAGAACGCCTATTACGATATTTATTTGGTCCCTTCTAAGGGATATTAGTTCTTTTGAGCGTCTTAAGTTCAGTGTTGGCCAAACTTGACGCGTTATACTGCATGTACTACCCGTTGACCACCTGATGTTGGTGTTTACAAGGGATAGCTCATTTATCAGTAGCTTACATGTTGCGAGAGGTATTCCAATTTGTTCCTTATCTGTCGATAGGGGTTTGGTGGTACCGTTTCTAGCGAGTTCGTCTGCTTTGCAGTTACCTTGGAAGTCTCTATGTCCGGGGATCCAGCAAGTCTAAAATTGATATTTTTCAAAAATTATTTTGCGGTAAAGCGCGGTAAAGCGCGATAAAGCGACAAAACTATATAAAGAAAAAAATGTTGTGAGCACATTTTTAAATCAATTCAAGTGTTTTGTTTTTTAAGTTTTCAAAGAAACTATGAAAAAATCTTGGTTTTTGTATAGTTTGAAAAACAATTTCAATATCCTATTTTAAAAAATTACTTAAATTCATCAGAAAATTTAAAAAATATTTTGAAAAATGTTCTATTTTTAGCAGACAAGAAAACAAAGCTCCACATACCTCCAGTTTTATTTCTATATTTTAATTTGTTTTGGTTTTTAGTCTTTCAGAAACTGTTTTCACTTTATCTGTTTTCATTTACTATTCTTTGAGTAATCGTTTTTTGAAAAATGGTCTAAAATTTATGTTTCCTCAAAAATTATTCTTTATTTTGTTGCCATATTTCTTAACTCTGCCAGAGTTTGTTTATAAGTTTTAAAGAATTTTTAAAAAAAAATGTTTCTTTACACATAAAATAAAATGCTGATGTTATTTTTGACAAAAATAAAAATTAAAACTAAGGTTCTTTTTCTTTAAAATACTCTTTTTAGCACATGATAAGGGAAAAATAACACCAAATGTCACCTATAATTTACGCAATATTTTCTGTAGATTATTATTTTTCAGATCCAAAAAACATGTTTACTATTCCTTTCCAATTTTAGAATTAATCTCGTTTTTAAAAATGACCTTGAAATCAGAAGTTACGAAAATCAGCAATTTACTTCTCACAAGTATATCCGATATACCCGTTTAAATCATTTGAGAAAAAGCTCACGAGAAAATTCAAAAAGTGTTTGATGACTCATTTGTTGATTTTGACAGACCCTTACCTGTCATCAAACAGAAATATTAAATTCAAGAACAAGTTACATGAAGTAGACCTATACTGAGAGCGATGAGACCTACATATACAAGATGAACTATATTGAGAGCGAAATTAACGAAAATATGAATTAAAAATACTCATGTGGCTTATTAATGCAGTTAAAATATTTTTTTTTATTTAGTTTTATTTACTACTATTAACTTGATTAAAAAAAAATACCAATACGAATAATATTTTATTTTTTTTTTTGTTTTTTGCAAAACATGGTTTTTTACATGTAGAGTAACATTTTTGTCGAAAAAGTACATAGGAAACTATATGCATATCTTTAAAAAAAAAAAAATATTGCCAAACGGTTTTCAGTATTAAAAAGTTAAGGCCTTAATTGTTTAAAATTAATTTTGTTTTTTGTTTTTTTTTTTTACCAGTTCTAATAACTTCAATATTCAATTTAATATAGGAAAATTTCGTTTTTTTTTAAACCTAATTTTTGGCGCAAATACTAGATTTACATAGAATCTTATTCGATATTTGAAATCAGCAACCAAAAATTCATGCCGATCGAACGACTCCTTGTATTTTTTCCTCACTTTTGTATGGGCTCAAAGTACTATGCGTCGTGCTGCTGAATATCGAGGAAGTTTTAAAGTTTAAGAAGAAACTATTACTGCCATTAGAAAAAGCGTGAAAAGTTTATTGTGTCCAACAATCGTTCATTCTAAATAAGATATTTGGACATTTGGAGTACATATTTTGCAATTGGAAATACATTTAAGTTAAGAAATATTTGTGGAATATTTTTTAATTTTTTTGTACAATAGAATTACTTATGTCCTTACCAAATATATTTATATAAATATTAAACGTGCAAGAGTTTTTTAGAATCATTTATTCAAAAAACATCAGGCATCGGGACACGAAGAATTATTGTTTTGTTTTTTTTTTTTTTTGTGAAATGACAAAAACAATTTTTTTTTGTTACAAAACCTAAGTCTCTGTGTTTTGGATACATTTACAAATAAAACTTTTTCCACGAATTTGGCATAACAAACGGAGTGACAAAATTAATAAACCCCTTTTTGTATGATAGCCCCCGTAGGGAGTGGTCGGAGGGGATAGGTCATCAAGGGAAAAATGTTCGTTTGCAAAAATAATGGGGGTCGATCATACATATTAACCCTCTTCGACCCTGCCTTAAAGCCCACTGTTCAGGTGTAGGGAATAAATATACAAAAATCAATTAATTTGTATGGGATAAAAGAACTAATATGCAATAAAAGAACCGTACAGCTCATGAGCATGTTTTGACTCTGCTTGTTAGTATCAGCATTACCTGTATTACCGCGTAAGCAACATAATTTTTGAGTTGCTTAATTTTTCAGCAGGCCAGCTGCTCTGAAATTGTAAGCCAAACATTCAACAAGTGTGAAGCAATATTGTTGCTTAGAACTTAGAGCAACACATTTACCGCCCTATTCTGCGTTTTCTTGATAGGTAATTTACCAATAAAATTTGTAAAGAATTTTATCAAGCGAAAGCTTTTTTAGTATTCTACAGCAACCTTGATAAATAAAAAGTTTTCGTAATTCACCAGAGGAGGTGAATTCCTGTTAACAGCTAATTGTTATCAGGCATGATTTTTTCGGTACAATTGTACTATTTTGGTACAATTTTACACCTTTCCTACTTTCCTACTACCGAAGCATTTTCGATACATTTTATTTCGCTTAGTGAAAGTGTGTTCATTTTTAAATTGGCACATTGCCAGTTTTAAAATTTTTATAAAATGCAACACTTAAAAAAGTAACTTATTTTTTCACATGTTTGCACCCCTGATGACTTACTTAGACCCCTTTTACATTGGTCAAGACTTGAAATCAAGCATGTGAGTTTGTTGATAAAAGACGCGGACATCCACGTGAGAGAGGGTAAGTTTAAAAGGGAATATCAAAGAATTGAATTCAAGTCTCGACCAATGTAAAAGGAGTATTAGAAATCAATCAAATTCATATATAAATCATTTTCGAACATCTATTGTTGTCAGTGGTGGATCTATATACGGGCTTTACGCCCTCCCCCCTTCCCCCTTGGAGAATTTTTTATATGCGAAAAAAATGAAAATAGCGCTAAAATCCGTTTCAGTCCCTCCTTGTCCTAAAAAGCTGTAGTTTCAGACCCTCCCCCTCACTGGCTAATCCTAGATCCGCCACTGATTGTTGTTCCTGTGTTTTTGTTAAACGAATACCAACAAATTTGTTCATTGGTTCATTGTAAATCCAGGCGAGTATTCAGTACAAAGGTTTCTTTTGTCTAAAAAGTTTCATTAAAAGTGGTCAGATTTGTGCAAACGCGGATTGAATACTTTATACGCAGTAATTAAAGAAACGCGCTGGACGCAAAAGGGTTAAATTTATAAAGAAGTAAATAAAATTTAAGAACAAAATTTTTGATAGCAATCTAATTTTTATTTTTTTTTTTTTTGTTTTTTGAAGATGCACAGAAAAATGAAAAAAAAATCATCAAAATCAAAAATGAAAATTTCTCAAAAGACATTATATACAAAAGTGTATCTTTTGTATACAAAAGTTATAAATGTATATTATTTATCATTTATTTTGAATTCTAACGACCACTTAAGCATCAAGCAAAAAAAATATGAAGTAGCATTCCTTCAAAAATGGAGGTCACAGTTTCCTTAGAGGGAAATGAAAATTCGCTATAAAGTCAGAAGCGCACACTAGTGGCCTTGCGCACATGGAACGTAGTTCTATAGCAAACGTTGTAAGAATATTTTCTATTAAAAATTTAATAAAAATCAATGAAACAGACTGAATATAGCAGCAATTTCACCTTTTATTAAAACAAAAGAGATTTTTCAAATCTAGAGGACAAAAATAGTAACAGTATTGAAGTTACAAGTTATATAAAATGCAAAATGTTCTGTTAAAAAAAAAAATTAACTGAAATAGCTGAACTGTAAAAAGCATAAAATTTAATATTGAAAATTTTTTGAAAATTTATTCGATACCATTTTCTTTCATTTAGTACACTTTACTATGCATTTCTATACCAAATTGAAAAACTCATTTATCAACCCTGATTGTTATCATTAATAGCATAACACAGAGAGCAGAGCGTGAGAAGCAGCTTGAGGTGTATGAAAAGCAAAGAGAGGAGTGTGAAAAGCAGCAACACTCGATATACGAACAACAACAGCAGCAATAATTAAAACGATTTCTGCTTTCATTTTCCTTATGTTCCACAAAAGTGTATTAATTTGTAGAAAATAATTATTATTATTAATATTATTATGTTAATATTAACCTTGGTATTGCCTGCTACGAGCAACAACAACTCTCTTGAGAAATTTATCAATAGCAAATGAGATATTGACAAATTTATCAATTAAATAGCTTTTTTTTCTATTTCGTATACTTGCTTGACATACAGGTTGGTACTCTTGTTTGTATAGCCAATACACAATCCTAAGTGGTTGTTGACAATAAGCGTGTAACTATCAGTCGACGGGATATGCGTTTAATTCCTAAGGACAATTCTAAGGAAAAAGGTGTCGTTTTTGAGATTTCACTCCAGAAAATCACAGAACGAGGCATAAACAGTTTCGTTTCAAAAATTTTTCTCATATTCCGATGTATTTTGACCCGCTTTATACGAATCTGGCATCCATTTTGACCAGTTGACTATTGGTTCTGTTCAAAATAATGTGATTGTACCTATTTTACGAATGTATAGTAGACTTTTTTTTGGAATGAGCGATATATAATAAACTCAAACCCTACAAAATTTCACTTAAGAAGAAAATTTTTAAAAATCTATATTATTATTACGCAAGCGCTTTTTTTGTGATGACCATCAAATCTATACCGTAAATGCGATTTTTATAAAGAGGGTATCAATAGAAAGGTCTTGCTCTGTAGATGTGCAATAAGGTCTTACTTTTTCTTAAAAATTGTGTATTTAAATAAGAAAAACTAAAACAATCTTCTACGAAGAAAGCCAGCTTTCTATTTAATGCCTAAAACTATGTGATACATTTTTTCTCAAATTTTCAATTTCATACTATTGTATTATTAAAGCAGTTGAGCGAAGCGAAAAATGTACAAATATATTTTATATTGATACATTAGCCACAAAATAGCAAGTTCATTCAAAATCGCTATTCCAGGAGCATTTACTGGCATCGCCTCCAGCTGATTTGAAGGAGAGCATACTTTGCACAGCTAATTCAAACATCCTATACCTCTTCTTAAGACATCTGTATTGGGTGATAAGCCCAATTCTACGCACGGAAGGTCAGGTCGTGAAGATAGCAGCTTATCCAACAGAAATTTAGTATCGTTGAATTATAACTCGCTCAGGAGACGTGCTACGGTAAATTTTAGTTAAAGACAGAATAGATGTGCCTCACAACGAAGATATTGCGATTATTATTTTTAGAAATTCAAATATCACAATTATTTCAAATTTTTTTCTATAATTCTTTATCGATAATAAGTACAGGAAAATAACTTATAAGGAACATTTAGGTTAAAAAGAAACCGTTCTCAAGACTAGTCCGAATATTCTCATGATCGTATTATGTCGTACGGAAATGATTCAAATAGTAGTGGAAGTCATTAAATCTCGCATAGTAAAAATTCGATTGGGAAAATATATTGAGAATAATTCTTAGGCGTAGTTGTTTTTTAAAAATAAACTTTAATTAAAGATATATCAAAAATTGATGCCAGAACCTCTAAAGAAGTTCATGTACCAAGCAAGATTTTTATCTTGAAGCAATTATAAATTATTTTTACCAAAAAATACTTTAGTTTTTTAACGAATACAATTTCGAGTTGCGGGTAGAGCTCTTTAACAGCCCAAAAGATTTTAAATATTTTCTACTTTGCATGACATAATTTCTTTTTAAATATTTTATTCGTTTTTTATAATTATTTTATTATTTTTTATTAGTTTTATTAATATTTTTAATTATTTAGAGATTAGATAAGAACTCACCCCAGTTTTCGAAAGATGGCTCACGGCGACGATTCCAGCGTTCTTTCAGAGCAAATTTCAACATTTTATCGGAGGCATCGGCAGAAACCACTTCGAAGCCTTCCTCCAGCAACATGATGGAGTCGACACTTTAGACAAAATAAATATATACGCCTAAATCAGCCCCATCATATCACACTAATATCTTCTTCACTCACCCTGTGCCGCAGGCAACATCAAGGATACGCTTGCAGCCTTTGGAACGCAGCAAATCGATTAAGAATTTTTTATAGTTTTCAGTACGTGAATTTTTGTCACCAATAAAGATTTCCCACACTTTGGCCGCTTTGCCATCGGCATATTGATCACGTACACCCTCAGCGGAGATACCCTCGGAACGGGCCACAAAAACACTATCAGCAGAGGCGGGCATCTTGCACAGTTGCTTAATCGCAGGAAACTGATGGAAGAAATTGAGTGCAGATACTTAGTTATTGCTTAGCTTTTTCCAAAAATTAACGAGCTCTAATCAATTTACAAATTTTTTTCTTTTTTTTTGATTTTGCAAGAACAACAATGACTAGTTGATACTTTAGTCAATTTTATGGAAATAATTAAAAAAAGTTACAAACAAGTGTTTACTTTTAAGTGATAATTACTAAGAGGAGGCAGGAACAGATATTTTTGAATCAATCTTATCAGCTAGCGCAAGCTTTGCGATACGCGATACCTTCAACTTGACGTTGATCTTTAAATTTTGACATTAACCTTAGATTAAATAACAACGTTATTTGTTGGAATCATTCCGTCGCTATGTTGCTGCTCTCTGAGCTTATTTTTCTATTATTAATGCTCCAAATTATAAGCTATTGACAGCAAAGTATCTGGCAGATACTTTTTTGTTTTCAAAGTTAATTCGTAGTTTGAAAATATGTTGTTTTTGTTTTTTTTTGCACTTTAAAAAAAAAAGGAAAAAGTATAGTCAAAATAGCAATAATTAATGGAGAAAGCTTCTGTAAACGAGAACGAAAAATTGACACAGATAAGACTGGCGAAAACAATCCGTATCGTGCGTATGTTTTTTTGTCTAGTTTCCACTGATAAGCAACTATTACGCATAGTTTTTGGGCACAACGCTCCGTGAAATAAATTCTATGAAAGCCGACGCAACGATTTGATCAACTCACTTTAGAAATTTACAAAAACATATATTTAAGCGCCTCATGTTGTGTTCCAGAATTTTTCTTTTGTTTTTTTTTTTGCAAAAGAAACTAATAACTTCAAGTGAAAATCATATTTCAACTAAGATCCTGAAGCTTTTTTCTATCTATCTAAGAACACTCTTTAATTTTTTACACATTTCAATATTTTTAGAAATTATCACTTCAAAGAACTACCTTTTTTTAATTTTATAATGAAAAATATAGAATCAATAATTTTTTTACATTAACTGCTGAAAATAATGCGCTGCTAACTTGTTCTTTAAGACATCGCCGTCTGACTGTGTTTAGCTCAACGCAACCGACTTCAAATGGTTAGTCGAAGCTTTCCTTTTTGACCAACATTCAAAGTTAAAACATCTTTTTTAACATTTGATAAATAGAATAAAGTGGGCTGCCTAAAAGCAGGCTTTATATTATTTTCAATCGTTTTAAAGGTGATCACTCCACAACTTGAGTTATCGATCTTTTCTCGAGGCGGGTATCACTAAATAGTAAAACCATCAATGAGATAAGTGTGCTGCCTAAAAGTAGGCTTTATACTATTTTCAATTGTTTTAAAGGTAATCACTCCACAACCTGAGTTCTCTACCTTTTTCGAGGCGGGTAACACTAAATAATATAACCATAGTCTTAAGATCAGTAACCTTTTTTGATATCAGGTTAGTCATGAATTAATAAAAAGTAATAAAATCTCTAAAAAATTAATTCAAATTAAGTTCACGATTTGAAGAGTTATCTCTTCCGAGGCTAGCGTGTACTGGCCGAGTGATTGCACAAATTTCAAAATTTCAAGAATATTATGTGAATGTTGTTTGAAAATTTGTACTATCTATAGATTCAGAATGACTCATTTGAACACAAAGGATATAGAATGAAAGGTAGTTAGCAATGATTTTCAACTTAAGTTCTTAAATGGAAATAGTCCAATAGTCGTTTTCTAGTACAAAATCCTCTTTTAAAGTAGACAAAAGGAAGGAGATAATAATCTTGACTAACGAATTTTTCAACAATTTTTTTAAAGCCCACCTTAAAAATAAAGAAAGAAAGGTATACAGTGCCTACCAAAGGTATTCGGAATTGTTATTTTTTAAATCCATGCCCATTAGACCGTCTCGTCTTATTGGCAAAAAAAAAAAATATCGTCGCACACCAACTAAACTGAAGCATTATTGAAAGAAAGTTTCGAAAAAAAAACTTTTTTTTACCGTACGTAGTGGTCGCGCATCGACATATTTCTTTATAACTTCATTATTTACTGTTCAATCTTAAAGAATGATATGTCTTTGTTTTTGTATTAGAAATAAATATTTTTTGTCTTTTAAACTCATTGACCTAAGTTGATCCCTTATAGTAGTGACCCACCGGATCACAGTTTCTACCATCTTAAGGTGCCATTTAGATTTCGGAAATATAAAGCCCGTAAGAAATCATTTAACTTTTACAAGAGAAATTTTTCGCATTTACACTAGACATATTTTTAAAAAATTTTTAATTTTTTTTCATAGGTAGGGAAAGTATTAAAATTTTTTTATCGATAATTTTAAAAATCGTATTATTTTTATAAAATATGCACTGAAAATATTCTTATCCGAATCATATTTGCAAAAAAAAATAAAAAAAAATTGTTTGACCAAAAATGATTTTTTTTACCGAACGTAGGGGTCACCCATTCAAATTTTTTTTTAATTTTCCCTACGTTTTGCAAACAAATTTAAGAAAATGTTTTTGTATATTTCTAGTTTCTAGAAATGGCTTTCCATTTCTGAAATCAAAATGGTACCATAAGATGGCTGGTCCAGTGGGTCAGTACTATAAGAGAAAAAAAATAGGTCTCCCTGAGACAAAAACATAGACATATCATTCTTTAAGATCGGACAATAAGTACCGAAGTTATAAAAAAATATGTCGATGCGCGACCACTACGCTCGGTCAAAAAAAGAAAACAAAATTTTTTTCGAAACTTTCTTTCAATGCTTTAGATTAGGGACGGGCACATTTTGGGCACATTCTGCGGCAGTGGGCGCCAGCGTGCACACACTCGGTCGCTGGATGAATGCGGGTGTGAATCGGAAAGGGGAATGGAAAACTGTGAGAGAACTAAGAGCGTAGATTTATAGAAAGTGTGAGAGCGAGAGCATGCTCTTAAGAAAAGCAAGTGTTGCATATTCTGCATATAAGGAGGATGGTTTCTTAAAAAGGGATTATTTTTATTTGACGTAGCTAGGAAAAACGATGTTATTCGTTTACCAATCAGGTCGTGGTCTTCAGGTGCATTTATAAAATTGTTTTTCAAAAGATTTTTTTAACATATTTATAAAGAGTTCCGCAAAAGAAAGTTACAACAAAACATTGACCTCAGCAGTACTTAACTTTAATTTTTATTTCTGCCTTAAAAATTAAAAATTAAAAATTACCGGCTATTTTGGGCTCAAAATTGATGAGGCAAATTTTGATTTTTATTTTTGCCTTAAAAAAATAAGAGCCTAAAAAATACATTTTGATAAAAATTTTAAAAGTGAAAAGATAAATAAAACTTTCTGGCTTTAAGTAAAAAATATACTGAATATTAATGAGTAGTTATAAAATGCCCTTTATTTGAAACCACTGAGCAAGCAACATTGGTTTTGGTCGGTACTGAGCGCAATTAAGATTTTCGCAATGCAGACCAGCGTTGCCACTTAAAACATTTTACTGAAAACCTGCCCCAAATTTGTTTGCAACCTTTGTACCAACAAATTTTACAATGATCGTAATTATTATAAGCCAGTGGGGCCCAAGAAATTTTAAGCGCGGCCCAATGCTTAAAAATACAAAAACACAAAATGGTGCTCATCGTTGCGTTTGGAAAAAAATCAAACAAAACAAACAAAAAAACAATACAATAAAATCACATGTTATGAAAAATTACTCGACACACAAGTAAAGGCACAATCAGCTTCAGCATCGATATCATCTAGTGTGCGTTTTTTTATTTTGGCTTTGCATGCATTTGTTTTTGTAAAGTTCACTGGAAAATGTGCTGAACACTGAACAAGTGCGGTTTGTGTTGTTGTTTTTTGCAGGCGTTCTTTGATTTTAGCTCATCGCAAAGACAAAATTAAGATAGAAAAAAATTTGTATGAAGGGCCACGCGGGCCATACGGGTCACTACGTGGGCATGTTTGTTATAAGCGATATCCAAAAACTCAAAGTTTAGTTATTATTTTTAGGTTTTTATTTTATTTTGTTTTATTGTTTCTCAATTTTATTATTTTTTCGCGCAGAAATAAAAGTTATTTCTCAATTTTTATTTTTTACGCTCAAAAATAAAAATCATTTGTCGTTTTATTTTTTGTAGGTAGGGAATAAATATATAAAAATCATAAAATTTGTATGGGAGCCCCCATAAGGAGCGGTCAGAGAGAATAAGTGCCCAAGGGAAAAATTTCCCATTTGCAAAATTAGACGGACTAAGGAGTGGTTGGAGGGAATAGTTCCCTAGGGAAAAATGTTCCTTTTACAAAAGTAATGTTGGTCGGTCTTAACCCTCTTTAACCCTCTCCGACCATCCCTTAAAGCGCCCCTGTTCAGGTGTAGGGAATAAATAAAAGAAAAACCTTAAAATTTGTATGGGAGCCCCCATAAGGAGTGGTCAGAGAGAATAGCTGCCCAAGGGAAAAATTTCCCATTTGCAAAAGTAATGGGGATCGGTGATACATATTAACCTTCTCATCAAGTCAGTATACTTTTTACTATTTTTAAGATTTTCCTATAAAGTTATTTGACATGTGCACATCTAAAAAAAAAAAATACTAAAATCAAACAAAAAGTAAAAAAATCTGTTTTTGGTTTGCAGTGTGGTAAGAACGATTTCTTATTGAGAAAGACCAAGTTTTTTAACTCGTTTTAGTTTATCTTGAATAGTATAATTATCTATATATTAATACGCAAACAAAAAAGTTTGTGTTCCCCTTTTTTCTGTGTTACCTTCAACGTATTCACATAATACTTATATCGATGGATAGGTATTTTCGAGTAGATTTGCACAATATAATTTTTATTCGCATATGTTGTCATTAACCCTTCGGAGGGCGCGCCGCGGCAAATTAGCCGCAAAATGTTTTATTTGTGTTTTTCAAGTATTTATAATGGTAGCTGGCCGCTGCCACTCAAGTGACTTTGTAAGTTTTGAGATGCAACGTGGTTTACTGTTAACCGCTGGTTGCTACGATATTTCGTTTAGGTGTTATTTGTGTTTAAAAATTAGTGTTTCCTTTTTGCGGCTAAATTGCCGTGGCGCGCCTTCTCGTGTAACAAAAAAATCAAGTGTAACTTGCAAACATTTTTTGTAGTTAATTGGAAAAAAGTGTTTTGATGAAGGTGAAAATTTCTATTATTGTTTTGTGTGGGTAAAAAGTATAGGCACGTGCATAAAAACGTGTAATTTTTAATTGTGTTGGGTATAAATTTTGTTACGTTATGATATCAATAACCATAAAAAAAAAATTACCTAAGGATATATTGATGTTTTTAAACCTACATCGAAGCGAACCAGCTTCGCAACAACAACCGAAATCAGGAGTTTGTTATATTTGTGGACCGCACAAAATAATAGAACAAAAGTTTGCTGTAATAATTGTAATAAAAATGTCTGCAAAAAACATTGTAAGCAAATTTCGGAATGTGTTGAATGTATGAATGTGTAATGCCTCTGTTACCGATAATGAATAAGAGTTAAAAAAAAAATTTCAAAATCAATAGAAAGCAATTGCTTGTTTTATTTAAATGGTTTTTTGCTATAAATAGGAAAAATTCCAGTCGAAACTATTTAAATTACCTTGCGGCAAATTTGCCGCGGCGCGCCCTTCTGTGTTACTTTTCAGAGCGCGCCCTCCGAAGGGTTAAGATAGGTAAAACTGAGGAAATGTAAAATGCTTTTTTTACCAATGGGACAATGAGAAACTGCAAAGCGACAAAGCTCTGTGGAACATCGCTGCTGTACATGAACCAACAAGACAAGATCAAGCAATCAGCAGTGCGAGAAAAAAGTATATTTTTCGTGCTACGTCTTCGGTTACAAAAAAATCTATATTCCATACGTTTTTCATGCAAAACTTAAATAAAAGTGGAAAATTATAAAATTAACAAGTTTAATTTGCGAAAAACTGTTTGAATACTTTGTTTGTTTATATTTTAATGCATTTAGGAAATTTAAAGAATTTTTTTTGCTGTTGAAATTATTGCACGTCGGTACAGCACACTTCATTTTTATAAAAAACACAAAAAATTACTGAATTATAAACACTAATAATTCTTTAAAACTTCAAGAAATAATTTTTCACATCCAATTACACGTAAACAAAAGAATTTGTGACCGATGAGTTCAGACCGGCGCAGGGCGCTCCATAGCTCACTGAGCTCTCTGTGAGCGTAACTTTTCACATGTACATAAAGCACACAACAGAAGAGAATATAATTCAGTCGTTCGCTCATGGTATAATAATACATGGTAGCATTGACAACTGCTTATTTTCTCTTCAACAGGAAAACATAAACTGTCAAAAACAGCTTTTTGTGGAAATACATCAGCAGCTGCTGTGGTTGTTGTTTTTTTTTCACTTCTACGTTTTCAACATTGCTTGTGTTTTCATTTATTAACAATGGCCGATCAGCGAACGCTCTCTTTTTGAGTATATTTTTTGACAGTATATGATTTCCCAAGCAACTGTCAATGCTACCTTGTATTATTATAACATGCGTTCGCTGACGGTGATGCTGCAAATTATATGTACACTCGTGAAAAATCAACTTATTGTAGGTTCATAATACTTATGCACATATTTTTCTAAGTTTGCAGAATTTTATATTCGTATATATTAAGGTTTCATATAATTAATACATATTAGCTATTTAGACTTTTTGTATTGTTCATTCGCATTCCATATTAATTTTTTAATATTTAATTTTTTGATTACTTGCTTCCTTATTTTATTTAATTACTTATTATTTACTTACATATTTTTTGTTTTTAATTTTCATTATTCATATATATTAAGATTTTATAATGTTAAAATAATTATTCGTATATATTAAGGTTTCATATAATTCATTCAAATTATGGGCTAAGATTCTTTACATTATTCATTCATATGACCTGTATTAATTAATTTCATAGAAGAAATAATGAACAATACGATGACTAAAAATAAAAACATAAAATAAAAAAGAAAATCAAGATAATTGTGATAAGTTTTTCGCTCAGTGTGCTCAATTCGAGAGAGCACCAATACTAACAAGACAAAATAAAATATGACTGTGTTAGAATGCCCAGCCCTGGTTCAGACCTATCAGCTTTGTTTTGTTTATAATATGGCGGCTCTTTTGTTTGCATGATCTTTATTTCCTGGTTCATGGCTGCTGTAGCTTACAAAAGCAAGAGTAGAATGCGGGAGGGACGCAAACATTTAAAAAGAGCTGAGTAGCATTATTGTTGTTGTTGTCTTTGTGGTTGTTGCTTTCTCTTAATTTCTCTCAGCGTTAAACACAGTTAAACTGCTGTTTGCTTCTATAATAGAAGTTCTATTATCTCGAGAATTATCATTTATCTTGATTTATTTGTTATACTTTTCTACCGTTTATTTATAGACATATTACACGGTGATCGTTTGATCGCCGTCAAAATATTTTTGTTGTTGCTTTCAATGCGAAACTGTCAAAAAACACTGAGAGCCAGAGCGGATGAACAATTGTTTCGCATTGAAAGCAACAACAAAAATATTTTGACCGCGATCAAACGATCATCGTGTAATATGGGCCTTACTTACTTTACATTTAATTTATTTATTTACTTTAAATGAATATTATATGTTGAATAAATTTTTGTTATTGACGCATATGCTTCCTTTTTGTCCTTTACCACTATTTTCCTCATAGCGTCAAGGTAAGCATTAAGAATTTACATGCACATGCAAATTAATAACAATTCATTATGTGAAAAACAACTTGAGTTTCGTTACCTTATAGAAACAGATGGCCGAATTTCGGCCACAGGCGATACTAGTATTTTATAAATAAATGCCAAAATCATGATATGAAGATATTTACCATGTTTCATAACGAGATGTATTTAAAGACTTGAATTTGAAATTCCTAGGTCCTTGCGAAATTTTTGAATAAAATAAATATAAGAGTTTTTCATTATCCCATTTAAATTTCCCAAGACCCCGGGTTTATCGAACAAATTTTGCTTATGTCCCGGAAATAAAATTGAAAACACTAGATATACCAAGAACAATCAGACCTATCAAGCTCTGTCTCTTCATTTGAGGCGAAATATTAAAAATATGTGTATCCAATGTAAAATTGAATACATTACCAAATATTTTCAATGCTTTCTTCGACCTTTGTAAGAATTTAAAATAATAACTCCCGTCATTTCAAATATAACAATATATTTATTGAAAAAATTTCATTACACATAGATTACATTACATCGATTGATTTTATTAAAAAAAAACAAATTATAAATATTGCACAAACATTGATTTTATCTTGAGTAGCGATTATATTGCACTTAGGTTAGCTTCTATTAAGATTAATTTATATGCATTATAATAGTGAGAAAATTCAGTACAGTACAAAGTAGACATAACTGTTGGAATGGCTGATCTTAGAGTATTATATGATAAGAACTAAGCTAAAGACCAAGTCTTTTTTATGCATGTATGTATATATTTTCCATTAAACATATTTATATAAGAATCTTCTATTAAAGTCTATATTTATAGGTAAGAATTGCAATTTTCCCCTAACTAGATGGACTGGTAACGTTTCACAAATAAATTCCGTAAGAGTAATGCTCGGAATTAAATTGCGAAACAGAAGCAGCTGATTTATTATTAATTCTCCCAATGTGTGCTCTTTTGAGCGTAGTTATTTATAACATTAGTTTGACTCCATTTTTTAAATTGTCAAATAGAATCATAGAAATCGTATTTCAAAACGATTTTATTTTTTTATAAATATTTTTTAAGATAATTTAAAATAATTACTAAGACTTATTTATTTAAGTTTTAAAAAAGTATACAAACAGCGCGTTCTGCTCCTTAGGAACAAGTGAAAAATGAAACAGTGCCAATGCGGCTGATATTTTTATCTTAATTTTTAAAGAATTATTATCAGTGGAGTTTCGAAAAGCTCGTTCTTTTCGAACTTACAAATAGCTTAATTGAATACAAAAAATACGAGTACCTATGATAATTCACAATATTTTTTTAAATGCATTTTAAGATTAAATATATTCGATGCAGTTTTCTGCAGTCTTACGCAAGTTTCTTCTTCTTCTTCTTCTTCTTCTCCGTCTTCTTCTTCTTCTTCTTTTTCTACTTCGTCGTCTTCTTCTTATTATTGTTATTATTCTTTTTCTTCTTCTTTTTCTTATTATTCTTATTATTCTCATTATTCTTCTTCTTCTTCTTCTTATTATTTTTCTTTTTCTTGTTATTATTATTCTTATTATCATTATTCTTCTTCTTCTTCTTCTTCTTCTTCTTCTTCTTCTTCTTCTTCTTCTTCTTCTTCTTCTTCTTCTTCTTTTTCTTCTTACTATTATTCTTCTTCTTACTATTATTCTTCATCTTCTCATCATTCTTCGTCTGCTCGTTCCCTCCTTTTTATGGCAAATAACCCAGGGTATCCTCCAGCGAAGCACTCACTGCCTTCATCGACTGATAGTTGTTTTGAAAGTGTTTCTCACGCAACGAGAATTGATGTATTTCACGCTGCTTGCCAGCGGAGCTTCTAATGGATGATGCGCATCCAACAACCTCCTCAATGGCGGTTAGTTTGCTCAACAGATCCTCGGCACTGTACGATTTCTGCGATGAATTGCATGAGGAGGATAGCGTTGTCATAATGTTGCGTTCATTCCGACGATCGGTGCTTTGTGATTCACGTCGCTTGCTGCCGCCCGAGTGATATTGTAGCTTGGATGAACCTTTTGAGACGCTGCTGCTACCACTGCGACGACTTGAAGGTCCTTGCATAAATGTTGGTGTTGCCGCCGTTGCACATAGGCTTTTAATGTCCGTCGTCTGTCGCAGCTTGACATCTGCAAATATGGCCGCTGCTTCCACGCTCTTCTTCATGCTGAGCGCTTCGTGTGGCTGCACCGACTTGCTGTTGCCACCAATTGTAAAGAGTTCGTAATCGAGCGCTAGCTTGTCGTTGCCAGACTTGCGATAGCTGGAGCGCGACTGACGGCGACGCGTCGCTGCTTGCTGTAGCTGCTGCTGCTCTTCGCGCGTGTAAGTCGCGTCCGAATTGCGCGAGTGTCGCTCCTCGCGCTTACAATAACACTTGCTGGCGCTGACGCAGCTATCTGTATCGCACCAGGTTGTGTCCGACTGCGTGTGCGATGTTTCTTCAACATCGTCCAAAGCAGCATCCGCGGGCTCCTCTTCGACCATGGAACAGTAGCACTTCTCATCGGACTTACATGAAATAAGCGACTGGCGATTATTGCGGCTGCTGCCACTATTATTGTTGGCGTTGTTGCTTGCTCTGACCGATCTATTGCTGCCGGAACGATTGCTGCCTGGTGTGGATAACGACGTCTGCGCCTGTTGCTGATTCTGCTTCGAGGCCTTTCTCACCATAGCGGCATTTAGCTCGTTCTTGCGTCGCTGCTTGTTGTTGAGCTGCTCGTTGCGTAGACTGCAGTAGCAACGATCGGCAGAGGCACAGGTACAGGCCTCAGAGTCGTAGCTGCATTCAGAGCATGAAACATAGCTGGAAGACAATTGAAGCTAAATTATTCGAAAAACTTTCCTGGCATGAGGTGGCATCTATACAGGATGATTGATTGATCGTTGCATGATTTTTCAATCCGGTATAAATACCATATGACGTCATGTGGCGTACATAGGTGTGCATACATACCCGCTGGAACTGTTTCGGTTGAGGCCGTTGAAGCCGTTTTCTTGACGTATCACTGAAACATCGGAACCGCTTGTCGCAACGCGACTGCGTTGTTGTTGCTGTTGTGTTTGTTGTTTCGTCGTGCTCGTCGGTGGTCCGATCACAAGCTGTGCGCCGCCGGACTTGCTCGACTTTCCGACTTTCTCGATTAGGTGATCCTTGTGACGTGGCGGTTTCGGCGGCTTTCCGCGACAGGAGCGAAACTGACCCAACTGAAAAACCTTTTTCAGACTTTTTGTACCAAAGAGATGTGTACGTGGCTTTTTCTGTAAAAGAGAGCGAATTAACTTCCAATTTTCCTTCAAACAGGGAACAGGTGTGGCTTTTATCAAAGCTTATCGCCACATTAAATAAAGACGAAACTAAACAACAAAGCAAAGTACAAAAATGGGGAAAAAACACTCACCTGAGAACCAGCATTGCTCGTTCTACGCTTCAGTTTCTTCTTCTTCTGCCGTCTCATGATATTCTTCGAGCGCTGATACAGTTCATCCTTGGTCAAGGTAACGGCTAACTTGAGCAAAAATTCCTTGTAGATTGGCTTCAGATCATTAAATGACATTCCATCCGCATCAATGATGGCATAAAGGATATCGTCCAAGGAGTGCAGATTTTCATGCAAGCGAAATTCATTGAATAGTTCGCTGAAACCAAGCGGTGAGCTAAAAACATTATTCAAAAGAAGCCTAAGTAACTTGGTAAATCTTTGACCCAAAATAGCAGCTTATTCAACTTACCCGCCACCGCCGCCGTGTCCACCGCCCAATTTGTCGGTATGACGTCGCGCTGCTCTGGACTTATAACGTGTAAGACCTCCAGTGTTGAGAAAACTACCGGATCTGGGTATAGCCACACGTGTTAGAATGTCACCATTCGATTCGTTGCGTATGCCAACGCCTACACCACCACCCCCCGATGCTGCTGCTGCTGCAACAACGGCGGCTGCTGCACCGCCGCCAAGCATTTCTGAAGCACGATAAACTGTATCCACAGAGCTGCGCGTCTTGGAGTGATGATGGCCGGAATGCTGATAGCTGCGCTGTGTAGAGTTACGCCCACTGCTACGCACACTCACATTTCCGGGATGCATATCCTTGACTGCATGTTTGCTGCCGTTGAGTAAAGTTGGCGTTGCCACCGTGCCTGTGATTGCTGCCGTCGGCATTGGCACTGGTGGTGCACGTTTTGTCTTGTGCGATCGGCGTTTGCGCTCCTCTGTCGATGTCTCTACTGCTTCATTGATCACATTGCTGCTGGAACTAAGCGAGCTGTTGGAGACACGCTTTTTGCGCACGGAGCGTGTTACTGCTGGCATTGCCCCAGGACTGCCGGAACTACCTCCGACACCAATGCTACCGCTAAAACTAGGCCGACTGCCGGTTGAACTGCGGAATGAACTCTTGCGTCCACTCGAAACGATCTGCGAGCGTGACAAGTAGTTGGAACCGGTCTGCGCTGAGCTACTGGCTATGCTAATGCAGCTGACACCATTCTGATTGCGTGGTGTGCGTCGCTTGGTATTGCGCTGCGAATTGGCATTTACATGTGCCATCAGACTCTGATAGAGCGTGGCCGCTATGACGATTGCATCTTCGGTGCTCTTACATATAAAGCCATGACATTCGAGTAACTTTGGAATGCCTGGGGCACGCATGACAACTGCAAAGATCGGTGCATGCGTGCTATTTGCGACGCTTTTGTGTTCCGCAGGGCTAAAATTAACAAATAAAAGAAAAGAAATTAAGTCAGTAACGATGGAACTATTAGTCGATTGATGTCACATCATTTTTCTTTTATAATACAAGTAAACGGGGAAATCTTGGGAGGCATTTTGGGGGGAAATCTTAATGAGGGTTGATAAGTTGCAAATGGGACTGAAGACAATTATCCTTATTGAATATTATTTGAAGTCATATCAGGATCAATAATAAGGTTGTTAGAAATGAACTTTTTCCGATTTTTTTAATGGAGTTTATTTTAGATCGATACAATTTTCAAAAATTCCTGTCATTTATTTAACTCTTCCATAATCTACTATTCACCGAAGGCTTCTAAATACGTTTCAAAAGCCTTGAAATAGCTATTTGAGCTGACTTTTCCCCCCGTCCTATGCTTAAAAGATGGAGAACAGAAAAAATACGCAGGGACTTGGACCGGGGGAGTACGATGGGTGCAACTGCTTGTATCCTTATTCTTTAAGCAATTGCTACACCTATCGAGCGGACCTATTGATACACCTCTATATTATCCTAAATATTCGAAGCATTTATTTCCTGGTTCAAGGCGTGAAGAGTACAGATCTTTATCCCCCTTCATCTTTATAGGTATGCGTAAGAGGTATTAAAAAATAGAAGCTGTAAAGTTGGGACCTCAATGCGGCTTAGGTTTGTGAAAAAAAAATTCCAGAAATGTTTTGAGACAATAATTCCACCAAAATTCACAAATATTACTTTTTATTCCTATATTGATTACTGTCCATCAGTGGCCCCGATTTCTCTACAGGAAGTTCTTTAATTTCTAGTGTTTCGTCTTACATATTAACAATCGAAGCCGGAAGGTTTTTCTTTGGACGTATCATCTTTGCTCAAAATTAGATCGAAAATCGCGGACTGGTTTTCATAATTTGTCGTGGTCTTGTACTTTGCTGCAGAAAGGGTTATGTTGTATACCCTGATTGCAACTTCGTTTATAAATTAAACATTATACATAAATTTTTTTTCTCCTCATATATCTCTTGGGCGCATTTTAATGTATTGCGTCAATCGTTTAAACATACTCCGCCTTTTGGATGGAAGTAAGATGTTTGGTGCACTTTACGTTCATGAGGAGTAATCAGATTGTGCTTCTTCAGAAACGAGGGTGATCATCACGCTATGTAACCATAGGTTAGGTTAGGTTAGGTTTTGACGGCTGAGCCGGCAGACGACTCGTACACTCGAACGCGCCAGTGTAGGCCCGTTCTGATACCTCATAATCTCTATTGAACCTATGAGAGATATCCCTCCTCAACAAACCAGTTCGAACGGATAATGAACTTTAATATATGCTTTATTTCTTTATTTCAAGGCATGAGACTTCGGTAAATCCATTTAAGAAGGGATGGCCCAGAGTTGCCAATCTCCTTTTACTGCGCCGGACATTCGCAGAGGAAATGCTGGACGTTTTCTACCTCTTCTTCACATTTGCAGCTTCTGCAAAAATCATTTGATGTAAGTCCTAATCGAAGAGCATGTGTTCCGATTAGACGTGACCCGTGAGGATTCCTACTATTTTTGAAAGACTTACCCTGCCTCAAGTAGTCAGCTAGTGGGTTTTAAGTCGTAGCGAGGCTACGTTAGCTTAGCTACTCTACATGTGACAAGGTCTTCCCAACGTACTTGTGCTGCTATGGTATGGAACCATAACAACGGACTCTTTCATTAACGAAATTGTATGGCATGTTTGTAGATGTTATGTGCTTCAGCAGCACAAGGGATAGGTGTAAAGCAATCGGCGATGTATATAATTTTACGAAATGGTCCTATATATTTCCTCGATGTTCTTATTTCATAAATTTCTTTGGATAAACATCAACTTTTAAGCCCATGTAAGTAAACTATTGTAACTAGTTTAAGCAATTTGTCAATGAATGTAGGCATCAAACATAGATTTGGTTTCTTAGTATCTCCAAAGTAAGGTTACGTGTGAGAAACGTGGTTATAGACAAGAAGTCCAGTTGGTTCATTACGATTCCCTGTTTGTAGTACTATCGGAACCTAAACGAAAAACCTTGCATTAATCAGTTGCATCAGCTTGATTAAAGCAGATGGAGCTCCATATGAGCCCCTGTAGTTCTCTGGTAGGTCTGCTTACATTCGTATAGTAAATGTTTGATGATTTATATTTCTTTGACATATCCTTTGTTCAGATCGCCAGAATCAAAGCGATTGCAGCCATACAACAGTAAGTAACCCTATTAAGTTGCGAGTTTTATTTCTACGCATTGATATCCTCCTTTTTGCAGAGTTCAGGTCAAATTAGGGGGAGATAACATAGTTTTCTCTATTCTACATAAAATAGACTAAGAGATATGTTTATCTCTAGCTTATCATTTGTACTTCTCTTAACTAATCCAATCGGGGCCATGACTGATATATGGGCAGTCTTTCATCCATTTAAGAAAGAATCTCTCTGTGATTTCCCTGAAGTTTATTGTTTTTTTCGACGTTTCGGTGAGTGATAAACCAGCACTGTAGGGGCTTTTACTTTTAGCTTTGAAGCAAGGATTTCCGTCCGATGTTGTACCCATTTAGTTAAGTTTCCCTTGGTTCGAAATGGGATGATAGATTAGTGGGAAGGAAAGGATAGTCAAGTGAAAGATGTGGATGATATTCGAAGTAGAGTAGAGAACCGTAGAGATATGTGTAATTGAATCGGAGACAAATATTATGGATTTACCTTAGTCCATTCAAGTAACAAAGCGATACTCTATAATACTGTCCTTCATAAATTTCTCTACCTTCAACTAAAACTTTTGAGTCGTAATTTGATAAATTTGTAATTTCAGTTAATAAGAGACGAGCAAAGAAATGAAGAAAGCTTAAAGCGTAGGAACAGGGTTGGCCGGGATTTGAACCCGGGACCTCTGGAGTGGAAGTCAAGCGTGCTACCACTCGACTAAAGAGGCCGCCAAGTTTCGATGGACTGTGAACCAGCCGATATTGTTCTTGGGAAGATACCTTTTTTTATATAGCGAAAGACGATAATTTGGAACAGATTTCAACTTGATCGTTTCGTTATAGAGTGGTTTATTGCAACTTGGCTATCCACAAAGATCGTTATACTTAATGGGTTGATGTCCTTTGAATGCATTGTCAGAGTTGTTTTAGCTTTAATGGTTTCAAGAATGCGTCTAGTGGGTGAAAGCATTATCACCAGACAAGCTTGAGGCATTAATCTAGACAGGTCTATTTAGCTGTAATTCTTAGACATGCCACGTCCTTGCACTCTATAGGTTTTTCAACAAGAGGTGTCATTTTAAATTTCCCACCATTTTCCAGGTGTCAACACACAACTGTCATTTGATGGCGCTTGACAAAGAAACACTAAGAAATTTTCAGGTATAGATCGATACATACTCGCACAACGCAATAAAATAATGAAAAATCACTACAAAAAAGTTGAAAATATCACGAACACGATTCGTAAGGTTCGTACTGTTTTGTAAATTTTAACGTTTCGGACAAGTTCGTGATATAAAAACCCCCAACTCGTGCTCGTTCGTCAACTGAAAATATCGTAGCTGTAACCAGGGGCGGATCTAAGATTCGCCAAAGGGGGAGGGGGGAGCGATGAAACTACACTTTTATATGCCAATGGAGGGGCTGAAACGTCTTTTTTGACTTTTTTTCATTTTTTGCCATACAATTCTTCAAGGGGGGGCTAAATACCTTTCAGCCCGTATGTACATCCGCCACTGGCTGTAGCTGAGAGTGTCTGAAACTGAAACTGAGAGTGACTGAAAACCCAGGTTTGTACATTTCGAGACGATCACGGGAATTGGGCCCATCGACAGCCACTTTGCACCATTTTTTCCATAAAGATCTTGGTCTACAAGCTTATAAGGTGCAGTTGACACAAGAATTGACGCCTTTAAACCATGGACAACTCTGATTGGGTGCTCGAAATGCATGAACAAGATCATGAGATGAGACTCATTTTCATCTGTCTGGGTACGTGAATAAGCAATATGGTCACATCTGAGGCTGCTAAAATCCAAAACAAATAGTCAAACAACCTCTCTGAACTCTCCACAACGAGTGATAGTTTGGTGCGGTTTTTGGAGTGGTGGTGTCATTGGGCCATAATTTTTCGAAAATGATGCTGTTGCGACCGTTTCAGTGAATGCATTGCATTACCGAACGATGTTGACTGACTTTTTGTGGCCTGAAATTGATGCGTCACATACCATAAAGCTGATGAAACAATGGGTCTATTGCGTGAACAATTTCCTGGATCTGTGATTTCTCGAAATGGAGACGAGGTCGTGCGACTTAACACTATTAGACTTTTTTGTTTGGGCCTCGTTAAAGATAATGTCTAGCCCAATGCTCCAACAAATATTCAAGCACTTAAAGATAATATTCGAGCTGTTATTCGCGAGATACCTGAAAAATTTCATCAAAATAATGGCCGTATTTCCCGGCGGATATTTGACTGATATTGAGTTTTATTACTAACCTCAGAGCTTGTACTTTGGATTAAAATAAAATTGTCAGCTGACAAATGATATCTTTTGTTGAAAGAACCTATAGTATTAATAAAGCCAGTCTGAAAGATTAGGCTAAATTCTTGGTGTTATAATTTAATTTGAAACCGCAATGTACTATATTCGTCCATTATCTACAGAAAAAAATCATATCCTGTTATCCAACTTCTCAAATATATAGAAAATGGGCTGAATAATAATCACAAAATCTAAATGCTTTATTTTTTATATTGTTCAAAGGAAAGAGACCAAATACATCACTGTTTAATAAATTTAAACTCAATGTTATTTAAAGATGTGAAGTCTGTCATCAATCTCGATTGCTTAGTTCTACACTCCCTGCCAGCAAAATAGATTCAGTTTTTTTTCGAGTGTAAAGTTGTCAACTCTTAAAAAAATTATGCTAAAACAACAATATTAGTAATACCGTTAGATATTGTTATTTTTTTATAGTTTTTTTTTTTTTGTTATATAATTGCGTTGCAAAACATGTGCTTATTTATGCGTCATTCGAATAGGTTTACTTTATTTATTTAATAAAAAATAAAAAACCAGAAACAAAATATATTTTTTTTTATGAAACTGTATTTTTAACCGACTTCAAAAACCGAAAAATCCACGTATATGAAAATTTCAAAATGCTTTATCTCAGCAAAAAAAAAAGATATTTGAGTAAATTCAACGTCATTTTAAAGAGGAAGACTAGCCCTTTGAGATGCTATCAATATTTTTTTAAAATAACTAGGATCGGCCGTGCTATATAACCTCAAAAATCTCGAAACGCTGACATGAAAGAGCAATTTCGAGGCCAGATTCGAATTCAGCGCGTCAAAATCGCGTCAAAATCGCGAGTGTTTGTCAAATTTTGTCGGCCTGTGTAATGAGTGAATAACATCCTCCTTCATTAGTTTAAAGTTCAAAAATTCGATTTGGCATGGAGTCATACAGTGATTTTAAATAATCTAATGAAACTTTCGTCCACGCTGGTCAGGCAGAAACCATGCTTCTTTTATCTCCGTACTGACGACCAGACTCGTATACTTTCCAGCCTAGTAATCCCCATACACTACTAAATGTTATATGGCATAATGTTAATGTTAAGATCAGGCGAGTATGTAGGCCAGTCCAGCAATACCACGTTTTTCTCATTTATCCAAGTCTTTATGATTTTGCAGTGTGAATTGGGGCATCATCGTTTTGGTAAGTCCATTGCAGATGTACTAATAAATTAAAAAATGTCAGAAAAGAAAAGAAAATGTCAGTTCGATTATACCGAAATAGGATATTGTACCCCAGATCATGACACCAACTTCACGACTATGATGTCGATCCAAAAAACGTTCATCTTTTTGAAGATCATTAAAATAGAAATTATAGCCATCAGGTCCGTCAATACTGCCGTTTACACTTCCATGTCATGTGAATTTTAGAAAATTGCAACCGTTGCGCCTTACGTTGTGCATTTAGTGGGGATTTTTTTTAAGATTTTTATTTTTAAATGTTGGTCTGCACTCTTACAGACCAATCATGTCGCGGTAACGTTAATCTTGTTACCGTAGAAATTCACCTTTTAGTAACTTGAACACTCTGTTGGTATTCTGCGTAAAAAAAAGTGCTTGTATTTTGAGTAATTAATATAATTTTAAAATCCTCATATCGAAATCGGAGCAAATAAAAAGAAAAAACGATGTCAAATTCACTGTTGCTGCTTCTTCAGCACTTTGCAATGAATAAAAATTTATAGCAATTCACAGCGTAATATTAATTTACATAAAATTAATATATATAAATTATATATAGATAACACCGCATGTGCGCCGGCGTAGTGCATGCATATTTTCTGTCAAGAAAAACAAATAGCTATTATATAAAAAGTTAACATAATGCAATTAATTCTATGTATTAACTTCATATTTCACCACACAAAAGAGAGAGCTTCATTTCAATAAGGTGAGTTTACGACTGTTGAAAGCGTTACCGAGTGCACAGAATACCAATTTCTAAAACCGGTAACGAGTTTCGGTTACAATATTGCTGTTACCGGTCTTACAGTTGAAAGACTGGTATTTATCGAAGCTTCTTCCCGAATTTTAGGTACAGAATAAGATGAATTGCAGGCTATTTGAAGGATAACTCTTATATCTGCAGCTGATATGGCTTTATGTGTGCAGCCTTTCATATTTTAAACATATTGGCTTTTATTTCGTAAAAAATTGCTTAAGCCGTTGTTATGCAGACGCTCATATGATCCCCGATCACGTCCTTTTTTACGCTCTTTTTTTCGTTTGATGAGCTCTAGGATGAAAGTATGTTATACAGACGGTCATTTGATCCGTGAACACTAGTACACTTTATGCTACTTCTAATACTTTATGCAAAAAAGTACCACGGATATGAGTATGGTGAGTACTACATTTCGTACTAAAAGTGTACTATTTTCATGCAAAAACACAAATGTTGTGAATATTTGCACAGCGCAACACTGCTTTGATCTCGTGATTCCATATTATTTTCGAATCATTTGGTGACCATTCTGGGCAAAATAAATTCCCTCACTTACTCTCTCAAATTTCCCTTTTACATTGAAACAACAACAATGCGTGACCGTGATGAGCCCGTGAGCGTCAGCATAACAACGGCCTTATCATGATACAATAAGAAGGTAGGGTAAGGAGCTTTGACAAGACCTACTGCTTATGTCAAAAAGCATTTTAGCAATGCCACTTTTCTGTATTTTTCTTAAATGTGGGACAAAAACTTAGAAAAGAAATAATATATAGGGCAAATAAGAAAAAATCAAATCAATGTATATTATAATTATAACAATGAATTTTGTAGTAATTTTAAAGCTAATTTTCACTAATTTACTACTGCCCATAATTTTTTGCTTAGCTTTTTGAATTCTTGATTTCTTATCTAAAAATTTTAATTGAATGTGCATACGGTATCTAATAAAAAATTAACTTATCTTATTGCATAATCTTATTGCATAAAACCCAAAAAATGAATATTTCCCCGTTTCTCATAATTTTCAGCAATGCATTTCATATAAAACACTTACATACTGAAACTACGAATCATGGATTTGTCATAGGATTTTTTTTTTCTTTAGATATGGTAGCACTGTATTTTATGGTTTTGACATTAGCACTAGGTCTTGTCAAAGCTCCTTACCCTACCTTCTTATTGTATCATGGGCCTTATCAACTTCGGACTTTTGCCTATTTTTGAGCGATTTTTCGGGCACTCCAACCTTGTTCATCAAAAATTAATATTTTAGTTTTCTCCTCTGAACTCAGGGCTTTTTCACGACCCATTTTTGCTAATATTAATTTTTAAATACTGAATTAAGAAAGGCACTTCTCACTTGATACCGACACTTTCAAAATTCGAGACGCAGCTAGTAGCTTTTCACTGTGAATCTATTCAAATGATGCATAAATAAGCACATGTTTTTGCAACAAAATTATAAAACAACAAAAAAAAAATAACTAACAGTAATACTTATTTTGTTGTTTTTGCATAATTTTGTTGAGGAGTTAAGAAGTCTCTAGAACTGCAACAAAACTTTTAAAAAAACTCTGATAGACGCCGCACAACTTTACACTCGAAAAAAATGAACCTATTCTGCTGACAAGGAGTACAGCTTGACGACAAACTTCACATGAATATTAACTTTCAATATTAACAATTAAAAAAAAATCAAAACAAATCTTAAACCAATTCAAGCTGATGTAGAATTTGCTGTTCAAAGATTTCTACTTCCGCAAATCTTATAATTATTACAGACATAATTAACAAAATCTTCACTTTACACTCGCACCTCCCATTAGCTAAGACCATGTTAATTTGGTAGATTGTTGGGAAAACTGAACTCACCTTAGCGGTTGAAACAGCGTCGACTTGTCGATATTTTCTGGATCCGTTATCAATGGCAGAAAAGCTGCGCCACCATCTTCTTCGGATAAAACAAATTTCACTGCAGACCAGACAGCGATGTTGTGGAATGGTGTGATGTTGCCATCATTGGTGTTGGTGTTGTTGTTGTTGTTATTATTGTTGTTGGAAGTGGTGATGCTGTTGTTGCTGCCATTGCAGATAATGTTGTTGTTATTGTTGCTGTTGTTGTTGTTGTTGTTGTTGTTGTTGTTGTTGTTGTTGTTGCTGTTATTGCTAGTGTTATTATTGTTGTTATTATTGTTGTTATTATTGTTGTTATTATTGTTGTTGTTGTTGTTGCTGTTGTTGTTGCTACTATTGTTTACGTTATTGTTGTTGTTGTTATTGTTGCTGTTGTTGTTGTTGCTCTTATTATTGTTGTTATTGTTATTGTTGTTACTTTTGTTACTGTTGCTCATGATGCTGTTGCTGTGGTTGTTGTTATTCTTGTTGTTTTTATTGCTGCTGCTCGTGGTATTCGCATTGATTTTCACTCGCAGACCAGTTGCACAAATATCTAGATATCCGGATTCTCGTTTCTATAAATTAAAAAAAAGACATGTCAAACATAATGTTGTACAAAACAAAAAAAAAAAAAAAACAAAAAACATATATTATATTTCCTATGTGGCATATGCAAATTTTTTTTTATCTTGTATTAATTATGATAAGTTAGTATCTCGCGGTCTAACGGTTTATATTTAATTGGTTCAAAACAACTTTCATTACAACAGTTGTTGTTAACAGATAGATTAGCTGCCAAGGAGTAGCTGCGGGAAATTTCCAATATCAATAATTATTTCAATATTTTTATCAACTGCTTGATGTGCCAGGAAGATATCGTTAGGAAAATAAAAAAAAAAAAAAAAAAAAAAAAAATAAACAGAAAATTAAAAAATTGTACACTACTTAGAAAATGCGAAATAATATCTCACAATATTATCGAATTACATAGAGCTATGAACCAACACAGTCGGAAGGTAAGCGAATACCTCTCTAAAGCGATCTATCTTTTCTTTCTTTCTTATTGTCTCAAGTATTGCAAAATGGCACTAATATCTTAGGAGATGAGCACGGCTTCTACAAAGAGATATGTTAAATAATGTTGAATCAAAAAATGTTGAAATCAAACATTCTCACAGACTTTTTGAAATTTTGATTCAGAAGAATAGAATTAGAAAATAAATAATAGTGGAAATCTAAAATAAAATAGGAAAAAAATCTATATCCATATCAATATCGACATCCATATCATTCCTTCATTGCCAAAAGAAGGTACTCGGATTCTTGACTTGTCACTTCTTACGTGCTGAAAGATGTGTAGAAGGGAGTAATACCCCTTACGTAGCAGCTCCATACAAAAAAAGATATAACATTTGGAAGTGAAGGATATGATTGCCGAGTCTTAAAGGATGTGCCAAGAAGCTATCTTGGGATGATCGCTTCTCCTACTGGGAATATCTATCGAAAATAAAAATGAAAATTACAATTTTTGAGACAATCTATCATAGGTCCTGGGTATAATCAATATATCGAAGTTGCGAATCTGAAAAATTCATTTTTTCTTTTACCATTGCATCCTATTGCTTAAGTGGAGCTGTAGTTTTTATTTGATCGTTTAATTGCTGTAGATAGAGTATTGAATATGCACACTTTTATTATTTTCTCCTATTAAAACTATCGAATGTGGCATATTCTCCTGAAAAGTTATGACGATGATATTCTCTACTCTTTGCACTTTCAAACTTGACACAAAGAAATATTTTCCAATTATTATCTTTGCCCGTCATCTTAACCGCTGTATTACTTATATTCAAATTTGAAACAGATTCTTTTTGGTATACAAGTGCTTTTGCTGTGGTCGACACTGGCTTAAAGCAATGTCGACCACTGAAAGAGCATCTGTCCCACTTACTCTTTCATGTAAAGACGAATTGTAGCTTACCTCGAGAGGGTACTACGTGTTCGACTCTGGATAGAAGTAATTTTGAGACTTCGGATAAGAAAAACTCAAAACTAGAACTTAACTTAAAAGAACCAAAACTTAAAGTTGGTGAATAAGTTTCTTAGAGAAGAATTGAACAGATTATTTTCAAATTGTTCACGATAGGTCAGAAAATGGCACTTAAAGTATCTTCCGAAATAAGCTTGAACATCTAATGCTACTTTTATAACCAAATTTTGAGTTTCTTAATTTTTTGCACTATCCCAAAATTTTTCTAAATTTAATATTTTTGGACTTTGGAAAAAATAGGCCCAGACTTAAAATTTCCTACGAAAATATATCGCTCGTTTTCTTCAATAATTTTATAATCCAAAAAACATAAAAATTGAGTTAATTACACAGCAACATTTGTGTTACCATGATCTATGCTGAGTACAATTTTGATAACGATATCTTCTTTAATTTTTGCAGGAGAGTAGAATTTGTGATTCATTCACCTCAATATATTTTCGATTAGATCGTATTATTTATCGATAATCTCCAGTTTTATTTTTTTTTTTGTCACTTTGTATGGATTAAACCAGTTACAGTAGTACTTGTATATTTGATGTTTTGTCCATATTTTGAAAATGGTGATTTAATTTCATTTTTCTGTTCAAAACTTAAAATGCTTTTCCTGAAAAATCTAGTTTTTTGAGTTGTAACGTTATTGTAGAAAACGAGCGATATGTGAAAAATTTCAAAAAATGTTGAGTTTTGGAAATTTTTTTTTCCTTTGTTGCACTTCTAATAAAAAATTTAATGATAGACAGGTTCTTTGATGTAATAGGAGAGCTGCCTTTTAAGTATTGCGCCTCGGCAACACTAAGCATTGCCAAATGAATTTTGACAGTGCCATTCAAAAATTTTTATAGATTTTCACACAAACGTACTCACAAAATTTTGCGCTTCTTGTGTTGATGTTAAATTGTATTTCAGTAAAAAAAATAGAATTAAAAAACATTTTCAGCTGATAATTTTTAACGATTTCCGAAGTAGATTGACATGAAAAGAATGCATAGATCAACTTAGTTTGACTTCGGCTTCGATGTGTTTCACTTTGATAAAGCATCACACATGGTAACTGTAAACCACGGGTTCAATGAGTTCGAGCATGGTCGTCGTTTTCTCCAAGACGAATTTAGTGAATGTCGTCTAAGAACGGCTGTTATGGCAGTCAACATCGATGCTGTGCGTGGACTGTTGGAAGTAGACCGGTACTACTTACCACGGTACCACGGGCACTAGTGGGACTAGCGAACATATATTCGATTTTTCATGAGCATTTAAGCGTCAAAAGTGTTTTTGAGAACTCAAAACGTGGAATTGATGGGTCATCCGCCTTACAGGGCCAACATGGCATCGAATGACTTCTTCTTATTCCCTCACGTAAAAAAAAAATTCGTGGCGATCATTTTTCTACACCCGAAAAACCAGGTTTGGGAAGTACCAACTTCAGAGAGGCAAAACTGTTTCGAAAATTGGTTCAATCGAATGCAAAATTGTATCGATAATTTTGGAGAATGGAAATTGAAAAACAATGAAAGCATTTTCACTGATTATAAAATAAATAAAAATAAACTGGCCTTTGAATAGACTTTGACACTAACTTCTTATGATCAAATTGTATTGTGCGTGTTAATAAAGGTTTCAGCACAATTGATCGAGAACTGGACCTACTAATTTTATGCCGACTACGAACGGCTAATGGCATGGTTATGCTAGGCAAACATGTTTTGTGATCTTTTTTTTTATCACTTTCTTCTGCTCAAATGTTTGTTTAGTGGTTATGCTTTGTTTGTTGTTCAGGTGCATTAAAAATAATTTCTTGACAAAAAAACTCGTGAAGAAAAAATAAACGGGTACAGAAATTCGATGATTTTGAAATATTTCAAACATCAAACAAAAATGCTTGGCGTAAGGCCGAGATAGTGAGAACGAGAGAAAAGCTTATTTCTTATTTTATGCGTAAAACACTAACAACAAAAAAGTTCATAAAACATGTTTGCGTAGCTCATCGTAAACCAGCTGATTGTACCTTATCAGTGTGGCTTCAGACCTGGCAAATTCACCATAGACCAGATATTTACGCTACGACAAATCTTGGAGAAGACCCTAGAAAAACAAATCGACACACACCATCTTTTTGTCGATTACAAAGCCGCCTTCGACAGTCCAATAAGGAATCATCTATATTCCACCATGTCTGAATTTGGTATTCCTGCAAAGCTCATCCGTCTTTGCAGACTGACACTGAGCAACACCAGCAGCACAGTTTAAATCGGGAAGGATCTCACTCCTCCATTCGATACCAAACGAGGTTTCAGAGAAGATCATCCGAGCTGCTGATTTGAGACGCAGTGGCACGATATTCTACAAAAGTATTATGCTGCTGGCGTATGCTGATGATATCGATATCATTGGCCATAATATGCGCGAAGTCAGCGCAGCATTCTCCAGGTTAGCGGAAGAGTCGAGTCGAATGGGTCTTGTAGTGAATGCAGATAAGACGAAATACCTAGTGTCAACAAATAAACAGTCCCAGCGTCTTGGAAACCACGTCACTGTTGACAACATCTCCTTCGAGATTGTTAAGGACTTCGTCTACCTGGGATCCAGCGTAAACTCTTTCAACGATGTCAGTATTGAGATAAAGCGAAGGATAATTCTTGCCAACAGGTGTTACTTTGGGCTGAGTAGGCAATTGAGAAGCAGAGCCCTCTCTCGACGAACAAAACTCACGCTCTATAAGTCACTAATCATGCCCGTCCTATTATATGCAGCACAAACCTGGACGTTGAGCAGTTCTGATGAAAAGACTTTGGGAGCCTTCGAGAGAAAGATCCTTCTTAAGATCTTCGGTCCAATCTGCGTCAATGGCGAGTACCGAATTCGATGGAACCACGAGCTGTATGAGCTGTACGCTGACATCGATATAGTTAAGCGTATTAAAATCGAGCGGCTCCGCTGGCTAGGTCATGTTGAGCGAAAGGAAAACGACGCTCCAGCGAAAAAAATATTCGATTCGGTGCCCGGTGGTGGTCAACGCAGAAGAGGACGCCCACATCTTCGTTGGAAGGATCAGGTGTTGGATAACCTGACTACACTTGGTGTTTCCAACTGGCGCCAGCAAGCGCAAAACAGAAATGGCTGGCGCAATTTCTTATACGAGGCCAAAACCGACCTTCGGTTGTAAGCGCGAGATAAGTAAGTAAGTAAGCATTATTTACTCTCTGAGGGTTGCCATTGTCTGCAGAGGGTTTGCCATTGTCAGAAGAATTAATTTTAATTGAAAAAATTTTCTGTGTCTGCAGGAGGTTCGAAACTTGGACCACGCGGCTCGAAAATTTACACCGAGCTGTTCACGCACTTTAACTCACTCGGCCACGGCTGCCACTGATGAACCAGTGTTTTTTCATTGTTAGGCACAAGACTTAAAAGGAAACTCTTGAGGCACCGTTTTGTTGTCAATATTACTTAGTTATGTTATAGTTTCAGAAAATATATTGTCATATTTCGATTTTTGCAAATTAAAGCCTTAAAAAGAGTTTATGCGGTTTTTTGGCAAAAATGTGCCATTTAATAAATTCCTCTGACCACCAAAAGCTTGTTGCAGCACTTCTTAATCTTTTTTGATCGAGCTTATATCTGAGATTCATTATTTTTTCGAGTAACGGAAACTTTTTAGTGAGTGTCCCGAATATTGGCATTTTCATAAGGGGTCGTTAATAAATTACGTTACCAATTAAGGGGGGGGAGGTGATTTAAAATGTATACGATAAGTAACGATAGTGGAGAAAGGGTCTCAGATATAGTAACGTGACCAAAAATAAAAAAACTCGAAAAAATTGAAATTAATACACCCCATCATTTCAAAACATTTTCATCCTTATTTCTTCATATTTGACAGTCTAAACGGGTGCAGCCTTTACGGGTACTCTCGCAAAGACCAGGCGAACTTCTTTGCATAAGAAATGTGGATACACCTGAATGGGTCGACATTGAATCCGTTGAAGAATTCTATTTCGAAGAGTCCCCAAAGTTTCCAGTTTCTTCAATTCCAGTAATTGAGAGCATCGACTCTTAGATTGATGATGGAATAGTTTTTATCGAGGAAAATAATTGATTTTTTTGATTGATTTCTTAAATTTATCTAGTGATGATAGCACAGATACTAAGAGCTAGTCAAGATAATAAAATTAATTTATATTTATATTTAAAATTATAATAAAATTTATTTATTATCTTGACTAAGTTTTAATCAAGATAAAAACTACGATAAGTAAAAGAGGGGGAGGGACGGGGATAAAAAAAGTTTAAAGTTGGTCACGTAATTTATGAACGACCCATAAATAAGGGCCACCCTCATATAAATTTTATATTGTCATACTTTGTTAACTTACCCTACAAATATTTTCTGAGTGCCTCAAAAAAATTACTCTAAAAAGAGTATTTCTTATGCGTGTTTTATGAGTACGCAATAAAAAGACTCATAAAAGAGTCTTTGATATGATTCTAAAATGATTGCTCAAAAATAAGACTCAAAAAATAGTATTTTTATGCGTGTTTTATGAGTACGCAATAAAAATACTCATAATGAAGTCTTTTATATGATTGTAAAATGATTGCTCAGAAATAAGAATCTTAAAAGGGTATTTTTTATGAGTACGCAATAAAAATACTCATAAAGGAGTCTTTGATATGATTCTAAAATGATTGCTCAAAAAATAGTATTTTTTTATGTGTATTTTATGAGTACGCAATAAAAAGACTCATAAAGAAGTCTTTTATATTATTGTAAAATGACATAAAATTTTTCTACTGTTACTTTTTATTTGAAATGCTTAAAAAAAGATATTGTTGTCATTTTTTTTTTATTTTTCAATTATCAAATATTTTAAATAAATTTGAATCGAAAAATATATTTCAGCCTAAACGATTCACAATTACTTCTATGAGTTCTGAAAGAGTCCTCAGTATGAGTCTCTAAAGATTCCATTCCATGATTCTTAAATATGACTATCAAAAGTGTCATAATTTTGAGTCCAAAAGACATTTATATAAGTTCTAAAAAAGTATTTATTTAAAGTCTTTATTATGAATCTTAAAAAGTATTTAAAATGAGTCTTGAAATAGTCTTAATTTTGAGTCTAAAAAGACTCATTTATATGAGTTATAAAAGAGTCTTTATTATGAGTCTTTAAAGAGTCTTTATTATGAGTCTTAAAAGAGTATTCAATATGAGTCTTAAATGAGTCTTAATTTTGAGTCCAAAAAAACTAATGTATATGAGTTCTAAAAAAGTCTTTATTATGAGTCTTAAAAGAGTCTAAATTTTGAGTCTTAAATGAGGCATAAAGCAGTCATTATTATGAATCATATTTTGAGGCCCGAAACCTACGAAAATGTACTCATAAAAGAGTCTTTTTTGAGCGCATTATGACGATAAAAGCTCATTTATATGAGTCTTTAAAGACTCTTTTAAGAGTCATAATGTTTGCTAGGTTATAGTTTTCTAGTAGAAAATTGTATGTATCTTTCTTTATATGTTAAATATATATATATAATATAATTAATAATATATAATATATATATATATATATATAATTTTTTTTTTCTAAACCAAACAACTCACCAAACCGCATAACTTCACATAGTTCAGCCAACCATACATAATGAAAATAACAAAAAAAAACCCTACAGATAATTATTAATGACCACCATAATGATTATAATGATCAAGTGTCGACACTACGTAAGTTAAGTAAGCACAAGTGTAACTAATCGTTACTTTACACACTCTCTCACATATTAATAATCATTGCATGTAAGCCCGATTGAAGACATTACGAATCAAACTGGTTACACCGAGTTGTATGGTATGTCAGCATGTTTCATGCAACTGCAACATTTACCAAAAAAAATTATAAAACAAAAGCACTCACCTCATTGGCAAGCTCGTTTAGATACAGCTCTCTGAGTGGCTCCTGCAGCCCTTGTAAGCTGGTCACCTTATCTTTAAGCGGCAACGAACCCAGGCATGTGACAGCAAAGCTGCTGGTAGCATCCTTGGCAACATCTGTAAAGAGCTGTTCGATTTGCGCCTGCACACTATTGCTTATGCGACGCACATCTTTTTTGGTGGCTTCAGCAATAATTTTCGCTGGATCGCTAGTGTCCTGTAGTATGCTGGTGATAGAACGTGAACTGGCGGCAGCAGTGCTAGCAAGCTCACTGCGTCCATACATTATAATAGAGCGTGTGCGATGTGAACCGCGTGGATCATCGAGCCGATTGCTGCGTACCGATCTAAGCAAAGAGTAGATGAAAAATGAGTTTTTTTAATTGTTGTAGATTCTAGATTATTTGCATGAGAGAATTTTTATCTGTTAATAGTTCTCTAAATGGTTAATTAAAAAACAAGAAAATGAAAAACGCAGAATCATAAAAAACAAAAATTGTTTTTTTGGATTGCTCTCATTTAAATTGAAATGTTAAAATATACTCTAAGTCACATTTGAGTAAACTTCAAATTATAACTGGAAAAATGACATTAACAGCTGCAGAGCCCATTCATTAGCTTCCGCTCGGGTCTAGCGGCTGCCGACTGGCAGGCTAGGTGTCCCACACAAATCGTCTTTATGTAAATATATGTTAATCAAACCAGCCTCGGGACGCCAGTTAAGTCGTTATGACAAACGCACAAATTTATCTGATGCAGAGTGTGAATTGGGAGAAAAAAATGCTTAATCTTTTGTCACAAATTACCGCTAGTTGACACCAAACCGATGGCCGCTTCCTATTCTAATAATTCTATTAGCTTTTAGCCAATAACAAAGTGTTCCCTTCACCAAACCTAACAACAAAAACAACAACCAAGCTTAGCTTAGATGTAACTCTATTGTTTGGTTGTGTGTGTGTGTTTGTGTTTATTAATCTGACAATTAAAAATTCAATCTTATCACATACCCATGAAGCTGTTGATGTGGGTCATCAACATATTTTTTATTTATGTATAAAACTATAAAATAGAAAAATTCGTCAATCTGAGCTAGCAAGCTAACGGTTTAGCAATTGACGTTTGTATCTAATTTGTCATAACAACGGTAAATCTTAAAGAATGAAATAGAAAATGAAAAGAATTTAATTTTTAATAGCAAGAATAACGAAGATGGAAAGTATTTTGAATGCCAAAAATCAATCAGATGGCTACATCGCAAATCGCTTCACAAAGGCGCTAGAGTTCTGAGTGCTGAAAATATTAACGACATAAAGCTGGGAATTCATACAAAATTTGCCAACTCTCTTTATTATTGTGATGTTTTATTTTTTTTTTTTTTTAATGTTTTATCGTGATTTTTTTTTTTATGATTAAACTTTTATTTTTTCAAAAGAACTATGTCAGCAGATTATTTGGCATTATGTGCCATTGGTGGCGTCCGTGGCGTAGTTGGTTAAAGTGCGTGGCCGCTATGTCAAAGAACTTTGGAAACCCAGGTTCGAACCCCAGCAGCGACAGAAAATTATTTGAATTAAAATAATTTTTCTGTACGGTCGCCACCTCTCTGCAGACAATGGCAAACCTCAGAGAGTAATCAAAATGCCATGTAAAGCTTCTTGAGAACGAGAACATTCCGTTCATCGCCGTTCGGAGTCGGCGTTAAACATGTAGGTCCGGTTCTCGGTCAATTGTGTACAAAACTTAATAACACGCACAACACAATTGATCATAAGAAGCTAGGTCAAAGTCCTTTCAAGGGCTGAAATGGCCAGTTATTTCTTTTTTTTTTTTTTATGTGGCATTAACCCTTTAAGTCACACATTTTTCTAATCAATATTTTGGCATAAAATTTGTTCGTTGGGGATTTGTTGGGTGGCTGATCAAGAATTGTGACTGATCAAGAATTTGAAATCAAAATTTGCCAATTGCTAAATTGAAAACAGTGAATGACTGATGGAGGCCAAAAACTATTGAATTGAAAGTTTTTAAAATCGCTGATAACTTATTAAAGTTCGGAAAGTCCTATTCAGCACATGCAATAATTGCTGGATAAACTCGCTGGATAAAGCCGTTTTGGTCAATATATACAGTGATGTGCGATGAAATAGAACCACGCACTTGCTGATGATATTACTTAATTAAAATTTTTTTGTAACAACTTAGCATGCTATGAACCAACTGTAGTTTAAAACCCATGAATATTGCATAGTTTATGAGTACAACTGCGAGTTTATTTTTCGCAAATCTGTGAAAGTGTGATATTGCTACGTTAAAAATGTGCGTTAAAATAGAGCCAGCCAATATAAATAAAAATTTTTTAATATAAAAAGATCTTTTTTAATAAAATTTCTCAGTTTTATGGTTTTAAAATTAATTTTAGTGTTTCAAACAATAAGGTCTAAAAATGGGAAGATCCAAACACTGCAGTCCCGAAAACCAAAAAATTATTAAAAATTTGCGTAAACAAGTTAAAAGCCAAAGGGCTTTAGTCAGTATAGTTTGGTGCTCAAATAAAATGATTGAGAACGCATTAAAGTTTACACAAAAAAAAAGGATCCAGAGGGAAACAACCCAAAATAAGTTCACTAAGGGAAAAAAATATTAAATTTATGCAAAAATTTTTTTAATTTATCCAAAAAGCGAGTCATTTTTGCATCAATAACGCATTTACTTAAATCGACTACGTAAATATTTAAAATTTATTTAAATACTTTTTTAATTAAATAAAATATTAAAATATTAAAAATGAAATTAATAAAAAATATATTAAAATTATGCACGAATATATTTAAATATCTTTCAAATATTTCCTATTTGAAAATAAAACTATCGTATTTAAGGAAAATTTATATAAAAATATTGAAATTGAAAAACAATTTATTTGAATATTTCCCACGAGCTGCGACAATCAAATGCCATTTGGTGGCATATTTTATTTAATTTTTTACTTTTTTCGTTCTCTAATTTATGCTATTTTTGACAGTTGGTGCATTATTATGCCATCAAATGTCAAAAATAGTTAAAACTATAAAATGAAAAAGTAAGATAGAATAAGAAGGAAATTATTATATTAATAAATGACAATCGGTCCAAAACATTCTTGAGAAAATACCGAGTTGTCAATTCACCCTATATAATTTAGTCATGCATCGTATTCACCATCGCACTCACAAATCATATTTGCCAAAAAACCAGGCTATATTACTCTTGCAACATTAACTAAATGAGAACTATAAGACTGCAACTGCAAGAAATAAACTGCAGGAACAGAGTGCGATGCCAGCTTGAAAAGACGAATACTACATCATATAAAAAAAGATCCGTATGTGACCTCTTCTCCTCTCGAAAAGCAATATTCCTTGGGCGTGGATACTTCAACGATTCGAAAACTTTTAATAAAAAACGAATTGCAGGCTAAAGCTACTCAGAGGTTGCCATTCCTGACCAAAGTTAATTTCCGGAAGCGATTACAATTCGCAAAAGATCTTGCTGATTGGCCAACGAGCAAATGACGAAACATTCTTTGATCAGATGAAACAAAGTTCATTTATTAAACTCAGGCCGAGTCAGCCTTTCTGTGAGAAGACCCCCATTACCGAATTTCTACCTCAACACACTATAAAAACGATTAGACATGGCGGTAGAAGTATAATGGTTTGGGGGTGTTTCTCATATAATGGCACAGGTCCCTTATTTTGCATCGAGGGAAAGATAGATGCTTTACAATACACCAGGATTTTGAAACCATGCTGCAATACGCAGAGTTTTATGTTGCTTCGGTGGGTGTTTCAGCAAGATAACGACCCGAAACACACATCGAAGCAGACAAAAGAATGGTTCAGACAAAAAAAAAATTCGGAGTTTTAAGCTGGCCGCCACAGTCGCCAGACCTTAATACTATCAAAAATTCATGGCGAGAAGTTAAAGTGGCTATTAAAGACAAACATCCAACCCACAAAGATGATCTTTGGAGGTTAAACAAGGACGCATGGTAGAAAATTCCAACTACTAAGTGCCAAAATCTAGTGGATTCGATGCCTAGGCGTTTCTCAGCAGTTAACAGAAATAATGGATACTCCACCAAATATTGAGGTAGAAATAATTATATTTCAATAATTTATATTGATTATATCATCAAATTTCAAATTAATCTCATCACAGGTCGTGGCTAAAATTAAGTAATTATTTCTGACATTATTTCAAGTCACAGCCGAAAGAGGACATATCATTGAATTTTTAATTTTTTCGTTTGTGTTTCACACTTAAGTTAATTAATTAATTTACTAATATGAATTAAATGAATTATTTTTTCTTACTTATTAAAAGAAAAAATTAAAATGTAAATTTTCATAAGATTTTTTGATTTAAATAAAAATCGTGTAATCAGCCATCTTGGCGATGTCAATTGGCCGCCTCGGAGGTGCGATTTAATCCCTTTGGACTTTTTTTGTGGGGAACCGTGAAGAACCGATGTTATGCCAACAATCCGGAAACGATTCAAGCACTTAAGGCCAATAACATCCTAGCAATCCGTGAGCTACAGCTCAAAACCATCAACAAGGTCTTGGAAAATTGGAGTGACAGAATGCGCTACTGTGAAGATAGCCGAGGCAGCCACTTGAATGAAGTTGTGTTCCATAATTAATGTGAATGTGTGCTCTTACTCATAAAGCCATCACACATGGAAAAGTTTACTTTTGTTCATTTCAATGCATATAAAAAAAATAATTGTATTTAGCCCACACTTTACATGGGAATCAGTGTTTGACAACCAAAAAAAAAAACGTTACAACTGCCGCCATTTACAAGTGAAGAAAAAAAAACGTTTATCGCCAGTTTGCCGCAAACGAACATCGTTTGTCGTGCTTGAAATCGTTATTTGCAAACGTTTCAACAATTGTCATAATAATAGTCAGTTGCGAGAAATGCGTCATTTAGTTGCAGGAAATTTATTTCGTATGTCATAAATGGGAATGATTTTAAAATTGCAGCTATTGGAAAATGTGTTCTTTCCAAGTGAAAACTTCGTTTGTTTTTCTCTTCGTTGTATAAAAGCAACGCTTATAGTTCAGAGTTACTTTTTGGACACATTGTTACTATGTAAGCAAATTGGTAATTTGCTTAATACACGGACGGACATAAAAACAGAAGTGCGTACATTTATGAGTACAGTCCATAAGAAGACGGACGCCCGGAGAAAGATGATTAATATAATGAATAATAATGACCGAAATAGCATGCGGCATGTATACAGAAGATATATTTTTGAGATGATGACGAAGTGTAGATGGTGAATTTTTCAGTTGCGGTAAACGAACAATTTCTTTGCGTGTAGCGAATTCTCAACCGACATTAATGGTTTTGGATTCAATGTGAAGGCATTTTTATATGCAATAAATTTTTTGAAAAAGAGATGTCATTCATGCAGCATTATATCATACAAATTCATTGAAACAGCAAATATTTTGTGCAATTAAAGAAAAATAAAATAATTTGCTTCGCTACACGCTTCATTTTGTATTTTTCGGATTTCTGTTTATACATTTTTATACATATTTTTATAGAACGGCGATTCTATCTATAACCTATATCTATAATTTTTGTTTAATTTAGAAAAATTATTTAAAAATCTAAGGCTTTAAGCCGTAATTACGAAGACACTAAGAAGGTTAATAAATGTTTTTCAAAACACATTTCTTTTATTCTCATTAACTCTGAGAATATGTGGTCGAGAATTTTATAACCGGATGTGAACACCTTAGTTATGACAGGGACTTTACAGTTACAGATAAAGTCTGCTGTAAATCGTTAAATAACACAAGAATAAATTAAGTAACTATTAATGCTGAATGGTACACAACTATTTGTTTCGAGAACTGAGAAAAACCAACCACCGAAGGAAGATCATCAACCATTACGACAATGCGAGGTCCCACACATCAGCTATTACAAAAGAGTTTTTAAGCACTCAAAACTTTGAATTGATGGCTTTGAATTGGCGAAGGTTTTTATACGCTCGAACTGGAAATTGAGGCCTTAAAAAACCGGGTTTCGGAGGTACCCATTTCAGAGCGTCAAATTCGTTTCGAAAATTGGTTTAAACAAATGCAAAAGTGTATTGATCATCTTGGTAAATACTTTGAAAAACAATAAAAGCATTTTCACTGATAAATCACTGTTATTTTTTTTTTGCTAGGCGCATGACTTAAAAGGCAACCCTCGTTTAAGAAATGATAACAGAAAAGAAAAAAAAAAAAAAAACTTACAAAACCAAAAGCCGCGTTCAAAACAAATTTGGAAAGTGCTTGATATATTCCATAAACTCCTTGCTACTAACTTGGTGATAATTACCGAAGTTACCAAACCAAACACCCCGGTTTCCAATCGTACTTGAAGGTAACTCTCCAAAAACAAACTTAAGCTCATTCGTTAATATGAAAGAATGATAGCTGGTATACAGTCCCTTATCAAGTTTTGAAAAAGCTACAAAAAGTGCAATGAAAATATAACATAAAAGGACAGTCAGGACTCTATGTAGAATTTATCAATAGAACAAATTTTTGCAAATACACACAAATAAGTGCGTTACTACATATATTTCGGGAATACATATAGAGACCTAATTTTTTTCTTTATTGTTTTTCGAAATATTTTCCTTATGTCATAAGAGTTATAACATTCCACTTGAAACAACTTAAAAACATAGTTTTCGAACGCATCAACGGCTTCTTGTGGGTCAAAAATCGAGGTGTCAGTCCAGTCAATTTGTCCTTGATGCCAAAATCAGGATAGTATGGTGGATGATCCATTAATTCGATGTTTTGAGTGCTCGAAAACACCTTAAGCTCGCATTGTCTTGATGAAGATGAAAAATCTTCGGCGTTTGCTTGTTTTCCTTATTTTACGAAATATTTCTTAATTGTCTATGTATCTCAAGTGGTACCGTGGCAAAAATTTAAATAAACTTTTTGTATTTTTTTTTTTCAAAAATTTAAAAAAAATAGGTCCTTATATTCTTCCCGAAATATATGCAGAAACCCTCGTATACACAAAACTTAGAGCAACCTAACTCATTCACTCTTTAATCTCTACACTTCAAAACTTGAACTTTTCAAAATCGAACACGGGAATTAATTAGATGAGTATACAATTCAAAAAGAACGTTTTCACAAATTAAATCATACATTATATTTGAGTTATAGTTATAGTTGTTATAGTTGAACCAGCATCAGCATTGAATGCAGCACCTTTTTTATATCTTGTCAAAAAATCAAATTAAATAAAACAACCGATTTTACAAAAATATTTTTCGACCATTATAACTTAAATAAAGAACTATTTATTTCAAAATCAAAATATTGCAATAATACAATAAAAACTTTGCAATACTAAAGTTGCAATTCGTACGGTACACTTTTACTGAAGTATTACTATCCCTATTCACTGGGATCTTGAAAGATAAAACGAACTTTGTTTGATAAAGACTAGTGAAGACTACTCTTAAATTTCATTCAATAATTTTCTTACGCCCTCTTTCGAAATTCAAAAAGAATTGTAAATTTACTCTTGCTTTTGTTTTATCCCTCTCCATTATTATTCTAATTATTTATTTCTTACAAAGCTATTTTTAAATGCTTTGCTCCAAATAAAAATAATAAAAATTAAAATTTAATTATTTGAACTAAACTTTGCTTTGAGTTTTTTAATTTATTTTGATTTCGATTTTTGATTTGATTTCTTTAAGTATTTACTCTTGTTTTTTTTTTTTAATAATCTAAACATTTAAATATTAATACGACAATAATATCAATAACAAAAACACAAAAAATGTATTGGTATCATTCGTATTTTTATCTCACTTAGCTTTTTTTCGTTAACCCATAAAGGGTGAGTCGTTTGTCAATAACTGTTATTTGTCATAATATTTTAACAAATACAAAGAAATACTTTCCTTTTTTAATCTGTCTGAAACATTTTCAAAGTTTAATTTTATTTCTGGTGCATTTTTCTTTTTTTCTTGTTTCTTAATGAATATAATTTATTAATGATGATTGGCTATTGATGGAACATTCTTAAAATTTAGTTCATTTTGTGGTTTAAATATATATATGTAAAAATTTTCTTTGTAGCTTGCGAGTAACACAGATTACCACACACATTATGAAAATGTGTCTTCCGAGAACTTTCTTTGATCGGAATTATTACGATGAAATAGGATCTAAGTCATAAGAAAAAGTGCAATAAAGTTGTGAATAATTTTAGGTAAAGTGTAAAAATGTGACAGATTTGTAGATATCGAAAAAAGTTGAAGATAATTACCATATCTTCGTTGAGCATTAATGTTTGTTTTTATATCTTTATAGGTTTGATGGTTATAAGATACTATCTTTAAAAAGACCGCTAAGTTATCATAAATCGTTTTTATTACTATCAATAAAAAATTTGGACAAAGTAACACGGTAGCTAGATCCATAAATAACAGTTTATAGAAATTATTTAATAAGTATATTAACGGATTAGCTAGATCCATAAATACCTTAATAGAAATTAATTAATTAGTTAAATAACGGAATTTAAAAGAATAACTAGCTTTCCATTGTACTCGTATGTTCACCAAAGGAAATAATATTCAACTTAATATTGACGAATTTAAAGCTGTATAGGCGGTGTTAAAAAAATTTTATGCTGATATAAGCCGTTATCCCTGTAAATTAAGTTCAGTCAGAAAATACTTCATGAACAACAACTAATTTCTCACTCACTTCAGTTAAAGTATGAAATTAAATTTATTATCAACCAGCTATATCAATACTGTGGACAACAGGGATGTTTCTCTACGTATTGACTTATATTGTCGGCATTTGGATGTGGAGTTGACAATAGTGTGGACAGAAAATAGTGTGTCGAAAATATTGATTAAATTGAATGACAGCATCTCATCTGTCAAACTTCGGGATTCATTTGTTTTGCAATAAAATGTATTTTTGACAGTAATGAGGATCGTGTCAGTGGACATGCGAATATACAAAATTACTGTGTCTGCCGAAGTGAAAACACACAAGGGACTCTGGGAAAGCCAATGTATCATGGCAAAGTGAATGCACAGTGTGCAATTTTGTAGTCATCATAGACGTATTACACAGAACAACACGAAATAAAAATAATAAGGTTCCGACAGCGGATTCTGACAGAAGGTACCAAAAAAATAAACATGTATCGGCGCACTATAAGGTATTGGAGCCGCCCCTTAAAATAAAACCCCCCTTAAAATAAACGAAATTAAAATCTTTACAGACGGATCCAAGTTTCAAAAACAGGTAGGGGAAGGAATTTACTCCCAAGATATGGAAATAGAAGCTTCCTTTAGACTCCCAAACTATTGTAGTGTCTACCAAGCGGAGATGATGGCTACATATGAAACCGCTGAGATTTTAGGTCAAAGAGACCTTAGGGGAAAGAATATTTACTTAAAGCGCTGGACTCGCATATTGATAACTCTAAAACTCTCAGTGAGTGCCGCCGATTTCTTTACGAGATGGGAAGATTATTCAGGATCCACCTCATATAGATACCCGGTCATAGGGATATCGAGGGCAATAATCTGGCTGACGAATTGGTAAGAAAGGGTACGATCTCGAACACCCTCTTAAATGACGATTTTATTGGTATACCCATGTCCTCCTATAAACTCCAGTTCAAGAACAAATCCTTAAGTCTTGCACAAGTACGTTGGGAACACCTTGACCACTAAATCTTTCACCACCAGGTAGGGTAGCTAAGCTAAAGTTGGCCTTGCTACGACTTAAAACGCACTAAATCACTACTTGAATTAATCAGGGTAAATCTTTCAAAAATAGTAGGAATCCTCACGGGTCACTGTCTAATCGGAACACATGCACTTCGATTAGGACTAACATCAAATGATTTCTGCAGAAGCTGCAAAAACGAAGAAGAGGTAGAAAATCTCCAGCATTTCCTCTGCGAATGTCCGGCGCTAAGTGAAAGGAGATTGGAAACTCTGGGCCAACCCTTCTAAAATGGACTAACCGAAATCTCATGCCTGGATATCAAGCATATAATAAAATTCATAATCCGTTCGAACTGGTTTGTTGAGGAGGGATATCTCTCATAGGTCAAAAGAGATTATGTGGTATCACAACTGGCCTGCGCTGTCTTAAGTGTACGAGTCGTCTGCCGGCTCAGCCATCAAAACCTAACCTAACTTAACCTAACCCTGTACGATCACTGGGTCATATATGACTCATCTTAAATATTTTTTGGCGTACATTAAAATAGTTTTGTTGGAAAAATAGTATTAAATTATGATTTTTCTTATCCTTAACCCTGTGCGATCAATGGGTCATATATGACCCACCTCTACTTTTTCTAAAGTATATCTTAAACTGATTTTGTTGGAAAAATAGTTGGTATTAAATTATGCATGTTTTCTGAATTTTTACTTTTTTAACCCTCTTTCAGTCTTGGGTCATATATGATCCTCTCCATTTTTTCCATTAAAAATTAAAATTAAGTTATTGAATGCATAGTAATCATAGGTTTTTTTTTACTTTTTTTTTTTTTGTTAACCTTTAACCATGTACGGTTATTGGGTTATATGAGACATCTCTAATGTTTCTGTGGTAAAAATAAATGAAACATATTTTTTTTTTGTGTTAACATTTATCATGTCTAAGTTCTGGGTTTTTCTGTTTTTCTCAACACCGTATTCTTGGTAGTGAAATAATTAATTGGGGTATTCACACCGAGCTCGTTAGTTTATTAGTTGTTACTTCTTTACATGCATTTTGTTTTTGTAAAAGTATCGAACTATCGAACTACCGAGTAACAAAGTAACAACTTAGCAACCCTGATAATTTTTTCGTTAGTTGGCAAAATACGAACAGCTGTTCCATATTTTTAATTACATGAAATTTAGATGCATTAAAAATAAAAGCCAACGCATATTAAATTAAAGTTTTTGTTGAAAAGTAAGTATTTCATAAATAAATTAATTTTTTTCTCTATTCTTTCCACTTTTTACTTATAAATTTTCAGCAATTGTAATATACGAAAAGCAAAATCAGCTGTTATTCAACTATAATAACCAGGCTAACGAGATTAAACAAAAGGTTGTGTTCACAGTTAACAAATTTAACAAAGTAACAACTAACCAAATAACAAATTTAACGAAGTAACAACTAACCAAATAACAAACTAACGAGTTCGGTATGAATACTCCTAATATTACAAATGAGAAAAAGCTTTTAATAACTGATAAAAGTTTTTTGCTAATTAAAAAAAGGTTAAAAAAGAAACATTAAAAAGAAAATGAAAAAACTAAAAATCTTCACATTTGACGAGTCACTGTGATCAAGTCAGAATTAAGTCATCAGCAAATGGTTATTCTACTTCAGGTGATGACTCACTTTCAATTTCGTTATTTTTTAAATCGGTGTATGATAAATTTTAATTTTAACCGTTTTAATCGATTAACCCCTTAGTGCGGCGTTTTGAAAATTTAAGTCGTATATTTATTTTTTGACGTGACAACGTAAAAAAAAAAATTATACACATCAGTAAAGGCTGGTTTTTAGCCCTCTTAACAAAAATAGACAAAAAAATTCATGATGCCGCTACAAAATCGATAATGCATCAATCTTGCAACGTCGTTGCATTGAATTTTTTCTCTGTGAGATATGCAATACCGATATGCAATACCGAAAATGTTATAAAACAGAAATGCAGGATTTATGCTTGGGCTTTGGGAAAATTAAAAAAATTAATTATGATGCCATCAGGTGACGGAAATAGCAGCTTACGTAACAAAAATGCAATATTGTTGCATAGAGTTATTGCTCGCTGAGAAGAAGTGCTAAGAAAAATTACGACATCAAAAAATAATTCTGAAACCTCATAACATACATAAAACAAAAATGTAACAACAAATGAAATGTAACAACAAAAAACGTTGCAGGGAATTATAACTTCGTGACTATTCTGCCGTCCTAAGACATAAAGTCACAATTGCCAAAATTCAAAAATTAAGATAAGGGCAGATTTGGAGCCGTGAATAAGTTTTTGATTTTTTTATTAAGCTTAAAATACCGATTTTCAGCTGGAAATGACTACAAAACGTTAAGTAAAATGGACACATCTCCACCTCTATTGTAAAAAACGATAGATAAAAAACGTTAAAGCTAAATATCTCAAAACTACTAAAAAGGATATGTGACTTTCTTCTTTAGGTTGGCAGTATTAGTGCCACGGTAAAGTTTATGAAACGACAGTAAGGTTAAGATTGTAGGTCACATGATAAAAATAAACACAAAAATAAATGGCCTCAATATTAGGGAACATTTCAGGGAACCCCTTAAAATTACCTTAATCCACCAATTACAATAAGGACAACCACTTATGCAAGCATTTCGATAAGGATTAGGACAAGAAATAGAAGAAGGATTAGGGCAAGGGTTTAGGACAAAGATAATAACCCTTAAAATAATAAAAGTAGGACAAAGAGTTGTACAAAGGTTAAAGCAAGGAGTTTGACAATTATTAGGACAAACAGCCAAGTATTAGTATTAAAAATTGGATACGGATAAGGACAAGGATTAGAAAAAGGATACGAGCAAAACTTAAGACCAGCAATAAGATAAGGAGCAGGACAAAGATTTGGACAAGATTAGAGCATGGAATTGGGCAAAAATTAAGACAAGATTTCAGATAAATATTCTGAAAATAATTACGGCAAGGATTGGGTCTAGAATAAAGGCTAGTACACTCCTAAAACAATATTTAGGACAAGATTGGGGAAAAGAGAAGAACAAAAAACGAGATAAGGAATAGAAAACGGATTTTGACACATTAAAGAAAAGACTAAAACAAAGATTGGGAAAAGAAGTGAGACATGAATAAGGCAAGAGATTCGAACCAGGATAAGGTCAGCCATTTTGGAGTTCTTTAAATCAACAGTTTGGACAAGAAGAACGACAGTTTTTATGACAAATATAAGAATAAGGATAAGGATAAAGATAAGAATAAGGATAAGGATAAGGATAAGGATAAGGATAAGGATAAGGATAAGGATAAGGATAAGGATAAGGATAAGGATAAGGATAAGGATAAGGATAAGGATAAGGATAAGGATAAGGATAAGGATAAGGATAAGGATAAGGATAAGGATAAGGATAAGGATAAGGATAAGGATAAGGATAAGGATAAGGATAAGGATAAGGATAAGGATAAGGATAAGGATAAGGATAAGGATAAGGATAAGGATAAGGATAAGGATAAGGATAAGGATAAGGATAAGGATAAGGATAAGGATAAGGATAAGGATAAGGATAAGGATAAGGATAAGGATAAGGATAAGGATAAGGATAAGGATAAGGATAAGGATAAGGATAAGGATAAGGATAAGGATAAGGATAAGGATAAGGATAAGGATAAGGATAAGGATAAGGATAAGGATAAGGATTAGGATAAGGATAAGGATTAGGATAAGGATAAGGATAAGGATAAAGATAAGGATAATTATAAGGATAAGGATAAGGACAAGTTTGGGAGTAAAGAATAGAATAGGGACAAAAATAAGGACAATGATAAAGATACTCTGTCACGTCAAAGCCCACATGTGTGTCAAGATACAGCTAACTTCTTTTGTTCACACAAATTAACCGCCTTAAATATGGTTTTGTGGGACATTTTAGCACTAATGGTAAATAAATACGGAATTAACCCATTAAACCCATTATAAGTTTCGACTTATTTCTGGTGTTCAAGTTGAATTTTGAGCTTTGATGTTTTCAGAGACTTATCTTAATATATAAAAATTAATCTTGGTTTGTTCGGATGCTTAAAACTTGAAAACGACTGGACCAAATTGAATATTGTGAGTTTGTTCGTAATTGCTCTGCGAAGGTTTTGAAGAAAATTCACGGAACATTGGACAAGGGGGCGTAGTACCTCCCATACCACCCAAATCTACTATAGCGAATAGCTTTGAAATAATTGGTCGCATAGCATCGGAATCTACCTCAGCGTTCTACCTCAATTTACAAGTGCCATTCCACAGGTAAAATTTTATGGGCGTTGGAATTGGGGCGTGGCACTTTTCCAGCAGATAAAATTTTCGGTATAACTTTCAAGTTATAAGTCACACATCAATGAAACTTGGTAAGAGCGCAATATTTAGTCGCGTCCTTCGAGTAGCAAAATTAAGCAAGCATTGGAAAAGGGGGTGTGGCACCGCCCATATAATTCAAAAATATTATATCGAATAGCTTTGGAAAAAAATGTCGCATAACAATAAAACTCAGAATGGAATTACTATTGGGTGATGTCCTTCTATGTACTAGAAAACTGAAACGGACTTTGGAAAATAGGGTGTGGTTCCGCCCATACAAGATAAATTTTTGATATAGAATATCTTTGGATCTAAATGTTGTACAACAATGTTACTCAGTACCTATGGAGTTGCAACTTGCTGATATCCTTCTACTGGAAAACTGGGACAGGCTATGGAAAAGGGGGTGTGGCTCCCATACAAGCCAAATTTTAGAAATCGAATATATTTGGATTTAAATTAAGCATAACAATTTAATTTAGTATGGAGTTGTCACTTGATGATATCCTTCTACTGGAAAACTGGGACAGGCTTTGGAAAAGGGGTATGGCTCCGCCCATAAAATTAAAATTTTTGATATCTAATAGCCTTGGAAGTATGGAGTTACTTATTACTTAGCTATTACTACTGGAAAGCTGGCACCAGCATAGAAACTGGGAAACTAACGGGTAGTGAAAAATGACAGTGGTGTCAAGCTATGGGTCTAAGATATGTTTTGAATATAATTATTATGTTCCCATATAGTTGCAGGGTGCAGCAACGCGCACCGGGAAAAAGCTAGAAGTAGAATATTATGACAAATATTTTTGTGGAACATTTTAACCCGTTATATTCCTGTTTATTAGGTAGTTTTTGAATAAAAAAGACCACATGATCTCTGAGGAATTCATAAATGCACAGTACACAGATGTTTTTCTTACGTTTTTTCCCAACTAGAATTTAAACTTTAGAACTTTTGAACTTTAAATTTTCAAAAAACAAAATGCCTGATATTTTTCCAAACTGGTGCAAAATCGGTACTAAAAAGAATTTGGAACTATTGGTTCCATTGATATTGATATCTGCAGATGATATGAATTCAATATTCATGGTGTTCAAAGAAAAAAAACAATTTGCTATAAATCTGACTTGATCGTTCTATTTGGACCCCTGTCAATGCCGACTAAGTCAAAAGCTGCTATTTTACTGCATTGATCAGCTTATTTGTAATTAATTCAGATGCATCTTCGTTTAGCATAATTATGTCTGACTGTGAGCTTGAGTGTAATAAACGCTTAAGACTTACCTAGTGTCATCAAACATGAGATCGATTTTGAGTTTATAGACAGAGTTGCGGCTAACGCTGGATGTGGCTTCGAGTTGATCACCGTCGAGTAGACGAAAACCGGAAGAGTTGCTGCTTGATGGCTTGCGCGTGCGCACTGAGTTCATTTTAGGTACCGCAACTGTATCAACTTTGCATGTGACCATAGCGTTAATTAACTAATTGTTAGCAATTTTATAAAATTTTAAATAATTTTTTGTTTGTTTTTTTCCAAATTATTGCAATTTTTGTACGCAAAACATGAGAGCAAATAAAAAAATTTCAATAAATAACAAAAACTTGTTTTACAAAATTCCAGGCAATTCCATGATTGTCATGTTGTTCTTGTAGTTGTACTAAGGTGTTGTTTTTGTTGTTTTTTTTATTGTTGTTGTTGTTTTTGTTATGTTTGCTGCTTGTTTAAAATGTTTGTGTATTTTTCTTTTGCTAAGCAAATGGCTTAGTTTAAGCCGCACTTAGGCTGCGCATGCGCCACATTCGATGTTTTATGCTCATGAAAACCGTCTGTAGTTTTTAATTAATTGTTGTTGGTTTTCTTAATGTTTTTGTTTTGCTGTAGTATTTTGTTTGTTTTTGCCTTGTTGCGTTGCACTGGCTGAAAGAGAAGATTTGCAAAAAAAAAAACGTGTTTTAAAAAATATGAATTATCTAGTGTTGTTTTTTTTTTTTTGTGGCTTAAATAATGGTTTAACAAAATTGCAATATTTGAAACACGGTAGTGCAAAATTTTTAATAAAATATTTAAAAATTTTTTTGCTGGAAACATAACTTTTTGAGCTCTTTGGTGAAAAATGAAATATTTTAAAAAGCGTTACTTGTATGCCATGCAAAGCCTTGTCGTACACTGCACTCGGGGCGCAGGTAGCGAATCATCTGGCGTATGACTAAATTGAATCGATACATAACGATGTCGTTGTTACCACCAATAGGTGCATCCTATAGATACGAGTACCTTAGATGCAACACTTTCACTGTTAATACTTTGTTAGCTTCGGTTGACAGCGCAAGATGCACAGTAACTTAAGGCAAACGTTATCGGGTTACTTTAATGGCTAGATACTCAATTAGGGCATTTCAAGCAATTTGCAAAGAGCATAAAGCCTTTTGAGAGCTTTTTAGCGACTAATTGTTGAGGCAGATACTTTTTTAACTTGTATCTTCATCTAATTTCCGAGCCAAATTCCAAACTTATTCGTGTTAAATTGCAAATATCTGACATAAATTTTCCAAATTAAGTTACTATAATAAATTGTCCCCCATTTTTTCTTGGAAAACCTTACTCAAAACACAAATATCCACATAATAAACTTTTTGTGTCTTTTTTGTTTGGCTTTTTAATTTTTTAAGTTTTATTTTTATTTTAAATTTTATTTTCACACAAACTATTATGTAGTAATAAGCATTAAAGAAAAAAAACTCAAGTTATGCTGTTGTCTTTTCTGAGTATCTAACAGTTCAATAAAATTGCTTTAAACCATCAAATAACCGTGTTTATTTCAATATTCGATAGTACAACAAGTGGTATTTCTTTGTTTCTTTAATCGCGTCAAGGTTGCACATTCATCATCATCATCATCATCATCATCATCATCATCATCATCATCAGCCCAACAACCATCACTTCATTTACCATCACTTTTCATTTTAACGCTATTATTATTAAATTAAGTACTAGTCGCTTATATTTGAACGTTTAAATATTTCATCACTGGTCAGTTTCGTTTAACTTCAAATAATGGCAAAAACCGAAAGCAACAGTAACCTTGAGCGCGCTATTGCCCGGCCCACTTAATGCTTAGCCCATATATAACGTTGGATATTGCATGTTGTTGGTAGACCGTATATTGACTGATGTTTACTAACAACAATTCAATAAGCAAATGATATCTATCATGCAAGCTGCAGCAAATGCACCCAGATAATACAAAAACCAAACCACATTTCATTGAGATTTTTTTAACCAATTTCAAATAATAAACTTTATATCGTGATCAATTAAATGAACTTCAAGTGGCGCAGGTTTAAATTCACTACTTTTTTGTGGAACTGCATTTTCAGTGATATGTGGCAATTGAATAGTACTATACGAGCACCGTTGCCAGATTGGGCGATTTATCGCCAATTGGGCGCTTTTTTTCTTGTTTTTGCGCTTAAATTTTTAGGAAATCGCCTGGCGATTTTTTGGGCGATTTTTGTAAAAACCACTTTTTTTCATAAACTCATCTGATGTGTTTAAAATTTCAATTAAAGAAAATAACAATTGTTTTAAGTGTTTGGAACACTCTGTTAACAATGCGACTACACAGCTCACAAGCCCTTATCGATAATTTATTTATATCGAAATACTTATTTTTTTTGAGACCGATTCATTTTTTCAACGAGAAAAAGTTGACTTTTTTCAAGCTTACGTCGAAATCACAACATTTATTCAAAGACTTGTTTCAAAAATTATAAAAGAAGACATTGTCAAAAATTTCAATTTTGATAATTTAGCTACAAATCAAATTTTAGCGGATAAAAGCAATTATAAAAGAATTTATGACCTTACATTTCATTATCAGTTCTATGAAGAAATTCACAAATTAAGTGATGCCAGAATTTCATTATAGTTTTAATCAAGGAAATGTTAAAACGATTACCTAGTCTGTTAGAAATTTTTTAAAATGCTTTTATTTTATGTCCTGAAAGATGTTTAAACTATTTAAGACCTCCTTTCCGTGAACTCCCTCTTCATTATCTATATCTTGAAGAGCGACGTGCATAATAAATCGAATACGAATCTTTGTTGACATTTCCATGGAGCAATGTTTTCAAAAACAAAGTGCCATCTGAAAGTGAAGAATTTTGGTAATCGGCATACAAAATTAAGACAAAAAAAATGTTTGACAATATTTGTAAGTTGGCATTCATCTTGTATAAACTAAATCAATGTATGAACTAAGCAATACTTCGAGAATTGACGAAACGGAGGAAGAGTCTAATATGGCTGAAGGAACTACGTTTTTTGTAAAAAGTTTTTTTTTAAAGTTGCATATTGAAAAATTCTAAAAAGTTATAGTCTTTAAAAAAATATTTTTTAACGATCAAAATTCTCGTATAAAATGAAGTAGCTTTTTTGTTATTTTTTATAGATCTCAAAAATATGAAAATAAGAATATATTATACTATTAACAGATCTCAATATTATTTGAAAAAAAAAATGTATATAATTTGTTTTGTTTTTTCTAATATAATAAATTTCTTAGAAAAAATGGCGATTTTTGGCGATTTTTTTTTTTCAATGGGCGATTTTGGGCGATATTTTTTTTAAATCTCGCGCTTTTCTCAAAAAAGTTCTGGCAACACTGTATACGAGGGCAATTTGAGAAGTCAGTTACTTTTTAATTTCCCGCGTAGTAACTTTAAATGCAACACTGGTTCTCTCAACTACCATTTGTCAATAGACTTTTGTCAAATTTCGAGTAAGCTACGTCATTAAGTTTGTATTTGACAGCCATTGAAAATAGACTACCTCGTGAATTTCAACGAAAATGGCAAAAAAGGGAATTTCATGTTCTCATCAAGCATTAGTTTTAGCAAAAAAAAAAACTATCGCCGAATCGCTTGTGCTTGATAAATACTATGGGACCCCGCACCAACAATATCGATACTTAAGAAGTGGTTTACTGAATTCCGTTATGGTCGTACCAGCACAAGTAACGCTGCACGTTCAGGTCGCCCCAAAGAAGTTGTCACACCAGAAATGTTCGATAGAGTCCATGGAATGATATTGGACGATTGGAGAATGAAAGTGCATGAATTGGCTGAGGCTGTAGCCATCTTAACTGAGCAGGTACATCATATTTTACATTAATATTTGGACATGAAAATGCTATCCATGCGATGGGTACGGAGATTTTTCAAACTCGACCATAAGCGCAGCCGTGTGACCACTTCAGAGGAGTATTTAGCTATGTTCGAACGCATTCCGAGGGAGTTCTTGCACCGTTTCGTAACCGTAGACGAAACATGCATACATCACAATACACCAGAGACCAAGGATCAATCAAAGTATAGGGTGTTTTTTTAGGGGTTTGTTTTTCGAATAGAGATAAAACACAAGAAAATCGTTTTAATGTCCATCAATTTGGCTTTATTGGAAGGATAATTTTATGCCATTAATGTTTAAATATGATGTCGGGCATGTGGCCGCCGCGGCTGGCTCGAATAAAGCCAATTCTACAGGTCCAATTTTCAACCACTTTTTCGAGCATATGGGGTCGTATGTCGGCAATAACGCCACGAATGTTGGCCTCCAAGTCCCCTAACGTTTCTGGTTTGTTGGCGTAGACGAGCGACTTCACATATCCCCAAAGAAAATAATCCAATGGTGTCAAATCACACGATCTTGGTGGCCAATTGACAGGTCCATTCCGCGAAATTATGCGCTCATCGAATGTTTCCTTCAATAAATCGATTGTGACGTGCGCTGTGTGGCATGTAGCGCCGTCTTGTTGGAACCACAACTCATCCACATTCATGCCATCCAATTCGGGAACAAAATAGTCGGTTATCATGGCTCTATACCGGTCTCCATTAACGGTAACTGACTCTCCAGCATTATTTCGGAAGAAGTATGGCCCAATGACTCCACCAGCCCATAGAGCATACCAAACAGTCAGTTTTTGTGGATGTAATGGCGTCTCAAGGATCTCATGTGGATTCTCTTCACTCCAAATGCGGCAATTTTGCTTGTTGACGTAGCCATTCAACCAAAAATGAGCCTCATCACTGAACAAAATTTTGCGATGAAAATCAGCATCGAGATCAGTCTCATTTTCGGCCCATTTGCAAGCGTTGTTCTTTTGTCAACCTGTTCATGATGAAATGGCAAACCAAACTGAACATAAATGACATTAGAGTTGCCAGATTTGACCACAAAATGCCAGTTTTATCTCTATTCGAAAAACAAACCCCTAAAAAAAACACCCTTTAGAGCCTTTCCAGATTTCAAACAAAAACGACAGCATTTTTCGAAGAAAAAAAGTGCTCTCCCACCATGACAACGCACCGACGTAAACTCCTGTAGTCGTCAAGACAAAAATTCATAAATTGAGCGTTGCACTGCTACCTCATCCACCATATTCTCCAGATTTAACCACCTGCGACTATTTCCAAACCAAAAAACCAAACGGATCGGCGGTAAGAGATTTAAGTCGAATAAAGAGGTTATCACTGACAACTAGTGCTACGAAGTCGGAGTTGGAATCGAGGAGTCGGAGTTGGAATCGGAGTCGGAGTCGGTAAGGATTTTTGGGTGAAGGAGTCGGAGTCTTAGAAAATGCACCGACTCCAACTCCGATGAAAAAAATCAACACATATTTTGAACGAATATCGCCATAGCACAAAATCTTATAGAACTAGTAAGAAATGATCTTCGACTGGACCGAATTTAAAATACCCATACGGCCGAACCAAAGTAAATTCAAATTCATCATAAGCAGTCAACAAAATGTTAATTTGTAAAAACATGCTCGTTTTTTATGGTTCAACATAGTCCAACATAGTTGGGATTGTGTTTCAACATTGGTTCACATAATAGGTCTGTTCCCATACTTTTAGGGCTAAAAATGGTAAAACTGTCAAAAACGTGAGAGTAAGAAAAAATCTCTCAAAAATATTGAAAAACACAAAAAAGTACGGGAACGCTTTTTGGACTAAAATTGTGTAAACTGTCAAATAAAATCGGTTGATTGATGTGAAGCATTGGCAGTCCAGACGAAATGCAAAAGATTTTGAACAATATAAAAATTAATTCTCAAATAAATATTTATATTTAGTTTTTATACAATTTCCCATGTTTTTGGTTTCCATTCCAACAGTTTTTTTATTTATTTCAAAGAACTTTTATTGTTTTTCAATTTCTTTGCTAACATGTAAACATATGATTTTAAGCAGTTTGACACTTTTACCATTTTTGCCAGAAGAAATTTCTCGGACTAAAACTTGCAGCTTTTGACAGGGAGGGGAAATTTTTTACTCTCACGATTGCACTCTCTTTTACCATTTTTTCGAGTACGGGAACGCTTCTCGGACTAAAACCTGTAAAAATGGTAAATTGGACTAAAACTTTAGAGTACGGGAACAGACCTAATATTGTCTCTCAAGGCGTCCATAGTCTCCGTTCGTATAAAGCAATAACTTCACATACAAATTCTCAGAGAAAAAAAATCCAATATTTGAGCTGCATTCATCGGCAATTTGTGCGTGATAGCTTTGTAAATAAGTGACTTGTGACTTTTTCATATTTCAAAGACTCAAGCTACCACTTCTGAGAAAGCGATTTGAGACGATTGAGGCGATAAATGAGAATTCTCAGAAAGAGCTAGGGGTAATTCCAAATTAAGCCTATGAAAAGTGTTTTCAAGATTGGAGGAAGCGTTGGAATATGTGTATTGCTTGCAATAAAGATGACTTTGAAGGAAATAAAATTAATTTCTATGAATAATTGAACCGTTTTCGTTTTGTTGATCAGAAGGTATAACTACATACGTGTCTATTGGCGCTACGATATAATTTATAGAACGAAAATAAAGCTTAGGTTTTCGATTACAATATAAAAATAAAAACTTAATGGCATTGTGAAGTCTCTCAGGGCATCCCTTAAAGTAGTCATAATGCACCAAAAACAATAGCAAAAACAAAAATATAAAAAAATAGTCAACTTCTATATCTTGGACACATTTGACGATTCATCTTTATCCTTGTCTCTATTCTTGTTCCTTTCATTTTCTTTATTCCCAAGCTTGTCGTCATCTTTATCCTTATTCTTATATTTGTCCTAATAATTGTTTCACTTCTCGTATAAATTCCTGACCTTGTTCTTGTTCGAATTCCTTTCCTTATCCTTGCTCCACTTTTTTTCCCAATCTTTGTCCTAAATCTTGCTCTTAGTGTGTCCAAATCCTTGTTCAATTCCTTGTCCCACTTCTTATCCTTAGCCTTTTCCCAATCTTGTCCTTAAAAAGATTTTATATGGTTCTTAACTTTGGTCTTAATCCTTGTCCCAATTCTATTCAAATACATAAGTTTTAAGAAAACAATGTGGTCAAAGATTGGAACAAGGATTCGAAAAATGATGAAGGCCTGAATTTTGACAAAAAATAGGACCAGGAATAAGATAAGACAAATATTTGGAGTAGGACAAATATTTGGAAAGATTAGAACAGGGATATTGAAAATATTAGAGAAGGAATTTGGACTAAGATTTAAACACAATTTCAAAGAAGAACTAGAAAATGGTTTTGGACAAAGATTTAGCTTAAGTACACTAAGGGAAATAACGCATATTAACATTATCCACGCCTGGATAATGTTAATATGGATAATACGTGGATAAATAAAATATTTTCCTTACAACTCGTTTTTTCCCGTATTTAAATTTTATTTATACCACACACGTACACACATATTCCATATAAGCAAGCAGCAATAGCAACAGCATCGCACACGTACACACATATTCCGACAAGCAACAACAGCATCGCGCTCTATTCTTGCAGGTTTCGTATAGTTCTCAATTAGTTAATGTTGCAAGAGTAATATAGGGTGGATATTTGGTCAAGATGATTTGTGCATGCGATGGGTGGTTGTCATTTACCTGCATATTTTGCTTCTTATAAATTTTAATTCTTGTTGAATTTAAATAGTTGTTTTTTAAATTCAATATTTTTATATAAATTTTCTTTAAATGCGATAGTTTTATTCTCAAATATTAAATATTTGAAAGATATTTTAAAAAAATTCGTGCACAATTTTAATCTATTTTTTATTAATTCTGTTCAAATATTTAAATATTTTATTTTATTAAGAAAATATTTAAATAAATTTTAAATATTTATATAGTCGATTTATGCAAATGCATTATTGGTGCAAAAATGACTCGCTTTTTTGATAAATTAAAAAAGTTTTTGGAATAATTTAATATTTTTTTCCCTTAGTGTATGTTTACTTAGTTTCAAGAAATGTCACTTTAAGGTTTTCGATTGTAATAAAAGTTCTATAAAAGTGTCTTTAATCTTCGTGCCATGACATATGATATAACAAAATATCGTGGCCACCAAAACACGAGTAACGCTCGTATAAACGACAAGAACGATCGTAGCATAACTGAGAGTGTGGGAGCCATTGCATACATTTTTTTTCGGGTTGAAATTTTTGTATGGTTTGAGTTCTCTATCTATTGTATGCTCAGTGGTAGAACAAAGTTACAGTTAAAATTCAATTCCACGTTAAACCGACTTCGGAAGTAATTTTATATGAGTTGGAAAGTGTTCCCGTTTGTTCACGATTAAAAATTGCTCTCAAAAACTGAAGAAAAATAAAAAAAAAATATTATTCTCTCGCTATTATTTGTTCATTCATAAGTTCTTTAGGCTTAAGAGGGAATTCGGTTTTTTTTTTTTTTTTTTTTTGGCTTAGAGATTTATAACGATAGAAATGTTATTTTTCATTACAAAAAATTGTTAGCTTTCTTATAAAATAAATAAAATAAACTGGTCATTTCAGCCCTTGAAAGGACTTTGACCGAACTTCTTATGATCAAATTGTGTTGTGCGTGTTATTAAATGTTTGAGCACAATTTATCAAGAACTGGACCTACTAGTTTTATGGTGACTCCGAACGGCTGACTACTCTCTGAGGTTTGCCATTGTCTGCAGAGAGGTCACGGCCGAACAAAAAAATTTATTTAATTGAAAAAACTTTCTGTGTCGGATGGAGTTGAACCAGGGTTCTCTGGCGTATAGGTCATGTACTCTACCCACTGCGCCACGACCGACACCGATGAAAAGTTAAAAGTGTACACTGAGCAAAAGTAACGGGTCATTTTCACATAGATTTTTGCAATGTGCGTGAACTGAGGACGAATTTTTTCTGTTTATGCATATAGGCAAGGGTGTCCAAAGGGGGAAGCCTCGACTGGAAAAATTTTATATATTTTTATTTCCTATGTGTATATGTTACATATTCATATCATCATTTTTATATAAATGCACACCAATGCATACCTTGGCCCCCCTCGAAAAAATCCTGAGGATGCCTATTAATTTTTTTTTTTATTAATTTTTTTTAATTTTATTCGATTTTAAAATAACATGGTATAAATCCCTATGTTGAAGATTACAAGAATCTTATATTCTTATATTCCTATGTATATAGGCCTCAAATAATGGCACTGAGTGAGACCCAGGTAAGAGAGGATACAGATCCACTGGATTTTCATATACCTGAATATCACTTACTGCCATTGTTTTCCCTTTATAGAGGCATTTCTCTTTTCATAAGAACAGATGTGGCGTATCAGAGTGAGAGGAGTTCCCGAAGTTCAGCTCCTTGTGGGTGAAGTTCAGGGTTCGCTCGCACTTGATACACTTCTGCTACGTATATAGAAGTCCAAATTTAGGGAAGTAGTCTACAGTTTACAAATTGGACTCTCTCTCTCTGTCTCTGATTCGCACATTTTGGGTTTGTTCCTTGACAGCAAGATCGTTGTTGCTGGCGATTTCAATGTCCACAACCCGGCTTGGTTATGTCACTCAGGCCAAAGGCCAAAGAACACCTGAAGCTCAATATGTTGAGTTTTTTGATGAATCGAACAATATGATTCAACTAGTGAAGGGACCATCTTTCATTCCTAGAGTTGGTCTGCAAAAGTCTTAAGTCTTAAACCCTTTTCTGACTTCGCATCATGTAAAATATGATATGAGTGTCCATGCACCATGTGTTTTGACAAGTCGGACCACTGCACCATTTTCGCTACTTTTTCATATTCTAACCTATAAACTTCTACACACAAAGAAAAACAAAGTTTGTCGTGCTTGAGATCGTTATTTGCAAACGTTTCAACAGTTGTCATAATAAAAGTCAGTTGCGAGAAACGTGTCATTTATTTGCAGGAAATTAATTTGTAGCACGACCTACGAAAACATGATAAAATATTATATGTTTGCGCATATAATAGACATCTGCTTGAAAAAAAAAAACCTTCACACCTTCTATGGTTTAATACCAACAAAATGTTGGAACCTAGATGGACACGTGGTAAAGAAGTAAACAAAAAGCGCAACAACAAAATCTTTGTAGAATCAATGCAGTAAAATTTTTTTTTCTTCTGCAAAGAACTTTTGTTATTGTAGCAACCTGTTGCTTCATGAATTATTTGGCATAAAGCTCCAATAAAAATATGTTTTTTTAGAATTATAAAATTAAATAAAGGAAATTAATTTCGTTTCTCATAAACACGAGTGATTTTTAAATTGCAACAATGGAAAATTTTTTTTCCCTAACTGAAAATTTCGTTTGTTTTTTCATTCGTTGTGTAAACACAAAGCGTATAGTTCAGAGTTACTTTTTGGACATATCGTAACCTATTGACATATTTTAATACAGAAAATTGCTATGAGCGCAATCCATAAGAAGACGAACGGACATAGGGGGAAAGATAATTAATATAATAAATAATAATGACCGAAATAGCTTGCGGCATATATATATATATATATATATATATATAATATTTTTAAGTTGATGACAACAGAATATTTATTTGCGGCAGATACAACTCACAAACGAAGTGTAGTTACTGAATTTTTTTATTGCGGTAAACGAAATATTTCTTTGCGTGTATGCCTAAAGCCCCGAAGAAGATCGTTTGGTTCTATGGAAGAACAAATTGTATTGCGTTAAATAATTTTTACCGTAATTTCAATTGGAAATTATGTTTCACTGATAGAAATTTAAATGCGGCGGCTCTTATGGTACAAGAATTTATTTTATTAGGCATGCAGTCTTTTATTCCTAATAAAATAAGAAGCATTAATAAGAAGCCAAAAGACCACTCGTGGTTTCATGAAACTTGCAGGATTATAGTTAGGTCCAAAGAGGAAGCCTTTCAGAGTTGGCGTTCCAACAAGAATGCTAACTCTAGAAAACTTCGTATTGAGGTCTTTTAAAACTCGAAAAGTTTCTTTACGTAACTCGCATTAGAGAACAGGTTTTTCTCTGCTGCAAAGGGAGTAAAAACTTTTACTCATTAATAAGGAGAGTTAAAAATCAGACGTCTTCGTCGATTCTTGTTGTTTTAAAGGATGACCAAGCCTTCACTTACTCGGCTGATAAAGCGAACCTGATGGTGAACTCAAGGCATTATTAAATCAGGAAAAATCCAGGCATTTAAACATAATTTTTATTCTATATGTTTGGTCAGATATTAAGAAGGCGTTTTCGAGATGCTTCAGTAACTTACTTGAAAGTTTAAAGTGTATAACAAAATCCTTGTAAATTTAAAGAAAAATCATTTTAAATTTAAAAACAAAAAAATTGTCAGCTGGTTAACTATTTATTTTTCTTTATTTAAAAAAAAAAGTCACATTGAGCGCAACTTTAATGAAAAAAAAAATATATATCCATCAAATGATATCCAAAAAATTTCAGTTAACTATCGAAACACTTTATTTTTTTTCAGTTATCTATCGAAACACTTTATTTTTTTTATCCGTATACGTAGAACGATTTATAAAAGTTGTTTATTTATTTTTGGTCAATTTAGAGTTTTCAGAACAAACATGATGGCAATTAAGCAAAACATTGCAACGCGTTGCTACATTTTTGTCTTATTTTTTTTTATTTCGATGTGGGTCATATTGATGGATACACTCATCGTTAACATACCTATCGTAGTGTTGTTGATTTTAGTGCGTCTTTACTCCGAACTTAGACCTAATATTTTAACCATTTTTAGTGATGAGCAGAACTTTCACAAGATTCAAGAATGTATTAAAACCGTTGTATTTTTATTTAACTCGTGTGCATTCTGTTTGGATTTATTCTAGTTTTATTTACTTTTTTATCAGCTTTTCATTTTCATTCTATCACTTTTAACTTTCAACATTTTCACGTAGGTTTGAAATAATATGTTTTGCTTAGGTTTTGATTGAGTTTTCATTGAGTTTTGATTGAGTTTTGATTTCGTGCAATCAACAATTTTCACTGTCAAAAACTGTTGTTGTAAAGTATTCTAGCCGCTACCGTACGACTTTGATTTTATTCTAAATTCTGACATTGTTAGCCACAACTCAAGAAATTAACCGAGTTAAGAAACAAGAAAGAAAATCGTAGTTTGCTTGTCCGTCTGTGAGTTGCGCGCGCGTTGCGTATCCGCTCGTTGTTTCACTGCGAATGCGTGCAAGACTGTCGATGGTTATCCGACAGAGCGCGCATTTCTAAGATACTCACAACTCACACAGCTGCCATCAATCGAGTCGAAACAAAAAGCTTAGCAGCAAAGTGCTGCTGCTCACTTTATTGCTCACTACTTTGACTCGGCTTTGAATTTTTTTTTTTAATTTTTTCTTAAAGATTGATTGACGCCAACAGCGCAGCTAGCGCTATATGAAGAGCTAGTGTTTTGGACGATTGTTAATCGTTTTGTTTTAATTTAACTAATCATCGGCTTAAGTTGTCGCATACAATTCGTTGCTTTTCCAAGCAATTTTGAGAGCATAGCTTATCTGTCTACCGTCCGTCTTATTTGCAACATTTACGGGTATCTAAGAGACGCGATAAGTATCTAAAAAAGCTTTAATATGCTTTAAGCCATGTTTGCAACAGTGTAGCGCGGCTGCTTCCAGCGACGTTGACTTTTTTAGTGAGCATCAAATTTTTTCTTGGTTTTAATCTTCTTATTTAAACCACTGACCGTGGCCAAGTTTGCTTTTGCTCACCGGCTGCTGTTTGCTGTTTGCTATTTGCTCTTCTGCAAGTGAGTGAGAAGCGTTTGAGTTAATTAAGCTGTTCTTAATTTTCATTGTTTAAACCACTTTTGTTGCATTTTCTTTAATGAGTAGATAGAAAGAAATATTAGCCCGGTAAGAAGTAGCTTCTAGGCTTTCCACGGAGTAAGACATATGTATGAAGCTAGCGATGGAGTTTTTGTTAACTATGAAGATAAATGTTATGAAAAGTGGATATTGGCGTACAAAAAAGTGAGCTTAGAGAATGGAAAATAGGCTTATAATTGTGAATTGTTTAAAAATTACACACAAGTTATCAAAAATGAAAAGAATGTGGATTAGTTTTTGTACAAAAATTCTTATTGTACACTCAACCGTAACAAACCTTATTTAGTGTAATATAAGGTTTGTGACTTTTTAGATATAGGGTGATTTTTGACGTGACGAAGTTACGTTTTACCGCGCAGGTTTCCAAAAAAGTTAAAAAATGCATTTTTTCAAAATTCATCGGCGTTGCATTGAATTGTTACTCACTGGGTATAAGAGCTATGATTAAAAAAATGATTCGACCGTAAAGGTTGATTTTTTGACTTCATTATAAACACAAAACAAAAATTCAAAACGTCAACGGGACGCGGTGGAAGCTGCTTAAGCAACGCAACTGAAAATTTGTTACATGGAATTATTACTCGCTGAGTATTAGTCCTAGGATTAAAAATATGATACAACAACAAAGACCTGTTCTAAGCCCTTACAACAAAATTAGACAAAAAATTTCTGATGTCATGGGGACACAGAGAGAGATGCTCAAAGATCGACAATGGAACATTCATGCAGCAGCGTTGCATTGAATTTTTACTCGGTGAGAATAAAAGCTTCGGTAAATGTTTAAAAAGTAGAATGAAGGATTTATACTTGAGCTTACGACAAAAATATAAAAAAAAGTTCTGACGTCATCACCTCGTGAATATAGCAGCTTATGTAACAGAAATGTAATATCGTTGCATGGAATTTTTACTCACCCGGTAGACGTGCTGCGGTAAATTTTGTTTTACGACAGCATAGAGATGTTATTACGGCTCACAACTAAATTACATAAAAAAATCTTGTCATCTTGATTTCAGGTTGGCAACCACATAATGCAGTAAAAAGGCTACAACCATGAAAAAACGTTGCATGGAATTTTAACTCTATGAGTACTAGACTAACGGTAAATTTTAAGGAACGAAAATTAAGCTGAGAACTTCGGGCACATAATAAAAATAACAAAAAAACTTACAGCATTATGAGGCCCCTCAGGGAACCGCCTAATGGGATGCATATGCATAACTTTTGCTGGATTAATTGCATGCAGGAAAATTGCAAGGAAAAACACAACCAATGAAGAAGCAGATAAAAAAATAAGCAAAAGCAACAACACCAACACCAACACCAACACCAACACCAACACCAACACCAACACCAACACCAACACCAACACCAACATCAACACCAATACCAACATCAACATCAACATCAACATCCACAACAACATCAACATCAACATCAACATCAACATCAACATCAACATCAACATCAACATCAACATCATCATCAACATCAACATCAACATCAACATCAACATCAACATCAACATCAACATCAACATCAACATCAACATCAACATCAACATCAACATCAACATCAACATCAACATCAACATCAACATCAACATCAACATCAACATCAACATCAACATCAACATCAACATCAACATCAACATCAACATCAACATCAACATCAACATCAACATCAACATCAACATCAATATCAACATCAACATCAACATTAAAATCAACATCAACATCAACATCAACATCAACATCAACAACAACAACAACAACAACAACAACAACAACCACAAGAAACACCGTCACGTCAAAACCTTCGGGAGTGTCCACGACACAGCCAACTCTTTTTTTTGTTTTTTTATTTCACCATTGATTTTTCTAATAGATCCCTTTTACATTGGTCAAGACTTGAAATCAATTCTTTGCTATTCCCTTTTAAACTTATCCTCTCGCACGTTGATATCCGCGTCTTTCATCATCAAACTCACAGACTTGATTTCAAGTCTTGACCATTGTAAAAGGGGTCATAGGAATATGTGACTTCTGTGTTAACAAAACCGAATATCTCAAAACGGTTTCTTTGATTGGCAAATTCCGGGTATTTTTTGATCAGAAAGTAATTCCATGTAACGTTGTTTTCATTGTTATTCCATCTTCACTGCATTTAGAGAGATTACTTTGAAGTAAATAAAATGAGTATTTTTGAATAATATTGTCAGGATATTTTTTGATCAGAAGGTATAACTCCGTGTCTATTGGAGCTATGATAAATTTTATAGAACGAGAATAAAGCTGAGGTTTTTTATTTTATTTATTTATTTTTTTATTTATTATTTATTTTATTGGCCAAACAAGGGAAGGTAATTTTCTTATTCTTAAAGGTTTGCTTAAGGGGGATTATATACCCAGAGGCCGAAAAAAAATCATGTTTGTGAATTTTTTTAAGGAAACCTAAGGGATATTTTTCGTGGCGTCCGTGGCGTCCGTGGCGTAGTTGGTTAAAGTGCGTGGCCGCTATGTCAACGAACCTGGAGACCCACGTTCGAACCCCAGCAGCGACAGAAAATTATTTGAATTAAAATAATTTTTCTGTACGGACGCCACCTGTCTGCAGACAATGGCAAACCTCAGATAGTAATCAAAATGCCATGTAAAGCTTCTAGAGAATAAGAACATTTCGTTCATCGCCATTCGGAGTCTGCGTTAAGCCTGTAGATCCATTTATCGGTCAATTGTGTACAAACTTAATAACACGCACAACATAATTGATCCTAAGAAGCTAGGTCAAAGTCCTTTCAAGGGCTGAAATGGCCACTTATTTATTTATTTATAAGGGATATTTTGAAATGAGGGTTTTTTCCCTAAAAATGTACACATTAAAGAGTATGTTCAGTTTTCTTTTATAAAAAAGAAACAAAAAATATGAATGTAGATACCGCATTTTTTATAGAGCGTTGTGAAAAAAAGGTGAAAAAAAGGTGAAAAACGGCGATCAAGATTGCTCCTCCAAAATTCATCTGAAAAAAAAACTAGTAAGAAAGGATCTTCGACTGGGCCAAAGTTAAAATACCCCCACGGCCGAACCAAAGTATATTCAAAGTCTTAAGCAGTCGATAAAATGTTTATTTATAAAAACATTGTAGTCATAGTCTTAACAGAAAATATTCGCTTTTGTTTTTGGATAAAGTTACTTTGTATGAGAGGTGGTCAGTGTTGCCAGGAAAATAAAGTTCGCATCGTAACTTTTGCTTTCAGCCCGTCGGATTTTCGTCGCGTTTGTCGGAAGGAAGACAAATGAAATACAATATAGACGTATGATCCACATTTAAGGTTTATTTATTTAAATAAATTACATTTTCTACATAATCCATTTCTTTAAGAAATGTAATACTACAAACATACAAAATTAGAGAATTTGCTCTGCAGAATTTGAGTTAGTCACTACTTATACCTAAATAAAAGATTTATTTTCATCCGCGTGAAATCGGACGTCGGATCTATTTTTCCTAAAATCGTAACATTTTGAGAAATTTTGGCAAAATATCGGATCATCGTATCTAATGCTAAAAATCGTAACAAATCCGATATATCGGACCATCTGGCAACACTGGAGGTGGTTGTGGTTTTCACTCAAGTTAGTTGAATTTCATACACAGAGTACATGTTATACATCAAAGTTCATGTGCAAAATTGCAAGTCCATATATTAATTTTTGTGGAATTTAAAGAGATTTTATGTTTTTGATAAAGTTACTTGGTATGGGAGGTAGGCGTGGTTTTCATCCGATTTAGTTGAATTTCATACTTAGAGTGTATATTAAATATCAAAGCTTATATCCAAAATTTCCACATATTTAGTTTTGTGGAATTCTTCGCGATTTTACCGTTTTGATAAAGTCACTTTGTATGGGAAGTAGACATACTCCACCCACCAGATTGACATGTTTCAAAAAGCATGTCAAAAAGAAAAAAGAGGAGGAAAATAAATAAAAGGAGTTATCCATTCATAAAACACGATATATAAAATGTTAGAGAGGTCGAAGAATTGGGTAGGGAATTGAAAAAGATACGCCTAACTGTTTGCTTTGACATGGAAGGTGAGTAACAGTCGCCAATGTTGTTAAATACTCTACAGCGTCTATTGTGCGGTGGGGTGAAGCGTTTCGCTTTTTTTTTGGAGGCTGGCAGCACCCCCAAAATTAATAACCTTTGATTGGTTTTCGGCTCAAATCGCAAGAATGGAAATTTTCCTTAATTTTTATGCACTCGGATTAGAATATTTTCGATTTCGGCAAAAAATTATGGGGATACTTCGAAAATTTTCGCTTTTCGAGTTTTGAAAAATGGTGGGGTGAAGCAATTTCGACAGCTGTAGTACACGCATAGAAATTTTTCGTTCACCTCAACTGAAATTTGTATTTGCACAAACGAATATTCAGTTGTCAACTTAAAAATATATCTTATACATATATATACCGCAAGCTATTTTGGTCATTATTATTTATTATATTAATTGTCTTTCTCCCTGTATTCGTCCGTCTTCTTATGGATTGTACTCATCCTACCTCTGTTGCTATCTCCGACCGCGTATTAAGCAAATTACCAATTCGCTTATAACAGTTTGTCAATAAAGTAACTCCGAATAATAAGCGTTGTGTGTATACAACGAAGGGAAAAACAAAGGAAGTTTTCAGTTGGGAAAAACAAATTTTTCAATTGCTGCAATTTAGAAATCATTCGCGTATTTGACAAACGAAATTAATTACCTGCAACTAAATGGCGCGTTTATCGTAACTGACTATTATTATGACAACTGTTGAAACGTTTGCGAATAACGATCCCAAGCACGACAAACGAAGTTCGTTTGCGGCAAACTGGCAATAAACGTTTATTTTCTTTGCGTGTAGCTACGATTGCCCATGTCGACGCATTTCAAGTGATATGACCGGTCGCGTTTGTTGCAACGAATTGAAAATTGCCGAAAAACCAATAAGAACGCATTAAATACTCACAATAACACAAAATACGCATTAAAACAGAGTTTTTGGGGTGAAACGTTTCATTTTGGAAACACGACTGGCATCACACAACCACTTGATAGATATTTCACAAACACTTAATATTTTTTAAGAACAACAATAAACCAACACGACTAATATATATGCCTGGACTTTAATCAGTAAGCATAACGATATGAGGTCTGGACCGGGAGATATCGATCGCAATATAAGAATATAATAATAAAATTAATGACTTCATGAAGTTTCTCAGAGTACCTCTTGAAAAAGGGAAGCCTTCGAAAGAAAGATCCTTCGTAAGATCTTCGGTCCAATCTGCTTCAATGGCGAGAACCGAATTCGATGGAACCACGATCTGTATGAGTTGTACACTAACATCGACATAGTTAAGCGCATTAAAATAGAACGGCTTCGCTGGTGAGGTCATGTAGAGCGGATAGAAAACAAAGCTCCAGCGAAAAAAATATTTATAATAATATAAAATATTGATATAAAAATTAGGACCAGGAATAAGATAAGGAGAAGGAGAAAAATGTTGACAAAGATAAGAGAATGGATTTGAAAAAGATAAGAACAAAGATTTAGGCATACCTTAAAAAAAGAACTGACGAAAAGATTGGGAAAAAGATATGACACAAAATGGAACAAGGAATAGAGTAGGGATTTGGACACACCAAGGACAAGATTTGGAAAAAAATGGGACAAGACTAAGAAAGGAACTCGAAGAAGGGTAAATAAAAGAATAATGATAAGAATGACTATGAGTTTAGAAACAAAGGAAAGTTTAGGGACAAGAATTAAAATACGCTGTCACAAACAATACTTTCGTAGAAAACTTGACAGCTCACTTTCTTCCAAAGATATCTGGAAAAATATTCGTAAGCTCGGTGTATGTATTAAAGGTAATAATCAGTGCGATGTTGATCCAAATGATCTGAATGACTTTTTTCTTACGAATACCTCATTAGGCAATAACACATTTCAATGTAATGTGCATACGTTCAATGAACTAGACCAATTTTCATTTTCTAATGTTAACATAAATGACGTTACCAAGTCTATGATGAGCATAAAATCAAATGCTGTTGGATATGATGGCATCCCTTACGATTTATAAAGATAATCTTACCCTACATAATTAAACCGTTAACTCATGTTATTAACCATTGTTTCACAACTTCGCGTTTCCCTGAATCATGGAAAATTGCGACTGTCATTGACGCTTCTGCTATGAAAGAGTATAGACCAATCAGCATTCTGTCTACATTTTCTAAAGTATGTGAGTCCCTCATGGCCAAACAAATAAATTCTCATCTTGAAACTCATAGCCTTCTATCTCCTTACCAATCTGGTTTCAGAGCTGGGCATAGCTGTGCGATCGCCATGCTTAAAGTCCTTGACAATATCCGCACGTCGTTTGATGCAGGTCATATAACCCTTCTTTGTTTATTGGATTTTTCCAAAGCCTTTGACTGCGTCAATCACTCTATTCTTGTTCAGAAGCTTAAGCTGATTTTTGGCTTCAATAATGCTGCTGTCAAATTGACAAGGCAATTTGAAGGAAGAAGGCAGAGAGTAATGATTAAAAATAAGTTTTCCGACCTTAAGGATATTGCAACTGGTGTGCCACAGGGATCAATTCTTGGGCCCTTGCTATTTAGTATCTTTATTAATGACATTTTTACCGTGTGCAATGATGTGATGTTGCATGCTAAATCTGACGACATTCAGTTGTATCTGTCAAATCGTATCGGACTACTCGATGACTTGTGTTGCAGGTTGAATGACGATCTTAGTGCAATCTGCAAGTGGGTGTCTGACAATGATCTTTGCCTTAACGCAAATAAGTCTTATGTTCTACCTTTCTCCAAGGATAAACTTAACAACCTTGAAATCCAACCCATACAATTAAATAATAGATGCTTGGAAGTTGTGAATAAAGTAAAAAATCTAGGCTTTTTTATTAATTCAAAATTGTCATGTTCTGATCACATCAATAGTATAATTAAAAGAATTTATCACACGTTGCGTTGCCTTCGACTATCTGCTAAGTTTACACCTAAATAAAAAATAAAAAACCTTAAAATAGGTTTACACCTATTGAAACTAAAAAGAGACTCGTTATTCAATTAATTGTGCCATATTACATTTTCCGAACTAATATATAGTAATATAGATTCACACTCAGCGCACAAAATACTTGTTGCCTTTAATGATGCGACTAGATATATTTATGGACTGAGTCGGTTTGAACATATATCTACAATCAGTAAGGGTATTCTGGGGTGTGGCATAATTAGCAAGAAATTGTATCTTTCTGCATAAGCTCATTATTAACAGGACCCCATCATACCATTTTGAAAAATTGCGCTTCTCTGCCTCAAATCGAACCGGTAATCTCATACTTCCGAAATATAATTGTTTACAATCTAAACGTCTTTTCTTCATCAATGCCATCAAACTATGGAATTCACTACCACTAAATATTAAAAGTATCGTCAGTACGAGTAATTTCAGGCAATCTATTATGTTATATTTTTCTAGCAACTAAAACAGTTTTATAAAAGTATTGTAACAGTCTTATGTTCTATTTAATTGTTCTAATCTTGTTATATATAAGATCAATAATAATGAAAAATTAAATGAATAACTGTTTATCTAGCTATAAGAATTTAATGTGTCATCTGTTGATTATGTTCTTTTATTTCTATTTTTATTCATATTTTTTATATTTTGTTGTAATCTATTAAATTACTATTTTTAAGTATCTATTATTTTTAATGTTATTAGTTGACTATACATCCCTATAAGTTGTGCTAATTAAAGATCTTTTTGCATCTTACAGTACTAATCTTTGTTCAAATAAATACAAAAAATACAAAAACATACATCAAAGCCTACGGGTGTGTAGCCACGATACAGCCAATTTCTTTTTTTAAAAGATTACGTAAAATTAAATGCAAAACACCTCCCTAAGGGAGTGCAAATGCAAGTTTTCGCTCAGGGTGCTAGCGACCCAAGCTGCATTAATGTTACCTAGTAGACATAGGTATAGACAATTTTTTTTTTTTTTTCAATTTTAAAGTAGGAAGATATTGGCGGAATTTTTCACTCAACCTTTAGTTCCGCACACATAACGAAATATGAGAATGAGTTTTGATTTAAACTCCACTCATCCTGAGCAGAAACCCAGATTTTGTATTTGTATTTGTCCTTTTATACAAAACTAGACAACAGATTTAGAAGTAAGTTGAAAACATATAGAGCAAGAACGATTTATAAATCCACAATAATTTGATTTCTTTATTTTAGTTATAAAAGCGACTATTTTTCATATGTATATGATATAAATACATGACATACACAATACAATATCCATGACGTCACAATAACTACAATGCACAAAATTTTACTTTTTTGTCACTGCGTTAAGAATTTTTCTATCCACCAATAGAATACATTTTTCTTGACAAAATATTGCTCCATTTCAATTTCAGTTTCAACAAAATCAAAATCAAAAAAATGCTTTTGTTTGAAAACTAGCTTGCCTCCCAGTTGATATAACGATAGATTATCGAAAGTTAATCACCATTTCAAAGCATTTTCTCAAAAGCAACCTCAATATAAAGGTATTTGAAACCTCTTTGAGTCCATTCATTTTCTTTTAATTCTTATTTAAATACGGTTTAAAGAGCCAATAACTACTGACAACTTATGGGATGAATTTATTTATAAAATTTGTAAAGAATTTAAAAATCAAAAGTTGATCTAAAAATATTGGAAAAATTGGTGGAGCCATGACAAGTTTTCCACGTTTATCTATCTCGAATGAAACTGAAATGGAAAAGATCAACTTTTGTTTTCACTCTCATATATTATAGTTAGAGAGAGTATAGTGATTATACTCAAAATTTGAACTCAATTTCATTTTATTAAAATGCTTTTATATTCAATCTGGAACAATAGCTTATTTATGTTAATTCTTATCACATTTAATGCAACTAAAAAGTAAGTCAATTATTAAGCTCTTAGAGTAGGTTCTTGTTGGATTTATATATCTTATTTTTATTTTTTTTTTAAACAATGTGCTGTGATTAACAGTTTTCTTAGTTGCTGTTTTCTCTATATATTTTAGCTGAAATTTATTCTTACTCTATTCTTTTAAAAATTTTTAGAGATAGAAAAAATAAAACCATTGTGTATTGTTATGACGTTTTTGTTGAAAGCTTATAACTAACGGTACGAAAAGTTTGATTGTTATTTGTCTGTTTTACGCTTCCAAACTAGGTTTGACTCGAGCTACGACTATTCACACGTCTGTAAAAATTTGTTGACCTTTTATTAATTCATTTATATTGTTTGATCTGTTTGCATGCATAATTCTCCAGCCTTCTCCACATTTGGGAATATTTATTTGTGAGTTTCTATTACTTCTGTCCAACCGAGAAAATATGCAATAAATTATATGCGATGTCTTTATACTTTGTCGAATTCGAATAGATGACTTTTACTGTTAAAACTGGCAGCTGGTGCGTGCTTGTTGGCTACGCTCTTTTAGGATTTGAATTCATTTTTTATTTTGTTTTGTTTTTGTAATATTATTAATAGATTCATACAAAATGAGGTTTTAAAATAAGTTACGTGTCTCGCTCAGCGGTAGATCGAGAATTTAAATAATGTCAGCAACAAATGAAGTGAGAAGAAATTGAAAATAACTTAATTTCAATACATAGTCTATCGGATGTTAAGGTTTTGATGTGGCGTGGCAAGGAATTGGATTATTAATATAATCCAATATAATTAATATAAAAATTATTAATATAATATTATTAATATTGTGGATTAAAAAATTGTCTTTTAATTTGAATAGATATATTTTTTTCTATTGACAACAACATTGATTTTAATGTATTTTGGTAAAGTTGTAACATATGTAAAATATTTCTTCTTAAGAAGAGCTTTGGTAGTTTATTTCTCGAAAAGGTTGATTATTTTGACTGTGATTTTGAAAGCGATTTTTGACTGTGCATAACAAAAGCAACTTACTTAAGTCAAATAATTTTTGCTCCGATTAACGGTATATGTCGGTTATATTTTTAATTTTTTGCTTAGTTATTACTGATTTAGACTGAAAAGAGACATTTGCAAATAATTCTTTGTGTGAAAAAGACATTTGAAATTATCAAAACGTTATTTCGCGTGATAAATACCCAGAGTCCTTTCAACAGCAATAATTGATGAGTTTAAATCAGGAGCATCACTAATTTCTTTATCAAAAAGTACAAAATAAATAAATCAGTAATTTCACGTCTTATAAAAAAGTTTGAGACTAAAAAAACTGTGAAAGCCCTTCTCTTGGGTTAAAAACAGAGAACAGGAAGCTTAAAACAACACAGAGAGAGGACCGACATTTGATCCTAGCTTTTCAAAAATATCCTTTTTTATCATCTCATTCTGTTATTAATTAACTTCATTTAAACGTAGACTCGAGTACTGTTCGCCGACGTGCTTTGGAAGCTGACTTAAGAAGTTGAAGACCAGCGAAGAAGCCATTGCTTCAAAAAAAAAAAAAAATTAGAACGAAGGTTTGCTTTTAAGTAGTGTTGTCATTCCCGGTTTCGGGTTATTCGAGAAACCGGGTTTTAATTGATTTTTCGGTTTTTTCGGTTTTTTCGGTTTCGGTTTTTTTAAATTGTGCATTTCGAATAACTCGAAAAACCGGGTTCTTCTGATCGGGTTATTCGACATTTTCGAATACTTAAAATTCTTAACTTTTCCATTTTTTTTTTTTTTTTTTTTTTGTCAATATCCAGCGTATAAAATTATTTACAAAATGAAAGTTTATAGAAAAATTTGCAGCAAATCAAGTGGCAGCACTATTTTTTCTATTAAACACATCCACTAAAGTGCAACACTTAGACAGATTTACTGACTATTTGCCCAACATCTACAATAAGTGAAAGAGTATTTTCCGTTTCAACTTCAATTAAATCAAAACAAAGAAATAGATTTTTTTAAGAAATAGATTGTCACCAAAGTATTTAAATTGATTTTTATTCCTCACATATTATTTTAAACGCGAAACGAAATGTTAAGCTGTGCACTTATTTTTTTAAAAAACCGGTGAACCGGTTTGAGCCGGTTATTTTTTTCAAGTATTCGAAAATCTGGTTTTTAAAAAATTTTCATTTTCGGGTTATTCGAGAAACCGGTTTTTACATTTTGTCGAATATTTGACAACACTACTTTTAAGACATAATCGCTTTTGGCTTAAATCAAATAAAAATTTTTATATTTCCAAGTAAATTTTGCAAGAACTCATTAAATTGGTCTGATGACCAATGGAGACAGTCATTTTTAGTAACGAGTCCAGAGTTAATCTCTTTACCAGCGATGACATGGCCAAAGTACATCGGCGAAAAGGTGGGAGCTTTAAACCTCAAAGCTGTCAGGGTGACAGTTTAGCATGAATGCGGCTCGGCTATATTCTGGGTTTGTTTTTTTAGATTTGGACAAGACCCAGTTTATGAAATTACCCAAAAAATGGACCGATTTATTTATAAAGAGATTTTAAAGACAGTCATGTTGCCCTTTACTGAGCGAGAAATGCCAACCAGGTGGATATTTCAGCATGACAACGACCCTAAGCACACCGCAATGATCGTTAAGACGTGGATTTGCGCAAAACGGATTCAGGTATTGGATTGACCAGCTCAAACGCCTGATCTTAACCCAATGAAAATATATTCGGAATCCTTAAGCGACGAGTCGGTGGGCAAAGGTTTTCTTATAAAGCTGCACTCGTTGAGACACTGACACAGCAGTGGTGAAGCATATCACAAACTATAATAGACAACCTTATAGCTTCAATGCAACGCAGATGTGTTGTGGTTATTAAAAAAAGAGGTTATTTTACCAAATATTAACCCTATAACCTGTATTTTCAATCGATTTAATTTCTACTTTGTACTTTATTTATTATAAAAAAATTTAAAAGCCTGCAGTAATAAAAACTTTTGAATTGTTTTTTAACAATTTGTGTTTTAATGATTATAAAAAAATATATCAATCAAGAATTTTAGTAAAAACGGAAAAATTTCTAGGCATAATTGACAATGGCTTTTTTTAATTGCTTTTGATATGTATGCACAATAGACCGGGTCGGTCTCCATAAAAAAAAAAAAAGTTGATAAAGTCCGCCCCTAATATGAAAGCTTACCTCGATAGTGTTTCATTGCTATAAAAATTTTTTTCATAGGCACCCTGTAAAAACCACCAAAATCGTTTTTTAATCATAACTTTTTTTTTTTTGTGCGATCTTCAAATGCTACAATTCTTCTATAGGTGCCATCGACCTACAACATCAAATTCGTTTGGTGATATCAGTTACCCAAATTTCTACCCCCTAAATTAAAAAAAATTGTATACGAAAATTAAGCTCACAAAAAACTTATAAAGTTTGGCCTTGAAAGTATTTACATAAGTTAATAAACAAAAAAGTTACGGTCGATCAAAGTTTAGAACAGAATTTTATTATAACATTTTCTGAAATTTCAGAAAAATCAGGGTGCCTACACTAAATGAAATAATGCATATTAACATTATCCACGCCTGAGTATCAATTTTATTTAAATATTTACGTGGATAAATCAAATATTTTCCTTACAACTCGTTTTTTTCCCGTATTTGAATTTTATTTATACCACACACGTAAACACATATTCCATGCAAGCAAGCAGCAACAGCATCGCACACGTACACACATATTCCGACAAGCAGCAACAGCATCGCACTCTGTTCCTGCATTTTATTTCTTGCAGTTGCAACCTTAGTTCTTATAATTCTCATTTAGTTATTGTTGCAAGGAAAATATAGCCGCATGATTGGCCAATTTTCTTTGTAAGTGCGATTGATGATCGCAAAGTAAATAGGGTTTGAGTGACAACCGGACATTTTCTCAAAAATGTCTTGCACCGGTTGTCATTTGCCTGCATATTTTTGGTATTTAATTTTTCAATTTTTGTTTCTCTAGTTTACTGTCAAAATAGTATAAATTAGAGAACAAAAAAAGTAAAAAAGAAAATAAAATATACCAACAAATGCCATTTGATGAACGCATCTCGTGGGAAACATTCTAATATATTTGTTTTTAAATTCAATATTTTTATATAAATTTTCCTTAAATGCGATAATTTTATTTTCAAATAGTAAATATTGGAAAGATATTTAAATATAGTCGTGCATAATTTTAATATATTTTTTATTAATTTTATTTTTAATATTTTATTTTATGAAAAAAGTATTTAAATAAATTTTAAATATTTACGTGGTCGATTTAAATAAATGCGTTATTGGTGCAAAAATGACTCGCTTTTTGGATAAATTAAAAAAGTTTTTGGATAAATTTAATATTTTTTTCCCTTAGTGTAGGAAAAAAATTTTTTAGCAATGAAACACTCTTGAGGTAAGCTTTCATATTAGGGGCTGACTTTTCAAACTTTTTTATTCGACCCACTCTAAAGCACAACACTGTATATAGTCACACAGAAAACTATACGGAACATTCCACGGTGACGGGTGTTACATTTGCAAGCCTTCAAATATCAATATTTTAGCATACATAAAAGTATTTAAATTTTTTGCAGTCCTAAAAAATTGCTTTTATGCTTGTCTATCCATACGTGGAAAAAATCTTTCAAAATCATGGTCAATGTTTGTGTAATTTCTATAAAAGTACCTGTGACGGCTGCTACGAGCACTAATTGAAAAATCTGACTTCACTTTGAATGTTTGTGAAATTCAGCCAAACAATAATTGTCAAAAAAATTCTTTTATTTACTGTCAATTAAATAATCTTTGACGATTAAACCTGTATTAAAAAAAAATTAAAAAATACGTTTTGGAGGTTTTTATTACAATTGTAATGTGTGACGGGTGTTACACAGATTGTGACGGGTGTTACACTAGAAAAATAAAGACAAATTTAAGACTGATCAAATTAAAGGAGACAATCGCAGGATTGTAATATTGATATATTATTGATCCGTATATTATTACAATATACGGATTCAAATATTGATATATTATGTTGTTTGGAATATGCTGCTGTTACATATGCAATCTTATTTACACACAAGTGCATAAAGTAATGACTTTTTTGTATTTGCAGAATAGGTTTTAAAGTTTCCCACCTCTATAGAAGAACTTCCTTTATTATATTGACGTCTGCGCTGTCTACGTATATGTATTTAATGCCTTTTAAATCTTTGACGACGTAATCGTAGCAATCGAATACATTATTGAAATTCACTTTTCTAGCTTTCGTGACACCCCATAATCTACGCTTCCCGTCACATCATAATCTAGTGCCCGTTGCGAAGAATGCCTACTCAGTATTGACGCTCCAATCTTCTTTACTGAAACTATGTTAATATGTTAGATAAAGTCAATTTATTTTTGAATTGAGCTGCGCATGCATCACTAAATATTGATATTTTAGTCTTTTCGAGATAAACAACTTTTAAATCTCCAATCATGGTTTTAAGGAAGAGCCCGACGGAAAACTTTTCATGAAAGAGACCGGAGCTTATTATAAGTAACATATAATATACATTTAGTGCTATATTGCAGCCAACCGGTATACACTCGAAATTTCATCTTGCGAAATTATAGAGTAGTAGTTATAGAGTTATAGAGTAGTTATAGAGTAGTTTCTGTAATTGATTCTTTTTTGTGTTGCAAAAACTGTGCTTGTTGAGACTTAACGAAGCAGTGAAACTTTTTGTAGTACAACAGCCAAAAATCGATGCGATTTTTTTGGCACAATGCTGTTGGTTTAATCCACATTGAAAGTCGTAGAAAATCATCGCACGAAAATGTTCACGGTTTAATTCCATTTTTTACCAAGATGAATGTTCCAAGTATCTGTTAACAACACAAATAGCACTCGTATGACAAAACGTGCTGAGCACGTTCACCATTAAAAATGTTAAGCTTTAAGATGACAATGTCAAATTTGACATATTCACATTAGTGTTGGCATACCTGAGCACTTAAAAGTCAACCTATGTAAGATTAATATGTGTAGGGTATGAAAGAACAACAAAAGTATTCAAATATACACAAATCTTACCTAACTATCGAGGTGTAATGGTTAAGAAAAAAAATTGTGACGGGTGCTACACAATTTTATCGAGTTAAATTGGAGATCTGCAATAACAATGAGAAAAAATGACATTGGAAATTAATAAGCTGCAAGCATAACCTTACTTTTGTAAAGTTACACCTAAATTGGATTGGAACTTTTGTACTGACACAACTATTTGTTGTTTTTTTATGACGGGTGTTACAAATAACGTAACAAGTTTAAAAATCTAAAATATCGCTTCCGCCTATTTACTTAATTTGAATAACAACAACTAGCTGTTACCTTCATCAATTTTTTTTTCATATTCCACTTTAATATTTTTACTGACAATTAATTGACGCATAGAACGGTGCTTACAGTGTTGCTCTATTTAAAAAATGAAAAATATCTTAGATTACCATTTATTTTGAATTTTTTAAAATATGACCCCTATTCTGGCGTTGAAGTGACAGTGACAAAGTGTGGGAAATGACTACTGTCATGTTCTTCTATTCTAGCAGATAAGTGACAGATCAAAAAATTCAATTTGTCATTGCTAGCTGTCATCACCTACGGAGCAGGTGACAAGGGAATTATTGAAACGCTTTTTCTTTAGTATTCGGTGTTTTGTAAAATCTTAAAAACTATAAATTGTTAAATTGTGCGAAAAAATCAAAAAATAAATAAATTAACAATGACAAAAGAATTTATAATAATATATTCGTCCATGCTTGCCGAAAGAAATAATAAAATCAAAAGACGAAGGCTGAAGCATTTGAGAGACACAATCAATCCCTTGTCTATGCAGGAATCGGTGTGTACGAAAACATTCCGAATGCTAAGAAGACTTTTTTGAAAATAAATAAACAATCAGTTGCAGTTGCAAAAAGCAGTTCGGGATGCTCCTTGCCGAATTGAACATAAAACTGCAGTTGCTCTGCAGTTGAACGTTCGAATATTTTGCTCCTGAATGATAAGAAAATGCCTAAAATATGCAAAAATTAAAGAAATTATTAACTTACATTTTTTCGTTGAAATATTCTGTTTGTCTACAATTTAAATTTTTCACAATAAATATTTTGGAACATATTAATAAAGTAGAAAAGCTTTTCACCATCGTGTGGGGAACTTCATAAGCTTTCTCCGTGTCACCTTTGATGTAGAATAAAATTACAGGAATGCATAACAAGTGCTAAACACGGTTGGTGACAAAATTGCAATGACAGTCTATTGTCACTTCAACGCCAGAATAGGATGTAAATCTTTGCCATAAATAATAGTATTTAATACGATATATTTAGATATAAAATGTTTGCCTTGGTAACGATTATCTTGGAATGCTCCATACGTAACCCCCACCCCACTAAATATGGAATGACACATCTGTTCAAACCAACAAAAAATTGTCCCGTTAATTTCGCGTTTGTTTTGTACAAACAAATGAAACGTATATTGCAGCACAGATAAGTATAGGTACGATGCAAACGAAATAGCGGTATTTGTTCATATTTCACTAAATTTAAAAAAAAAAAAACCGAATTTAATCAGTAAAATAAAATAATTTTTTGGAAAATGAGCCCTAAAATGAAAGAAGTTTGTTTTGAAATACGAAAGCAAATAAGATTAAAAAAAGTGGGAAATTCTTTGAACTGTATTACAAAAACAATTTGTCGTGCCAAGTCAACAGTGCAAAAAATAATAAAAAACTATTACGTGTCAAAATCGTTAGCTAGCAAAGCTAGAAGTGGTCGTCCACCTTAAATTTTTCCCAGAGTTCAGCGGTATATTTATTATACTAGCACCTCTATTCTGGCGTTGAAGTGACAATAGACTGTCATTGAAATTTTGTCACCCACCGTGTTATGCAATTGTTATGCATTCCTGTTATTTTATTCTACATCAAAGGTTACACGGATAAAGCTTATAAAATTCCCCACATGATGGTGAAAAGCTTTTCTACTTTATTAATATGTGTCAAAACATTTATTGTGAAAAATTTAATTGTAGATAAACAGAATATTTCAACGAAAAAATGTTAGTTAATAATTTCTTTAATTTTTGCATATTTTAGACATTTTCTTATAATTCAGGAGCAAAAAGTTCCAACGTACAACTCCGATGCAACTGCAACGATGTTTTACGTTCAGTTCTGCAAGGAGCATCCCGAACTGTAGTCTGGTGGAAATTCAGCGGGAAAGCCACGGTTGTTTATTAATTTCCAACAAAGTCTAATAAGCATCCGGAATGTTTCTGTAAACACCGAGTCTTGCATATAAAAGGGATTAGTTGTATCTCGCAAATGTTTCAGCAGCCTTTGCCTTTTTATTTTACTATTTCTATCGGTAAGAATGTACAGGGTTGCCCATATTCGACGGATCCATCTGGCAACGCCATAACTTTTGACAGAGATGTCAGATCGCTTAATGACATACCGCGTTTGAAGCGTCAGTCCAAGCAGATTTTTACTATGGAACAATACACGCCACGCGAGCGCTCTGAAATAGTTGAAATTTACATTCAACAGAAGAAGTCAATTGTGAAAACTCAACGTGCTTTTAAAAACTTAAAAAATGTGAGAAGTGCGCCTTCTAAGAACACCATTAAGCGTTTATACGAAAAATTTTCGACTGGTGAGGCTCTTTCTAATCCGAAGAGGCCAAATAAAAGTCGACCAAGGCGATCGGCCGAGAATATCGCTGCCGTACGAGCCAGTGTTGAGAGGTCCCCAAGAACATCCCAAAAACGCCGTTCTCAGCAGTTGGGCATGGCTCGGTCCACTTTACAACGGACTATTCGCGTTGATTTGCATTTGTTCCCGTACAAAATTCAATTGACGCAAAGATTGTTGCCTGCGGACAAGCCTCGTCGATTGGAATGGGCCAAACAAAAACATGGGTCCGTCGAATATGGGCAACCCTGTATATATAATATATAAGAATGTATTATTAGAAATTCTTCAGCGATTGTTAATTTATTTTTTCTTTTTTTTCTTGATTTTTTCGCACAATTTAACAATTTATAGTTTTTAACATTTTACAAAACACCGAAAGATAAAGAAGAATTCGCTTGTCACCTGCTCCGTAGATGATGACAGCTAGCAATGACAAATTAAATGTTTTGGTCTGTCACCTATCAGCTAGAATAGAAGAACTCGAGAATAGTCATTCCCCACACTTTGTCACGATTTTGTCGCTGTCACTTCACCGCCAGAATAGGGGTGTAGGTTAATTTTGCATAAGCTTTTTTCTCAGTGTACGTATCTCCCTAACTGGCTTAATGATGTAGCGAACTTCGTATCTATCTTCACATTACTGGCTGTGGACCGGGATCCACAAAATTTGCATAAAATATAACATCGAAAATTATTTTCTAAGAAACTTTATATCGATTTCTTGAATCTCTATCTTTATGTTTCCAATATTAAAAAACAAAAGTTAACAAAACTTATCCTTAAAGAAGATTGTCATCATTAAGACTTGAACCTAAAGCAATGTCGGGTATTCTGTCGCTCTCGGGCAAAGAGCTTTCTCTGCCGCCACACGTATGCTGCTAGAGCCCTCACGTTTGTTGTAAGAGCTTGTTACACACTTTTTTAACATTGGAAAGCTTTTGAATGCACAAATACACACAAACGACAAGATTGCGGCTGTGTAAGAATGCCCACCAATGACCTAAAGCTTAAAAAAGCTTATTTTTTTAACCTTGCATATTTCTTACAAATATGAACTCATTAACGAGTCGGTAGCTATCGCCAAACTATTATCTATTAATTTTTATTCGCTTGTATTGTTGGAATGATGAAAATATAAATTGACTGTATCGTGATCACACCCGTAGACTTTGACGTGACAGTGTGTCTTTATTCTTGTCCCTATCTTTTCCTTTATTCTTTTACATCCTCATCCTTATCCATATGCCTATATTTTATATATTTATATTATGTCTTAATTCTTTTCCAAACTTTTAATTTAATACATAACCTAATTCCTAGGCTTATTCTTGTTCTTTCCTAACTTGTGTCCCACTTCTTTTCTCAGTCTTTGTCATACCATATATCTTGCTCTTGGTGTGCCGAAATCTAAATATTGGTCTTTATTTAGTCCATTTTCTTGTTCTTATGCTTTTCCCAATCTTGTCCTTAATATTGTTCTAGGTGTGTCTTAATCTTTGTCCTTATCTTTGTTCCAATTCTTGTCACAGTCCTCTTCCCAATCCTTGCTACATTCTTGTCCCAATTATTTTGAATGCAATGCTCTAATCTTTGCCTAAATCTCTGCACAAATTTTGCTCTCATCCTTTTTCGAATGCTTGTTCTATTTCGTATCCATTCCATTTCTTATCCAAATATAAAAAATTTTAGTTAATTTTTTTATTTTTTTCAATTTTTGCTTTTGAATTTAGGTTACTTTAGGGGATTCCCTGAGTAGCCTCATGACGACATTTTCTTTTACTTTTTTTTTTTTTTTTTATCTTGTGACCGAAAACCACAGCTTTACGGTTATTACAAAAACCGTGTTGTTTTTATACATGAAATTGTTAGAAAAATTATTCTCTTGCGGCAAGCAGCAAGCAATTATCTTCATTTTAAATATTTTTCCGCCTACCGCTCAGCTAATCTCCACTAAATTGATTTAAATGTTGCATGACAACAACAAAAACGAAATGTCCTCATATAAATTCGACAAATAGCAGCACATTAAAAGATCATAGATACGAGGTTAGAGATGCAGATACTTTATAGCAGTGGTTTAAATGAGACAAAGGTTATTAAAAAAAAAAACAAAACTCACTAAACGCAAGGCTTACGATTTTTGTGTGTGTATGTGTTTGTCATATTTTTTTTTTTTTTTTTGTATCCGCAAGATACTAAGATACATGTATTTGTATTTGAGTTAGATGTATGCCAACCTGTTTTGACTATTTATGACGCTTTGCTTTAGTGATTGTTGGTCAATGTGCTCATTTATTGGCCATCATATTGGCGAACAATGGAGTGCAGTTATAAGCCATTGTTGGTGTACTTTGAATGATCCGATTTATCTATCAAAAACATTCCATGAGATACTTAATCATATCAAAAGATACACAAGTTATTGCACTGTATTGCGTTATAAGCTATAAGATGCGCATGGAAAAAATGGCAAAAAAAAAACACATAAAAATTAAAGTCGAGTTAGTCGCTGCAGACACATTTTTGCACAAATAGCTCTGGCCAACAATAGCTAAAATTGGTGTGTGTGTGTGTGTGTGTGCTTATGTTGTGTTTGTGCTTTAGTTTTGTTAAAATTATAGTTAAAACAATTGAGCTTTGAGTTCAAGCACCAACGCTTAGTCGTAGCCAGCTTCGCTCCCGCTGCTATCTTAACCCACAAGTTGTGCCGCTACTGCTTGGCATCTCAAGCGCGGTTGACGCCGTTTTCCTTGCAGCAACAATGCGCAACACTTTCTCTGGCAAATTTTTATTATATTTTTTTTTTCTTACTCTTGTTGCTATCGTTCGCATTTATTTCAATTTACTTTTGTTTTTATTTTGCGTATCTTATTGTTTTAATTTTTTTTTTTTTTTTTTTTTTTTATTTATATATAATTTTCTTAATGTTTCATATATTGTAGAATATGCCGCTTAACTACTATTATTTTTTTCGCCACAAGCGGTGCCGCTATCTTGATGCGCTTTTTATTTTATTTTTTTCCTCATCTAATATATGTATGAAAATTAGTCAAATATATTTCATGTGTCACTGTGTTCAATTTGTTTTTCATAATTCGTTAGATTTAATATCTATACGTATCTTATAGTGCTCATCATTGCGTATCTGTTGCGCATTACATGTTTCTTACACCATGATGGCATGACGATGGTTATGTTGTTACATCGACAAACATGCCGATGTGATTGATGAGTGTTACATTAGATAAAATTTACAAATTACGGCGCCCGCGCTTCATGTGGTAGATAGCTGATGGAATTTTTCAACATTTCGATCAGAGAAGTAAACACTTTTCTTCCTTCAAAGTTTCAAAATTTTTGTTTGACAATATTTTATGCCGCAGCTGTTGGGACTTGGAGCTCCCGAACTAACATATGAACTTCGATAAGTCTAAGAAATTTTATTATTTGACAGCTTAAGCTTCTATTGCGCTTCTATAGAGCTTGCAACCAAAAGTTTATTCGCCTATAAAGACATAGTTGATATAATAGCTGCTGTAAGGTACATACTTCAGGAATTATTTTAAGGTACTTCAACAAGTAATTCAGAAGTTTTATACATAGAAAAAGCTTAGCGCAAAGTTTCTACTAAGCTTAAACGTTATTTATGGAAGTTATGGGAAGCTTAAACCCTCAAGAGGGTTTCGTTAGAAAGAACAAACGAAATTGTTGCCTCTTAACCTGCAAAGGATTTCAATAAATCTTTAATAAACGCATTATCGAAGCTATTGCAAATTATCTTATATAGCTCTTTAAAGGCTACAGAACTTTATTCAGTTTTTTTTTTATGAGCGTCACATAAAATTCTGGTTAACTTTCACATAACCCAATGTGAATTATCATTGCAAAATGTATTCGCATGTACTGAATGGTTTTTTTTTTTAATATTATAACCATGAAAAACTTAATCTTAATATTTGTATACGGCCTTTTCATTATTTATATTGAAAACAAATTTTTCGAGCTCTAGGCCAAGCATGTTGACAACAAGACAACATAAACAACAAAGAAGGCAACAACCCACAACAACAGGGTTAAATTTTTTTTCAATATAAATCATGAAAAACTTTACCATAATCGAGCAACTTCTATAAAAAACCCAAGAAAAAGCGTTCAGCAGTTATGCAAAGAATTCATAAGCAATACTCTAAGTTGGCTGTATCGTGGACACACCCGTAGGTTTTGACCTGACAGCGTATTTTTAGCCTTGTTCTTATTCTTGTCCTTATCCTGTCCTTTGTTCCTAAGTCTGTCCTCATTCTTGTCCAGCTTTTTTTTCCAACCTTTGCCTAAATCTTGTCCTAATTGTGTGCATATCCTTGTTCTATTCCTTGTTTAATTTATTTTCGTCAACCTTTTCCAAATCTTGTCTTATGTCAAACATGCCCACGTAGTGGCCCTTCATACAAATTTCAATCTATCTTAATTTTGTCTTTGCGATGAGCCAAAATCAAAGAACGCCTGCAAAAAACAACAACACAAACCGCACTCGTTCAGTGTTCAGCACATTTTCCAATCAACTTTATAAAAACAAATGCATGCAAACCCAAAAAAAAAAAAGAGTTGGCAGTGCCGTGGACACACCCGTAGGTTTTAACGTGACGAATTTGCTTGTTGTTGTTGTTAATGTTGATGTTGATGTTGATGTTTGTGTTGATGTTGATGTTGATGTTGATGTTGATGTTGATGTTGATGTTGATGTTGATGTTGATATTGATGTTGATGTTGATGTTGATGTTGATGTTGATGTTGATGTTGATGTTGATGTTGATGTTGATGTTGATGTTGATGTTGATGTTGATGTTGATGTTGATGTTGATGTTGATGTTGATGTTGATGTTGATGTTGATGTTGATGTTGATAATGATGTTGATGTTGATGTTGATGTTGATGTTGATGTTGATGTTGATGTTAATGTTGATGTTGATGTTGATGTTGATGTTGATGTTGATGTTGATGTTGATGTTGATGTTGATGTTGATGTTGATGTTGATGTTGATGTTGATGTTGATGTTGATGTTGATGTTGATGTTGATGTTGATGTTGATGTTGATGTTGATGTTGATGTTGATGTTGATGTTGATGTTGATGTTGATGTTGATGTTGATGTTGATGTTGATGTTGATGTTGATGTTGATGTTGATGTTGATGTTGATGTTGATGTTGATGTTGATGTTGATGTTGATGTTGATGTTGATGTTGATGTTGATGTTGATGTTGATGTTGATGTTGATGTTGATGTTGATGTTGATGTTGATGTTGATGATGATGTTGATGTTGATGTTAATGTTGATGTTGATGTTGATGTTGATGTTGATGTTGATGTTGATATTGATGTTGATGTTGATATTGATGTTGATGTTGATCTTGATGTTGATGTTAATGGTTATGTTGATGTTGATATTGATGTTGATGTTGATGTTGATGTTGATGTTGATGTTGATGTTGATTTTGATGTTGATGTTGATGTTGGTGTTGGTGTTGGTGTTGGTGTTGGTGTTGGTGTTGGTGTTGGTGTTGGTGTTGGTGTTGGTGTTGGTGTTGGGTTGGTGTTGGTGTTGGTGTTGGTGTTGGTGTTGGTGTTGGTGTTGGTGTTGGTGTTGGTGTTGGTGTTGGTGTTGGTGTTGGTGTTGGTGTTGGTGTTGGTGTTGGTGTTGGTGTTGGTGTTGGTGTTGGTGTTGGTGTTGGTGTTGGTGTTGGTGTTGGTGTTGGAGTTGTTGTTGGATTTGGAGTTGGTGCTTTTCGTTTAGCTTTTTTTTTGCTTCCCCATTGGTTGTGCTCTAATTTCAATTAATCCAGCAAAAGTGATGCTTATGCTTCGCATTAGGCGGTTCCCTGAGGGTCTTTGACACGCCGTCAATTTTTTTTTTTAGTTTTGTCATATGCCCGAAGGCCTCACCTTCGTTTTCGTTCCTTAAAATTTACCGTTGCACCAGTAGTCACAGAGTTAAAAATCCATGCAACGTTTTTTCATGGCTGTAGCATTTTTATTACATTATGTGATTGCATCCCTGAAATCATGACAACAAGAATTTTTTTGTAATTTAGTTGTGAAGCGTAATAACACATCCCTGCTGTCGTAAAACAAAATTTACCGTAGCACTCCTCCTGAGTGAGTTATAATTCCATGCAACGATATTACATTTCTGTTACACAAGCTGCTATATTCACGACCTGACGATGTCGAAATTTTTTTTTTTTTATTTTTGTCGTAAAGCCATTTATAAAACCTTCTTTTTCCTTTTTAAACTTTTATCGTAGGTTATATACTCATTGAGTAAAAATTCAATGCAACGCCGCTGCATGAATGTTGCGTTATCGATCTTTGAACGGCTCTCTCAGCGTCAGCGTCCCCATGGCGACAAACATTTTTCGTCTAATTTTGTTGTGAGGGCTTACAGTAGACCTTTATTGGCGTATCGTATTTTTAATCCTAGCACTAATACTCAGCGAGTAATAATTCCATGTAACAAATTTTCAGTTGTGTTGCTTAAACAGTTCCCCCTGCGACCCGATGATGTTTTGAATTTTTGTTTTGTTTTTATAATGAAGTCAATGAATTAACCTTTACGGTCATATCATTTTTTTAATCATAGCTCTTATACTCAGCGAGTAACAATTCAATGCAACGCAGATGAATTTTTAAAAAATTAATTTTTCAACTTTTTTGGAAACTTGATCTGTACAACGTTACTTCGTCACGTCAAAAAACGCACACTCGATGATGTCGATGCTGAAGCTGATTGTCCCGTTACGTGTGTGTAGAGTAATTTTTCATGACATGTAATTTTATTGCATCGTAATTGTTTTTTTGTTTTGTTTGATTTTTTGCCAAACGCAACGATGAGCAACATTTTGTGTTTTTGTTTTGTTTTTTTAAGCATTGGCCCGCGCTTAAAATTTCTTGGGCCCCAATGCTCTTATCTTTGTCGAAATCTTTGTCCTACTCCTTATATTATTCCTGATCCTAATCTTTGTCCAATTACTTGCCCGCATTCTTTTTCAAATACTTGTTTTAACCCTTATCCAAATCCTTGCCTTTATACTTGTCCTTATTTTAATTTTAATTTAATATTTTTAATATTTTTTTTTTATTTTTGCATTTGCTATTGCCTTTGATGCATTTAGACTACTTTAAGGGGCTGCCTCATGACGCCATTCATTTGCTTTTTATTTTTATCATGTGACCGAAAACCTCACCTTTACTGTCGATCCATAAAATTTACTGTAGTATTAATAGTCTTGAAGTTAAAATTTCATGCAACGTTTTTTATTATTGATGCTTTTTTACAACATACACGGTTGCCTCCTTGGCAAAATCGTCGCTCAAAAATTTTTTTTATTTTCGTTCTAAGGTCAAGGCACAATTTTTTGCCGTCGTGAAATAAAATTTTTCATGGCGCTTTTCCTCAGCGAGTAATTGTGGAATTATTATTCCATTTAACAATTTTAAATTTCTGTTGCATATGCTGCTACCTCCACTACTTGGCATCGTCAAAATTAATTTTGTTATTTTCGTCGTAAAGCCCAAGTATAAATCCTTCATTTCTCTTTTATAATATTTACTATACCGCATACACTCATTGAGTAATAATTCCATGCAATGTTATCACAACATTGATGCATTTTTATAAGCCCTTACTGACGAATAATATTTTTACCGTTGCACCTACATATAACGCGTTGTAATTCCATGAAACAAATTTGAAGTTTCGTTGGTAATGCCAAGTAATAATATCATGCAACGTCGATGCATTTATAAAAAATGCCTTTTTCAACTTTTTTCAACATTATCTTCACCAGCGTCTTCACTCTAACAAAACTGGAGATGAGATAGAAGAAATTAACAGGAGATCAGCTGTTTCTGTTTTAGTTGTTGCTGACTTTAGCGTGCGTTGACCATTCGATGCAGTTTAACGCACCGTGAGGACCGTGGTTCAAATCCTTCCATATGACACAGCAAATTTTTTTTTTCGTTCTAAAAAGCGTACGATGATTTGCATAATCCGCTGAATAAATGAGTACAATTATGTTAAAATCTGAATAATAATAATATTAATAAAATTAAACAAAACTATAATAAACCATCGATTAATATAATTGATCGTTAAATCTTTAATCCATAGCTTCGGAACCATTTGTTGTAAGTTTCATTCCGACGCTTAGTAAAGTAAATATAAAGTAGGTATTGAAATAGGCTATATAATGCTTGTGTTATCAAGCTATCACCAGTCTTATGGAAGATGCTTTCAAAGTTTAATATAAGTTCAAGAAACTTCTGTAAATTAATAAAAATTTCGCCTTTTGTCTTTATAGAAGTAAGTATCTTAAAGAGAAACGTAGATTTCATAATAAGCTAATATAAAACTTTTCGCAATCTTTCTAGGAACTTATGTGCATGTTAGGCTCTTTTTAATACTCTTTAATATCTTGTTCCTCTCTAAAATCAAAAGTATTCACCTCGTTAAAAAAAAAATTAATAAATAAACATCAAAATCTCAAATAAAAATCAAAATCAATGAATACGAGAGCTATTTGAGAAGTCGGTGGATTTATTGAATTTCCCTCGTTGTGTCAGAACTTAAAAGCAACACTGGTCTTGGCCACAGAAATCTTTTGACCATAGAATAATCGATGTTTTTCATAAGTGTACGCGTACGATTAAAAACGATTGAGTAAAGATCTCGCGAAAGGCTGTGCAAAAATTGCTTATCTCTGCTCATGACGTCATTTGTTGCTTATTTTGAGAGCACACCAAAGATTTAATATGAAAAAATTAAAAATTTTATCTTAACAAATAATGTAATATTTTCTTTATTGTATATTTAAAAAAATAAAATAATAAAATATTATGAAAAATAAATTAAAAATTAGTTGATTATTAATTTTTATTTTGCAAACCTTGAAAATGTCTCTATTAAGTTCTCTTATAACAAAGAACATTCTTACATGGAAGAAGAGCTTCTTAACCTTAATATTGCAATTTATTTTGTAAGCTTGCTCATTACGAAGCTTCAAAAAGTCGATTGTAACGAGTAAACCATCTCCACTAGTTGCTTTGTAAATTTTCTCCAAAAGCGACCTTCATTAAGATGGTAGGTTAAAGTACTGTCTTCACTGGATTTAATAGAAATATTTGGAATTTCTTCTTTTAGTTAATGGCAAATGTAGGCTGCTAGTTACTTAAGCAACTTACACTTCGTTTTGCAATACTGCAATGGCTAGTTTCCTGGTTGTTGGCCAAAAAGGAATCATTTTTAATGTTGGACTGTGAGATGTCAGGTTGGGTTCCCTCTTCAGTGTTTTTCATAGCCATAGGCTTACATATTTATATTAATTCTTTTGTGGTTTTAGCTTCGAGTAGAAGTGATGAAACTAATTTTTTGTTAATGCGTTTCTGGAACATCTTCAATAGCAATGCAGCAATACAGTAATGCCTTTGGGTATTGTTTCTATAAATAGAAGTAATGGCACCCGAATTCAAGTATTTGTTAGCGCCTAAACTTAGAAGTTAAATAAGTAATTAGATCACAACATTTATACTGGAGAGACTTTGGAAGTGGCCCTTGGAACTTGCATTGGTGTGTGGTCATTACAAAAGCAGGATAATCATTGCTTTCCCATTTCTAGCTGCAGTTCCATGCAAACCCTCCAAGTTTCTGCATTTAACTTTTTATTAGTGACAAAATTATAATCTTTTAATCTTTGATGTTAGCAAAGATCTGTGGGTAACAAATGACGTATAACAAACAGCTGATAGCTGCAAGGTTGCACAAGTACGTACTTTTGTACCATTTTGGATACGTTTTTATTATTAAAACACGAAGTACTAATCTTTTCGTACTGGTACAATTTTATTTCCATACTTTCCTTTATGAATTTTGTTGTTGGTGTTGCCAAACAGCTTTAGATTTACTTTCTTTATAGTTATATGGCAGCACTCCAATAACTATTACAAGATTGTATACGTATGGGATGCAGAAAATCCACAAGGAATACCATTTCAATGAGGAAAGTACGAGGAATACCAAATATAAAGGAATTCGAAATATGGAACGTACTTGGTACCATCCAGGTTTATATGAAATTTTCATACAAATCAAATGGTACCAAGTACACTAAGGGAAATAACGCATATTAGCATTATCCACGCCTCAGTATAAATTTTATTTAAATATTTACGTGGATAAATCAAATGTTTTCCTTACAACTCGTTTTTTTCCCGTATTTGAATTTTATTTATACCACACACCTACACACACATTCCATACAGCGGCCAAGCAGCCGCCAAGCAGCAGCAGCGTCGCACTCTGTTCCTGCAGTTATTTCTTGCCGTTGCAGGTTCTTATACTTCTCGTTTAGTTTGTGTTACAAGGATAATATATAATGATGTCAATATGATATCAATATGATTTGTGATTGCGATGGGTGATGTGTGCGATGATGAATTTATGTAGGGTGGAGTGACAACTCGATATTTTCTCAAAAATATCTTGCAACGGTTGTCACTTACTTGCATATTTGATTCATACTTTTTCTTACTTTTTCTTCCTCTTTTCTTCCTCTTTTCTTCCTCTTTTCTTCCTCTTTTCTTCTTCTTTTCTTCCTCTTTTCTTCCTCGTTTCTTCCTCCTCTTCAACTTAAATATGTTGTTTTTTAAAATCAATATTTTTATATAAATTTTCTTTAAATGCGATAGTTTTATTTTCAAATAGTAAATATTTGAAAGATATTTAAATATATTCGTGCATAATTTTAATATATTTTTTATTAATTTTATTTTAAATATTTTAATATTTTATTTAATAAAAAAGTATTTAAATAAATTTTAAATATTTACGTAGTCGGTTTAAGTAAATGCGTTATTGGTGCAAAAATGACTCGCTTTTTGGATAAATTAAAAAAGTTTTTGGATAAATTTAATATTTTTTTCCCTTAGTGCACTAAGGGAAATAACGCATATTAGCATTATCCACGCCTGAGTATAAATTTTATTCAAATATTTACGTGGATAAATCAAATGTTTTCCATACAACTCGTATTTTTCCCGTATTTGAATTTTATTTATACCACACACGTACACACATATTTCATACAAGCAAGCAGCAACAGCATCGCACACTTACACACATACTTCGACAAGCAGCAACAGCATCGCACTTTGTTCCTGAGTTTATTTCTTGCATTTGCAGTTCTTACAGTTCTCATTTAGTTATTGTTGCAAGAGTAATATATTATGCATGTTTGGCAAAGAAATTAAATTATGTAGGGTGGAGTGGCAACTCGGTATTTTCAAGAATATCTTGGACCGGTTGTCATTTACCTGCATAATTTGCTTCTGCCTAAACATATTTTGTACATTACTTTTTCGTTCTGTAATTTATACTATGTTTGACAGTTGGTGCAATATTAGTGCGCAATATTAGTGCACCAACTGTCAAAAATAGTATAAATTAGAGAACGAAAAAAGTGAAGCGATAATAAATTATACAGGCAATGGCATTTGATGAACGCAATAAGAAGAAAATAATACCATAAAACCATTAATAACATATTCAATTTAAAAATGTTGTTTTTTAAATTCAATATTTTTATATAAATATTCTTTAAATGCGATAGTTTATTTTCAAATAGTAAATATTTGAAAGATATTTTAAAAAAATTCGTGCATAATTTTCATGTATTTTTTATTAATTCTGTTTAAATATTTAAATATTTAATTAAATTAAAAAAGTATTCAAATAAATTTTAAATATTTACGTAGTCGATTTATTCAAATGCGTTATGGGTGCAAAAATGACTCGCTTTTTGGATAAATTAAAAAAGTTTTTGGATAAATTTAATATTTTTTTCCCTTAGTGTACAGTAAAATTCTAAAAATAATTAAATATGTCAACATAAGCATATGAAAATAAATATAATTCAGTGTCTATGACGTAGTACTCTCGCAAAATAAGCGATACTTCGTCTTTATACGAAAACACGAACGAGGAAATGAGACAAATGCTGTTGCTGTTTTTGACTCAGACTCAGTGCTGCCAAACAGTAGCAGCGGTGCTGCCATCTCTTATCAAGTAGCTGATAAAAAGCTTTTATTAGCAGTGTTGCTAAGCTCACATTACAAAGGTTGAAGTTTTGTTAATGCACTTATCAAGATCCATTTTTGGCGTTTCATATATATAAGACACTTGCGGAAGAGAAAATGTATTCCGAAATTTTTTTAATAATAAGTGTTCGTATGCGACGATCAAGCGGAGTGGGCGAAAAAAAGAAGTTGCACCTTGAGATGAGAGGAAAATTGTGAGAGCCGCAAGTAATACGAGCAAGAGTCGAGTAAAATCTCTAGATCAACTGCCTGGAGAATACTGCAGCAATGCTCCTTCATTGTTGGTTCTAAAATGAAGTCAGCTTCCCGTCTGCTGAAACGCCACAAATCTCAGAGACTTGATTTTGCCAAAATGAATATGCAACGGGGCTGGTCATCTGTAAGATAAACAAAATTAAAGCTTAACGGTAATAAAGCAAGAAATTTTTTCCTTAGGTCATTTTTTCTGATGAAAAGAAATGGAATTTGGATGGACCAGATGGTTCGAAGTTTTATTGGCATGATCTGAGAAAGACCCCAAAATATTTCTCAAAAAGAAACTTCGGTGGTGGCTCTGTGATGACATGGGGTGCATTTTCAGCACAGGGCTGTTTGGAACTTTAATTCACTTCATCAAGAATGAAAAGTTCGGACTATATTGTGGTGCTTCAATCTAGTCTTTTGCCATTTCTTCGAGAAAACCGGGAAAGAGAATGGATATTCCAGCAAGACAATGCTAACATTCACACAAGTCGTGAGACAATGTCTTGGCTGCAATCCCATTCAGTTGGAGTCATGGATTGGCCCGCTTGTTCCCCGGATCTAAATCCTATTGAGAATATCTGGGAATATTAGTTCGACGAATTTATGCGGAAAACAAGCACTATGACACTGAAGATGAATTAAAGCAAGCCATCATTGGAGCGTGGGGGAACTTGGAGCTACCATTACTTATAAAATCTATGAATAACAGATTATTTGATCTTATTATGGTGAAAGGAAACCACATTAATTATTGAAACTTTTATAGCTCTGGATATATACTAATTCTCTTGAGTGTCTTATAAATATGAAACATGAAAATTTTTAAAAAAAATGGAGTTTAACTTGTAAAAGCTTCTAATTCTCAATTAATGTAACAATTTTTTTTTTGTTTATCCTTATTCTTTCCATACTTTAACATTTTCAATGAATTTCATTCCTAAGTCAGAAATAAATGAGTATTTCATTATAAGTAAAACTGTCTTATGAATATGAAACGCACTTTATAAAAAAAGTTTTGATTTGTGTTTGTAATTCCATAACTCAAGAACGGAGCGTCCGATTAGCTTGAGGTTTTCTTTGTTGTGTTCTTATTGGCCGTACCATGGTTCGTATGTGAACATTTTTTCCACACCTCCTTTTACCACCCACAAATTAATGAAAATTTTATATTTCAGACGGCTTGGGTCTTATCAGACTAAAATTTAGTACTTTAGTTCATATGGTCACTGTTGGCAACAGTACTACAAATGGGAGGAGATCTATACAAATATGCTGGGGGTTCCCCCCCCCCTCTCTTTAATATATATATCTATCTATATTCTTATTTATCTTGGTTTGTTTGGTTGCTTAAAACTTGAAAAACGACTGGACCAAATTGGAATATTTTTGGAAAAATATTTTTGGAATTATAGGTCACACAGCATCGAAATTTGATATTCGAATGAAATTTTCACGTGCCGTTCCACTGGTAAAAATTTATGGGCGTTAGATGAGGGGTGTGGCACTTTTCAGCAGCCCAAATTTAAGGTATAACCCTCGAACTATAAGTCACATATCATTTAGTTGTATGCTACTATTTAGTTGTATGCTTTGACTGGCAAAATTGAGTGACCATTTGAGAAGTGGGCGTGGCACTGCCGATACAATTCAAATGTAGGTATCGAATATCTTTAGAAGTAGAAGTCACATAACATTGAAACTCAGAATGGAGAATGTATTTCTACAAGAGAACTGGGACGGGCAGAGGAAAAGGTGTTATGGCTTCGACCAAGAAGTCAAATTTTTGATATGGAATAGCTTTGGAACTAAACGTCACATGACAATGAAACTCAGTATGGAGTTACTAATTGTCAAAGTCTTTCTACTGGAAAACTGGTACGTGCATTGGAAAAAGAGGCGTGGTCCGATTTTCTATACAGAATAGCTATGGAAGTTAAAATCACAGGACATTGAAACTCATAATGGAATTGCCATCTTGGAGTGATGTTCTGCTACTGGGAAACTGTAACGGGCAGTAGAAGATGAGCGTGGTGTCAGGGTAAGTGACTCATAAAAGTTTTGAATTTACTTATTATTTCCCATATACTTACCGGGTGCAGCAACGCGCGCCGGGTATCGCTAGTATAATAGAAATACATTATACCTTGTTAGAAAACCGTTACTTTTTATGCATGTGGCACCACGTTTTATTTTTTAATGCAAATTTTTATTTTTGGTGACAACATTTATTATTTCAGTAGTACTTTTTTATTTTTCTCCGATGCAACCCTGGATCGCAGCGAGAAAATAACGGACCTGCGCAATGCGCTATCTGTTCTATATCATTCTTTGCGTACGATTACTTGTGGAATTTTCCGAATCGTAGACCAGAGTTGCATCGGAACGTACTTTTGTACTTTTTGAAGTACGTATTATAGTAGAGAACAGTACGATTTTGTAGGGATTTTTTTACATCATTTTAACGTTACGGTTGAGAGGAGGTAAACGTTATGGAGCGTTTTCTTTTTTATTTATTTACTTTCAAATCGGCAGGTCAAAAAAGTAGGTCAGAAAGTTATTTCCTAGTTTATACTGAAATGTTTTTTCAGTTGTACATTTTATTTTTCCAAAATACTTTTTTTCAATATTTTTTATTTTTTGAGTACATTTTCATTTTTTTCCAATGTAATCCTGTCGAAGGAACACAAAGCCACGCGAGTGGACAATTCTGAACTCGGGGATCAACTACAGTTTTTTTATATTATTCTAGTGCTTGAATCTTATTTTGTTGTTCGTGCAGTATTTGTATGTATTTTAGATGGATGTATATCAATAATCAAAATATCTCTTTTGTACACTGATTGATTTGAAATGCGGCTGCAGAAAAGTCAAAATATTTGAAAGCATGGCAAATGGCTTGAAAGTATTTTTTTTTTTTTTTATACTTGAGCAGCTCTTCAGGACAGTACAATTTATGACACAATTAAGATTTTTGGAACTGCACTTTAGCTCACAGATTCTTGATTTTTAGATTTAACAGTCTTGCAAAGAATGAGCTATAAATCATATTTAATAGAACTTTTAAAACGTTTCAATAACCAAAGTTTCCTCTGCTCATGTTAAATGGAATAAGAGACAAATATAGTCTTTCTGCTTCGAAAATATAAATAAAATTGTCTACATTACATTTTGATGTATAGCCAAAAACAATCAACAACAGCAACAACTTGATTTTCTAAGATTTCTTTTAATTGCATAACTTGCAGCAATTGTTCATTAAACTCGTGCTTGTGTAACATGCCGCCAGACAGACAGACAGATAGCAATAATAATAAATAGAGCAACGTATCTGTTGTCGCACATCATTATTTAATTTGACAATAGCAAAAACAACAACAACAACAACAGTAACAGCAACATCAACTTGATTGCAGCACATCAACTCATGACAGAGTTTTATGCGATTTTAGATGGATGTTTTTTGTTTATATATTTTTAATTACATTCGTTAGATACTCTTTTTTTCATGTGCATGCAAAGTCATCTGGGCAGCTAAAGTAACAAAAGAGACAAAATATTCGATTAAAACAAGTAAGTAAAGAAATCTTAGGCAAGTTAAAGAAGCCTAAGATTTCAGTGAAAGTTTTCACTGTGAAACAGTGCACAACAAATAAATCACTAGAATAGCAGCAAATGCAATGCTGACAGAGCCAAACTCAGCCCTTTGGCTGCATGCAAAAAATGCTCAAAACTCGCCAAAGCAAATTTTCGCCAAAACTTTGGAATGCCCGGTAAAAACAAAGCTATTTGATTGCAAGCGAAAATCCAACAACAAGCATTTAAATTAATTTGAGTTTTTATTTTTTTTTTTCATACTCATTTAATAAAAATTTTCTTTAATTTTCAGCCGTTTATTTTTTTTTCACAAATTAACGAGTTAACAAAGCAAACAAAAAACATGGTCAAGATTTTCGCTTTTATGCAGATTTTTGCAAGTCAATTTTTCTTGTTTAATGTTATTGACCTCGTTCACAAAAGCCACTGTATAAGTTATACAAAGCCAATGCAAACTCCATGGATGCAAAAATAAATTACAATCAACATTGATCGGAACCATTTAAGTGGTTTCAAATTAAACGCCATAAAATTTATTTAAATAATTCTAATTAATATACGAAAGCGTTAGTTTTTCTGACACAATACGGTAGCGCTGCATTTATTTACTTATGCAAATGAAGTAAACTTTAGGTGAACTCCAAGAGTTACCAACTGCGGCTGTTTGTTTGTAGTTTCATTTTAGACCGATGAATCATTCTTAATGAGTAAAGAAAAAAAAATAAATTTTGAAACGAAACATTAATGACAGTTCTCCCAATGAAAGTGAATTCGAATTCAAATCGTTTAAAATTTGTTAATTCTAAGCGTTTGTCGAATTTGTAAATAAATTTGTCGGATTAAATTTAAATGGCGATATAAAGTATCGGTAAAAGTGAAACTTCTCCACTTTGAGAATTATCTTTGTTGTCGTATTCTTTCATCGTTGAGTATAAAATAAAATCTTGAGACACTAAAAATTTCCTTTTTATTTTCAATTATTAAAACTTTACCGTTTGGAATCGATAAACTACTGTTCTCATTTTTAAAATTAAAACAAAAACAATTCAACTTATTGTATTATTATAAAGATATTCTAAGCATTTTTAGTCCATAAAATATTTTTAAATTTCTCCTTAATCAATTGAGACAGACGTGGTGGTGATGATCTTCTAGAGTCTAGAATATACAGTTCTTCCAAATAAACTAAAATGACTATTTTTATTATATACTAGCAAATACCCTAGCATAGCTGCTTCGCCGGTGATAACAATATTAAATGTCATAAAAAACATTAACATTAAATCTTAAAATTTAACAGACGTATTTATATTGAAGTGGGAAGAGTGTAAATGGTTTGTGTATTATATTGTGTATTAGCATTTCCACCAACATTTTGATATTTAAACATCAAAAGTTTTGCACTGAAATAATTGTCATTTTATTATAATTTCTTTTGTTTTATAAATATTTTGAAATCTTTGACAAATTTTCTTGTTTTTATTTTCTGTTTTTGTAAATTTTTTATATTTTGAATTTTTTGACATGACAAAGTTACGTTTTACAGCGCAGGTTTCCAAAAAAAGTTGAAAAATCTATTTTTTCAAAATTCATCGGCGTCGCATTGAATTTTTACTCGCTGATTATAAGAGCTATGACTAAAAGAATAGTACGACCGTAAAGGTCGATTCTTTGAATTCATTACAAACACAAAACAAAAATTCAAAACGTCATCGAGACGCGGTGGGAACTGCTTAAGCAACGCAACTGAAAATTTGTTACATGGAATTATTACTCGCTGAGTATTAGTGCTAGGGCTAAAAATATGATACAAGCCTGTTCTAAGCCCTCACAACAAAATTAAACAAAAAATTTCTGACGTCATGGGGATACAGTGAGAGCCGCTCAAAGATCGACAATGCAACCTTCGTGCAGCGGCGTTGCATTGAATTTTTATTCAGTGAGTATATAAGCTATGATGAACGTTCAAAAAGGAAAAAACTTTTTTGACGTCCCCAGGTCGTGAATATAGCAGCATATGTAACAGAAATTTAATATCGTTGCATGGAATTATTACTCACTCAGAAGACGTGCTGTGGTAAATTTTGATTTACGACAGCATAGATGTCTTATTAGCCTCACAACTAAAATATAAAAAAAATTCTTATCGTCATGATTCAAGGTGGCAACCACATAATGCAGTAAAAATGCTACAACCATGAAAAAACGTTGCATGGAATTTTAACTCTGTGACTACTGGTGAGGTCTTCGGGCACATGATAAAAATAACAAAAACATATACAGCGTCATGTGGCCTCTCAGGAAACCACCTAATATGACGCGTATGCATCTCTTTTGCTAGATTAATTGCATGCAGCTAAGGCAGAGTTAACGCACCAAGGAAAAGCACAACCAATGGAGAAGCAAATAAAAAAGAGACATCAACATCAACATCAACATCAACATCAACATCAACATCAACATCAACATCAACATCAACATCAACATCAACATCAACATCAACATCAACATCAACATCAACATCAACATCAACATCAACATCAACATCAACATCAACATCAACATCAACATCAACATCAACATCAACATCAACATCAACATCAACATCAACATCAACATCAACATCAACATCAACATCAACATCAACATCAACACCAACATCAACATCAACATCAACATCAACATCAACATCAACATCAACATCAACATCAACATCAACATCAACATCAATATCAACATCAATATCAATATCAACATCAACATCAACATCAACATCAACATCAACATCAACATCAACATCAACATCAACATCAACATCAACATCAACATCAACATCAACATCAAAATCAACATCAACACCAACATCAACATCAACATCAACATTAACATCAACATCAACACCAACATCAACATCAACATCAACATTAACATCAACATCAACATCAACACCAACATCAACATCAACATCATCAACATCAACAACAACAACACCAACAACATCAACATCAACATCAACATCAACATCAACATCAACATCAACATCAACATCAACATCAACATCAACATCAACATCAACATCAACATCAACATCAACATCAACATCAACATCAACATCAACATCAACATCAACATCAACATCAACATCAACATCAACATCAACATCAACACCAACATCAACATCAACATTAACATTAACATCAACATCAACACCAACATCAACATCAACATCATCAACATCAACAACAACAACACCAACAACAAGAAACACCGTCACGTCAAAACCTACGGGTGTGTCCACGATACAGACAACTCTTTTTTGACATAATTTCCAAATGTTTGAAGTATTTTGAATAATTATAATGAGAGCAAATAATTTTAAAATTGCTTTATAGAAGTTTTATAGCACGTTTCAGCCATTTTTAAAATTCCTCTAATTTATAAACAAACATTTTCAAGCTCTTTTTGACATTTTGTTTGTTTTTGATACATTTTTGACAGTATTTGTTGTGCTCAGATGAGAACAAAAAATTTTTTAAATGCTTTTTCGAGGGATTATTGAAGGTTTCAACCATTTTTTAAATTCTCTCATTTATCAAGCATTTTAAAGAAATTTTGTACGCTGTTGAACGTTTATGAATAATGTTTTTTCAAGTTTTTTCGAATTTTTTCTTATGAAGGCTTTATAAGAGGTTCAAATTTTTTTATGAATACAGCCGTTAGAATTTCGGTAAAATTGTATATTTGTGTTGGAGCTACTTAGTAGTTCCATCCGAATAAAGTAACCAGCTAACTAAAGTAATAAAAAAAAAATAACTAAAGTAATAAACTTTTTGTATCTTCCTGATCTTACCATTTTTTTTTTTCATGCATTGGTACACTTTTCCTAGCACTGTGACTATATGAAAATCTCGTTTATACGTAAAAATATCAGCTCTGAGGTAAAAAATATATAAGACGGCGTTATAGATAATTGTTGTTTTAAAATTATATATTTCTTTTGCTTAAACTGAAAAATTTCAGCAAAACATTTCAACAAACCATCGACACGGAATTTTTGTCGATGCTTTTATAAAAGTGGCAGTATTTTTACATTCAAAAAGGTGGCAGCATTGGTACCGCACACAATACATGTTGCTGTCTTTTTTATTTTTTTTTTTACTTTTTTGTGAATTTTACCACGGTGAAAAAAGAAGCAATTGCGCAGGAAAAAAGAATCAATTCTCTTCTCCAATATAGATTCTATAATTGATTATTTTTAACACGTTGATATCCTACAAAAAGGAGTACATTCTTTACAGAAATCGATTCTTTTATTCATATTTAAATGGAAGTATAAAAATAAAAATTATTAATTTTCGGAAATAAGAAAACAAATCAAAACAGACTGATGCTTTTCTCGCTTATACCAGAATTTGTTTTAGAATCAATTCGTTGTTCACTTACCAAAAAAGCAAGCAAGGAATCTAAAAACATTTTCAATAGTAGAAATTATTATATAGGTCGTAATCGATTCTGGCTGGAATATAAACGAATCAGTAAACTTTTGGTTGATAGATTTCAATTCATAGGTTTTGCTTTAAATTTATACATATATTATTTGGGATACGTTCTAAAATGTAAGCAAAAGAATCCATTCCATTTACGATTGTTTTAGAATCAATTCTCATTTTCCCGGTGGGTTGTTGACTTTATTTATGATGCTCAAAAATAATTTGAATATAGAGCTTTTGTCTCACAGCGATAGAACATATTGTTCTATCTCATAGATTCGCCAACATTAAAGTGCAGATATATTGTTATATGAGCGAGAAAATATATAGAGGATATTACATTTCAAAATAAAAAAACTCAGGAGCGGTGCTTTCATTGTCAAAAATTTTAGTTAACATTTTAGTTAAAGTTTTTGTTGTTTGAATTTTTATAGTTAAAATTTTTTTTGTTTAAGTTTAATGATATTTCTGGCTTTGTTATTATTGTTTTATAATGGTGCGTACCTGTGATTTAGGCAAAACAAATATGATTTGTTTTCTTATATATTTGGGGCAAACGTTTTCATAACAACCGCCCCTGTGATGATTTGGCATTTTCTTTTGTGTGTAGTAATTTTCATATATTCAAATAAACTAATACAAACGACAACATCTTATGTTGTTATGCCCAGCTAGCATTTTCAATCGTGGACGACTCTTCCGCGATAGGACCGGGCGATTAAAGAAATTGTCGACGATGTCCTATTCCGATCGTGCAAGTTCAGTACAACGGGAGAAACAGTGTCAAGCCTCAACGACTCTTCCCTTTGAGTCGTCTACGATGCGCAGAAAAGAATCGTATAAGGCGCTTTTATTTCTACTTCAAACGATCCTTCAATCAATCGCCTAAATGAGTCGTCTACGATGTCACATAAATACCATTTTCAAGAGTCTTATGCGATTTTTGGCAACTAAAATTAAAAAAAGAAATAACTGGCCATTTCAGCCCTTGAAAGTACTTTGACCTAGCTTCTTATGATCAATAGTGTTGTGCGTGTTATTAAGTTTGTACACAATTGACCGAGAACCGGACCTACATGTTTAACACCGACTCCGAACGGCGATGAACGGAATGTTCTTGTTCTCAAGAAGCTTTACATGGCAATTTAATTACTCTCTGAGGTTTCCCATTGTCTGCAGAGAGGTGGCGGCCGTACAGAAAAATTATTTTAATTCGAATAATTTTCTGTCGCTGCTGGGGTTTGAACCTGGGTCTCCAGGTTCGTTGACATAGAGGCCACGCACTTTAACCAACTACGCCACGGACAACTAGCACTCTTTAAATGCTTGCCAAGATGCGTGAACGACGATTCACCCGCCAAAAAATCGTCGCAACGACACGCAAAAGCATCATTTAGAAGAGCAAAATACAATTCTACTTAACAAACGTCTGGACGATTAAAAAAATAATAGCGAAATGATCGCGCTCGTCATACAATCTTCTAAATGCTAGCTGGGTGGCTGACTCTCTTCGATTTTGGAGTTGGAATACAGAAGTATTACATACACATATGTTCTACCTTATTAACTTTGGGCACAACCTTTTTTGAGTTGCACAGAGCTTTAATGAAAGTTCTTCTCCCTGAGAATAAGAATATAGAAATTATATGGTTATTCTCTTTGAATTTTAATTAATTATTTAAATAATGGTTATCAAATTTATACAGCCTATGTCTTAACTGGGTACGATAGCTTTCCTAGAGAAAAAGATTTTTTGAAATAGCGCCTGCCATTCTCATGCTTTTCGCAGCCGAACATTCGTGAGTCCTCTTTTATATAATAATATAGATATTTAGTTTTAGGAAATCTAATAAGTAAAAGCATTTCTGATAATGTAACGAAAATAATGATCGATTGCTTAGTTTTTCCAGGAAAAATTTGAAAGTACAAGGGTCACCAGTGGTGGTCGTCAATGGATTAAAACAATCATATATCTTGAATGAGAAGAGCCTTATTTAAAGTTATTGCAAATGTAAAAATATCTTATTGTCTAATCTTATTGCCAAATCCAAAGAAAAAAATATCGTCTTTACTTACCGATATTTAAGTAAAATTAACAACCAAACATTGCAAGTAGCATTTAATTTGGGTTAATTACGCACCGCCGATTACACACATCCAATGCAGTGAACTTAGTTCAATGTCAGTTAAATTGCGGCTCAAATGTATGAACAATTGAGTGCCAACGTTATTTGAAGTTGAAGTTATTTTCTCTAGCTTTCTGTCTGGGTCAATGCTAGGTCAGATACAGCCTCCAAGTGAGGCAAATATGAGTACATGTGTAATTAACTCAGGTTCATGTGTTTCCAACAAGCTATACCAAACATGCAACACCTTAAATGCCGCCAACTTAAGTGCGCTGTGAGATAAATATTGCATGCTCACCATGAGATAAGAAAAATTTCAGTTTCTCTCAAAAACAACACAGTTGCAGAGTTTTTGAGTTGTTTTGAGTAACCCTTCTTACTACTCTACGTTTTTTGAAGTAACTAGAGGGTCAGTGCTTACTTGCCAGTATTACTCAATAAGTTAATCGAACACAATTAAAACTTCATAAATCTAAGCCATTTACTTCTTAGTAGTAATGAAGAAATTATATCAAATAATGACCCAAACATGATGGAAGTGTGAATATCTAACAAAAGCAGTGTACGCGCTAACACCCATGATATAGCATGAATTGCCGCCAAATAAGTAGCAGCACATACGAGTATTTCCCGTTAAGATGCCAATGAGTTGTAATATCGTTGAATTGATTCACAATTATGACAGCTAGTGTAGCAGCGAACTATTTCAACACTTCCTATACAAATTTGTACCGCTTGCTTGGCTATAATTAGTGGCCATAATGAAGCAAACTGGCTTAGACTCGAAATAACAAACTGGTTACCACAGTCTTTGATGGCGGTCGGTCGATGGCATCGACATTCGGCAGTGGTTGAAGTCATTAAATGAAAAAGTTTGATCTTGACCAAAAAATAGTTTATCTACCAACGTGTCTAAGATAAAGGAATAAATTATGATATTGTATCTAAGGATAAATAAAAAAAACTTGTATCTACCAGCTGCACAATTTTGGAAATTAAGGGGTGACCAAGTAAGCACAAAAGGAAAATAAATTTGAATAAAACAATATGAATAAATTGATTCTTATTTAATTTTAAACTTATATTCATGCCATTGTGTATGTAATAGTACTTTGGTTAAATGTTCACCTCAGCTTCGCTGACGGTGCAATTTACTCGGTAATAGCTCGATCCAATAAATGTTGGGATCGAGCTCCTCCAAAGTGGTAGGCTTGTTAGCGTATACAAAGGACTTAACGTAGCTGCAGAGAAAATAATCGAGGGGTGTCAAGTCACATGATCGCGGCAGCCAATTTATGAACGGCCGCCATGAGATGACCCAGTCACCAAATTTCTCCTTCACCACTTCAAGCGTTGCGTTGCTTGTATGGCATGTAGCGTCGTCTTGTTGAAACCACAGCTCGGATATGTCGATGTTGTCGAGCTCTGGTTACAGAAAGTCTGTGAACCATTGACTTCAATGGTTCACAGACTTTCCTCATTTCGAAAGTAATAAGGTCCGAAGATGTCTCCGCACTATAAATCGCACCAAACAGTCAAACTTTGTGAATACATCGATGCTTGGTCGAACTCTCAGAGATTGTGGTTGCGAGGGAAATTTTCTTTGTGGACATAGCCGCTGAGCTAAAAACGGGCTTCGTCCGAGAAGATGGTTTCTTGACCAAAATCCGAATCTCCGGACAACATTTCCGCGCCCAATAGCCCAACATTTCGGATATAGACGCAAATTCAACCGCAAAATATGATTGGTTAACTCTCTGGCGATGTCCAATTCAGCTGATTGATGTCGAATCGATATTTCTGGATCTTATTTAACACTGGCCGTTATAACGACTGTTTTTTCTTCACTTCGCACCAATCTCAGTCTAGTTAGTTTCTTAAGTTCCAAAAGAGTCATGCTCAAACTTTTCCACGGTTCGACGACTAACTTTCAGTTCAAGCAGATCTTTGTTGGCGTAAAAAATATCGCTGATGTCGTGTTTATGTTTGGTGAGCTTTTTTGTTGTTACTCTCTTCTGCTCAAATGTTCGTTTAATGGTTATGCTTTGTTTGCTGTTCAATTAAATTAAAAATAATTTCTTGACAGCAGGCTGACAAAAGAAAAAAAAATGGGCACAGAAATTTTACGATTCTGAAATGTTTGGCGTGTTTGCTGTTTGGCGTGAGAGCGAGATAATGAGCAGGAGAGAAAAGCTTATTTCTATTCTATTTTTTTCATTATATTCTATTTTTTATGAAAGGAACTTATTGCAAAATTTATGACTTTTAGGCATCATTGGGACGTAAAATGTGTAGAGGGTATTTTTGAATTCACCCTAGTTTTTCTTAGTGACAGATATCCAGAGTACACTGATGATGTGGAGGGAAAACTTCCCTAGAATTCTGAATGGTGACAACGACAACAATCCTGCTAATAGAGATGATATCCCGGAATCCCCAATTTTGGACGACAGCGTTGAAGTTCCGCTGCCCGACCATAGAGAAGTCTTGAAAGCTTTAGCTCAGCTTAAAAACAACAAAGCCGCAGGAGCCGATGGCTTACCTGCTGAACTCTTCAAGAATGGAGGCTAAGCTCTATTTAGATGCATTCATGAGCTTCTATGCAGAATATGGTCGAAAGAATGCATTCTAAACTATTGGAACTTCAGTGTGCTCTGTCCAATCCACAAGAAATGCGATCCCACCATTTGCGTCATCTACCGAGGGATAAGTCTTCTTAATATCGCATATAAGGTCCTGTCGAGCATATTGTGTGAAAGACTGAATGTAAAAGACTCATCGTAAACCAGCTGATTGGATAAATCATATCAGTGTGGCTTCAGACCTGGCAAATCCACCATAGACCAGATATTTACGCTACGACAAATCTTGGAGAAGACCCTAGGGAAACAAATCGACACACACCATCTTTTTGTCGATTAAAAAGCCGCCTTCGACAGTCCAATAAGGAATCATCTATATTCCACCATGTCTGAATTTGGTATTCCTGCAAAGCTCGTCCGTCTTTGCAGAATGACACTGAGCAACAACAGCAGCACAGTTAAAATCGGGAAGGATCTCACTCCTCCATTCGATACCAAACGAGGTTTCAGACAAGGTGATTCCTTATCGTGCGACTTTTTCACCCTCATGATGGAGAAGATCATCCGAGCTGCTGATTTGAGACGCTGTGGCACGATATTCTACAAAAGTATTATGCTGCTGCGGTATGCTGATAATATCGATATCATTGGCCATAATACGCGCGAAGTCAGCGCAGCATTCTCCATATTAGCGAAATAATCGGGTCGAATGGGTTTTGCAGCGAACGCAGATAAGACGAAATACCTAGTGTCAACAAATAAACAGTCCCAGTGTCTTGGAAACCACGTCACTGTTGACAACATCTCCTTGGAGGTTGTTAAGGACTTCGTCTACCTGGGATCCAGCATAAACTCTTTCAACGATGTCAGTATTGAGATAAAGCGAAGGATAACTCTTGCCAACAGCTGTTACTGAGTAGGCAATTGAGAAGCAGAGTCCTCTCTCGACAAACAAAACTCTCGCTCTATAAGTGACTAATCATACCCGTCCGAGTATTATATGAAGCAAAAACCTTTGAGCAGTTCTGATGAAAAGACTTTGAGAGGCTTCGAGAAAAAGATCCTTCGTAAGATCTTCTGGCCAATCTGCGTCCATGGCGAGTACCGAATTTGATAGAATCTCGAGATGTATGAGCTGTATGCTGACATCGACATAGTTAAGCGCATTAAAATCGAGCGGCTCCGCTGGCTAGGTCATTTTGAGCGAATGGAAGACGACGCTCCAGCGAAAAAATATTTGATTCGATGCCCGGTGGTGGTCAACACAGAAGAGGACGTCCACGTCTTCATTGAAAGGATTAAGTGTTGGATAACCTGACCACGCTTGGTATTTCCAACTGGCGCCAGCAAGCGAAAAACGGAAATGACTGGCGCAATTTCTTATACGAGACCAAAATCGTCCAACGGTTGTATGTGCCAGATAAGTAAGAAGGTAACGTCTGTGTTGATTGATCGACGCCAATTAACACTTCGGGCTGTCCCAAAAGTCACTGACATTTTGATTCGTTCACTGTGACAGGCGTAGAGTACAAAAATCTATGACAGCTGTCAACAACAAGCATGAAGATTTAGTCATGGAAGAAATTACGGTTGAGCAACGTGTACAAATTGTGAAAATTCACTACAAAAATATTAAAAATTTTGTGGAAACGATTCGCAAAACGCCTATACACCTCAGTCATCATCATCACACCGACTCGCAACACTCTGGTCAATTTCATCAATAAATTTGAGTCCACTAGCTCCGTTGTAGACGCGAAAAGCAGTGGTCTTCCCCGTTCGGATGAAAACATAGACATGGCACCGGTTAGCGTTGATGATGACCCAACAATGTCGATTCGTTATCGTGGTCAGGAATTGGACGTTCGCAAGAGCTCGCTGCAGCGCATTTTGGCAAAAGATCTGCATCTGCACGCTTACAAGGTTCGGTTGACCTAAGCACTAAGGCCGGCAGACCATGCGCAGCGTGGAACGTTTTCAAATTGTGGATTAGAACATCATTAAGTTGATCACGATTTTGCGAAGAAAATCATTTTCAGAGATGAAGTTCATTTTCATCTGAATGGCTACGTCAACAAGCAGAATTGTCGCATTTGGGGCATGAAGAATACAAGAGCGCTCCAAGAGCTTTCCATGCACCCACAATAGTGTACTGTTTGGTGTGGGTTACTCTTTTTCGAAAATGCAGCTGGAATCTCAGTTACTGTGAATGGTGCTCGATATCGCGACATTGGTTTTGACGACATGTGGTTGAAACCGGACGCTCCCACTAGTCACACAGCCAACGACACAATGCACTTATTGCGATTTAACGATTTTCGAAACAAAGATTATCTTGCGCTGTAGTGATGTCAATTGGCCACCGAGATCATATGACTTGACGCCGTTGTACTTCTTCCTTTGGAGTTTCCTCAAAAGGAAGGTCCATGCCAATAAACCCCGCATTTTTGCAAGGCTGAAACAGAAAATCCAACTTGCCTTTGCAGTAAGTGATCCAGAATTACGCCCGAGTGTCATGGAAAATTCCATGAAAAAGACTCGAGTGTGCTCGAGGCGGTCATTTGATAATATTATACTTTATCAAAAATCTCCATATCTCGACTTTATAGTTCTATAAAAATGCGAAGACATTTCAATAAAACAATGTTGAAATGCAATGCAATTGAAATCAAAGGCTTATGAAGCAACACAAAACGCAACAATAAAGCAGGAGCAGAAACAAACACAGAAACAACACAGAAGCTTTAATTGTAGTGGCGCCCATACCCGCTCATATATGATCCTGATTTTCATTAAAAAATCATATTTTCAGACGAGGCTCATTTCAAGCAAAATGCGTGTGTAAGCAAGCAGAATTCCGAATTTGGTGCGATAAACAGCAACACGAGATACTGGAGACTCCATTATATCCGTAATGGCTCATCCGCTATCGGTCACGGATTTCACTTGGAAGGCACCACCTTATTTCTTCAAAAATGATGGTCAATGGACCACGCTATCGCGAAATGATTGAGGGCTGGTTGCTATTAAACTTTGCCGCACTTGATCTCGATGGGCACTGAATCCAGCAAGACGGCACCACGAGCCATACAGCCACCGAAACAATCAATTTGCTGAAAGGGACTTTTGATCGCTGCGATCATGTAATTTGACGCTTCTTGATTATTTTTGTGGGGTGACGTCAAGTCATTGGTCTTTGCAAATAAGCCGGCAACAATTGGGCACCTCGAGCAGCTTGAACAGTAAGCGAGCTATCAACGAAATTTAGCCTTTAATGTTTGCAAAATTGACGAAAAATTGGGTCGATCGGCCTCCGATGCGGTTGAGGTGGTCACCTAAGGGAAATTATTTCACACAATACTTTCATGTCACAAACTTTAAAGGGAAGCCAAAATATTGGTCATTTGGTTAATTTCAAGTGTTAAACTTCAAAAATAAATCCTACAGCGAATTAAACACCCTTTACGTCGCAATTGAAGAATATTTTTCATCAATTTAATGAACAGTCGCATTATTAGCCGACGCACAGTGATGCGATTCATAAAAATTAGACGGAAAAAATTCTTTTGTGGATTTTGTTTGATAGTTTTCGATGTTTAAGGTATAGGAAAGTACAAAAAAAGTATTTAAAAAATTTTGGCCACTGGGCGTGGCAGTTACCATACAATTTAAATACATTTTGCGCTAGATCTCAGAAATGAGATAAACTACGATAACAAAATCAAACGTAGAGGTGTAATATATAATTTTGGAGCGATTGGTGGAGCGATGTGGCAGCTACCATACAACTAAATACATTTTGCGCTACATATAAAACTACGATAACAAAATCACGCATAGACGTTTAATACGTGATTTCCAAAACATATAAAAAATTTCGGCGCGGTTGGACAAGTGGGCGTGGCAGTTGCCATACACCCTAAACACATTTTGCGCTGTAATTTAACGTATGTTAACAGAACGCTAATAGAACTATCGGTGGATAAATAATATATGATCTTTAAAATTCTTGCAAAATTTCGGTGAGATTGGAAAAGTAGGCAGGCACTCCCATATACTATATGTGAAATATATTTAGGCCCATAACTAAGAAATGAGAAAAGCTGCGATAACGAAATTTTAATTTAAGTTTGTAACGCCCATAAGGAGGCATAAGGATCAGCATAATCACCCGATTCGATTAAGTCGTGTCCGTCTGTCTGTCTGTGATCACGATTACAGTCGTAATTTTCAAGCTATCATCACGAAATTCAACATTTAGGCTTGTCTCTAAAAAGTAAAGATTAAAAAATGAGCCAAATCGGATGAAAACCACGCCTACCTCGCATATAAATTGACTTTTTGAAAACGGTTAAATCTCTTATATTCCACAAAAATGTATTTAATTACTTAAGTAACGGGCACAATTAACACCCTTATTAAATCTCACAGACCTAAAATTATCTCAATGTTAATTTCTCAATATCACAATTATAAAAAACTGTTGAAACCTTTTGAAATCTTATATATTAATACGCAAACATCGAATATTATGGTACACTTTTTTAATATTTATAATAAAAAAAAGGGAATAAAACTTACATCATTCGAAAGGTACTGTGCCACAGATGTGCCGAATAATAAAATTAACAAAAAAATGTAATATATTATGTGATTATTACATTTTAAAATAAATGTATGCATTCTCATACTCATGGCTGTAGTTTGAATCTCTCTGCCTTTCTTAAGCTAGAGAACTTTAACAGAGCTATGTAACATTGTTGATGTTGTTGCTTTTTCTTAATTTTTCTCTCTGCTATAGCCTCATGACAAAAATGGCCAAAATATTCATACCGTTCCGATACTGCGGAGAGAGCCGCTTCAAGAACCAAAATTCATCAATCATTCAACGGCGTTGCATAGAATTATTACTTGGAGTGTATATGAGGCAAGACAAATATGATAAAAGAAAAATTATACTGTTAGGAAAAATTTAATTTGACAACAATAAAAAAATAATTGCATCATAGTGTCACTCAGGGAAACTCTTGATTAAAGTAACCAGAATGCACTAAATGCACAAGAAAAAAAATTAAATTAAAATGAAAATAAGGACAAGTATTAGAACAAGGATTATAATAAGGATTAGAAAAAGGATAAGAACATAGATTTGGACAAAGATTAGGACCCGAAATAAGATAAGGAGTAGGACAAAGATTAGAGTATAGAATTGACCAAGTATTGGGACAAGAGTTCTGCCAAGAATTGGGAAGATGACTTTGACAAAAACAAGGAAGATTGAGACATAATTAAAACAATATTTGGGACAAGATTGGGAAAAGTATAATGACAAGAAAAAGAACAAAAATAAGTAAAATAAGTACAAAGATTTATAAGGAAGTGGGACAAGGATTAGGAAACGATATGAACAAGAATAAGGTCAGAGCTTTGGACATGGATTAAAACAAAAATTTGGACCGGAAGTAGGTCAATTATTAATACATATAAGAATAAGAATACATATAAGAATAAGAATATGAATAAAGACAAGTTTGGGAACGAATGCAAAGATAAAAAAAAATAAATTACTGGCCATTTCAGCCCTTGAAAGGACTTTGACCTAGCTTCTTATGATCAATTGTGTTGTGCGTGTTATTAAGTTTGTACACAATTGACCGAGAACCGGACCTACATGCTTAACGTCGACTCCGAACGGCGATGAACGGAATGTTCTCGTTCTCAAGAAGCTTTACATGGCATTTTGATTACTCTCTGAGGTTTGCCATTGTCTGCAGAGAGGTGGCGGCCGTACAGAAAAATTATTTTAATTTAAATAATTTTCTGTCGCTACTGGGGTTCGAACCTGGGTCTCGAGTTGGCCCTTTTTTGTTATTTTCCTCTAAATACCGTTTTATAGCGCCAATATTTTTAAAGATACGCTACTGATCTTTTTTTCTATTTGAAAAGATCATGTCTTTGACATAAAGTATGTCAATTTTTAACTCTTTTGAATATTGGGAAATATTTAAAAAATATAATAAAGTATAAAAACAAAACTCATTTTTGTATTTTTTTTTTTTTTTTTAGAAAGCGGAGGTAAGCACAAAAAAATGCCTAAGATTAATGGATATTTTTAAATATTCAGAATGCAAAAATTCGATTTCGAATTTTTTCCGTCTTACGTGCCCTTTTGCATCACTGTGCGGCGCCTTGCAGATCAGATGTATCCAATAGTTATGCGTGACAGTTGAAATTAACCACTCAACAGAATGTTGTTGAGTTGTCCTCTTAACAGAAACATTTTGAATAAATGTCCACTTGGCAGACAGACAGACAAACCCACTGACAGTCAAGCCGATTTGATGTTAGCTGTCTTTCAGTTAATTAGCCACGAATAAGGATAATGCTGCTGCTCAAAGACAGACATGATCGTGAGCAACATACAAACGAACGGATGCATCAATGATTTTCATAGAAAGATGGCACCAGCTCTTCATAAGAACCGCTACACTACGTAGATGCAGAAAATTAATGCAATAACAGAAAAGAAAAAAAGAAAGAAAAAATAACAACATAACCAGCTTCAAAGCAGCTTCTAAGATCCATTTTAAGCGCTGCAATTACCGTTTTGTAGCAGTAAATTATTGATTAAGTCGGTATGGCTGTCGGTCCGTCCGCTGGTACGTGGTAATGTTATGTCTCTGACCTACCTATGCAACTGGATATGGCCATAGATGGTGCACATAGCATGCATTGATGCTCCAGTTTCTGATCTGTGAACCTGTCACGTTGCAGCAACTTGAATTCGATCAGGAAACATAGAGCAGAGCCGAAACGATCAGAACAAGTTTCAATAAATGAAGATATTTATATACGTAGATATACATAGATATGTATATGTACGAGCATGTGAGTGTATGTCTAGTTGAAGAGGCAGATACTAAGCTGTTTAGATTTAAGGCAAAGCCTATACAAACCGAACGTAGTTTGAAGAATGCTGCAGCAAACCGCTAGCACAGCAAAAATAATTTTCCACAATTTTTTTTTATATATTTTTTTTTTTTTTATTTTTTAAATGTGTATAAAAATGTAGTCAGTAGTGAAAAAAATAAAGTTTCTAAAACAAATTCAAATAAAAATATAAACGGAATAAACGCTTGTATTTTGTTTTTTTTTTTGGAGGAAATCTGCACCCGCTATAAAAAAATTTGCATTTGCATAAAACAGCCAACTCAGACCTGAGGTTAGTGCCTTCGTGCTCACTGACCAATTCCAACCACATAATGTTGGCCATAATTATCAAGTCTTCAGTTGATGAACTCTGAGCCATAAAAATTAAAAAACATATAGAAATAGGAAAAGAAAATAAAAATAACTCTTAAACCATTTCGCGCACCTTCAATTGGCTTCCGCTCTTGGTAAAAATTCATCCACATTAAAATCCAACCAACGTTAAACGTAAAATCAAGATCTAATCATAGGTTTTTTTTTCTTCCATTTTATTATTATTATTTATCATTGTTGATCTTGCATATTCGTTATTCTTTAATTTTGTATAAATTGGTAACGAGGTTATATAGCAGTTTGTTTGTTTGTTTTTTTTTTTTTTGATCTGGCTAAAATGCAGTTAAAGCAACTTTCATTTATTTACGACGGACGAGCTTGTTTGATGAGTCCATGTTGTGGGTCAGTGATAATGTTCTGCTTACTCCAATTCGTTCACAGCCAGTTGCTTTGTGCTTCTGCATCCAACTATTTTCCTATCTTGTGGGTGAATGTGAGTGAGTTCATATCTTGAATGATTTTTCAATTACAACTATTAAAGAATTAATAACATTTTGCTACTTGGCATTTTTGTTGTTTCAAATTTACGGTTAGTTTCAGCTAGTTACAGTAGAGCAATAAATAAACTTTAATTTCAAGCAAAAAATCAAGTTTTTATACTCAAGAGTTTAACTTAAATTTAACTGAGTTTTTTGTGGGGGAGTGAAAGTGTTAAGCTGTTAACGAGTTGGTGGAAAAAACTATGATGCATTGCTATATTTTTCCTTCTTACTGTCTGTCATATATTAAATTTAATTCAGAAAAATATTTTTAAGCTACCAATCCAGAATTTCAGGTGTTATACTTATTAAACCAAATACACGTTGGTTCGAAATGGAGTGTTAGAATTGTGGGAAAGAAGGAGCAAGCAGGACAACGAGGTTTGTCCCAGAAGTACCCGACCTTATAGAGAAAACTCAAAAAATTTGGGAAAAAATATCTTTATTTCTCTACGTAGTTTCCTATAGAATCGAAACAATTTTCCAGCGATGCACAGTGGGGTCAGAGACCCCAAAAACTGTGATTCACATAAGCTAAAAAATCAACTCACAGGAGTTACGTATCGAGACTAAAATGATATCTTTGAAATTTTTGGGACGCTGATCACGAATTTGAAGTCAAAATTTTGGAAATTCAAAATGGAGCACAGTAGATCGTGTAGCCGACAAAAATCAGCAATGTGTTTGTCTCGAAACCCAACAAAATGGGTATCGGTGTGAAGGAAATACTTCACATAATATTAATAAAATAATATTAATATTAAAAGAAATAAATGAAGAAATTACTTGAATAAATTAAAAATACTTGTTTATCAAAGTGTAACTTTACGCAAAAATTGGAAAAATATGACAGTTCACGGCCAGAAAACCAATCAACACAAAATATAAAAATTTTTGCACGAAATGACGTTCAATTTGATCTTCTTTTACCGGTTATCAAAAATTTTTAAGAAACTAAAAATTGTTTGAATTAATACCGAAAAAAGTGATGTTTGGCCCCTCTGTGCTATGTTCATTAGCTTCGATATCCTATTTAAAGTGAGGACCATCAAGCTTCTCAAAAGAGTCATCAACCGCAGACTCTACCTCTTTATTAATGGCAAATCTTTTACCACCGAGCCATTTTTTAAATTTTGGAAACAGAAAATAGTCCGAGGGGACTAAATCTGGTGAATCAATGAAAATTATTCCACGCGCACCCAATAAACCGGCGCTATGACCTTGCCTGTAGAAAGAATTATCTTCTCCTTCTTAGGAGCCGATTTTCTACTTTTAGTACATTGTTCCAAAAAGATGAAAAAGGCATTTTTTCAAAATGCATCGGTGTTGCATGGAATAAGTATTCGCTGAATATACTTATCTTATCTTATCTTATCTTCTTATATATTAATACGCAAACATCGAATGTTGTCGTACACTTTTTCAATATTAATTTTAGAATAAGGACAATGAAACGTATATCATTCGAAAGGTACTGCACCATAGATGTGCCGAATTATGTTAAATTTTAAATTGATGACCTTTGGCCCGAAATATTAACGTTAAAAGTTTATATTAATTTTAGCTAGGGATCTAAGAACTGGGAAGAGGTAGAATGAAGAATGTGGTATCAGATGAAAGATCTGGCTGCACAATATGATTGGAATATAAGATTGGTGACTTTTGACCTCAAATATGAGCGGAAAAATAGCATTTATTAAATAAAAGCTAAACTATAAGAGATGGAAAAACATTATATGAAAGAGAAATTTAGACATTCATAAGATGTGCAAAAAAAAATTTAATATTTTTCACCATCGCTTACATTTACCCTACAATAAGCACTTTTTCATGTAACAAGTGTCAATATATATTGTGATGGTAAAATTGCTTACAAATAGTAAATTTTGAAAAATTTCCGTTATTTTGACATCAAAGTTATTGTGATACCTCGAAAACTATAGATATTCTCAGTACAACGTTTTTTGTATGAAAATTCGTTGGTTGAGAAAAATAACGGTATACGAAAAATGTTTGCTAATATTTTCCACGAATAGTATGTTAAAGAAATTTCCCGTTATTATGACATCAAAAGTATTGCGATATTTCGAAACCTGTAGATTTTTTTCCATGTAATGCATTTCTTAAAGCAATGTCATTGCCTCAGAATGAGAAAAAAACAATTGATATTTCAAATTTTGATTTTGCAAGCAAATATCTCAGCCATTTTTCAATCGATTTTCATTAAATTTTCTTTGTCTGAAAGTTTAATTAAATGTCTTTGGAGAAATAAGAAAAGATTTACCGTTATCTCACAAATTCAATTTCTTATGTTGTTTTCAAAAAAACTCTAAAATATTAAATTTTTGCTTAAATTAGACCAGACATTCTTTTTTGTAATTTTTTTTTTTCTATTTTCTCTCACACTGTTTCATACAACATATCATTTATTTGCACAAATTGATTAATTTTGACACATGATTTAATTAAGTATTTCTATTATCGAAAATCATGAGCTACCCCCTATGGTTTTTTTGATGAAAATTACATTTTTCAAAATGTTGTGTTTGTATGTTTTGCAAAGTTCTACAGCTTAAAAAATAATTTCTGTGAAAAAATTTTTCAAATATTTCAAACCACTCCAAAGTTATATACACAAATCTATGTTTCAAGCCGTTTCCTTATCTATTTTATATATTATATATATTATTATTATATCTTATATATTAATACGCAAACATGCGAATGAATGTTGTGGTTTTCTTTTTTAATATTTATAATAAAAAAGGGAATGAAACTTATATCATTGGAAAGGTATTGTGCCAGAGATGTGCCGAAAAATAAAAGTAGCAATAAAATTTAAGGCCCCTATTAGGTACGACAACTCAACTTAAGTTGAGTGTGTAATTTGTAAATTTGTATTGTCTATTACACATTTGAGGTACATATGTGTCTATCGACTGACAAGTATGTATCTCAGAGATGTGTATGTATTTTTTGTGGTATTAGGTTTAACAATGCAACTATGTCTCGAGTGTAAAAACTGTCAAAAACTTACATCTGCTTTGAGCTAGTTGTATAGCGTCTTTAGAGGTGCCCAAGCCCTATGCACTTGGTGCACATTTGTTTTTGTAAAAGCACTTAGGCATAGGCTGTGTATTCTAATATACACACACAGCACTCCGCACTAAGCAATACAAAATACACAAACAAATTTGTCTTTTTTGTTTTTGATCTTTTTTCGTTGCTTATACCGAAGTGCAAGCAACAACACTTTCGTATGCTTTGTTGGTACATTTTGGTGACAGTGATCTTCTACGTAGATTTTGTTGTTGTCTAACATAGTATGCTTTCGTTTACGAAAGGTTGCAGGATTTTATATGTATTAGTGTTTGCACTTCCATAAGAAAGTTTTGGGCACTCCTGCTCTATACTATTATTTCCTTGCTTTATTACTTGTGAACAAAATACATATACACAAAAATTGAAATTAATGCGAACAGCTGATTCATTTCAACGAAAGTGTCAAAATTTCGGTGTAATCATGCTCCAATAGAAACAGCAATTTTACACCACAGCTCAACTGAAAATGTATGTTATGCGTAATATGGCAAAAAAGTTCAGTTGAGGTGTCTTAACTCACGTCAACTTAAGTTGAGTTGTCGTACCTAATAGGGGCCTTAAGTAAACCAAATTCATATTAAAATTTATATGGATATCCTAGGATGGAAGCGCTTCTTAAATGCAGCTTAAAAAATCGTTTAAAAAGCGCTTCAACAAATAGTTAAAAAAGCTCTTTTATGTGTTAGTCCAAGGAGCTGTGTTAAAAAAAAAATACACAAAAACATGGCAAGAAAATTGTGTTCTTTGTCACATGCGAGGTTTGAACTCGGACTGCTGGCATTACAGCCAAATGTCTTACCGCTCCGCTATTTTCTTGCTTGGATACTTGTGAATAAAATACATATAAACAAAAATTGAAATTAATGCTTCATTTCAATGAAAGTGTCAAAATTTCGGTGTAATCATGCTCCAATAGAAAAAGCCATTTTACACCACAGCTCAACTGAAAATGTATGTTATATGTAATATGGCAAAAAAGTTGAGTTGAGGTGTCTTAAGTCATGTCGACTTAAGTTGAGTTGTCGTACCTAATAGGGGCCTAAGATCCAAAATGCATCAATCATGCACTGGAAAACAAGAATTAAGAATTTTTACTTGGTCTTACAATAAAAACAAAAATTAAAATTATAATAAGGACAAGTACTAGGACAAGGATTTGGTTAAGCATTAGAGCAATGATTAGACAAGGGATGAGAACAAGGACTTGAACAAAGGTTAAGACCAGGAATAAGATAAAGATTAGGACAAAAATTTGAACACAGATTATAGTATAGAATTGGACAAGGGTTAGGACAAGAATTAAGAAAATGTCTTGGACAAGGACTGAGACTTGGGTAAGGACAAAGATTGAAACATACACAAAACAATATTTCGGACAAGATTAGCTAAAGTATAAGGACAATAGGAAAAGGAATAGAACAAGGATTTAAATATACTAAGAGCAAAACTTAGGAAAAAGATTTAGAAAGGATGTGGGAGCAGGATTAGGAAAGGATTTGAACAAGGGAAAGGTCAGGATACAGGATTTGAACAAAGATTAAAACAAGAGTTTGGAGAGGAAGAAGAATAAGAATGAAGAGAAATTTTGGAACAAATGAAAGGATTGGGACAAGGATAAAGATACACTGTCATGTCAAAATCTACGGATGTGACCACGATACAGCCAACTTGTTTTTAACTTTTCCAAGCATTTATCAATAAGAGAAAAAAACGATTTTCATATGGTCGAATTTCGACCACAGGCAATACACATTTAAAAAATGCAAAAAAAATTTTCAGAATTTTTGAAGCGGTTTTTGACGTTATTTGATTTTTTTACAAACATGCCAAAAAAATTGACGGTGTGCAGGATATCACCAGTCTGGAACATCTGAGGAAAAAATAAAAAAAAACCAAATGAATCCTTGTTTAAGTGGCTATCGCCTGAACTAGGATCATTTTTTTCCGCCGAAAAAAAAATTATTTTCGAGGTTACAAAATCGGTCGCCATTTTGTTTTTCTTACATAAAGAATAGAACAAAGATTAGAGCATGTTATTGGATAAGAATTAGAACAAGTATTCAGACAAGGATTGGAGAAAGATTACAACAAGATAAAAGCTAAGGCACACTTAAACCCATATTTAAGGCAAGATTGAAAAAAAGATGAGGGCAAAGATTGGTATAAGGAATATAACAAGGATTTGGGTACGCCAAATACAAGATTTAGGACAATTATTGTTAAAATATGTGGGACAAGGATAAGGAAAGCAATTCTAACAAGAAATTGATCGGGAATTGAGTTAATACAACAATTTGGATAAGGATAAGGACAAATATTAGGACAGTTATAAAAACAATGACGAGGACAGTATGGCAACAAATGATACGCTATCACGACAAAACCTACGGGTGTATCCAGGACACAGCCAATTCTGTTTTTTTAAATGCATATCTAACGCTGAACGTTGAGGTCGCCCAAAAGACGTCGTCACGCCAGCAATCGTCTATAAATCAACAAATGATATTTCACGATAAGAGAATGAAAATGCGTGAGGTGACTGAGACTGTAGGCATCTGAAAAAGCTGTCCGCGTGATGGTTGGATGGATAAGCGTAGCCGTGGGACCATTTAAAGGAATATTTGGCGATGTTCAACTGCAATTCGAAGGAATTATTTCGCCGTTTCATAACCTTCGATGAAGCATGCATTCATACAGAGAAGTGTACTTCTCTGGGTAAACCAAAGTAGGCCAAGATGGACCTGTCGCCCAACGAGGTCATGACAACAGTTTTTTGGGATGCTGAGTAGTCACTCACATCTTGAAATGGATAAAACGATCACCGACGGTTCAAAGCTGGGTGAGAGATTTCAAGCAAATATTAAAAAAAAAACGCATTTGGCGAAAAAAATTTCTCTTCACCAATGACAACGAACCAGTGCACACGTCTGTAGTAGCTATGGAAAGAATCAATAAATTGGGGTACGAACTACTACCCCATCCACCATATTCTCCAGATTTAGCCCCTGTGACTATTTTCTATTGACAAACCTGAAAAAATGACTTTAGAAAAAAAATGATTTTTCTAAAATGATGATGAAAAATGAAATATAATGATTTTAGAAAAAAATGACCTGAAAATTGATGATCATCATCATGATTTTGAGCACCTTGATAAAACCTACTATTTAGAAGTAGTAAACAATTTTAAAAACGTGGGACTAAATGTATTGATCTAAAAATTGGGAAATTATATTGAGAAATAAAACGATTTTTCCAAAAAAAATAAGAAAATGTCGCTTATTCAAAAAGGCACTTATCAAATTACCGTCGTAAGCACAACAACTTCAAGGAACTTTCAGCGAGCAAAACTTCCTTACCCACCCACTTGCAAGCAACCTTTCTACGACCTTGTTATATTGGTACTTTGTTTGCCAAACTCGCTATGTTTTCTTTTACTTAAATGAAATATTTAAAGCATGATAAACTAGTTTTGTTTGGAATGACCGGAACGTTACACTTTTTTATCGTCAAACACCAGAAGCCACTATAGCATCATAGATGCATTCAAGTATTTTACTCATTAATCTTGGCTGAATTTATCGACTTTGTATAGACAAAAGTAGGCTGATTTGAAAAGTGCACAACAAAGATATGAGATCAATACAATCTAAATGCACTCTTAAGCATACCACAAAATGCACAAATTTACACTGAAAAAATAAATCTATTATTATGGAACTATGGAACTTGAAAATTAGACGTGACCACTACATCTTTTTATAACAAACCTCTCAAAGTGTTGGTATAATAAGATTTGTTTAGTGAAAAAAAAAAAAAAAAAAAAACAAAAAAGTGGGTCTTAACGCAAGGAGTTTAATGATTAAATAAAAGAGTATAAGAAGATTTTGTCGGATTAATTCAAAAACAAACAAGTATTTTAAATATTTTAAGGCAGGTTTTAGGCAAAAGCTTTAACCCGCTTTTACGGCTATATTTTAGAAGATGTTTTCTACAAAAACTTACTGTATATTAAAAAAATTTTTTGCATTTTAAATTTACATCTTCAGTATATTTAAAAAAAAATGTTTTTTTGTTTTTAACAATCATATGCATTTCTTAAGATAGCGATGAAGTTTGTGTACAAAAAAAGGGGAAAATCGGGCCAAGCATCGTCTGAAAAAGAAAAATAAAATTTTTTCCTAGATACCGGAATGCACATCTTTTACCGAAATGAAGTGAAAATATGAAATATTTAGAAAATTATAAAGAGCGAAAAATGCGTGTAAAAACTATAAAAATTTTCCAAAATCGCTCAGTTTAGTAAAAGATGTGCTGAATTTCATTAAAAATTGATTTAAAGAAAAAAATTAAAATCGGTCTACTAGTTTGTTGGCCGTATTGTGGGCCCGTTTTGAAAAAGTATGCTTCGAGAAAAACGCGTTTAAATTTAAATTTAATCTTTACAATTACTCTGAAGCACCGGGTTTTAAGCAATGTACAATCTTTATTATTAAAGGGATTGATTTAATTTTTTTCGATTTAATATTCTTAAATAGTACAATAATCAATTGGTAAAAATCGATTTTAAAAAAATATTTGCCTTAAACCTTTCTTAAAGTTAATTTGGAAATACGAACTTGAAACCCACAATATGACCTCAAAGTCGAAGATAGACGTCATCAAACAATGAAGAAAATAATTTTGATATTAAGAGAAACTGACTCGGCGTAAAAAGGTTGACAGTTTTCGTCTTCACAACTTTATACTTTCTATGATCTCTTCCTTATAAATAATTGAGGATCTCTTTAGTTTTTGGCACTGTTTTTCAAAAATTAGCTAATAGAGGTGAACTGTTCCAAAAAAATAATAATCCTTTGGAAAATAATGCTTCTCGTTAAAAACTTGCGTGTGATCTGGGCATTAAGGTGGGTCACCAAAAAGAAATTAAAAAGACTGCCCCTCATTTAAGAGATTGTATTGTAAAAATGTTGTTAAGACGAACTGTTGTCCTTATTGAGATCTATCCACAACGACATACTTTAACGATCGGTTAGAAACTCATGAATTAATACAAAAAATACCATTTGGGACAAACTTAGGGTCCACATAAAAAAAAATTTGTATCCCCTTCTAAAATCTCCTTAACATAAACTCAAGTGAGGGGTGGTCTTTTGAAATATTTTTTTTATCCTATGGGAGACCCACCTTACTGGGCATATTTATCTCGAAAATTAAAAAATAAAATATGGAGCCTTCACTTTTTGTAACGTTAGCACTCAATTATTAACGAAAGTGACTCGGACTTATCTATTTGAAGAAACATAAAAATTTTATCTCTTAGCTCCAAGCTCCAGCTAATTTTGTTATCAATTTGTTAGTTGTAAATAATTTTTCTCAGTGTAAACAACTTTTGAGTGAGCTACTAAAAGTTGCTACTTTTTGCAATTTACGCGTTCCATTAAAGTTGCACACAAACACATACAAACGCACACACACACACTCACACCTTAAACTCCTCTATGCAGCTATGGCCAACGAGTTGAGCCTATTGCCTTCTGCAATCATTCGAAGCTTCATCAATGGATGGCTCTGCCAGCGCTTTAGATACAACAGTTCAATGGAAGCAGCTTGTTGTTTTTTCATATGCCGCTGCATAGGCTGGTCAAGAAAATCTTTGTTTATTTAATTTTTTTTTTTTTATTTTGTTTTTTGTGCCAACTTTTCCATTTCCATTGAAAAGCAGTCGACGTTGTTGTGCATTTTGTCGTTGTTGTTGTTATTGTTGTTTTTGTTCAGTCTGCAATTTTGGCCAAAATGCTTACAAAGAAAGGCACAATTAAAAATACTAGTTTTTATTGTTGTTCTTGTTTGGATGTTGTTGTTGTTGTTATTGTTGCTGTTTTTGTTGTTGTTGTTGCTTTTTTTGTTATTCTTGTTGGATGCTATTTTTGACCCAATTTGTTTTGGAACTTAGCGATGAAAAATGTTATCTTAACATTCAACCCATGATAAATGTGTGCAAGCTGAACTCTATTCCTGTTGTTTATCGATAATAAGTTTTCGATAACTTGATATATCGAGTCTAATGGAAAAAAGTAAATCGGTTTGTAAAAAAATATGCCTCGAAACTATTTCAATCATTAGAAATATTAAAAGGCCTTTCAACTCTTCTTCTTGTCACCATTTTTGTTTTCATTATTTTAGTGCGTTGGCGCCATTGTGTATTGCGCCAGTCACACGATGATCGTTGTTCAATGAACTCTTTTTTATGCTCTTTTACATTTTGTTCACTGCTCGGTCACACGAAAGTGATAAGATTTGCGTTCAATTCGTTATTTCACTACCTAGAAACACTGCTTTGAACGGTGATTGCTGTCATGTACAGCGTTCAAAAATGAACATATTTTAATCGTCCTAAAAATTGTTCATCCGCTCTGGTTCTCAGTGTTTTTTGACAGTTTCGCATTGAAAACAACAAAAAAATATTTTCACCGCGATCAAACGATCATCGTGTGACTGGGGCCTATAGGGGGTTTCGGACTATCCTACATGCGGGATGGATCAAAAAATCCCGCTGTTTTTCAATCATTTTGTCGACGCGTGAGCACAGCCGTACTATTTTATAGTTTTTCTACTCATAAAAGTACTTTTATGTAGAATCTTCTATCTTCTTATCAATAACTTACTACTAAACAGCAGCCGAGTAAAAGTTTGCAACGCTTTGACTGAATGATTTAGGTTAAGAACATGGTCAAAATTCTGATTGATGCTATGAAGTATTCAAAGTTCATTTTCTCTCTCGCGGAGAGTTCATTTTTTTAGGTGGACAAACAACAACAAATTTGAGCTCATTCAATCATTTGATTGACGTGTGAGCACAGCCTATGAAGTAGGAAGGACCAACTGAAAAAATCAACACTTTTTGATTTTCATCGTATATGTCGGACGGATCTGAGCATTTGCTTTCACACATCCTACTTGTCAAGTTGATCCTACATGTACGATAGTCCAAAACCCCTTATCTGATCCATATCAAAAAATCTCCTAGTTTTTCTTTGCCAAAGGTCATCGAATGACAGTTGTGTGCTGCCACCTGAAGAAATGGTGGAAAATTTTAAATGGCACCTCTTGTTGAAAAACCCCTTATAAAGGGTGTCCCAAAAGTAACTAACATTTTAATTTTTTAATAAAACATATTATTTTGTTGAAATGTATGTTTTTTCAATAAATGCATTTTTATTAAATTATAGATTAGAGACATGGAGGTTATTGATAAAATAAAATATTGCTCAAATGGCCACCTCGACCATGCTTGCACATGCAAGCCCTTTTCGATAAATTTTCCATGACATTCTGGCATAATTCTGGATGAATTGCTGCAATGGCCAGTTGGATTTCCTGTTTCAGCTCCGGAATCGTTCGGGGTTTATTTGCAGGACCTTCCCTTTGAACCCTAAAGGAAGAAATCCAACGGCGCACTATGGGGTACTAGATCGATTTAAGCGGACAAAATTATTGTATTTATGTTTGTTTTTTAATTTTTGATATCCTTAACCCTGTACCATTGGATCATTTAATGTCGCTCGTATGTCTAACTGAATTATCTGAATTTTCTTAATTGTTCAGAAGAGCACTTTTTCACTTTTCGCTTATGTGGTTTTATGTGCAATATGTTAGATACGGCTCAAAGCCATTTACGTTTTTGAGCCTAACTTTGTTTTTTATGTTATAATATTTTCTGATATGATGCAGTATGGCTAAAGTATGATGCAGTATGGCTATTGACATATTTAAGTCAATTTCGCAAAAAATGTTAGTTAAGTCAGTTAGTCCTAAGAGCGACGATATTACTCATCTGAAGTTTTTTTAGGTGAACATTAAAATCGTTTCGTTAAAAAAAAATATGAAATAATGTATGTTTACTGATTTTATTTTTTTCTTATCCTTAACCCTGTGCGATCGGTCGTATATGATCCACCTCTACTTATTCTCAAATAGATCTTATACTGATTTTTTTGGAAAAATAGTATGAAATAATGTCTTTTTTCTGATTTATTACTTTTTCAACCCTCTATCAGTCTTGGGTCATATATGACCCTCACATTTTTTTACTATAAAAATTATGAAAATTAAATGAAAATATATTTAAAAATGTAGCATTAAAAATAAAAAAAAAAAATCCAAATCACAGTCCGACGAATCAAGCCAGAATCAAGTCATCAGAAATTGGTTGCTCTACTTCAGATGATGACTTTCAATTTCATTATTATATGAGCGATCCGCGAGCAAAAGCATTTCCATAGTTTCCTCTAGAAATGGTTTTGTTTTTTTCCTCGGCATGGTCCTCATTCCAGTTAAAAGAAAACGCTCTACTTGTCATAACTTTAAACCCTGATGGACATAATCAGTATAAAACATACATTTGGAACTTAAATCATGAGTTCATTGCGAACAGAAGGACAAAATAACTTCTCCCGTCTTATATAGGGTACTTGCATTAAACAATAATAATATAAACAATGGCAAAACATAAATAACAAATAACAAAAAAAAAAAAAGCTCAAGCCTGTATTAGATAACACGGGCGCATAGGTCAGACGTAGAATACGTTAGTCATTAACAGCCTTATTCAATAGATTTCCTTAAACATCCTTTAAACGCTTGTTTAGTTACGCAGTGTTTAAGGCTTTACGCAGCTTCTATGCAACCTTGCTAACATTGTTATTCATAAATAAAGAAACCAAAGAACTAAGATAGTTCTTTGAAAGAAACTTTCCATATGGAATGCATTGAGTTTTTGACAGCGAAAAGGCAGCGGAATTTTTTTTTTCGCTACTTAGTACGCTGTAGAGGTGAAAAATTTGTTCAATGCTAGCAAGTACAACAACTATGTGGAGAGTTGAAATGTCAAAATTTCGCTGTCGATTATATGTCCGGGCATTTAATTGGCACCAGAATTTTGACATTTCAATAAGAAAACAGTTCGACCTCGCTTTACGCAACACTCGATAATCGCAATACTCAAAAATTTGCATTGTTGACTCAGTAAACGCAACTTAAAAAAGATATAGTAGTTTCGACTATGTCGTAACACAAGACGTAGAATTATTCAATTCGCTTTTGATGACATCTTTTTTAAAAACAATTTAAAATATTTATTCCATACACCTGAGCATATGATCTTTAAAAGAGTGCTGGAGAGGGTTAATATGCATTACCGACCCCCATTATTTTTGCCTTTGACACCTATTCCCTCCGACCACTCCTTAGGGGGGCTCCCATACAAATTTTATGGTTTTTGTTTATTCCATACACCTGAGCATATGACCTTTAAAAGAGTGCCGGAAAGGGTTAATATGTATCACCGATCCCCATTATTTTTGCAAAAGGAACATTTTTGCCTTTGACACCTATTCCCTCCGACCACTCCTTAGGGGGGCTCCCATACAAATTTTATTGTGTTTGTGCCGGAAAGGGTTAATATGTATCACCGACGCCCATTACTTTTGAAAAAAGAAACATTTTTGCCTTTAACACCTATTTCTTCCAACCACCCCTTAGGGGGGCTCCCATACAAATTTTATGGTTTTTGTTTATTTATTCCATACACCTGAGCATATGACCTTTAAGAGAGTGCCGGCGAGGGTTAATTTGTATGACTGACCCCCATTACTTTTGCAAAAGGAACATTTTTGGCTTTGACACCTATTCCCTCCGATCACTCCTGAGGGGGGCTCCCATACAAATTTTATGGTTTTTCTTTATTCCATACACCTGAGCATATGACCTTTAAGAGAGTGCCGGAGGGGGTTAATATGTATCACCGACCCCCATTACTTTTGCAAAAGAAACATTTTTGCCTTTAACACATATTTCTTCCAACCACCCCTTAGGGGGGCTCCCATACAAATTTTATGGTTTTTGTTCATTTATTCCATACACCTGAGCATATGACCTTCAAGAGAGTGCCGGAGAGGGTTATTATATATCACCGACCCCCATTACTTTTGCAAAGGCAACATTTTTGCGTTTGACACCTATTCCCTCCGACTACTCCTTAGGGGGGCTCCCATACAAATTTTATGGTTTTTGTTTATTCCATACACCTGAGCATATGACCTTTAAGAGAGTGCCGGAGGGGGTTAATATGTATGACCGACCCCCATTACTTTTGCAAAAGGAACATTTTTGGCTTAGACACCTATTCCCTCCGACCACTCCTTAGGGGACTCCCATACAAATTTTATGGTTTTGTCGATAAAACCGGAAACTGTCGATAAATAGGTAGCAAGTTTAAGCAAACAAAAACATCAAATGTTGGCTTTGTATTTCATGTAATTGTGTAAAATTTATATAAGTTAGAGAGTTCTAACATGAATTTTTGTCGCATTGAGGATCAAGCAGACCAACAAGTGCTAACATCAACATTGTACGATCAGTACTTTAGGCCCACCAAAGGCTCAAAAAGTTATGTAAATACCGACACCTGATCATTATCAACCACCCTACTTACCTCCGAGAATGACGTATTCTACGTCAAAAAAAATGCACAATTATCGCAACTTCCATTTGCGTACACTTCCATAAACTTTTATATTATTTACTTTGAGTTCTTCTTTTCTTGTAAAATACATTTTTGATGTACGAAAAATCTCTTAAAACAATATTTAAGGAAACAAAGTGCATATCTTAATACATAAAACCACAATATTTAGGATTCAGAGCCATAAAGCTTTATGTTTAGAAGTTTAATTGCGTTTCTTCAACATTAACTACGTCAACTCGCCGAATTTCTATTAGTTGCATTGAGCTAGGTCGTACTGTAGTTGCTTTTTTCTCCACACAAACATTTTTGACTCTACACTAATATTTCGGGTGTAGAGTTATATGCCAAGAAATTTTCGTTTCTACAGCATACTAGGCTTTATGATTGTAAGGTTTGTGTCTGAACTATTGAAAATCTCTACAAAAATCAAGAATTTCTATGGATTTACAATGGCCGCCGTATAAAAAAATGCTGCAAAGGGCGCATATGGAGCATGTCTTTGATATTAAAAGAAAAGACAAACAAAAATCATGGTTGTATTTATCATGGTTGTCGTTCGCTACTTGGTTATTATACTTCTTCTCTTTCTTACACTGGTTCTGTGATGAACACACAGATAATCGTACTGCTCTTACACATGATGTTATAATACATAAAATACAAAGCATATTAAAATTAATACAAAATTTGAAGGAGTTAAATTTTGATTTACTTATGGAATCAAAAAAATTATATGTAGCAATATGATTATTTAAATACAAATCAAAAGAAGGCATATTAAATATGTTAGGACCATACTTGTATTTTCTTCAATGCATGCATAAAGTATTAAAAACTTATAAGGAAAGTGACAAACATTTTCTCAAAATTTTGTGCTCCAGATTAACACCCCCGTATAACGTATTCTACGTTAAAAAAAAGTAAAAAAGTAAACAAGAAATAAACACGACTAACAACTCAACGCAGCATATGATAAAATTATTTTTTTTCCACTATTAGGTTTATACAGTTTTTAGAAAAAAAAGCACTAATCGGAAAGAGTCGGAAAACGAGTTAACATTTTTTTAAATATAAACACCTCTAGCTGTGGACAGCCGCATAAATTAAAACCCTTCGGATATCTAACAATTTTTAATTTTTCGGATATCTTACAATATATTTTTGCATATATGCTTCAGTATAGTCCATATATATTTTGTTTTTAAAAAATTTGGAAAAAAAAGATGTCAGTGACTTTTGGGACACATTATTTTAACTCATTTTATTGAATAAACATATGAAATTCAACGTATACTGTATTGGAGATAGGCTTGACACATCTTACACTAACACTCAAAACTAGAACAAGGTTCGAGTCACACATCATCACTTAAGTAATGTGTAAATGGCAAATATTTTTTGTTGAATAATTTAAATATATTTGTGTGTTTCTGTTTGTTTTGATAGTTTTGAATCATATTGGATATTATATATTCGATTAAATATGTATATAGATCAATGAAGGCGGCACGTGCTAAAAGTAAATCTTGATAAAATTTTTTATTACATAGATTCGTCGAGACAAAATTTCAAAGGTCGTATTTATTAACATAGCATTTATTAGGGATTAATTAGGTGTTATATGATAAAAATTAATAAGTTGAAAATTTCTGATCGGCCGTCACTTCTCTGCAAGCTATGGCAAATCTCAGAGAGTAAATAATGCCAGGTAAAGCTTCTTGAGAACATGCAGGTCATAAAACTAGTAGATGCAGTTTTGGGTTATTTGTGTACAAAACATTTAATAACACGCACAACACAGTTTTATCAAAGTCAAAGAACACACACAGCAATTAAGAAACCCTAACAAAGAACCCTGAATATCATTTTAAAAAAGCCAAAATGCAATCAAAATTACCTCAAATCTGAATTTCAAATGTCTTTTTAATAACCTTTCTTTTGAAACGAAAAAACGGAGAGAAGAAGCACTTTCGAAAGGGCTTCAAGATTTTATTTGGAGCTTTGAACCGAATTCAACATCGTGCGATTTACCTTACAAGGATTGAAAATGTTTCATCTCTTTGGTATATCTAGACTACCTTGGGAAGTGTTCATGCAAAATATACAAACTTATGCTACCAGCTCGAGTTTTCCCCAAGCCCATTCCCAAAAACATCATTCGTTTTTCGTTCTGAGTACGTTCCCGACAGTTTTGAACTGCTTAAATTTAAAGGGATGTGTACATGATTCAATTATACCAGGTAAAAGTGACAGTTTTTTTCGTCTTGCACCAACTTGCACTAACAAAAATAGTATAAATTAGAGAACGAAAAAAGTAAAAAAGAGAATAGAAAGTAAAATATACAGGTAAATGACAGTCGGGATAAGGTACTCGTGAGAAAAGAGACAGTTGTCACTCCTACGTTGTAATTATTGTATCATGCATGGTTAAATAAATAAATAAATCAGTGGCGTCCATGGCGTAGTTGGTTAAAGTGCGTGGCCGCTATGTCAACGAACTTTGGAGACCCAGGTTCGAACCCCAGCAGCGACAGAAAATTATTTGAATTAAAATAATTTTTCTGTACGGCCGCCACCTCTCTGCAGACAATGGCAAACCTCAGAGAGTAATCAAAATGACATGTAAAGATTCTTGAGAACGAGAACATTCCGTTCATCGCCGTTCGGAGTCGGCGTTAAGCATGTAGGTCCGGTTCTCGGTCAATTGTGTACAAACTTAAGAACACGCACAACAGAATTGATCATAAGAAGCTAGGTGAAAGTTCTTTCAAGGGCTGAAATGGCCAGTTATTTATTTTTTTTTTATTTTTTATGGCTAAATAAATAAGGTTGTCGCATGGATGAGAGCGAGTTCCCATAAATGTCAAATCGAAATTGACAGCTCATACAAAATCTGAAAGCGAAAATTGATAACATGTCAAGTCGACGAAGTTGTTGGTACTTTTCATTAATTTTGATAATTGTGAGTACTGAGAAGAGAGTACGATCAGCCCCGAGACAGCCTTATTAATTCAACCTTGATATCATGGATGTGTGTTTTTGATCTTACCGTTATGCTTTGACTTTTTGTTAAAAATGGAACATACTTGACCGTATTGTATGTATAAGACTCCCATTTAGTGTTCGATTTTGCACAGGATAATACGCTTTTTTCAATATTTTGTATTTTTTGATTGTACAGAGTATACAATTTTAACATTTTTGAACATATCACTTGGACGGTATTATCTGAACTGGAGAAAGTAAAGGTCAAATTATCGCAAATTCAACGCAAAACAATAATTTAAGTCAAATAGTGTACCTTTTAGAAATAATTCGTTGAGTTACTCATAATTTTTTAAGTTATCAACAAAAGTATGGTAGAATTAAACGCAAAAAGTAGCTTTCGGAAAGGGACGAAAGAAAAATTGTGAACGAGGTAATCAACTCAACAAAGAGTTACTGCTATTTATTGTAGCAGGACTTACATTCTTTAAAATTTCAAAAACTACTGCGTGGAGCAGTCCCTGCAAAGAAGTTCTCACATTGTTAGAGCAAAATTGAAACCGGTTCCTCGTTTGCTTAAAAGACACAAAAAGAAAAGAATAAAATTCGAAGATCTTAACGGTGTGGATACAGACTGGACTTTGATAAGATGATAATTTAAGAGATAAGATTTTGATAAATAAAACATTTGAAGTTTTTCTGCTTTTGAAAATTATCTTTTCTGATAAAAAGGAGTGGAATCTCGGTGGCACAGACGTTGCGTATTCGTACAGGCGTGGTGTGCGTAACAAACATCAAGTCTTCTCAAAAAGAAACTTTGGTAGAGACTCTGGGAGCCTTCGCATCAACTTAATGCTTGGAACTCCAGTTCATCTCATAGAAAATTAAAAGTTCCGATTACACAAAAAGTGTTGGCTGCAATGCAGCTTCCTCCCATTTTTTGAAGATAAATTGATTTTCCAACAGGATAATGCCCATATCCATGTCAGTAGAGAGACAAAGGCATGGATGGAAGGAAGTCCACAATCTTGACAGAATGGAGCACAGCCTACGTGCTCGCCCGATCGATAGAAAATATCTGGGAATGCAAATAAATCAAGGAATCTTAACGAAAGGCCAAAATTTAGAAAAAATTATCATTGATAATTTGATGAAATCTATGAAGCCAGAGGAGCACAAATAAATTACACAGTGTGAGGAAATCGACCAAAAAAAAGTACAACCAAACTTTCTAGAAATTCTTAAATAGGTACATGTTGTGAGTTCATAGCACCTGGTCTGACCTCTCAATGTCGTAACAAATTTTTTTTAATTCGTTTTTAAAGTTAAAGAGTTCGAATTTTGTTTTGTCGACATTCATGGAATTTTTACAGCTATTTGGCTTGTGGGAAAGCGGTTAAATTTTACGGCGAATAAGGCTGTATAAAACTGAATCCGATAAAATACAAAATGAAGCGTATAGCGAAGCAAATTCTTTTACTTTTCTTTAATTTCACAAACAAATTGTTGTTTCTATGAATTTTAATGATATAATGCTGCATGAATGACATCTTCTTTTCACACAAATTCAATGCACATAAAAATACCTCTTCATTGAATCCACCATCAATTCATTTCGGTTGAAAATTCGCTAAATGGCGGCAATTTTAACTTTTTTTTTCATATAAAAAATCCCATATTTTCAAATTTCAACCGATTATGGTCTTTAGCTCATTGGAAAGAAAATATCTGGTCCTTGACCCCAATCAACTTAAAAGCAAAAAATTGAACATGCAAATCTTTAACAAAGCAAATCTATACATGACAATCAGTGTTTGACGACGAAAACAAAAAAACGTTAAAATTTCCGCCATTTAGCGAATTCTCAACCGATATATATTGATGGTTTCGGATTAAATGGAAAGGTATGTTTGTTTGCAATGAATTTTTGTGGAAAAAAGATGTCATTCATGCAGCATTTTATCATTAAAATTCATAGAAACAACAATTTTTTTGTGCAATAAAAGAAACATAAAAGAATTTACTTTGCTACACGCTTCATTTTGTATTTTATCGGATTTCTTTTTACACAGATTTATTTGCAGTAAAACTCACATCATAAAATATCCAATGTATTAAGCCAAAAGACCTTGGCTTAGTCTGTGGTAAAAAAATACCGGAAAATTTGAATTAAAATTTTTTTTTGGATTCGATAGGGACAAGTGTTTTTATTTTAAGTTGGCATTATTGTCACTGACATCTGTGCCAAGTTACACGTTAAAATATTCATTAGTGTTTGAGATACGCATCCTTTTGTAAATAGCTAAAAGTGAATTTTTTGTTTTTTATAATGTCTGAAAGTATTCAACAAAGCAGTTCTATTAAATTTGGTGTGCGGAATGAAATTTTTGCTGCCGAAACGTTGAAAATGTTGCAAAATGCCTTCGGAGAGCAAGCTTTATCGAAAAAAAGATTTTATGAATGGTACAAAATGTTCTAATAGGGTCGCGAAGGCGTTGAAGACGAGGCACGGCCAGGACGACCATCAAGATCAACTGATAAGCTACACGTCAACAAAATCAAAGAATTAGTGATCCCAAATCGTCGATTGACAGTCCGAGAGCTTACTGACCTTGTTGGAATATCGGAAGGATCAGCGAAAACCGTTTGAGTGACCATTTGTGCGTCAGAAAAGTGAAATCTTTGAAAAACAGCGCCGCGTTGATGTGTGTGGTACAATGCTTTCCGACTATCAAGACAAAATTAAATGCATCACAACTGGAGATGAGACTTGAGTCTGCGCTTACGACCCGGAAACAGCCGATCAATTGGGTGAATACCGTGCCAAAGTTGGGCCGAGACCGAAAAAGTCACGTGAAATCAAGTCAAAAATCAAGGTCATGTTGACAGTTTTCTTTGGTTATCGTGGTGTTGTGCATTATGTATTCCTTCCAACCGGCCAAACTGTCAGCAAAGAATATTGATTGGGTGTTATTCGTCGTTTGCGTAATGCTGTGCGTCAATTAGACCGGATTTGTGGAGAGACAATGCTTGGTTTTTGCATAACGCAATGCACCATCTCACACTGCACACGTAATTCGTGATCATTTCGCCAAAAACTCGACCCATATCGTTCCGCAACCACCGTATTCGCCTGACTTAGCACCATTTACCTTCTGGCTATTCGCTAAACTCAAAATATCGCTCCGTGTACACCGTTTTGAATTGATAGAAGATATAGAAACCGAAACGAAGAAGGAATTGAAGGCTATACCAGAAGAGGACTTTACAACATATTTTGAAAATTAGAGAAAACGTTGACACACCGTTTTGAATTGATAGAAGAGATAGAAACCGAAACGAAGGCTATATTGAAGGCTATACCAGAAGAGGACTTTACAACATATTTTGAAAATTGGAGAAAACGTTGACACTGGTGTATTGCATTCGGGGGGACTACTTTAAAGGGATGAAATTAATTTAGAAGTATAAATAAAGATTTTTTGACGTGGCGAAGTTACGTTTTACAGCGCAGGTTTCCAAAAAAGTTGAAAAAGGCATTTTTTCAAAAATTCATCGGCGTTGCATTGAATTGTTACTCGCAGAGTATAAAAGCTATGATTAAAAAAATGGTACGACCGTAAAGGTTAATCCTATGAATTCGTTATGAGAAAAAAATTAAAACGTCATCAGGACGCAATGGGAGCTGCTTAAGCAATGCAACAGAAAATTTGTTACATGAAATTATTACTCGCTGAGTATTAGTGCTAGAATTAAAAATATGATACACCAACAACGGCCTGTTTTAAGCCCTCACAACAAAATTAGACAAATTATTTGAAGTCATGGGAACACAGAGAGAGCCTCTCAAAGATCGACAATGCAACAACATTCATGCAATGGCATTGCATTGAATTTTTACTCGGTAAGTATATAAGCTTCGATAAATATTTAGAAAGGAAAATGAAGGATTTATACTTGGCCTTGCGACAAAAACAAAAATTCAGACGCCATCAGGTCGTGAAAATAGCAGCTTATGTAACAGAAATGTAATTTCCTTGCATGGAATTTTTACTCACTCAGGAAACGTGCTACGGTAAATTTTGTTTTACGACAGTAAAGATGTGTTATTACGCCTCACAACTAAAATACAAAAAAAACTTCTTATCGTCATGATTTCAAGATGGCAACCACATAATGCAGTAAAAATACTACAACCATGACAAAACGTTGCATGGAATTTTAACTATGTGACTACTAGCGTAACGGTAAATTTGATGGGTCGGAAATAGAGGTGAGGTTTTCGGACACATGATAAAAATAAAAAAAAATGTATGGAGTCGTGACGCCCCTCAGGAAACCGCCTAATGTAACGCATATGCATGACTTTTGCTGGATTAATTGCATGCAGCTAAGGCAAAGTTTATGCACCAAGGAGAAGCACAACCAATGGAGAAGCAAATTAGAAAAAAGCAAAATCTACAACTCCAACAACACCAACACCAACACCAACACCAACACCAACACCAACACCAACACCAACACCAACACCAACACCAACACCAACACCAACACCAACACCAACACCGACATCAATACCAACATCAACAATAACGACAACAATAACGACAACAACAACAACAACAACAACAACATCAACATCAACATCAACATCAACATCAACATCAACATCAACATCAACATCAACATCAACATCAACATCAACATCAACATCAACATCAACATCAACATCAACATCAACCTCAACATCAACATCAACATGACCATCAATATCAACATCAACATCAACATCAACATCAACATCAACATCAACATCAACATCAACATCAACATCAACATCAACATCAACATCAACATCAACATCAACATCAACATCAACATCAACATCAACATCAACATCAACATCAACATCAACATCAACATCAACATCAACATCAACATCAACATCAACATCAACATCAACATCAACATCAACATCAACATCAACATCAACATCAACATCAACATCAACATCAACATCAACATCAACATCAACATCAACATCAACATCAACATCAACATCAACATCAACATCAACATCAACATCAACATCAACATCAACATCAACATCAACATCAACATTAACATCAACATCAACATCAACATCAACATCAACATCAACATCAACATCAACATCAACATCAACATCAACATCAACATCAACATCAACATCAACCTCAACATCAACATCAATATCAACATCAACCTCAACATCAACATCAACTACAACGTTAATATCAACATCAACATCAACATCAACATCAACATCAACATCAACATCAACATCAACATCAACATCAACATCAACATCAACATCAACATCAACATCAACATCAACATCAACATCAACATCAACATCAACATCAACATCAACATCAACATCAACATCACCATCAACATCAACATCAATATCAACATCAACATCAACATCAACATCAACATCAACATCAACATCAACATCAACATCAACATCAACATCAACATCAACATCAACATCAACATCAACATCAACATCAACATCAACATCAACATCAACATCAACATCAACATCAACATCAACATCAACATCAACACCAACATCAACATCAGCATCAACATCAACATCAACATTAACATCAACATCAACATCAACATCAACATCAACATCAACATCAACATCAACATCAGCATCAACACCAACATCAACATCAACATCACCATCAACATCAACATCAACATCAACATCAACATCAACATCAACCTCAGCATCAACATTAACATCATTATGATTAGTTATGATTTCAACAGTTTTTTTCGTGGCAACTATCACTGCTCACAAACAAAAAAATAACACAATCAAACGGCTCCCAGAACTTACGCCCGATGAACTTAAACCTGAAAAAAGAAATGGCAAAAAAGCCCGATTTTCCATAACATCGAATTTTGGAAAAAACGCCCGAATTTGAAGTGGCAATTGAGCACGAAAGAAGGAAATTACGCTTGGAAATTAAGCCTGAAAAAAAATGGAAATTTTCAGCAGTGTTTCGGGCTTTATTTCCAAATTCTTCGAGCGCAATTTCCGTGATCTAGATTCAATGATTAATTTCCAAATTCTTCGGGCGCAATTTCCGTGATCTAGATCCAATGTAAGACTATCAAAATTTAAAAGAACAGATTTGAGCAGTAAATTCATGTTCCTCTGTGAAAATATCTGCAAAGATTTCCTTAAATCTATTTTTTTTTATGTTATTCCATGAACAAGGATTTCATGGACATAATGTCCGAATAAGGTCCAAATTGTATTTTTTTTTATGATAAAAAAATTTGCTCTTATACGGAATGTTGTGTTTTTAACTTCCGTACAAGGGCGAACCATTTAAACACAAGCAGTTTGAAATTTCTGAACTTTTTGGGAATAAACAAAAATTCGGGCGTTTTTTTCCTTATTTTAATTTGGTAAAAATGCCCGATTTTTTTTTTTTTTTTGGGTCTTTCTTCCATTTCAAATAGTTGGAAAAAAGACCCGACATTTTTTGGCACAAACACCCAAAAACATGACAAAATCACCCGTTACTTGGGGTATTTTTTCCTAGGAATTAATGCCCGATTTTGTATGGAGAACTTCAGGCTTTTTTACCATTTTTTTTACGGGCGTAAGTTCATCGGGCGTAAAGTCCGGAATTCCAGTCAAAGCGGACTTTGAAACCAAAAAGGATATGGACAAAAATTAGGACACACCTAAATCACACCTTTCAAAATTAGGAAAGGTATTCAGTATATTTGATTAAGTCGAGATTTTGGTCATGGATTAAAACAAGCATTTGGACATGAAACAAGAGTATAAAGAAACACCGTCACGTCAAAACCTACGGGTGTGTCCACGACACAGCCAACTCTGTTTTGATTTATAAACAAATTCTCGATATTTTTTGCCCACAGTACTCGTTTACTTTTAACCTTACTTTTGAAATGAAAAACAAAAAAGAGCCCAGTATTATCGCTTTTTCTCAAAGTACGTGTATAGCTGCTTGTTGGTGCTTTTCACTTATTTATGTTAATGGGACATGACCCCTTAAATCTATGTTTGGTATTTGCTGAACTTTGATAGCTCTTCAAAATTTGACAAATAAAAATGACATTAAACAATAGCCACTGACAGTCAATGACTTTATCTCTTTTGCATTGAATTAAAATTTTTTTGGGTGCGTGTAATTTGAATAACCACGAATAATAATAACGTGAAACCGGGTTTTTTTTTTTAAGTTTTCAGTTTAGTGAATTGTATAGTTAAGCTGCTGCTGAAGGCTGCACTATTCTGCAAAGTAATAAAATCAAAAATTAAAAAAAATTAATTAAATCAATGCAGCGAATATTTTTCGATAGAGATTAATTTGGTTGACAATCCATTGAAATAAATCGAATTTTCAAATATAACAAAAGTAAGGTTATATTTGCTTGTTGCTGAATAAAACATGATTTATGTTAAATCAAGTTTGACGTTAAATAATTTGCAGGTTTCTGGTTTTGAATCACATTTCATATAAAACACAACTCTTTTATCTTGTTTCTTTGCGCACACTTTTTAGCTTTAAAACTGTGGCTTAAACAATAGTTCGTGAGATAATTATAACGGCCAACCAATAGCGTTTGATTTTAAATGTTTTCAAGCAGTTATGGGGGGAAAAAACGCGTAACTCCTATTTGTGACATAAATGCAATTATGTGCAAAACGCTCGTCGTTTATTGGCTTTATATTAAATCATTGGAATTGTTTTAATTGCTAAGCGTTGCGATCAATCAGTTGACCAGCCGATAGACGAAGTTGGCTAATAATTGAAAAAATTGTATAACAGCAAGCTATGGACTATGGCGTTTTGTGCAAAAATAAACACTTTGACTCTGTTATTGATCAATGTTAATCAATTTTTTTTTTTTTATCGAAGACCATTAATTAAATTATGACGGAAATATTTTTAATAAACAGTTCATTGAGTTTTTTGTTTTTTTTTGCACTGGTCAATATGAGTAACATGCAAGGAGTCTTCAAACTCTTGTCACTAAAGTCCATTCAGTTCATTTTTATAACTTACTCATTAAAAATTTCTACACCATACATATCCCAGATCTGTCAGTTCGACAAAAATGCAGTAAAAAATTATTCAACTTTTGGAATTATTTGAATTTTTTTTTTTTTTCTTTTAACTCTTCACCATCAATTTAAAACGCTTCACACCCAAAACGAAAACAAAAACCGCTGCTGTGTAAAAACTCAACTAATTCAAAAACATGCCGTAATATTTGCTTTAATTAAAACAAAATTAAAAAATTATGCTTAATTTGCAAAGCATTGAAAAGCGCGACCGAATCGTATGAAATCAATATGAAGACTATTCAAGTGGCTAAAGGCCGGCTTCAGTCAGTGGCAACCGAAGACACCGCAACTCGCTGCCACACAGTGTGGCCTGTATGGCTCGTGGCGCTACGGTGCAGCAGCTCAGATGCAAAGATGAAGCTTTGCCTCAACTGCTGGCCTATGCAGCAGAGTGCGCGAAAAAAAAAATACAACCAGCATGTTTTGCATGTTTGTTCGGGAGTGCGTTGCAAGCTTAAGACCACAGCGAGATTAAAAAAAAAAGAAAAAAATTTGCATTTCTAGTTTTTTCCTTTTTCTTTTTTCTAACCCAGAAATTTAAATGCAACATATAATCCGCCGATTATGCTAAGAAAGATGCGCTCAGCTGCATTTTAGTTGAGCTCACTGTTGCGCCTGCGCTTATGAGGATTCTGCACATTGAGTGAAATTAATTCAATTGCGCTGTATTTTGGTTGATTTTGTATTAAATTGGTGTCAAATGAGCTAATTCAGCTTTGTGTTCACTTAAAAATAAGAATTCAAAACTTAACTCCAACACAACAGGAGTTTTTTTATTAGATTTGTTCCAAGGTAATCAGATGTTACGCCTATTCAGCTAATTCTGCTTTTGTTTGAGAATGTGTTGATAGTTTAATGAACCCAGCAAACATTATAACTCTTAAAAGAGTCTTTTACTCAAATAAATGAGTTTTTATCGTCATAATGCGCTCAAAAAAGAACTCTTTTATGAGTACATTTTTGTAGGTTGTGGGTTCAAAATATGATTCAAAATAATGACTGCTTTATGTCTCATTTTGGACTCAAATTGAAGACTCTTTTAAAGCTCATAATAAAAACTCTTTAAAGACTCATAATAAAGACTCTTTAAGTACTCATATAAATTAGTCTTTTTGAACTCAAAATTAAGACTCTTTTAAGAGTCATATTTAATACTATTTTTAAGAATCATGTAATGGAATCTTTAAAGACTCATACGAAGACTCTTTCAGAACTTATAGAAGTTATTATTTTAAGAGTCATAAGTCTCATGTTAAAGGCTCTTGAATGGTTTAAAAACTCTTTGTAAACTGCTTTTCGCCACTCTGGTGTACTAAAGGGTGGTTAAATTTTAAGGGCCGATGTTGAATGTGAACCACACTTAAACGTCAAATTTTTTCTGCATTTCATTTGACATTTCTCAATTTCAGACTAACTCAATTTAAACTATGGAAAGATACACAATCGAACAACGCATTAAAGCTATTCAGGCTTATTATGAAAATGGGCTTTCAAATCAAAATGCATATCGTGCACTTCGTGATTTTTTCGGTCAATTTAATCGTCCAAATGTGCGTACAATCGGAAAAAGATAACGAATTTTTTATGGCCCGAATTGGAAGATATGGATGTTGACGAATATGTGGTTTCAACAGTACGGTGCCACTTGCCACACAGCTAACGAAACAATGGCTCTTTTGCGCGACAAATTCAATGGCCGTGTTATCTCACGTGGTGGCGATGTCAATTGGCCGCCAAGATCATGTGATTTGACACCGTTGGACTTCTTTCTTTGGGGTTATTTAAAAGAAAAGGTGTACTTCGATAAGCCAGCAACAATCCAAGAGCTAAAGGATGAGATAATTCGGCACATTAACGGCATAGAACCTCACTTATGCCTCAGCGTCATCAAAAATTTGGACCATCGGATGGAGGTGTGCCGCCAAGGTCGCGGCGGTCATTTGGCCGATATTTCGTTCCATGCATAATTGAACCATACCAATATTATCATAATTAAAAGAATATATAATAGATAATAGATAATAGATAATAGATAATAAATAATAGATAATAGATAATAGATAATAGATAATAGATAATAGATAATAGATAATAGATAATAGATAATAGATAATAGATAATAGATAATAGATAATAGATAATAGATAATAGATAATAGATAATAGATAATAGATAATAGATAATAGATAATAGATAATAGATAATAGATAATAGATAATAGATAATAGATAATAGATAATAGATAATAGATAATAGATAATAGATAATAGATAATAGATAATAGATAATAGATAATAGATAATAGATAATAGATAATAGATAATAGATAATAGATAATAGATAATAGATAATAGATAATAGATAATAGATAATAGATAATAGATAATAGATAATAGATAATAGATAATAGATAATAGATAATAGATAATAGATAATAGATAATAGATAATAGATAATAGATAATAGATAATAGATAATAGATAATAGATAATAGATAATAGATAATAGATAATAGATAATAGATAATAGATAATAGATAATAGATAATAGATAATAGATAATAGATAATAGATAATAGATAATAGATAATAGATAATAGATAATAGCTAATAGATAATAGATAATAGATAATAGATAATAGATAATAGATACTAAATACTATACTGCTATATAATACACACTAGTTGGCTTAGGTTGCTTGTATCCTTATATTTGGGAGCTAATGGTTTATATTGATAAGTCATAGCATAAGTCATAGTCATAAGTCATAGCCATGGGGATGAAATTTAGTGTCAGTGATGTTAAAGCGCTGCATTGAAGTCAAACCCCTTTGCTTAAGAATGACTATTGTGGGCTACCCTTTGGGTAGTTTCGTGCTGATTGTGGTAGCTCAACGTCGCGAGCAGACTTAGATTGGTCGGGGCGTGGTGTTGCAAAGTTTAACCGGGTGGCAATCCCCTCAATTTGTTCGAGATTTAAGAATAGTCGCGACTTCAACCTATGAAGTAAAGACAAAAATTAACCAATTTCGTCTAATAATTGTTATTAAGTGTTTGAACATTGAGAAAACTCCTATGAAATATATTTATTAAGATGAATACCTTTTGGCTTGGATCTAGAACTAAAATTTCCTAATTTGGCGTGATCAGCTCCAGGATTCAAGAAAGTAATACAAAGAAATATATATGATGGGTATAAGTTACTTGAGCCTTCGACTCTTAACCATGGAGAATGTAGAATTGAACGTATATACCAGATGTCTACGGTAAACACATCAAAAATTGTTGTCGTTTTACTAAATTTTCTGAGTTTACATTTTTTCATTCTTTCCCATCTAATCTTCTGTCCATATTCTATTCTATTATATCTAAGCAGTAAATAAGTAACTCCACGCCATAACTTCCTTTGTTCTGATTTAATAACTAGTTAAAAATTCACACGTTGAGAAAAATCAAATAAAAAAGTAGTGCAGTGGGCAAATAGGTTATCATCCAATGAATGTCAACCATAAGTAAAAAGTGTGCCCACATGCAAAATACTCGAAAATGCTCCAAATTCGTTGTTCCTTTCTATATCTTCTAAGCTGCTACTATTGACCTAGTCACTTAGCGAACGTACAACGATGCTGTTGTCCACCTTGACTTCATTTACATGACTGCGTCTACGCGTAGAACTTGTCCAAAATAGGTTGGCAGCCTTCATATGCAGCCTTAGAGCAGCTGCATTTACAGTTATGTGATGAGGGGAGCCAATATGTTGTGAAGTAGAAGTTGATTTAAAGGAAGCTGAAGCTGGACTGACTTGTTTGACCGACTTAGTCAGCTGCTAATTCAGAAAATGTTTCCTTGCAGGTAAATTTATTTACTTTGCGTGTCTGAGAACTAATGACAGCTTAAATGTTATCCAAAATAATTAATTAAGAGTCAAAGGTTAGGGCTGAATAAATTTTTTGGAGAAAATTTGTTGATCCTTGTAGAACAAGTGTAGAACCATTTTTAGTATTTTAAACCTTTCTATCCCTTAAAACACTGATAAAGTAAAAACGCTTTTTAGACACAGGGTTATGTACTGAACACATTGACGACGACAGTGTCAAGATTAAGATTAAGATTCAAGTGTCAAATTAAGCAAGACATAAATACAATATATATAATAATACAAAAAAATCGAGAGAAAATACTGTTAGAACTGTTAGAAGAGTAAGTAACTATAATTTGCATTGGTGCATAACTATAGCCGTTTGACTTTTAAATTCATTTTATTTAAAGTTATCTTTGATTTAAGATGGTTTTTTTGGGCGCTAAAGAATTGTAATTTTAAAACACTAAAATGCCACGCAGTAGTTTGTAAACTGATATCGAGAAAGGAAAAATTTCTGCATTCAAAGAAGCTGGTCTCAGTTTTTGCGAAATCGCAAGAAAAATAAATCGATCGGACAGAGTCGTTCGAAATTTTTTAGCGGATATAGACGGTTATGGAAAAAATCGGCGAGGTGGACCAAACCCAAAACTTTCAGAGCGGGAAACCCGGCGAATCCGTAATTAAGTCAGCAACTCTTTGAAATCAACGCCAGAAATCGCGAGAGAATGTGGATTAAATGTATCATGGTGGACCATAAATCGTGCTTTAAAAAGCTCCCCTAATCTTGTTAGACAAAAACTCAAGTCTGCGCCCAAGTTGTTGTCACGTCATCTCAAAGACCACCTTGAATTTGGCCGGGAAAATATGGGACGGAATTGGAAACAGGTATCTTTTTTAAGTAAAATCATCTAAAAGAAAAAATAACCAAAAATTTTGTATCAAAGTTTATTTTTTCTGACGAGAAAAAACTCAACTTGGATAGGCCTGACGGTTTTAATTCATATTGGAGAGATATACGGAAGAAAAATACTCTTTATTTTTCCAAACAAAAGTTTGGTGGCGGAACAGTGATGGTTTGGGGAGCATTTACAATGCCATGCTGGAAATAGCATATATCAGCCCACGGATAAACTCTGTCGAATTCACACAAATATTGCAGACGAATTTGCTTTCATTTCTGGAACAAAAGCATGGTGTTGAATGGGTATTCCAACATAATAATGCGTCTATACATAGCAGCAGAGAGACGAAGCAATGGCTTGAGTCCCACAACATCAACGTTTTGAAATGGCCAGCATGCTCTCCAGACCTAACTCCCATAGAAAACGTTTGGGGAATTATAGTCCGCAAAATATATGCTAAGAATAAACAATTCGACAACATCAGTGAATTAAATACCAATATTATTACAGCATTGGAATAAACCAACCAGGAGACTCGAAAAAACTTAGTACAGAGTATGCCAGATCGACTTTTTGAATTAATTCAAAACAAAGGAGGTCCTACACATTATTAGTCATTTGAATTTGAAATAATTTTGTGAAATTCTTTTATTTTATTTATTTGCTATATTTGGTTATAGTTATGCACCAAATAACAACCAACTTTGAAGTATAGCTGCACAAATCTGCGTATTATTTTAACTTTTTTTTACCTTAAAGTTAAAGCTTTTTATACTTTTAGATATTGTAAACATTTAACTTTGTTCTATATGACCATACAAGAAACAAAAAAGGCTTAAACACAACCCGGTTATAGTTCTGCATCAGAGTGTATATCGACGACCCGACATAGCGACATCTCTCCATAAGAAATACATATAAAAGAATTTAGCAGATGTAATGTCTCTGTCGTCATCAATGTGTTCAGCGTATTATCCATTTTGATTTTCGGAAAGTGCAACCCTGGTATTTGGCAGCTGTCAAATGCTTATACCATCCAAACTGGTTTTTGTGTAGACAAAAGTTTGCCATTTTATATTATGGAACGTTTTACCACCGAATGAAAATTAGACAAAGCAATAACAGAGTATTTGCAGAGCAATTTAAAAGAGCATTAAATGCTGATTTTCCGAAGCAAATTTTCTTCAGCGATGAGGCGCATTTCACGCTAGGTGAATACGTTAATTAGCAAAATTGCCGTATATGGGGCTCTGAAAATCCTCAAGCGATTGTTGAGAAGCCATCGCGTCCGCAAAAAGTGACTATCTGGTACGCCTTATGGTGTCATTAGTGGTGTCATAAGTGTGAATACTTTTAAAAATGATCAAAGAGCAACCGTAACAGTCAGTTCTGAGTGCTATGGTCGTAAGTTAAACGATTTTTTATTTTGTCTAAAATTGAAGATATGGATCTGGACGATATGTAGCTTCAGCAAGATGGGGCCAAAAGCCACACAACAGCACCAATTAGGGCTTTGTTGCAACAGAAATTTCCAGAGTGACTTATTTCGGGATTTGGCGGGGTCAATTGGCCTCCGAGATCGTGCGATTTAAAGCCTCTGGACTTTTTTTTATGGGATTACGCAAAAGATCGTTTTTGCGTGAATAAACCACGAACTCTTCTTCGCAAACCGCAATTCAAAACCACAATTCGTCAAGTCATGGCCGAGCTAGTGCCCGAGTTTTGCACAAAAAACATTGAAAATTATCTCAAAAGGATTGTTCTACAAAAACTCGCATGGAGGACATTTTAACGACATCGTATTTCAAGTTCTAATGGCAAAATCCAAACATTATAACAAAATAAAAATTTCATGAAAATTTACATTTAATGTATTTTGTGTGTTTTTTAAGCTTTACTTTCTTACTTTAAAATGAATAACGATTTATTTATGAAATTGACTTTGTAATGATCCGATTGTTAATTTTTCTGTCTGACTGACTGTGACTTCATCAGAATTATTGTCAATAACCGTTAGTTGTATCCATTCAGTTATACAACTTGCTTACTCGTACTTACCACACATCAACAGAACACGTTGCTGCTGATCGCAGCTCGTGCGACATAAGAGTAGCAACATGTTTGCCAGTTTTTCTTTTTTCTGCAACATTGAATTTAATTGGGTCAACTGGAAATTTTCAAGAAATGTTATGGAAGCAGAAAAAAAACCAACTGATCGCTATTTCAGTTCGCATCTCAAACCGTTCACTGGACAACTCACATAGTCTTTTGGTATAAAGCTGACTGGATTTTCCGCTTAAGGCTGCAGCAATTTAAATTGTTGTTTTTCCGCTTTATTAGCTGCATTACTTTATCCTTCCCGTACCGCCACCCCAAACAGTTGCTTCTATCACTACAGCGCACTCCTCTAAAGGAGAAAAGGTAGCACAATTTGTATTTGTATTGGCTGTATTAGAAGCATCGAAGAATTGGGTCAGCTTTTTAAATGAAGCTGCAGAGAAATGCGCATGTGTGCAGCCGAGTTTGTTGCGTTCATTATAAATTAATTTTTTTTTTCCTTTAGAAGGTGTTACACAAGCTTAACTAACAGCGTTGCCTTGCTGTGTGTTTTTTCGTTTGTATATATTTCTATTTCAATTAAGGCCGCATATTTCTTGTTTTTTGATACTCCTTGAATTTTCCTCGATTCTACATTTTGCGACATGATGCAGCGAAAATTACTGTTAGATAAGCTAGTTACCTCATTCAACTTGGCAGCAAAATTTGGTGTCGAATTTTTGTGACTTTCAATTGGGTAACACTTTTCTTTCATGGATTTATTAAACCAGCTACTCATGACTTACATAGATTTAGGTCAACACATTTTAGTGAACTCAATATTATTGTGTTTAAGCAGGGTATTCAGCTGATTGTTGATATAGTAATAAACTCTTTATACAGCTTTAGAATCTTTAATCCTAATTTTTAATTCAAAGCATAGATTAAGTTCATCTAGATGTGGTTCGTTTTCACTTCTGGTTCAATTCTATTTCAAGCTTATTTATTCTTTTCAGACTAATTGGATTACTTTAAATAATGGCTTTATTTATTTAAGCTAATCATTTAAGCTTTGCAAACTTTTGGATATTATGACAAAAAGTAATGACGGCCATATTAAGTCTTCAAATAATAATAATTTAAGCAATATAAATACGCATTTGTACTTTAAAAACTTATAAGTTTTGCATTTTTTGGCCGTCTATATAGAGTTCAGAATATATAGAACATATTTTTTTATGGAATGGTCATTACCTTAGAAGACTGAGTTACTGTAAAGAAAGTGAATGAACTGCTATTTGCATCTGATTTTAAAACATCTAGTTAGTTCACTGAAATACAGCGCATTTCAACCAAAATTTAGGTCAAGTGTTTTCGTAGTGACATCATTACGTATTACAGCAAAGTTGAAAAATGCATTTATCAAAAATGCATCGACGTTGCATGGAATTGTTACTCTGAGTGTAGGTCCCTGAGAAAAGTTATAGTACGTCAAAGTTAAGGTTAATTCTTTGAATGCATGACAAAAAATTAATGACGTCATCAGGATGTGGAGCAAGCTGCTTTAGCTATAAAACTTGCAAATTTCTTACGTAAAAGTATTACTCCATCCATTTAGGTGTTACGCTAAAAAATATTATAAACCAGCCCTCACATCAAAAATACGCCCAAATTATATGACGTATAATATAAATTATATAGCGTTGCATAGAATTCTTACTCGTTAACTAGATGTGCTACGGAAAATGTTTGAAACGAAAATAAATGTTTTAAACTTTTTAAACAATAATCAGTTATGTCGTCATCATGTTGAGAAAGCAGCCGATAATGCAACAAAAATTCAATATTGTTACATGGTATTAATACTCGCTCAGTATAAGAAAATTCTATTGCTATTCAAAATTTTACTTTGCGTAATAAGGTCCTTCATGGAATCCCTTAATTTAACGTTAATGCAAAAACGTTGCATAGATTTAATTCTTGAAACTAAGATAAATGCTAATGTTTCACACAAAAGCAAACCTAAAACTAATTGTGAAGGAAAAGCAGTGCAGAAGAAAAAACTGAAGTCGAAGCAAGAACAAGAACCAAAGAAAGAACAAGAGAAAGAGCAGAAACAGGAGCAAGACCAAGAGCAAGAGTTAAAGCAAGAGCAAGAGAAAGATCAAGAGCAAGCAGGAGCAAAAGCAAAATCGAAATCAAAATCAAGATCAAAATCAAGATCAAAATCAAGATCAAAATCAAAATCAAAATCAAAATCAAAATCAAAATCAAAATCAAAATCAAAATCAAAATCAAAATCAAAATCAAAATCAAAATCAGAATCAAAATCAAAATCAAAATCAAAACCAAAATCAAAATCAAAATCAAAATCAAAATCAAAATCAAAATCAAATTCAAAATTAAAATCAAAATCCAAATCAAAATCAAAATCAAAATCAAAATCAAAATCGAAATCGAAATCAAAATCAAAAGCACAAACAAGAGCATAATAAACAAAGGAATAAGTAAAATCATTGCAAAAGCAATGAAAAATTTAAATTAAAATTAAAGCAATAGCAAAAGAATATGAAAAGCAAAAGGAAAACAAACGCAAAGGCAAAAACAAAAACGAAATCAAAAAAGACAAGAGCAAACACAAAAACAAAATCTAAATACATATGTCTAAAGCAAATGAAAAAAAAAAACGATACTAAAACCAAAAGCAAAAGCAGAAGCAAAAGCAAAACTAAAAGCAAAAGTAAATACAAAAACAAAACTGGAAGAAAAATTTGAGAAAAAACAAAAATAAAAAGAACAAATATAGATACGGATTAGAATTAAGACAAGAAATAAGACAAGAATTAGAGCAAGGATTAAGGGAAACATAATAACAAGTATAACTAGTAAGAAATGATCTTCGACTGGGCCGAAGTTAAAATACCCCCACGTCCGAACCAAAGTATATTCAAAGTCTTAAGCAGTCCATAAAATGTTTATTTATAAAACCATTTGCTTCTTAGTTTTAATAGAACATTTTTTTTATGAAGTCACTTTTTAATGAAGTCACTTTGTATGGGAGGTAGGCGTGGTTTTCATCCGATTTGGTTGAATTTCATACACAAAGTGCATATTAAATAGCAAAGGACACATGCAAAATTTCCATAAAAGTCCATATATTAGTTTTTGTGGAATTCTAAGAGATTTTACCGTTTTGATAAAGTCACTTTGTATGGGAGGTAGGTGTGGTTTTGATCCGATTTGGCTCATTTTCGAACTTGACCTTTATTTTTTAGATAAAAGCTTAAATATCGAATTTCGTGATGATAGCTCGAAAATTACTGCTGTAATCGTGATCACAGACAGACAGACGGAGAGACACGCCTTCTTATGGGCGTTACAAACGGAGTGACAAAATTAATATACCCCGTTTACGTTTTTTAAACGTAGGGGTATAAAAATACTGTTTTGGACGATCAGGACAAAGATTTAAAAAAGATGAAGACGGGATTTTTTACAGGATATGAACCAGGACAGACAAACATTGTATTAAGTATAAGGACAAAGATTTGAACAAAGATAAGAAAACGGATTTGAACAAATATTAGGAAAATGATAAGGAAAATAACTTTGACATGTATTTAACGAGAAGTTATATAAAGATGAGGACAAGGATTTGAGAAAGGATAAGGAAAAGGTTAAGGACAATAATTTTGACATGGATTCAACAAGAAGTTATATAGAGTTAAGGACAAGGATTTTAAAAAGGAAAAGGAAAAGGATTTGGACAAGGATTAGGACAAGAATTGGAATAATATTTGAGAAAAGGTACTGGAACCAAGATTGCATTGGTTTGGGACAAGGATTGAATTAAATTGGAATATTGAGACAAGATTTATTACAAGGATTTTGAAAAGATTAAGGACACAGGCCTGTGTGAGACCTGTGTTAGACAAGGATGCTCACAAAAGTTAGTACAAGGATTAAAAAAAGTATTAGAATAAGTATATAAAATAATTTGGACGAGAACTAGGACAAATATTGCGACAAGTATAAAGACAATCTCTTTTAAAAGGATAATGAAAGGACTAAAATAAAGACTAAAGAAGTATAATTAAAAGGATAAGGACAAGGCTTTGGGTCCTTAAAGTAGTACAAGTAAAGATAAAAATAAAAAATGAAACAAAAATTAGGACAAGATTTAGAAAAATGATTTGGCGAAAGATTTGGACAAGATTTTGGATTAAAACTGAGACAAGGATTGGAACAAGAATTAGAATAAGAATTTATTCATGCAGTAAGGCATGATAAGGCAAGAGTTAGGACAATGATGAGGTCAAGTTGTAAAATTATTGAGTTATTTTCTCTGGCGTTATGTGAAGTCATTGGTTTTTGCGAACAAACCAGCAACTATGGACGTCTTGGAATACACGAATTCAAAAGTATATTGTATATGTATAAAGTACATATGTATAAAAGTATGTATATAGTATATAAAGTATATGGCCCCAAATACTTGAAAATGTAGTCGAAACTTAGACTTCCAGAATGCGCTCATCGGAGCCAGCTGCGGCAGCCACATGGCCGAAATCATATTCAAACACAAATGGCATCAAAATTTCTTCTTGCCATTAACTTCCCATAAATTATGATCTTGATTATGAGTGTTCTTACACAGAGGTGAACAAAAAATTTACTTTCGAGGAGGTGGCAACATTAATAAGAGATAGTTACGGTCTCGACTAGCTTCTTAGCTTAGTAAATATGTTGCATACTCTTAGGCACTAAACTAAAATACTGCTCGAATAAACAGTGCAGGCTCTTTACATTAGCACGATTTTTAAAAAAATTTACAATTTAAGAGAGCGTAAAATAAATATATATTTTTATGATTTATTCAGTCTAATCCTAACTCCACGTAAAAACAGCTCAAAAGTCTGTAAATTTAGAAACATTTATTATTTTCTGCTGCATTATTTTCTATTTTCATTACCAACAATAATTGGATCAGCCTAAGATATAAAGGTGTGTCAATCAATTGTCAAATTACAGTTTCCACCACCATGCCAGATGAAACAAACTAAGCCAACGGATTCCTTCCTACAGCAACATCAGGTAAAAATCGTGTTGTGCATACTTAAGAGAACGTCAATAACATAATTGTTATTATTTTAAAAAACTTAAGCCTCTAGCTCCACGCGAAAAATTCCAACAGTTCTAGTATAAAAGCCACCAGTTGATGCCACAGCAATTCATTCAGAGCATTGAATCCTTAGAGAGTATAACTTAAAATGGCTGCACTTCCTCTTAACTACTGGTCGTTGGCTTTTGTTGTGCTATCCCTGTGTTGCTACATCATCATGGCACCCGCAGATGCCATAAGTGTAGAGAGCATGAAAAGAGAGAGTAAGGATAATCCAAATGGAGGCAGTTTAAACAGTTTCAACAATGCACCTGGAAATCTATATGGCTCCAGACGCAGTTTGAACTATGGAATCGGATCTAAAATGCTGCAAATATCACGTTCGAAATTACCGTTTGAGTTCGATTTGCTGGTGGAAAACGACGAAGGTGATCGATCGAAACGTTTCGATGATTATGGACACATGCGTTTTGGCAAACGTGGTGGAGAGGAACAATTCGATGATTACGGTCATATGCGCTTTGGACGTAGCATATAAATGACGATTATAATCACAATGGACTGTACAACATCGGCTTACACAGGAAGAGTTTTAAAAAATTAATTGAACTTAGCTATAATTTAAACTAATCTAATGGTACTGCATTGTAAATATGTATATGTTAATATATATGTGAAATTTTGAATAAACTGCACTGAATATTGCAACTGAATTTCATTGAAGTTCTCAATACTAGTTTAGTCTCGAACTATTAATTAGTTTGACCTGAAAATTATAAGATTTTCAGTGTGGACTTCCAAAAATTTCTTATTTTCAAACCAAGTACAGAGATTACCAACAAATATTCTATTGATTGCATAGAATAATATTTGGAGAACATGGAATAAAATAAATATACATTTTTTAGCGGAAATCCAAAAATTTCAAAATTCAAGACCAAATATGAAATTTTTCTTACAACAAATATTCTATTTACTGTATAGAATGTGCTTAAAAAGTCTAAACCAAAGTATTTTTGCACAATCCTTTTTGCACAACCTGAATTCAACTTAAAATTAAATTATTTTGAGTTTTACCCTAAGTCTCTCTCTTCTCTTATTTGGCACTTACAACCGTAGGTCGGTTTTAGCCTCATCGAAGAATTTGCTCCAGCCATTTTTGCTGTTTTTTTTTTTTTTTTTTAACCAAAGATTTCAGGTTTAATACCTATTCAGTAAAGTCTACTTTGGTTCAAAATGGGGTGATAATTTAGTGGGAAGGAAGGGCCATTCAAGTGAAAATGTGTAGAATGTTCCAAGAGTGGCGGAAAACCGTAGAAACATGTGAATTTGTATCTGAGGCAAGTGTTATGCCTTTACCTCAATAAATTCAAATCATAAGGCAATCCCATCCACAAACTTCTCTACTCCGAACTACAACTTCAAGTCGTATATATCGATAAGTTTTTAATTTCAGTTTTTCAGAATTGAGGATAGAAAATGCCAAATGCGAAAGGTTAAAGCGTTGATCAAAGGTCTAACTGGGGTTCGAACCCGGGACCGCTGGAATGGCAGCCGAGCACACTAACTACACAACTACCGAGACCGCAAGCCAAGATTCTTTTAACACTTCGTGATTCGAATGGAGATGTTGGCGTTCTCTTCTAGGCCAACGGATAACAACTCCGCCTGGTAATTAATTTTGCCCGCTTGTTCAAAGCCAGAATATAGGAGAAGAGTCTCAATCAGTATGTTCGTCCTATCCTGAATAAATGAAAGGGACTATCCAGATCCTGGAGTTGATCGCCTAGTGTGTGAAGCAGGCGGGGCCATTGACATACAACTTTATTCCTGCAAAGCAATAGCAATGATACGAGAGAAATTGGAACAGTAGGATTACTTGAAAGCAATCCATGGTGAGCTACTGAATGATTTCTGACATCTCATATTCGAAAAGATACGGTTGTTACTGTAACGTTTGGGCAGGCCTTGGCCTTTTATTACCCAAGATTTACCGAAGCGTAAAAATCTGATCGATACTAAATAAAAATACTTTCCACGTTTGAAGCCATCCTGATAAGATTCATTGGTTTACGATAGGCTTCAGTCTTTCAACTGATTATATCTATCGGCAGGATTGTTGTCAGCGTCGCTATTCAGAAAACCTAGAGAAGTGTTCCTCTACATCATAATTGTACTCCTGATATCTATCACTAGAATCTCGTTTTCGTAGCTCCAGGCGTCTTATTTTCTCGAAAAATTTCGGATCCCATTCCTATCAACAAAGAATTTCTTTCTCAATATAGACAGTTTCCGTAACCACGATTGGTTCTCCAAAATGAGTCATTCTTTATGCAAGTTTGAGGTTTTGGGCATTCTCCCTGTTCAGGTTTAAAAAACAAACCACTTTCCTCCAACAAAAACACACAATTATTTGTTTTTTTTTTTACTACATTAAAATTTTATTTAGTGCTTCATTTCAATAATTTCTATAAAATACAAATTTGCTTGTATAAGAATATTTATTTTTTTTTTTTTTTGTTTAGTACATAAAAAAATTGTCCTTCATTTTAAATTCGTAGATTTTTTTCTTCATTACAACAAGTACAATTGACAAATCCACACAATCAGTTGATCTAAAAATATATTTTCCTATTTTATAAGCTAATTTTAGAAAAGTTTTGTTGTCTTTGTTTTTTATTTTTAATTTAAAATTTTCAGCCTAGCTGATAAAGCAGTGTAAAAAATCATTTTTTATTTTTCTTGCAGGTTAACATTAAGGAGGCTGAGATGTATTTCTATTCGGCATTTTTAAAGAAACCCATAGATAATCCTTAAGTTTCAGATTCAGGTGAATTTTGTTGCATATCCGTGAGAGATTCTGTAAAACAAGTTGAGAAAAATCGTAAAGTTTTTTACGATAAAAAATTAATTAAGCACGTTAAATCAATTTTAGCGGAAAAGAAACAAGATGCAGCTCATGTTAAGTAAAATAAAAAGCAAAAGAAGCATTTGCAAAATGTGCAAAAATATTTATGTATATTATTTATATATCATTATGTACAAAACAATATTTTAAAATACACAATTTCTTTATTAACACCAAAGATTAATTAAAATACTACAGCGTATAAATTTTATTTAATACTAAAGATAACTCCAAAAATCTTTGGTTGGCATTCGTTGTAAAAACGATCGAAATGTTAAAAAATTGAAATATACAAAAATAATATATTTAAATTTTAAGAAAATTAGGAAATTAAATTATATAAGTAAAAATTTAAAAAAATAAACATTAAAAAATAAAAAATTGGAATATTTAAAAAAAAATAGGAATAATTTTAGTGTGTTAATTTTAAAAAATTAAGGAAGTTAAGTAATAAAAATTAAAATTTTTAAAATAAAAATTAAAGAATAAAAAATTTTAATATTTAAAAAAAATAAATTTAAGTTTAATGTGTAAATTTTTAAAAAATAATTAATAAAGAATGCGAAAATAAATTTTACAATTAAAAACAAAATAAAAATTATTTCAGTTAAACAAAAATAAAAAATTTTAAAATTTAAAATCTAATAAGAATAAATAAACATTAAAATAATGAAAAAATCCTTGGAAAAAATAAAAAGTAATTTAAAAATTATAAAAAGTAATTTAAACATTATAAAAAGTATTTAAAACATTATAAATAGTAATAAAAACATTATAAAAAGTAATTAAAAAGCAATAAATCAGAAACACCTTAAAAACTAAAAAATAAAAATTTTATTTTAAAAGCAAATAAAAAACTAACTAAAAATAAACACAAGTTAATTATAAAAGCAAAAATAAAATTCGTTTTAGTAAATTATCGGACACCAAAATAAGCACAACATCTTAATGTCTAGATGTCTAGATAATAAAAAAATTATTAAAAAAATAAAATGTTCACAACAATTCTTACTAACTATAATGACACTACTAACCCTAATGTACACTATAGTAATAAATTTTATTTTGAGTGAAGATTTTACAGTTTTGAGCATATTTCAAGTTTTAATTGTTCAAAAACTACAAAACACCCTTTTATGAATACACCCACTTTAATACGACATGAAGATATGCCCAATAATTAAAAACAAAAAATAATATAAGATCAACACAATTGATATAAGATACGTGTGATTTTTATTTCCCCTTAAAAAATCAGAAGTTTATTTATTTTAAAATTTCCAAGTTATTTACTGTATTGTCTTATTTTGATTTAGATTCTTGTTCCAAAGGAAATTCAACATTGCAATAAATTTTAATCTTTGGTTGTATACGAGGGTACTGCATATAATTCTGAAATAAATATAAAGACCGAATTTTGATTTTTTAAAACAAGACGAATTTTTTTTCAATTTTTGCCACGGTACCACTTGAGAAACGTAGAAAAATAAGAAATATTCCGCAAAATAAGGAAAACAAACAATCTTCGAAGAATTATTCTTCATCAAGACAATGCGAGCTTGAGGCGTTTTTAAGCACTCAAAACATCGAACTTATGAGTCATCCGTCGTTTAGTCCTTACTTGACACCCAATGACTTCTTTTTGTTCCCGTACATCAAGGACAAACTGCGTGGACAACGATTTTTTACGCCAGAAGAAGCAGTTGATGCTTTCAAAAACTATGTTTTGAATATGTCTCAAGCGGAATGGGAAAAATATTTTGACAAATGGTTTGAACCCATGGAAAAATATATTAATCATAAAGAAGAATATTTAAAAACCCAGAAAGAAACAAATTCGGTCTTTATATATGTATATATTTCCAAAATATGTGTCGTACCCTACGTTATTTCGTAATTATATTTCGTTATTTATATTTTTCATGTATCTATTTTACAAACACTGCGGAAATCAATGTTGCACACAATGAAATTTGGACATAAATGACAGAGATATCTGAACACAAATTCTTGTGAGTGTTACTGTTATTTTTTTAATTAAATAATCACACTATCGCTTCTCGATAAACGATGTGATTATTTTTCTGACAATTTTTGATTAAATTTAAAAAATTTTAATACTTTAATTTACCGCTTGTAAATGAAATTAGCTAAAAAGCTAAAAAACTTAATTTTAAAAACATATAAAAATATATTTATGAGTCCAAAAAAAAATACCTATGAATGGGCTTTTATAAATTATCTATAACCAATCAAACTATGTTAGGACTAACGCGTTATTTTAAAACCAATTTCAGTCGAATTATCACACAATTAATTGTCATTATTTTTGATTTTTGTCTTTGTTTTTTTTTCCCCTTAACCTTGTCAACATTTTATATCACGTTTTTATATATCACTTAATATTATACTTATAAAAAAACCTTACAAAAAAATATAAACATAATATGTATTATGTGCTTTTTAACCTTCACCTTGTAATCTACCAGAACCAACCAATCGTTATTAATTTATTCACACTTCCATTATTTTAGAAAATGTATAACAAAGAAAAATTATGAAAAAATATAGGCACTTTGGTGTTAAGGGGCATATATGTAGGTTACAAATTAAAAAAAAAATTTTTTTGGAAATTTTTTTCATAGAAGAAAAAGATATCGTTTTTTTCGAATTTTGCACATATATTTATTAACAATTTCTTACCGCCAATTTCTTGACATTTTTTAGAAAAAAATCAAATAACGTCAAAAACCGCTTCAAAAATTCTGAAAAAATTTTTTTGTATTCCTTCTATGAAAAAAATTCACGAAAAAATTTTTTTTTTAATTTGTAACCTATATTCCCCCTTAAGGCTGTATGCTTGGAGTTAAAAAAAAGTGCCTGAAAGTATGCCGTTGTTTTTAGCAACTATTGACGCTATAAATAAAAGACCAAATAAATAAAAAGAGAAGACCGCCAAAATGTTAATTTAACAGAATTTTGTGAGCGAAGATAACAGGCTGGCGAAGAGTAAAAAATGTTGCGTTCCACAGAACAACAGCTTCGCATCTTGTTGCGAAGAGCACACATCGCAATCAGCCAAACTTAGAAAGGTAAGCATTAAGCTTGGAAAATGCTTTAGATAATTATTGTAAAATGCTTATATGTAATTGTAGAATGAACGAAAACGATCCTTTGGAATAATATTGGATATTCGAATTTAAATAAGCTTTTTCCAAGTGTTTCGTTACAATGGGAAATAAGTATATAAGTAAATTATTTCGGTCATTGTTATTTATTGCGTTAACCCTTAAGTACTTCTGTGAAAAAAATACGTCAGTACTGATGTTGGTTTATGGGACCACGAGTATTTTGTTGTTTAATAAAATAGTTATTTAGTTATTTAACTTTCCAATTAAAAGAAGAAGCAGAATTTTTTCTTATCAGGATGAACTAATTTTATTTAATTTTTCAATCGATAAAATCAAAAAAATGAAAAGAGACGACCTCCAACATGTTAATTTAACGAACGAACGTGACGGGCTATCAAGAAGTGAAACATGTTGAGTTCCTCATAAAACCGTGAAACATGCTGCGCTCCTCAGAAACAGAGCTTTGCTTCTTGTTGCGAAGAGCACACATGATTTGGATATTGTGATTGTTTTTGTAATTGCTATTGCTATCAACAAAAATAGCGAAAATTGGCAACAATGCACTTTTTCGCAATTTTGTTTAATTTTTATTAAACTGGCATTTTTTCGAACAATAAAATTTTATTAGTGACGCTTGGCTAAGGCGTGGGCTCAAATCCTACGGCTGGCATGATTTTTTTTTAATTATGCAATATTTATTATTTTTTTAATAAGTTGTTAATAAATAATTATTTAAATTCGTAATTTTAATAAATTTGAGGCAAAGAAAAAATTAATAATAATTTAATTATACATCAATACAAAATCATGAAAGTTTTATTCAAATCAATCATTCTATTTTAGAGAAATTTTTATTTTTAAAATGTTAAATTTATTCAATTTTTTATCTTATTAATATCAAACAATTGGGAAGAAAGGAAAAATGCAGAACAAGTTTGGAAAAAGCTTATATTTAAAAAGCTTTAGTAAATTTAAGTTTACTTTGAAAGTTTAATAAAACTTTCATGATTTCGTATCAAGGACCACAGATAACGATTATGGCTATCAATCATCAATTATAACAATTTTTGATCGTAATATTTTCTAGCAGGAATAAAAATTATTTTTGTCGAAATTATATCAATCAAAAAAAGTAACATGTGTATAAAGATATACATTATAATACAATTATAATATAACTGAAGCTTAAAAAATTAGAAAAAGCTCCATATCTCGAAAACGAAAGTAGATATGAAAAAATAACAGTGGTTTCAACTTTTATTAAGAAATAGTGTAAACATTTCGTCATCAACTTGAGTTTAAAAGTTATAAGCGTAAATTTGATGAAATTTTCTGGTAATTTTTTAACTAATTTCTCTTAATAAATTAACAAGATATTGCATTTTTTCCACATATCCAAAATCCAAAAAAAAAATACCCAGACCCTTCTCCTAATCCTTGTCTTAGTCCTTATTTAAATCCTTGTTCTAGTCCTAATTCAAATCCTTTCTCGATGGTTATTTGTAAATATTGATTTGATTTCAATCGATATTATTTAATGGAAAAATAATTTTTACTTCTGATTAGAAAAATATAGATCAATGTTTCATTTCTATTTCTGATCGAAAAAGTAACGATTAAATAATAATTTTTATTGTTGATTGGAAAAATATCCATAAAAAAAAATATCTTTTATTGCTGCTTGAAAAAAATATCGATAAAAAAATAATTTTTATTTCTGATCGAAATATGACGATAAAAAAATAATTTTTATCAAATGATTGATTGGTAGCGATAATTGTTATTTGCGGTTCTGATACGAAATCATAAAAGTTTTATTCAAAAGATAACTCAAATTTACTAAAGGAGCATTCCACTGTTGGTACGAGACAAATCGTACGCATTTGATAAGTTAAGATCTTAAATTAAAAATAAACCGAAATGTCATTGTTCAAAGCATCTAGTACATTAATTTAGTGTAACAGAGGCTTTTCAAAATCAATTATTTGTTCCTGAAAATATTCATAAATAGGCAGTAATAAGTATGAAAAGATGTTTGTTTGTAAGGGACAACCGCAGTCCACCATACTTCTTATTTTTTGACATTATTGGAGAATTTCAGCAAAATTAATTATCTCTGTAAAATTAAAAATAAACTTATGTAGACTTCGTCGATGATGGTATGACGAAATACTACAAGTTCGAAAAAATATCTATTAAAATGAGAATAAAAAAATAAAAATGAAATCGTTTGTACGGGACACTTTCATTTGAACGGGACTCGTACGAATTTCAGAAATTAAGTCTTCGTTTTGAATCATTTTTTAAATGAAAAGTTAACACTTTGATTATCTCAAGCGTGTTTCTTGCATGTTACTTTATGACCGTCAACTAATATATGATGAAATTTTGATATTCCTGGAACAGGCCGCAGCTTCCCATGGATGAACATTTTGAATTTTATCAGCTATTTCTGATTCAGCAATATAGAAAACCTTCGTAGAAGGTACTAAAGTGGCTGCTAATGTAACGAAATCTTTTGCGTTTTGGATTATGGTACCATCTCCTTAACCTCGACCTTTTTGGCTTACAAGTCGCTTTACGTTACCACCAACTCCGTCAGTCAATTTATAAAAAAAAACAGTGAGATATGTATGTGTCAAAAATTACCGTTTTCAGTGGAATGCTCCTAAAGTGTTTTAAATACAAGCTTTTTCCTAACTTGTTCTGCATTTTTCCTCTTTTCCCTATTTGTAGATATTTATAAGATATTTTGTATTTAAAACTTCATAAAATTCAATCAATTTAACATTTTAAAAATAAATATAAATAGATTAATTGATTTGAATAAAACTTTTATGATTTCGTATTGATGTATAATTAAATTATAATTAATTTTTTCCTCAAAGCCCTTGTAGTTTTGTTTGTATTATTTGAAAGAAATTGTATTATTTAAAAATTTGTATTGTTAGAAAAAAATGTCACGAAATATATACATAAACAAAATTATTCTTAAGAAATTATATATGTAATACATATGTTAAATTAAATTATTTTTAAGAAATTGTAAACTGTTAAAATGAAATGTTACACGGAAACATATTTCTGTATTTACTACCTAAGCTTAAATAATACAAAAAAAAATACAGTTGTTGTTGTTGTTGTTGGCTGTCGCCTTCTTTGTTCTTCATGTTGTCTTGTTCTCAACATGATTGGCCTAGAGCTCAAAAACTCGTTTTCAATATAAAAAAAAATACTTAAAAGAAATAAATTATTTACCTCACATTTATTAAAATTACAAATTTATGTAATTATTTATTAAAAATTTATAAAAAAAAAATGATAAATAATGCATAGTTTTAAGAAAAAGTCATGCCAGCCGTAGGATTTGAACCCGCGCCATCTCTAATAAAATTGCAGTGTGCGAACAATTGCCAGTTTCATAAAAATTAAACCAAATTGCGAAAGAGTGCATTGTTGTCAAGTTTCGCTATTTTTTTTTTTTTATGAGGAACTCAACATGTTTCACTTCTCGATGGCCCGTCACGTTCACTCGTGAAATTCTGTTAAATTAACATTTTGGGGGTCTTCTCTTTTTGTTTTTGATAAAATAGACAAAAATAGACTTTGTATATTTGTATGTGGTCCCACAGACCAACAACAGTACTTAAGGGTTAATTATCTCTCTTCATATGTCTGTTCGTCTTCTTATAAAGTTCACCCCACGCATTTTACACATCGCATCATCGTTCGTAAATTAGTAACAAGTTGTCCACAAAAGATCTCTGTCCACAACGATCTCTTAGCGTTGTGTTTTTCTTAGCTAATTAAGCTTGGAAATGCTTTGGTTTTTGCATTGTATATAATGTTAATCCAATCAGTATTTCTAAATATCTGACTGGGTAGCAATAGCAATTACAAAACAAGCGCAATATCCAAATCATGTGTGCTCTTCGCAACAAGCTACGAAGCTGTTATTCTCAGGAACGCAGTAGGTTTCATGCTGTCCTGAGGAACGCAACATGTTTTACTTCTCGCTGGCTCGTCACCTTCGCTCACGAAATTCTGTTAAATTAACATTTTGGAGGTCTTCTCTTTTTATGTTTTTGTGTTAAATTACATGTCTCCTAAACTGTTCTACTCAGCCGCTGCACGCTTCTCAAACTGTTCCCTGAACTGTTGTTTCGGTTTGTGTCTATGTTTTTCTTTCACTCAACAGGCTGATTAGGATTAAATAAAATCTTGCATTTCACTATTTAACCCGCATCCATCGGAAATTTCTAGAAACGAAAAGTACGTTGTGCATCAATTTGATACAGATACAAAAAGACAATATTATTAATTGGAATATTTTCAATTTATTGACTATTCAAGCGCGATAAGTATAAGACTATCTCTAACTGTAGAACTGCTCACTTGTTAATTTTGATATTATAGGATGGTAGCCAAAATTATGAATTTAAATACATATGCATATTTTTTTTTAATATATGAATGTGTTTCTAGAACTTGAATCAATTTGATGCAAACGATGGATGCGGGTTAAACCATTTCAATTGAAATACTATATGATGTTGAGGGATTTAAATCTTCCAAATAGGATTATTTAGTCTCTTGTCTCACTTTTTTTTTCAATTAAATATCAACCCAATGAGTTTTCAGAAAATTTTTATAAAAAAACTCAAAAATTGTAAAAATTTAAGAGAAGAATTTCTTCGCAGTAAAAGTTGTCAGGATTTTTAGATTTCATTTACGCCTCTCACTTCGCACAAGTTCATTTAGGGGTGAATTCCAACCTTTATTTTTTTATCTCAAACAAAAACTCAGACTCTCAAAAATTCTCAAAATGTTTTTTGGGATAATTTTTGAAGAGAGGATACTTTTGATCAGATAAGACAGAAAATTTGTGGTTTTGTCATAAAAATGATGTGCAAAATTTCATTTTTGTGTAAAAAGTAAGGATAATTTAGATATTATTTTAAAGAGATTTTGAAAGTGGAGACTTCTCAATGAAAATTAGTGAAAATGTGGAGAAGTGAAAATAAACTTCTAATTGGTAACTTTGGCCTAAACACAAAGAGAAAAATGGAGAAAGTTCATATAGAACGAAGATGAGACTTAAATTTCTTGTGTGGCCATTGAAGCATGGAAAATAGTTTCAAAATTGAGAATTTTATATAAGAACCATGAGGAAATGTACATTACGTGGAAATTCGGAAAATGAAGCATCTTTGGTCTGGACACTTTGACAAGTGGAGACTATCCATGTAAAAAATATAATGTTTTATACATATGACAACAGCGATTAAAATTCCTTTTTGCGGTTATAGATTTGTGTAGGCTTTTGAGTAAATTACTTGAAAAGTAGAACTTGTCATAAGAACCAAGTAAAAAATGGACAGTTTTATAATGGACAGAACTTAAATAACATTTACATTTTCGGTGGATATTTTAAGTAGTGGAAACACTTTTGAAATTCTTTTATAAAATGTAGACGTTGTGTAAAATCAATCTGAAAATGTGAAGAATGTGTAAATTTTTGTAGACCTTTGAAGGATTTTCTTGAATGGCATAAGAACTATTTAAAGAGTTTTATGTGTAAAATCATACAAATTTTGAGAAAATTTGAAAGTTGGAGAGTTTTAAATGGAAACTAAGAAAAGTAGAAACTGTTGTCTGCGGTTATTTCAGTAGACTCCTGTGAGAATATTTTGAAAATTGGAACTTTGGTATGAGAACTATGCGAAAAAATAAAGATTTTTTTTGTAAAAAATATGACAACTTTTATATTTTTGTGTGGATTTTTGTTAAAATTTTTAAAACTATAGACTTTTGTGAGAGAAGAGTCTTGCAAAGGTTATTTTTATGAGGAAATTTATAAAAGTTAAATATTTTTTCGTGTGAAAAGGTGGAGACTTTTAGAGGGATAGAATCAAAATTGAAAAATTGGGAGCTTGTTATGAGAAGTGTAACTTTGGTAAGAGAACTATGAGAAAAATAAAGAGTTTTATGTGGAAAATAAGACAACTTTTACATTTTCGTGTGGATTTAGTTAAAATTTTTTAAAACTATAGACTTTTTGTGGAAAACGGCTTTCAAATGTTATATTTATAAGGAAATTTAAAAAATTTAATATTTTTTCTTGCGAAAATTTTTAAAGGTGAAGACTTTTAGAGGGATATAATTAAAATTGAAAAATTGGGAACTTGTTATGAACAATATAGGTTTTTTTCGAAGCTACATTGAAAAGTGGAGACTTATAATGAACATTTTGACAACTTGCCTTCGAACAGTTTGAGAAGTGGTGAGTTTTATATGAAGAGCTCTTAAAAATGCAATCTTTTTATGCGAACAGTTTGAAAAGTGGAGACTTTTCATTGATAACAGTGTGGAAATAGTTTTTCAACAACAGTTCAGAAAGTTAATAAAATCTAATTACAAAAAAATGTTCGCTTCAAGTATGAAATATTAAAGTTGTCTATTTATTTTTTTTTTTCTATCTTATTCGTTCGTTTGTGAGCAGTAGTAAAAGTGCCAAAAGCACAGACACCTTTTTTGTAGACTTATTGTAATTGAAAAACATAGCAAATCGGGCATATATTGAAACAGCTTTTATGGCCACTTAAAATTCGCCTAATATATGGAATACTTATAACGACGCTTTGCTACACCCGTTTCTCTACTCGTCTGTGCCACGTTGTAAGCATCGTGCGTCACCATGCTTGTGGCACAAACAAACTGCTCATCATTACTCGTGTTTATTAAGCTAGACATGCTACTATTACTAAGCAAAGCTGTTTCAGCTGACATAAGCGAACATTTGGAGCTACCAGGACACTTGCAAGCAGAGTAAGCAATAGACTTAGAACTAGTGGAAGCAGCCTGATCTGGCAAGGTATACGATTCAGTACCTGTTACAGCTAGATGCGCGCGTTCCTCAACTTCCCCAATTTGTACGGGGCTGCTGCTATTGTGGCCATTCATGAGCGGCAAGCTTGGCTTGGATTCTAAAATGTTATATAAAAATGGCGAAATTACAGTTTAATAAAATCAAACTCATTTATGTACTCTACAATTGAACCGAATATCCTACCTTGTTCTGCCCAAGTGCCTTTTTCTGGCGTCGTGGTATTTCCTTCCAAATCCTGATTTTGTGCGCCATTAGCTACAGCGTTCGTGGCAGTACCTTGAGCACTATCATCGCGCACGCAGCGTATCAAAAACATCACCAAGGCACCTACTATCGGCGGTATGCCGGCCAGCACAAATGGTGTCGTATACGAGCCAGTGCTGTCAAAGATTTTGCCCGCAATCGGCGGTCCCACAGTCAATGGCAGTGAGCTGAGACCGAGTAGAAAACCAATGGCTTGCGTTGCACCTGAGGGTCCGCAAATCTGAAAAGCTATTGGACCCAGCAACGATATGAAGCAGCCATCAAACAGGCCCATGATGAGCGTGAACACGATCAGTAAAACATAGGAACTAGTTAGAGGCAGTAGCAGCGTCACTATGCCAATGCAGATGAGCGAGAGCTGCTGCAGAAAAATGCGATTGACACCGGGCAAATCGGCAATGGCACCGAAGATGAGACGTCCTATGCCCGAAGTAATGCCGATGCACATAACTGGCAGGTTTTCGCTGCGTCCCGGAAACACGGTCTGCACAAATTTCACCATGTGCACGTACGGCACAAAATAGCCGAATAAGGCCGATGGCACACATAAGGCCCAGATCACGTAACGCTTCTGCTTCCAGATCTCTACATTGACGACGGAGCGCAGCATCATGCTGAAGCGGGAACGTCCCGGTTTTTTCTTAGGTGGCATTGGTGGCGGATGCAGCGGCTTATACACAAAGGAACAGATGATAATGAAACAGGAAATCAAACTCATTGTCTGCAGCGTTATCTCGAGACCATGACTCTTGACCAAATAGTCGAGAGCAGGAGGTAGTATGACGGTAAAAACGCTCGAACCAGCCGTCACAAAACCGCTCACTTTGCCCAAATAACGCTTGAAATAATGTCCGAGTATTGCAATTGTTGGTGTATAGGCTAGGGCAGCGCCAAAGCCAAACATAATGCCATAGGTGAGATAGAGGGCGTTAATGTTCTGTGTGCAAAACGAGGAGAGAAGCAGTCCGCCCGCGGACAGAACTCCTCCAATAAATGTGGTAAGTCTGAGACCGATTTTGTCCACCAGACAGCCGGCAACGGGTGAGAATAGGAATGTGGTGCCGATTGTCAGAGAGCCAACAAGTGCTGAAATGAGAAGAGAAATAATTTTAAACTCAGAGGACTTTTCAGGAGTCGTTAGAAAAATTAATGTATTCGCAAAAATATTTCGACTTTTAAAATTTTTTCATTCTAAACCATCTATCACACATGTTTAAAAAATTTAGACTAACCACGTTCGAATTGAATTCAAAATTCAAGAACTTCTTAGTTCTTAGTTTTTAGTTCTTAGTTCTCAGTTCTTAGTTCTTAGTTCTTAGTTCTTAGTTCTTAGTTCTTAGTTCTTAGTTCTTAGTTCTTAGTTCATAGTTCTTAGTTCTTAGTTCTTAGTTCTTAGTTCTTAGTTCTTAGTTCTTAGTTCTTAGTTCTATATTCTTAGTTCTTAGTTCTTAGTTATTAGTTCTTAGTTCTTAGTTCTTAGTTCTTAGTTCTTAGTTCTTAGTTCTTAGTTCTTAGTTCTTAGTTCTTAGTTCTTAGTTCTTAGTTCTTAGTTCTTAGTTCTTAGTTCTTAGTTCTTAGTTCTTAGTTCTTTATTCTTAGTTCTTAGTTCGTAGTTCTTAGTTCGTAGTTATTGGTTCATAGTTCTTAGTTCTTAGTTCTTAGTTCTTAGTTCTTAGTTATTTATTCTTAGTTCTAAATTCTTAGTTCTTTATTCTTAGTTCGTAGTTCTTAGTTCTTAGTTCTTAGTTCTTAGTTCTTAGTTCTTAGTTCTTGGTTCTTAGTTCTTAGTTCTTAGTTCTTAGTTATTTATTCTTAGTTCTTAATTCTTAGTTCTTTATTCTTAGTTCTTAGTTTTTAGTTCTTAGTTCTTAGTTCTTAGTTCTTAGTTCTTAGTTCTTAGTTCTTAGTTCTTAGTTCTTAGTTCTTAGTTCTTAGTTCTTAGTTCTTAGTTCTTAGTTTTTAGTTTCTAGTTCTTATTTCTAAGTTTTTAGTACTTATATCTTAGTTCTTAGTTCTTAGTTCTTAGTTTTTAGTTTCTAGTTCTTATTTCTAAGTTTTTAGTACTTATATCTTAGTTCTTAGTTCTTAGTTTCTAGTTCTTAGTTCTAAGTTTATAGTACTTATATCTTAGTTCTTAGTTCTTAGTTCTTAGTTCTTAGTTTTAAGTTTCTAGTTCTTATTTCTAAGTCTTTAATACTTATATCTTAGTTCTTAGTTCTTAGTAGTTAGTTCTTAGTTCTTAGTTCTTAGTTCTTAGTTCTTAGTTCTTAGTTCTAAGTTCTTAGTTCTTAGTTCTTAGTTCTTAGTTCTTAGTTCTTAGTTCTTAGTTCTTAGTTCTTAATTCTTAGTTCTTAGTTCTTAGTTCTTAGTTCTTAGTTCTTAGTTCTTAGTTCTTAGTTCTTAGCTCTTAGTTCTTAGGTCTTTGTTTTTTGTTCTTGTTTCTTAGTATGTATGTCAGGTTTAGACTCCGGAACTATTTAACAAATTTTTATTAATTGGCAGGTAACCAGAAGCAAAGTTTTGAAAGTGTAATATGCAGTATGGATTTAGTGATATCCTTCTAATAGAAAATTGGGGCGCATATTGGGGGTGTGGCTCCGCGCACACAAGCCAAAGCTTTGATATCGAATAGCTTTGGAAGTAAAAGTCACAGAACATTGAAACTCAGAATGGAGTTGCTATTAGGTGATATCCATGAGAAGCACAGTGGACCATGAGAGTGGTGTCGGACTAAGCGTCTAATAATATTTTTGAATGTACTTATTATTTTTCAATATAAGCTGCGTTCGATTCGCCAGAGCTCAACTCAATTACGAAAAAAACGGCTACTCACTTAGCTGTTACTTACTTCATAGTTGGCAACACTCTTGTTTTTACAGACCACATAAAGTCTGCCAATAAATTAATTTTGTTTTTGTACTCACATCACATTTTGACAGAATCTATTACATTTACCTTATTCCGTACACAAACCATCTAAAAAATAAGAACTTGGCAATGCAACTTTACTCAACTCAACTGATAATTGACCTACTCTAAACTCAACTAGCTGTCGACTTTGTTGTTGATTTCCCATACAAATTTTGAAATAAACGACATGAATTGAGTATAGGCTGGCGAATCGAACGCAGCTATAGGTAGTTGCCGGGTAGCGCTAGTCTCAAATAAATAATATACGGATAGTAAAAATGGTTTGTTAGGGGGAATATGCGATGAAAGTATTCCGAAGACAATATTTGCTAACATCCAAACATTTCAAAAATATATACAAAAACTTATAGTTGAAACTTAATAGGGGGGAGGTAAGGTTTAAAACTATTTTTTAAGTGAAACTTCTTTAGCCGCGATGAGAAGTAAAACCGATGAATCAATTCGCCGATAAAACACTTCGCCGTGAAACGTTTTGGCGTGTTTTTAACATAGTGTTACGCAAAATTAAATAAGTATAAAGTAGTATGGACACAGTAGCTTTTCAACTGCATGGTTCATACACCGAGTAATTATAAAAGTAATTCCCATAAAAATTCGAAGAAATGCTCCATATTTCTTGGATATTCATATTGAAAATTTCAACCTTTCACAAGAAGACAAATACTGATTGCTGCTAAGTAGCAGAGTTCTAATGTACAACATTTTTAAGTATAATTCAAACTTTTGAGAGCAACAAAAGATTGTACAGAGTATATTTCTGTATTGCATTTATTTTTCTTATATCTTTATGTTTTGATACAAAATTCTACATATCACATAGTCTTATGATACATATTAAACCTCTCCAGACCTCCCTTAAACCCCACCTGTTCAGGTGTAGCGAATAAATATACAAAAATCATAAAATTTGTATGGGAGCCCCCTTAAGCAGTGATCAGATGCAATAGACACCCCTGACGGAAAAATGTTCCTTTTGCAGAAGTAATGGGGGGTCGGTCATACATATTAACCCTCTCCAGCATAAATATAAAAAAATCACAAAATTTTTATAGGAGCCCCCCTAAGGAGTGACCGGAGGGAATAGGTCCCTAAGGGAAAAATGCTCCTTTTGCAAAAGTAATGGGGTGTTGGTAATTTTAACCCTCTCCGGCCCTCACTTAAAGCACCCATGTTTAGGTGTAGGGAATAAAAATTGACGTGTGCCAGCAACAGGGCTATGTGGTATTTTTAGTTTTATGTTTGAGGAAAAAAAAATAAAACTGCACAAATGATTTTCATTTTTGAGCGTAAAATAAAAATTGATAAAAAACTCAGAAATGAAACTGGGCGAAAAAATAAAAATTGAAAACAATTTTTATTCTTGAGCGAAATAATTCTTATTATTGAATATAAAAATAAAAATCAAAAAATTACTTTTATTTCTGATTAAAGCAATAAAAATCGTAAGATAATTTTTATTGTTGAGAAATAAAATAAAAATCTAAAAATAATAATTAAATTTTTAGTTTTTGGACAATGTTTATATTAGGATCCCTGATTAAAACTAAGATTTTATTTACTCTTGCCATTACATGAATTATTTTTTATATGAATATGAAATATATAACCTCTTAAAAATCAACTTTTTTAGGTTAAAGTTTCACTTCTACCATGCGTGGTGGCCACACTCATATTTTTTGTAAAAAGTAACAGACATGACACTGCACCTTCGAACCATATCATAGTTTCTAAATTCGCACTATCTTAAATATGTTTTAATGTAAACATGTTGTGAATTATAAGAATGCCAATATATGTAAGTTGAATTGAGAAAAATTTGCTTGATTTAAATAAACAATTTCATGAAAACTAAAATAGTTCGAGTTTTTTATGATCGGTTATCCTACATCTTTGCTGAAGAATTTTCATTTTAATTAGAAAATTACGGCCGTATTCATAAAAAATTATGAACCTCTTATAAAGCCTTCATAAGAAAAAAATCGAAAACATTGAAAAACATTATTCACAAACATTCAATAGCGTTAAAAGTCTCTTTTAAATGCTTTATAGATGAGAGAATTTTAAAAATGGATGAAACCTTCAATTTAAAGCCTCGATAAAGCATTTTATTTTGTTTTCACCCATGATACAATTATACAGGTAGTATTGACAACTACTGATTTTCTCAGCAACGAGGAAACGACCATCTGTCAAAAACAGTTGTTCGTGGAATAATGTGAAACGAAAGTGAAAAACATAACCTAAATAAAATTTGTGCGTTTAAAATAAAATAATGAAAGTCTTGAAAAAACTATGTGTGATTTGTGCTAAACGTTTTCCAGTCGGAAGCGTTAAATTTTATTCAATTATGCACAATTTTAATTGAAAACTTATTTCATTTCGTCTGCATTTCGTCCATATGCAGCTGCTGAGGTTGCTGCATTTGAATGTTTTCCACATTTTTTTTTATGTTTGCACTAAATCACATTAAGTTGACAAATTATTTTCGCTAAAGTAATAATAAATCACTATTATTACAATGCTCACTATTTATTATTACATAAAATAGAAAATATTTTACAAGAAAATGTTTGGTTAACACAAAAAATGGCGTAAAACATCAACAATAATTGAACACTCTCTTTCTAGACATTTTTTTTTGACAGATGGTCGTTGCCCAAGCAACTGTCAATACTACCTTGTATTATTATACCATGGTTTTCACCTGAGCACAAATTGTGTCAAAAATATATCAAATTGTTTCAAAATTTATCAAAAAAAAAGTCAAAACTTTTCAAAATATTTATAAAAAAAAATAATTTTTTTTTTTTTTTTTTTTTGGATTCGCCCGGAGGTAAGAAATCTTCATAGATACGTATGACCCGCGCCATATGCATGCACGATTTACATTCTAAGAAGTTCCTGGATCAGCCGGACTGAATGGAATGCACCTACGTGCTAAAACTTACCACCTATTGGCAAATAAAAGCCTCCACTAAACACAATTGCTTGGCCTTTCAGCGGAAATCAAAATTAAGTAAAGAAACATTTAAATTTGAGTATTTTTTGCGCTTATGTAAACATCATAAACATCATCGAATAAAAGCACAATCTTCATAATACGAAGATATACAAGACAACATCCAAAGAAATTCACCAGACCATACATAACCGCGTTCATAACTGCTGTCATTCGGCTTGGGGCTACTGTCCAACCCAAGATCCTACGTGGAAAAGAGATGCAACTCTCAAACACCAAACCAATACCAAACATAGCACAGATCAGGGGCGGTTCCAGGAATATATTTCGGGGGGGGTTTCAAAAATATTTATGTACGTTATATATATAAAGGGTAGTTAAATTTTAAAGGCCGATGTTGATTTTGAATAAAACACAAATTATTAAGGAAATTATTGTCGTTTCTTTTTATTATGATAATATTGGTATGGTTCAATTATGCATGGAACAAAATATCGGCTAAATGGCCGCCGCGACCTCGGCGGCACACCACCATCCGATGGTCCAAATTTTCGATGACGCCGAGGCATAAGTGAGGTTCTATGCCGTTAATGTGCTGAATTGGCGGGGTGCAATAAGGCCAAAGGCAATAAGGCCGAATTGGCTTTATTTCCTTTTCAAAGAGAAATAAGGCCGAAATTGTGAATTTGGTTTTATTTCCATTTGAAAAGGAAATAAAGCCAAAAAAAAAATTTAGCAAAATGGTAATAAGGCCGAAAAATAATTTTTGCAAACTAAGGATTATTTTTTATAATTATTTTTAATAAAAAGTACGCTCCCTGTAGTCTGTTGTTTGAAAAGTTACTGGACTCAGCGTAGGTACTCAATTTGCAAGAGAACAGTTGCCATTGTCAACCTCAATGTGCTTTCGTATCAACGCGAAAAATTTATCAGTAGTAGTTCAATAGTGAAGGTGAAGAAGTTTTAATATTGTAAGGAATGAGCGCCGCAGGCAAAAAATTTTTATTAAAAATCGCGGCGATTTATTATAAACCTGTGGCGCTCATTCTTTATAATATTAAAGCTTCATTAAAAATTTTAGGAAAAATCGCGCATATTTTATAAATTTTCATTCATAACTTTTACGTTTATATTTTACATTGTTTTCTCGACCACTTACAAAAAGATGTATGTTCTTTAGCATTTAAACGATCATATTTTTCGCTTTAAACGGATATATATTTCTATTATTAGAATAAGATATCCTAGTCTTCTCAATAAAAAAATATGTAAATTTTTCAGACTTTCACGATTTTTATCTCCTAAACCATTTGAGACCTACCTATTTTTTTTTTGCAGCATTAGATTTAGAAGTTCCATACACATTTAAAAAACAAAAAAACAAAAAAAAGAAGCGTGTACTTAGAGTGCAATTATTCCAAAATATGTACATTTTTCAAATTTTCATGATTTTTATCTCCTAAACCATTTAAGACCGACCTTTTTTTGCAGCATGTGCATTAGGAGCTCCAAATGCACATTTAGAAAAAAAAGAAAAAAGGAGCATGGGCCCTTAAGTACAATTCTTCCAATACTTTACATCTTTAATTTTTCATTAAATAAAACTAAAAAACTTATTTGATGGCGTTTTAATATTGCTTAATTTCTTTTTCAAATGGAATAAATAAAATTGCCGTTGGCCTTATTGCACCCCGCCGCCGAATTATCTCATCCTTTAGCTTTTGAGTTGTTTCTGGCTTATCGACGTAACCTTTTCTTTCAAATAACCCCAAAGAAAGAAGTCCAACGGTGTCAAATCACATGATTGGTGGCCAAATGACATCGCCACCACGTGAGATAACACGGCCATTGAATTTGTCGCGCAAAAGAGCCATTGTTTCGTTAGCTGTGTGGCAAGTGGCACCGTTCTGTTGAAACCACATATCGTCCACATCCATATCTTCCAATTCGGGCCATAAAAAGTTCGTTATCATCTCACTTTACCGAACACCATTCACAGTAACTGCCTGACCAGCCTCATTTTGGAAAAAAATACGGCCCGATGATGCCGCCAGCCCATAAACCGCACCAAACAGTCACTATTTGTGGGTGCATTGGTTTTTCGACAATCACTCTTGGATTATCATTCGCCCAAATGCGGTAATTCTGCTTATTGACGAATCCACTGAGGTGAAAATGTGCCTCATCACTGAAGATGATTTTCTTCGAAAATTTATCATCCACTGTTGCCATTTCTTGCCAACATTCTGACCGTGTAAATGCAAGTCTTTATGCATAATGTTCATCAACGACGAACGTGAGAGGTGCAATTGTTGGGCACGACGACGAGTTGAGGTGGACGGCTCTTCAGCCACACTATCGCGAACAGCAGCAATATTTTCTGCAGTACGAGCATGCACTGGTGTTTTCACATCTCCTACAGACCTGGTTTGTTCAAATTTTTGCAGGATTTTTCCGATTGTACGCACATTTGGACGATTAAATTGACCGAAAAAATCACGAAGTGCTCGATATGCATTTTGATTTGAAAGCTCATTTTCATAATAAGCCTGAATAACTTTAACGGTTCAAATTGAGTTAGTCTGAAATTGAGAAATGTCAAATGAAATGCAGAAAAAAGTTGACATTTAGGTGTGATTTATATTCAACATCGGCCCTCAAAATTTAACCACCCTTTATATACATTAGAGCGGGATAATTTTTTTTTCAAAAAATCGTAGGCGTGGGAAGAAACCGTTAGTCTAAAATCTATTTCGAGCCTCTGGTTTTTCAAAAGAAGGTTATAATTTGTGTTTTGCTGCAATATGTGAAAAAATTATTCCACTTATTGGAAAAAACTTTGCTGCGAAAAAAATAGCCATCCACATTTCACTCCATATTCACTCCATATGATTGTGTGGTGCTCAGGATTATTTTTTTGTGTTAAATACCACAAGCTGACGCTGGGGTGAAGATAATTATAATAATAAAAGTTATTTCTCTGTTTATTTGACTCGAATACAAATCTTAAAGGCCAACATAAAACCAACATCAAAATAAATAAAAACTACAAAAACCGGAATTTTTCTCCATTACTGTATAAAAAGGAATTTTACGTCACACTACAAAAACTGGAATTTTTCTCCATGACTGTATAAAAAGGAATTTTAAGTCTACACTTCCGATACTATCGAAACTGTGGGTTTTTAAATTAAGACTGTGCGGTGTTTGGATATATTTTATCCAAAAAATGCGGTGTTTTTGTGATTTCAGGTTAAGATTGTATGTGTGACTGTTTACAGCTACAGGCGCAATATCGCAAAAACAATCAAAAACTGGAACAGAATTCAGTATTTTAGCAGTACGTGTAGAAACAGCTACAACCGTTTACAGCATAGGGGTGTGAATATTTAAAGTAAATTACAAAAAACCAATTTTTTTCTTTTTCGTACTCTTAGCCCACATAATAAACATCAGTACATCACATTTAAATACAGGCTCTTTTAGAATTTCGGGGGGGGGGGGGGGGTTTGAACCCCCAAAACCCCCCCTGGATCCGCGCCTGGCACAGATATACAAGTATATATTATGCAGGCACAATATATTTATATATTCGGGTCACTAAAATAAGGGAACACCGAGCTAAAGTTATTATTTGGATATGCATTTGGGCCGACGCAGGTAAAAACTTGTATGGAAAAGAGATAAACTCTGACGCACCAAGCCCAGAGACACGGTTTTCATGGTCCCATTTCAAACTTGGGAAGCTATAGAACTAAAGATCTAAAATAATTTAATGAAAAAAATAAAGCAACGAAACTGAATAAAACGAAAACTTAAAGTATCTAACATATTCGATGATGCTTATTTGTTAAATCGTAAAATCTGTAAAGCAAAAAGTAAGAATTGTTTTTGGACCGATTCTAATGCATCGATGTGGACATTGTATTGAGGGTTCCATATTACGGATGCATATTCAAGAATTGGTCTAACAAGAGAGGTATAAAGTATCTTAGTAGGGAAAGGATCGTTGAATTCTTTAGCCCATCTTTTAATGAAACCAAGGACACCTCTAGCCTTATTTACCACCAAATTAACTTGAAGATTGAAACGAAGTTAAGGATCCATAATTACACCTAAATCAAGAAAACTGTGTACAATTTCTAAGTTAGTATTATTTATAGTGTAATTTATACTATTAGCAATTCGACGTGAGAATGCCATTTGCTTACATTTTTTTAAGTTTAATTTTAAAAGGTTTAAATTACACCACTCCACTAGACTATTTAAATCGGATTGTAAGAGTTGTTGTTCTTCAGGCGATTTGCAAGTTAGAAAAAGTTTTACGTCATCGGCGTACATTAAGACGTTACAGTGTTTTATTACAGAAGGAAGGTCATTTATAAACAGTAAAAATAAAACCGAACCAAGATGACTTCCCTGAGGAACACCTGATGTGACCAAAATATTTTTTGACATAGAATTCTTATATAAAACTTTTTGCGAACGATTCGACAAGTACGATTTAATCCAGTGTAATAGTTTGACGGGAAACCCAATTAGATGAAGCTTTTTCAGAAGAAGATAATGATTAACACTATCGAAAGCTTTGCTAAAGTCTGTATAAATAACGTCAGTCTGTCGTTCTAAAGCAGTGTCGGCCGACACCAGTGTTGCCAGGAAAAAATATTTCGAATCGTAACTTTTGCTTTCAGCCCGTCGAATTTTCGTCCTGTTTGTCGGAAGGAAGACAAAGAAAATGCAATATAAATGTATGATTCACATTTAAGGTTTATTTATTTAAATAAATTATTTTTTTTTTTATTTTTATTTCTTAAAGCAATATTATACTACAAACATACAAAATCAGAGAATTTGCTCTGCAAAATTTAAGCTAGAAAGACCACTACTTATGCCTTAACAGAATAGAAGAAATTATTATTAAACTAGTGCATTTATTTTGCAACAATAATTAACTAGTTTTTTAACTTTTTTAATCAGAAATTTATCCATATCTAAATATAAGATGTATTTTCACCCAAGACGCAGTTTAGCACAAACATAAGAGTAAATAATTCAAACGTAAAGAAAAGTTTTGAAAGCTAGGCAGCGAAAGTAATTGTCATTCCTTATGTTGACATTTGTGATAAGAAGTGCTGCCAACGATATTTAAGTAAAAATAATGCTTCAAAATTGCCACCCTTTTTTTTTTATTCAAAATTTTTTTCATTTCATATACATAATACATAAAGACATATATATGAAATCTGACGTCGGATCTATTTTTCCTGAAATCGTAACATTTTGGGGAATTTCGGCCAAATATCGGATCATCGTATTCAAGGCTAAAAATCGTAACAAATCCGATATATCGGACCATCTGGCAACACTGGCCGACACCTATGCACGCGTGCTTCGTGAAACTTCGTATTTTTACACCGACATAAAACTGGCTGTCGTGCTTTTACATCGACGCTGCCGATTATTCGTAGCAAGAGCGTTCAGTCGATGTTTCGCTTTTGGCTAGTTAACATCACGCTTCTATGCGCGCAATTTATTACGTAATTTTAAAAGCTTACACGTAAAAAATGTTCAACCAAATGTGGGAATTAGCATATTTTTGCTTTAAAAATTGTTTTGGGGAAGCTAAAACTGAATTTGTCAGAAGAAAGTAGGGTGCGCTACCAGTGCTTTTTTTATTTTGAAGTAATATGCAATATAAATAATATTAGTACTATTAGAAGTCGGTAAAATGTTATTAGTAAAAGATTGCTTTCCAAATAAATATGAAATATTGATATTAATAATAATTATATGGATATTGATATTATTAATAAAATATTAATATTAATGTTATTATTAATTATTATTTATTTAATTTCAATTCAATTTCATATATCTGCATTCGTTTAGAATGCCGCTTAATTTTAATAATAAAAAATTTCTTTTAGACTCCTGCGAAGTAAAATTTTTACAGTGTAAGCCAAAGAGAGATTATTTGCTCTCACGTGGGCGCACACTCCTGCAAAATTGAATGAACTGTGTATGTATTTTTTTGGCCGACACTGTTCTAAAGTAAAACCTTTAATGACACGCGTAGTAAACTCCAAGAGGTTAGTTATCGTAGATTTTCCCTTTAAGAAACCATGTTGAGAGGTGGAAATGGTGGAAGATACGACGTGGGTTATTTGATCAGTTATAAAATAATAATTGTTAATAAAATAACAATTTTTTCAGTGCAGAGGGTAGCTTCGTAAAAATTTTGAGGTTCAAATACCAAAATGTTGACGAAATTGTGACAAATAAATGAAAAGTCATTGAATTTATCAAATACACAAACCATTATTGACACTCTTCCCACTTAAAATCGAAAGTGTTCCTATTTTAACTACAAAGCAGCTACAACATGTTTATGAATAACAAAATTTTAAAAGACTTTTTAGCATTAAAAAGCTTTTTAACTATTGAAGGTTTTAAAGCTATTCTAAGATATTTTTATGAATACGGCTGTTAAGTTTCTAATATCAAGCAAAACATTCTAGTAGCAAGAATATTGTTTACTTGAGTCAAGCAAATTACTCTTGTTTTCAGTAACTTCTTTAATTGAATCAAGCAAATTGTTCTCAATTCAAGAAAAAGCAATTCGTCTAATCAAGCAAATTATTCTAGTTTTCAGCAAATTGTTATTTGAATCCAGCAAATTGTTCTCACTTCAAGCAAATATTAGTCTTGAATATAAAAAAAATATTCTTTAGATATAAGCAAATGTTTATGAATTAAGCACTTCTTTCTTGATATCATGTGTTTTAAATTTGCTCAGTTCTAGCAAAATAATGCTTGAATTGAGAAACTTACGCTTGAGTGTAAACTGATAGCCTATTTGCTTGATTCAAGCATAGAATGCTTGATTTTTTTTTTCCGTGTGTATAAACTTGTGTACCGTCCTGCTTAAGCGGTGCTTTACTAAGCTTTAATTTAAGAAATTAGAAAAAAATAAAGCATGAAAAGCAATTTGTTTACCTAACGTCTTTTGCAGCTTAGTGCAACAAAGTGCAACCGCCACTAAGCCTCATAAGATAGAAGAAGAAAAAACCAATACGTAGAATGTCAATATGTAGGTCACAAAGCATAGTCCACCAGCTGCAAGCTGATGATGGATGCGCAAATATGTCTTTGGAAAAGTTTTTTGCTTTTGATGAGCGCGACCCATTTCCAGTTCTGACAGTTTTGATTTAATTTTTATAATAATTCTTGTTTTTTCATTGCCCTACTAGCTGATAATATATTTTGCTTAGAACTTCATAATGATCCGAAAGAATATTGAATTTCCAAGCATAAAATAGCAAAGGAAAAAAAAAGAAGAAAATAATTATATAACAATAACAAATATCTTGTTTGTGTGTGTGTGTGTGTGTGTGTGTGTGTGAGTGTTTGCAATGCAAGCGATAGAATTACAAAATTATTTCATTATTAAAAAGCGAGTTGATGAAAACCACAGACCCAACCATGCCAAAGCATCAGATTTTAAGCGCTTAAGGTGCTAGTCGGGTAAAACAACCGCACTTAAAAGATGTCAGCAACCAAAACTTAAGCTTATATCTGTACTTTTCAGCAATTAGTTAGGTTTAGTCGCTAGATTTACGAGCAAAGTGTTAAAAAGGAAATTATATACAAGAAGCCATCTAAGAGCAGCCTATTTTTTTTTTTTATTTTTGTTTTTTTTTATAAGAGCACCAAGAGAATTTTATAACACCCTATGAATGATTTTGTGTTTTTATTGGTAATATTTGTGATTATTCGATACCACATTTCAAAACCACATTTCTTCATATTGAACATCAAAGCGAAAAATTTTTAAGTGGTATAGAAAATATTTGCTCTTGTTTTTAAGAAATTTCAAAATATTATGGAGATAGTTTCGAGTCTAAAGATTCATACTATTTTTTAGAGATTGTAGATTTTTTTTTCTTTTCAATGTCGTATTCATTTTTTTATTTTTTTTATTTTTTCGAGCATTAAATAATTTATTCACCGAAATTGTTCGCATAACTACCTCTTTGGTGTGGAGCTCTTTCATTTAGCCTTCACTTTGCAACTGATAACTTTTACTATGGGTCATACTTTAACGACCATTTAATTGATGAATTTTTTTATTTCGCTGAAATTTTAATAATCACTTCACTCGATTCTATTGAAATGTCAATGATTTCTTTTTCTAGCTCAAGCTTCTAGATTATCTCTTAATTGTCTGTTGTACTTGTAGAATTGATTTTAGAAGCTTCAATCCAATCACAAGCATTCAGCAGGCAGCGATAATATTTTACATGGTGAATGATTTAAAAATAATTTGAAAAATTGTTCGACACAGCTCATTTTACTCAAACAAGCATAATCATCTGTCTATCTCCTCTCATCTTTAGTCGTTATTTCTAAGAATTGGCGCGAATTTTTATTTTATTCAAAACAAATTTGATCTTGAACTTTGAATCATTCAGAAAAACCAATGCACTGTCAATATTTTGGTGCTTTCAGACACAGGAGTGAATGACCCTGCAAAAACACATGGCGCTGGGGTGTTAAATAAAAAAATTCTGGCAGTAGATTTTCAAAATCATTGTCATTGAAAATTGCATCATTCAAAGTGAAGAACACAATTAAATGACATCCGCGAAGCATTTGAGAAACCAAACATTTCCTGGCTAGCTTCCAATAAAAAAAATTGAAAAAATAAATCAATGTGAGCGCCAGTTTGCCGTCGCATCTAAGCATTACATTACAAACACACACATATCATAAATAATATACTCGTATCTATGTCTCCATTCATCTTTCGTAAAATCGTACCCATCTCTACAACTCTATATCCCTATATCTCTGTCCATACATCTCTGTCCATTTCTCTATATATATATTTCTCTGAGTTTCTGTATCTCCATATCTCTATGTCTCTATGTTTCTATATCTCTACTTATCTGTATCTATATATCTCAGTATCTCTATATCTCTGTGTTTCTATATCTCCATATCTCTACATACACCAAGACCTCGCTTTGCACCGTGAAAACAAATTGAAACGACGTATAGTTAATTACTGAAACCATGCATATATAAAGATTGATTTAATCACTTTTTAACCGACTTCAAAAAGGAGGAGGTCCTCAAGTTCATTGGTTTGTCCGTTTTTTTTTTTTTTAAATGAATGTACATCGATAACTCCTAAAGCACTTGCCCGATTTCCGTAATTTTTTGTCAACTGATATATATCATGAACGCGGAGATCCTTTTTCAAAAATGTGGGCGATATTTCACAAGGGGGCGTGTCACTATTAGAAAAACACTGTATTTCAGTTAATATTGACACTTACTTACTTACTTATCTGGCGCTTACAACCGAAGGTCGGTCTTGGCCTCGTATAAGAAATTGCGCCAGCCATTTCTGTTTTGCGCTTGCTGGCGCCAGTTGGAAACACCAAGTGTAGTCAGGTTATCCAACACCTGATCCTTCCAACGAAGATGTGGGCGTCCTCTTCTGCGTTGACCACCACCGGGCACTGAATCGAATATATTTTTCGCTGGAGCGTCGTTTTCCATTCGCTCAACATGACCTAGCCAGCGGAGCCGCTCGATTTTAATACGCTTAACTATGTCGATGTCAGCGTACAGCTCATACAGCTCGTGGTTCCATCGACTTCGGTACTCGCCATTGACGCAGATTGGACCGAAGATCTTACGAAGGATCTTTCTATCGAAGGCTCCCAAAGTCTTTTCATCAGAACTGCTCAACGTCCAGGTTTGTGCTGCATATAATAGGACGGGCATGATTAGTGACTTATAGAGCGTGAGTTTTGTTCGTCGAGAGAGGGCTCTGCTTCTCAATTGCCTACTCAGCCCAAAATAACACCTGTTGGCAAGAGTTAAAAAATAAAAAAATAAATAACTGGCCATTTCAGCCCTTAAAAGGACTTTGACCTAGCTTCTTATGATCAATTGTGTTGTGCGTGTCATTAAGTTTGTACACAATTGACCGAGAAATGGACCTACAGTCTTAACGCCGACTCCGAACGGCGATGAACGGAATGTTCTTATTCTCAAGAAGCTTTACATGGCATTTGATTACTCTCTGAGGTTTGCCATTGTCTGCAGAGAGGTGGCGGCCGTACAGAAAAATTATTTTGATTCAAATAATTTTCTGTCGCTGCTGGGGTTCGAACCTGGGTCTCCAATTTCTTTGACATAGCGGCCACGCTCTTTAACCAACTACGCCATGGACGCCACATGAGTTGGCAAGAGTTATCCTTCGCTTTATCTCAATACTGACATCGTTGAAAGAGTTTACGCTGGATCCCAGGTAGACGAAGTCCTTAACAACCTCGAAGGAGATGTTGTCAACAGTGACGTGGTTTCCAAGACGCTGGGACTGTTAATTTGTTGACACTAGGTATTTCGTCTTATCTGCGTTCACTACAAGACCCATTCGATCTTGTATTATGGCCAATGATATCGATATCATCAGCATACGCCAGCAGCATAATACTTTTGTAGAATATCGTGCCACTGCGTCTCAAATCAGCAGCTCGGATGATCTTCTCCATCATTAGGTTGAAAAAGTCGCACGATAAGGAATCACCTTGTCTGAAACCTCGTTTGGTATCAAATGGAGGAGTGAGGTCCTTCCCGATTTTAACTGTGCTGCTGGTGTTGCTCAGTGTCATTCTGCAAAGGCGGATGAGCTTTGCAGGAATACCAAATTCAGACATGGTGGAATATAGATGATTCCTTATTGGACTGTCGAAGGCGGCTTTGTAATCGACAAAAAGATGGTGTGTGTCGATTTGTTTTTCTAGGGTCTTCTCCAAGATTTGTCGTAGCGTAAATATCTGGTCTATGGTGGATTTTCCAGGACTGAAGCCACACTGATAAGGTCCAATCAGCGGGTTTACGATGGGCTTCAGTCTTTCACATAGTACGCTCGACAGAACCTTATATGCGATATTCACAAGGCTTATCCCACGGTAGTTGGCGCAAATTGTGAGATCTCCTTTCTTGTGGATTGGGCAGAGCACACTGAGGTGCCAATCGTTTGGAATGCATTCTTCCGACCATATTCTGCATAGAAGCTCATGAATGCATTTAAATAGAGCTTCGCCTTTATTCTTGAAGAGCTCAGCAGGTAAGCCATCGGCTCCTGCGGCTTTGTTGTTTTTAAGCCGAGCTATAGCTTTCAAGACTTCAACGCTGTCGTCCAAAATTGGGGATTCCGGGATATCATCTCTATTGGCGGGATTGTTGTCGTCGTCGCCATTCAGAACCCTAGAGAAGTGTTCCCTCCACATCATCAGTGTACTCTGGATATCTGTCACTAGATTCCCATTTTCATCCTTGCAGGAAGAGGCCCCGGTCTTGAAACCATCGGCCAGGCGTCTTATTTTTTCGAAAAATTTTCGGACCTCATTCCTGTCACCATCTCAATTTTCTCGCACTCACGCATTTCTGCTTCCCTTTTCTTTCGCCTGAAAATGCGTCTCTCTTCCCTCCTCTTCTCTTTGTATCGCTCCTTAGCAGCACGCGTTACAACCGACTGCAGGGTGGCTTTGTAGGCGGCATCTTTTTCTGCAGTGGCGTCGCGACACTCTTGGTCGTGCCACTGGTTTCGGCGAGGGCGGTGATAGCCAATATTGACACTGGGGTACTTAAATTTACAGTACAAATACTGGGGTAGGCAGAATTATTACAAATTACGGTCAATAAAGTGGCCGTTATTGGACAAAGGGGTGTGGTCATAATAGAAAAACACTGTATCTCGAATAGTATTGATACTAGGGTACTGAAATTTAGTACAGGAGTACACACAATTTTTTAAAAAAATTACTGTAAGGAAAGTGGGTGTTATTCGACAAAGGGGTGTGGCAATAGTATATTCTATATACTATAAATTGAATAATTTTGACAATAGGGTGCTGAAATTTAGTACATGGGTAGGCATAGTTATTACAAATTACGGTCAAGAAAGTGGGCGTTATTCACCTATTGGGTGTGGCAATATTAGAAAAACTCTGTATGTCGAATAATATTGACACTAGGGTACTGAAATTTAGTACATGGGTAGGCACAGTTATTGGTCAATGGTAGGCACAGGTCAAAAAAGTGAGCATTATTCAACAAAGGTGTGTGGCAATATTAGAAAAATACTATATCTCAGTTAATATTGACACTAGGATACTAATATTTGGTATGCAGGTAGGGGGATAGGTAGAATCATTACAAAATTGGGCGGGATTGTACATAGGGTGTGGCACTTTAAATAAAGTACTATATATCGGTTAATATTGATACTTGGGGACTGAAATTTGGCACAAGGCTAGGTAGAATCATTATAAACTACCGTAAATAAATCATAAAAAAATTGGCTGTTCATGATAATAATTTGCTTAAAGATGTATATGAACATCAAAAATTATTTAATTGGTCTAATATTTATTATCTCTCTCCTATAAGTTTTTTAAATGAAAATTATTCCTTGGATATAGATTTAACTACATCACTTTTACCAAATTTTTATGTCAATTCGACTGCAAATACTCATAGAGGGTAGTTACTATTTGTAATTATTATTATTAATCATTATTGCAAATTAAAAAGAAAAATATCTTTATATTAAATTCATAACATGAAAATGTATCGATTTTTGTTATTTACTTTAAGTTTACATTTGTATATAGTATTAACATGTTTGTTTAGTTTTAAGATTTTTAAATTTGTAAAAAACCTTTACAAGAAAAAATTATATGCCGGGAGCAAGCATATCATACTCAAAAGAAAAAATTTTAATATAATCATTTGGTAATAAAAGCTTGAAGCGTTTAACTATAAATTAATCTTAGAATAATACTATAATAGTTCTAAGTTTTCTTATTTAAATATTTGTTATATCTCTCTGTAATTTTGACCGAGAAGTCTCAATAAAATTTACTTTACTTTACTTTACTTTACCGTAAATAAATTGGGCGGGATTAGATAAAGGGCGTGGCACTTTAATAAAAATTGTAAAGGGACAGAAATGGAAAATACCCAACAAACTTTCAGGAATTAATAAACCAAATTTTTCAAGAACAAAGTTTCATGTTTGAAATTTTCCTCAAGAAAACTATTCCATAAAATTTTTCATATTCTCGAAAAAGGAAGAAATAAAAACTTTTAAACAAAAAAAACCCCGACTTCAAAATCACTACAAAGTAAAAAATAATAAAAGATCATGATTGTGTGTCAAAGATTAGCGCCGACTTCAAAGCTTTTATGTACTTAAAGCAATTAATATATTGATGATAATAAAACAAAATAGAAAAAATGAAAATGATAAGATTTCCAATATTATAATACATATAAATAACTTTTGAAATTTGACCAAGAAATCAATGGGAAAAGTTATTTTCAAAATTATTTTTTACTGTATAGTGATTTTGAAGGTGGTTTTTTTTTTTTGTTAAAAAGTTTTTATTTACCCTTAAAAAACAAAGCAATTCGAAAAAACAACAACTCATAGCCAAAATTATTCTTAATTTAGTAACAACGCAACATCGAAATAACGCAAAACAAAACGACGCAATGCAAGGTAATTTGTATTGGTAACAATATATTTTCCAGAAGAATTACGGTATGGAACGCATTTTATTCAAATCAAATTTTAATTTCATTGAAATAAAATTCGATACAAAATCAATGAGAAAAACATGTTTTTCCATAAAAATTTGGCATCACTTTTACTTTCCTAATAAATTCGCCACCAGTTCTCACACTCAGAAAAGAACACATATTCTTCGTTCTTTTTTTTCATACTTCTTCGCTCATATGCGAACATTGGTGCGAACGTAACTGACCTAATACCACAGTGTAAAGAAACTGAAAATCTAACGAAACATTGCCATAATTTTTTTCTGTCTTTGTCTTCTTTTCGTGCGGATTTTCTGCGTGCATATGAAGGTCCTGAACATGAACATGGGAGAAAATGGTAAGTTGGACACTCCTTTTATAATGCTCTAGAGACTCATAATAGGTATAGAAAAATATATAAATTTCTAAAAATTCCACAAAAATAAGTCTAAATACCTCAAACTTAACACATAAGCTTTGATTCTAAATTCAAACTCTAAATTTGTAAAATGTAAAATTTCAAGTTTTGATTAATTTTTGTGGAATTTTTAGATATTTCACCATTTTGATATGGTCCTACTGTTGAATAATCGGAAGAAAGACCACGCTTACCTCCCATACAAAGTTACTACATCAAAATGATAAAGTCTCTAAAAAGTCCATAAAAAATAATTAAAAACCTTATAATTTTGTGCATAAATTTTATTTCAAATGCAAACTCTAAGTTTGAAATTAGGCAAAATTGGATGACAATTCCATCTACCTGCCTTTCAAAGGGACAAATCATAATATCTCCAAAAACTCCACAAAAATTAATTTTAACACTTGAAATATTACACATACGCTTTAGTTCCAACCCTGCGTTGAAATTTTCAAAACTCTAACTCCAACTCTAACTCTAACTCTAATTCTAACTCTAACTCTAACTCTAACTCTAACTCTAACTCTAACTCTAACTCTAACTCTAACTCTAACTCTAACTCTAACTCTAACTCTAACTCTAACTCTAACTCTAACTCTAACTCTAACTCTAACTCTAACTCTAACTCTAACTCTAACTCTAACTCTAACTCTAACTCTAACTCTAACTCTAACTCTAACTCTAACTCTAACTCTAACTCTAACTCCAACTCTAACTCTAACTCTAATTCTAACTCTAACTCTAACTCTAACTCTAACTCTAACTCTAACTCTAACTCTAACTCTAACTCTAACTCTAACTCTAACTCTAACCCTAACTCTAACTCTAAATCTAACTCTAACTCTTACTCTACCTCTAACTCTAACTCTAACTCTAACTCTAACTCTAACTCTAACTCTAACTCTAACTCTAACTCTAACTCTAACTCTATTTCTAACTCTAACTCTAACTCTAACTTTAACTCTAACTCTAACTCTAACTCTAACTCTAACTCTAACTCTAACTCTAACTCTAACTCTAACTCTAACTCTAACTCTAACTCTAACTCTAACTCTAACTCTAACTCTAACTCTAACTCTAACTCTAACTCTAACTCTAACTCTAACTCTAACTCTAACTCTAACTCTAACTCTAACTCTAACTCTAACTCTAACTCTAACTCTAACTCTAACTCTAACTCTAACTCTAACTCTTACTCTAACTCTAACTCTAACTCTAACTCTAACTCTAACTCTAACTCTAACTCTTAACTCTAACTCTAACTCTAACTCTAACTCTAACTCTAACTCTAACTCTAACTCTAACTCTAACTCTAACTCTAACTCTAACTCTAACTCTAACTCTAACTCTAACTCTAACTCTAACTCTAACTCTAACTCTAACTCTAACTCTAACTCTAACTCTATTTCTAACTCTAACTCTAACTCTAACTCTAACTCTAACTCTAACTCTAACTCTAACTCTAACTCTAACTCTAACTCTAACTCTAACTCTAACTCTAACTCTAACTCTAACTCTAACTCTAACTCTAACTCTAACTCTAACTCTAACTCTAACTCTAACTCTAACTCTAACTCTAACTCTAACTCTAACTCTAACTCTAACTCTAACTCTAACTCTAACTCTAACTCTAACTCTAACTCTAAATCTAACACTAACTCTAACTCTAAATTTAACTATTTTAAGAGTTCTCTTCCTAGCTATGTACGTAAAGAAAATTTCATTCTTACACATTTGAATTTATTTCAAGATTTTTGACAGTAAATACGTAATTAAGTCATCATGCCAAGTTAATTTTTCAAAAATATTTTTGTTTTAATTATTCTTCCATATTGTTGATACTTATTGTTCGGTGCACTCTAGGTACAAAAGGCAGAGTCTATCTTATTTATTTTTAAAATGATTTTGAGTCATGCAATGCGAACGTTATTCATAGCAAGAACAATTTCTCTTGATGGCATTGAAGCATGTTTGCTTGTAAGTGACATAATAATAAACTATTTGCTATGCCGACTATAAATAGTAGCAAAGGAAACCGCGTCTTCGTCGTTGTCATCATCACAAGTTATGGTCACTTGTTTGCAATTATCACATATTAGTGCTCGCTGATATTAAGTAATTGACATTTGATACCATGTCTTTTCTGTAATACGATTAAATGAATTGAACACGTGGGAGAGCGTTGCGGCTTTTCATGAATTCAATTGCGTTCTTAGAGCAAAATGAGAAAGGTGCAACTCTATATTTATAAATACATTTTTTTTTTTTAATTTAGACATTATTTTCATTATGACATATAATTTTATAGGTACTTAGATGTATATGACAAAAAAATTAAAAAAGAAATGTGTAGTTAAAGGGTTTATTTCGTTGTAGTTTTTGTTTTTGTTTTTTTTTTTTTAATATTGTCTTTTTGGCAGATTTTCAGAAGATTTTTTGTATTGTTGCCTCTTTATTTTTGTTTAATTTCTGCGACAGTTTCATTTCTTTGTTAGCATTTTGAATTTTTTGGCGACAGATACTAAATTCTTTTTAGCTACTCGTATGGCAATGTTGTGTGTTTCATTTAACAAGTTTTGGAAAATTAAAATCACAGTTTCGATTTAATTACCTTAACTTTATATCATCAACAAAGTATCATCACCAAGCAACTAGCATATTACCAGCGCCAAGACTAATATTAGAAAACTTATAATTCACAACATGTTTACATGAAAACGTCTTTAAGCAAGTGTGTCCACAGGCGGGAGCAGGGGGGGGTGAAACTTGCCCCCCCTTGACTGAATAATTTTATATATTTGTATTTCATATCTGTATATGTTACATTTTTATATCATAATTTTCATAAACGTGCACACCAATGCATACCTTTTCCCCCTCTCCCTTGAAAAATTCCTGCGGACGGCTATGTCTTTAAGGTAGTAATGTTTGACTTATAATAAAAAAGTTCATTATCGTAGTGTCTTGTCCGGCTCTTTATTTGAAAGCAAGTAACGATTTCTAGAAACGCACTACCAAGAGCTGAATTCTCGCTTCAATAACATTTCATTAAATTTTGAAGTAAGAAAAAATTATCAAGTAACTTAATGACATCCGGACTAATTACTCCATTCATCCATTGAGCTTCTCAGCGTTACATGAGATATATTGGTAATGAAATCTTATTACTAAAATAAAAATGGGTGGGAGTTAAAAAAGATTCCGAGCACACTTTATAACCATTATTATTATTAAGTTATAATTATTTTGTTATATTATTTTGACCATTAAAGGTACTTTATTTTTAAAATTTGAAATTTCTTTTTAAAAGTTCAAATTATCAAATCGTACACAGCATTTATGGAACTGGTCAAAAAAATTAGGCGTGGCACAATCGATAGAAATTTCATATTGCCATAATGTTGTCATATTGTCTTATTGCCTTATTGTCGTATGGTCTTGTTGTCATATTGTCTTATTGTTATATTGACTTATTGTCGTATTGTCTTATTGTCTTTTTGTCTTTTTGTCTTATTGTCTTATTGTCTTTTTGTCTTATTGTCTTATTGTCTTATTATCTTATTGTCTTATTGTCTTATTGTCTTATTGTCTTATTGTCTTATTGTCGTATTGTCTTATTTTCTTATTGTCTTATTGTCTTATTGTCTTATTTTCTTATTGTCTTATTGTCTTACTGTCTTATTGTCGTATTGTCTTATTTTCTTATTGTCTTATTGTCTTATTGTCTTATTTTCTTATTGTCTTATTGTCTTATTGTCTTTTTGTCTTTTTGTCTTTTTGTCTTTTTGTCTTTTTGTCTTATTGTCTTATTGTCTTATTGTCTTATTATCTTATTTTCGTATTGTCTTATTTTCTTATTGTCTTATTGTCTTATTGTCTTATTGTCTTATTGTCTTATTGTCTTATTGTCTTATTTTCTTATTGTCTTATTGTCTTATTGTCTTAATGTCTTATTGTCTAATTGTTACTGTCTTATTATCTATTTGTCGTATCGTCATATTGTCTTATTGTCATATTGTTATATTGTCTTGTTGTCATATTGTCTTAATGTCATATTGTCAAATTGTCTTATTGCCATATTTTCACATTGTCATATTGTCCATATTGTCAAAGCTTTAGCCTTTGTATTGGAAATATGGATAAGCACTATTTGAATTTAGCAATACCACTTAGCGGTCTCGGGAATCGAGTAGGTAGCGTACTTTACTGCTACCCCAGGGGTCTTGGGCCAGACCAAAATCTTACGCTTTAACATTTCTGCATTTTTTGTCTCATTTCTAAACAACTGAAATTGATAAAGACTGTAAAGCACCCCAGGTCTTGCAAAATCGGTTGCTGCTACAGGTTTGAGAATGGTTCCCAAATGGGGAACCATTTATTTTTATGCAAAATGGAGCTCCCTGTCACACAGTCAGGTGTGTGGACACAAATCTAGTTAAAAAAACGAGTTGGCTGTGTCGTGGACACACCCGTAGGTTTTGACGTGACGAAGTTTCTTGCTGTTGTTGTTAATGTTGATGTTGATGTTGATGTTGATGTTGATGTTGATGTTGATGTTGATGTTGATGTTGATGTTGATGTTGATGTTGATGTTGATGTTGATGTTGATGTTGATGTTGATGTTGATGTTGATGTTGATGTTGATGTTGATGTTGATGTTGATGTTGATGTTGATGTTGATGTTGATGTTGATGTTGATGTTGATGTTGATGTTGATGTTGATGTTGATGTTGATGTTGATGTTGATGTTGATGTTGATGTTGATGTTGATGTTGATGTTGATGTTGATGTTGATGTTGATGTTGATGTTGATGTTGATGTTGATGTTGATGTTGATGTTGATGTTGATGTTGATGTTGATGTTGATGTTGATGTTGATGTTGATGTTGATGTTGATGTTGGTGTTGGTGTTGGTGTTGGTGTTGGTGTTGGTGTTGGTGTTGGTGTTGGTGTTGGTGTTGGTGTTGGTGTTGGTGTTGGTGTTGATGTTGATGTTGATGTTGATGTTGATGTTGATGTTGATGTTGATGTTGATGTTGATGTTGATGTTGATGTTGATGTTGATGTTGATGTTGATGTTGATGTTGATGTTGATGTTGATGTTGATGTTGATGTTGATGTTGATGTTGATGTTGATGTTGATGTTGATGTTGATGTTGATGTTGATGTTGATGTTGATGTTGATGTTGATGTTGATGTTGATGTTGATGTTGATGTGAGTGTTGGTGTTGGTGTTGGTGTTGGAGTTGTTGTTGGATTTGTAGTTGGTGCTTTTCGTTTAGCTTTTTTTTTGCTTCCCCATTGGTTGTGCTCTAATTTCAATTAATCCAGCAAAAGTGATGCATATGCGTCACATTAGGTGGTTCCCTGAGGGTTTTTGACACACCGTCAAATTTTTTTTTATTTTTGTCATATGCCCGAAGACCTCACCTTTGTTTTCGTTCCTTAAAATTTACCGTTGCACCAGTAGACACAGAGTTAAAAATCCATGCAACGTTTTTTCATGACTGTAGAATTTTTTCTGCATTATGTGATTGCATCCCTGAAATCATGACAACAAAATTTTTTTGTAATTTAGTTGTGAAGCGTAATAACACATCTCTGCTGTCGTAAGACAAAATTTACTGTAGCACTCCTCCTGAGTGAGTAATAATTCCATGCAACGATATTACATTTCTGTTACATAAGCTGCTATATTCACGACCTGACGACGCCGGAATTTTTTTTTTATTTTTGTCGTAAAGCCATGTATAAAAACTTTATTTACCTTTTTAAACTTTTATCGTAGGTTATATACTCATTAAGTAAAAATTCAATGCAACGCCGCTGCATGAATGTTGCGTTATCGATCTTTGAGCGGCTCTCTCAGCGTCCCCATGATGTCAGAAATTTTTTGTCTAATTTTGTTGTGAAAGTTTACAGAAGGCCTTTATTGGCGTATTTTTAATCCTAGCACTAATACTCAGCGAGTAATAATTCCATGTAACAAATTTTCAGTTGCGTTGCTTACGCAGCTCCCACTACGTACCTATGCTGTATTGAATTTTTTTTTTTGTTTTTTTAATATAGTCAAAGAATTAACCTTTATGGTCATACTATTTTTTTAATCATAGCTCTTATACCCAGCGAGTAACAATTCAATGAAACGCAGATGAATTTTTAAAAAATTCATTTTTCAACTTTTTTGGAAACTAGAGCAGTACAACGTAAATTCGTCACGTCAAAATATATCCCTTTTTTTGGGTTGGCCGGGTAATAGTTCCGACATGAACCCCATAGAAAATATGTGGGAGCTCATAAAAAGAGAAGTGGCCAAAGAGATCATCACAATCAAAATACAGCTTTTGGAAAAAATCATCCACAAGTGCAGGAGACAGTCCAGAATTGCATCGACAGCATGCCGCACCGGATTTATTTATTTATTTATTTGGCCAAACAAGGCAATTACTTACATATTCCAGCTTAATTTAATCTAACTTATTCTGACAGATTTTTTTTTTTCTTATGATTAAGGTTTGAATTGCAAAGTGTATCCGCCCACAGGATTGACAATTTTTTTCCAAAACTATGTCTTAAAGTTGTTCTACGCCTGCTAGAATTAGAATGAAGAAAAGGACATAGGAAAAATATTTGGCATGGGTCATGAGCGGGTATGGGCACCACTACATTTAAAGCTTCTGTGTTTGTCTTTTGTCTTTGATTTGTTGTTACGTTTTGTGTTGCTACTCCCAGAGCGCTCTCTGCCCATAGCTGGTCATGAGTATTGAAGATGCTGATGAAGATGACAAATAAAGGGACATTATTAAAGATGTAATGATGAGATGAAACGATTATAAAGTGGAAAGGAAGTTATGAAGACGGCAATAGGAACTTGTAAAGATTTGTTTGAAGGAGAATTTAGATATGGATAGTGAACAGCTATCGCTAATCTTGTTAAATTCTTTACAACATCTAATAATCGGCTCATTATTGGCGTATATAGTAAGTGCTGATCCTCATAAAACATTAGTGTATGTCTTGTACGTCTTGAGGGTTCGTTGAATTTTATCTTTTTTGATATATAATCACTACCTATAGCACCGTTGAAAACATCAAATGTGAAACATGAAGTGAATAATGTTCTTCTGGTTGATAGGAGCATCAACATAAGCAAGCTAAGCCTATGCACATAGGATGCTAGGGTATTGTATTCGCGGGGGTTGTAGATGCTTTTTAGAGAAAAAAGCAGGAACTTCTTCTGAATAGATTCCAGTATCCCACTGTGTGAATAGAAAGTACGATTCCAAATAATACATCCATATTCCAGAAGTGGGCGTACTAAAGAACAATATAAAGTTTTGGTTACCCATATGTTTTTATACTCTTTTGCACGTCGTTTTATGAAACCGAGTTGTTTACTGGCTCTTGATAGGATTTTATCATAATGTATTGTAGATTAAATCGCAATTTATTTTTAAAAACAACTCCAAGATCAACGATATGATTAACAATTTAAAGTTTTTTACCGTTGAGTGATCAGTTGCTATTAGTGATGAGATTTTTTTGCGTAGAAAGTTATTGTATTGCATTTGTAAACGTTTTGAAATAGTTTATTCTGATTGCACCACTGCTCTTAATCATCGTTTCGATTATAAAAACGTTATATCAAGTTCAGAATTGATTATATAGTATATTTTAAAGTGATCTGCATATAATAGATGGGATATCAGAAATAACATTGGATATGTCTGATATAAAAATATTGAACAGAAGTGGTCCAAGATGCCTTCCTTGTAGCACACCAAACATTTCCAGTTTGGAAGCTAGAATATTATGATCAACGTGATCGAAGACCTTGCTATGGTCAGTGTATACTGCATCAACTTGATGTCCTTTAATAATCATACCATAAACCATAATCATAAGATTTGTGGTAGTTGTTCTACCTTTACGGAAACCATGTTGCTGTTCATTGAGTTATTATGGACTTATAAAACCTGTCAGTGTTGCGCATAGTATTTTTTCGAACAGTTTTGAAATAGCAGATAATATGGCAAAACCCTAACAGTTTTCGACCGACCTTTTATCACCATTTTTGAACATTGGTGCGAGGTGAGATGTTTTCCAATAAGACGGAAGAACACCTTGATGAAGTGATTTCTTGAAGATTATTTGTAAGGGCAAGAGCAGCGACTCTACGCATTGAATAAGTAAGTTTGGCGGAATTAGGCCAGGGCCAGGGCCCTATTGAACCAACTACTTATCATTTATCACTTAGCAAATTATCAATAAGTATTTTGCTGCTAAGTGTAAGTGATAATAGTTGCAATAAGCTAAAAAAATTTCACTCACTTATTAATTATCAATTTATCAGTTATTTGCTAAGTGATAATGCCAAGGTTTCTCAAACCAAGGAAAGAACTTAGCAAGGAATTCTTCATTAAGCAACAAAATGATAAGTTAACATTGATGCAGTAGAATTGGTTTTAACATTAAATTCATAAATTATAAAAGGAATTTTTAAGTAGCTTAAACATACGTACATACATACATACATACACACATCAAGTCGGATTGATTCTCATTCTCATCAAAAAAATCCTCAACATGCTAATAGTGGTCAGTGAATCCCCTTTTAACAAAACTGTGTTAGATTAATTCACAACATCAATACTAATTTGAACATATTAGAATGTACTTCGGTCCAATTCAAGAATGATAGAAACAAGATTACGCGTTCCGCAGTCCCGTTATCTAATGCTCTCTTTCTCAACTGAGTGCATGACGTCACACAGTACTTTTGCTTGACAAAACCGTATGCAAATGTGCGATCTCTTAGGCAAATTGGCGAAATTGAAAATAAATTCCTTCGAAAAAGTAAAGTAACACTATCTACTCTTCTGTATAAAAATATGAATATTTTCGTATACGAAAAATATGAATTTTTTAAATTTTCAAGATTTTTATCTCCTAAACTATTCAAGACTGACAAAATTTTATTGTACCAATGTGTTAATGAGATCCATTTACATATTATAAAAACAAGAAAAAAATATTTAGGCGTCGGTGTGGGAGTAAAATTATTACAAAGTCTAACAATATCACTTGTGAAGTCATGCTCTCTCTCTCACATTTGCGGAACGCATAATGTGGTTTCTATCATTCTTGGGTCCAATTAGCTTTAAGCGCAGCAAAGTATGTATGTGTATGTATTTGTTTGTTTGTTTTGTTGTGTTGTGCTTGCTGAGAACAAAAAGAGTATAGTAGAGAGCAACATGCAGTTTTTTGAGGCTCTCCCAGCACAAACGCATGAAAATCTAACGATCAAGCAATGCATGGCATTCTGGATGATTTTTTAAACAAATTAACACTTTAATTAAAGATACTTATTATTGAAATTTCGTAAAGAAAATACCCAATGATCCTTTTGTAGCACAAATGTGATATTTTAAAAATTATTTCATAAAAATCGGACCAGTACTTTTGGATTTTTGCGGCAACAAAATTATCACTTTCATTTTATATAATAGTATAGATATAGATATAGATAGAAGATAGATAGATATAGATTAAAACTTCCAAAGTTTTAATTTTATATATTTATGAGTAGCTTACATAATAAAAATCAACATCAACATCAGTATCAACATCAACATCAACATCAACATCAACATCAACATCAACATCAACATCAACATCAACATCAACATCAACATCAACATCAACATCAACATCAACATCAACATCAACATCAACATCAACATCAACATCAACATCAACATCAACATCAACATCAACATCAACATCAACATCAACATCAACATCAACATCAACATCAACATCAACATCAACATCAACATCAACATCAACATCAACATCAACATCAACATCAACATCAACATCAACATCAACATCAACATCAACATCAACATCAATATCCACATCAACATCAACATCAACATCAACATCAACATCAACATCAACATCAACATCAACATCAACATCAACATCAACATCAACATCAACATCAACATCAACATCAACATCAACATCAACATCAACATCAACATCAGCATCAACATCAACATCAACATCAATACCAACATCAACATCAACACCAGCATCAACATCAACATCAACATCAACATCAACATCAACATCAACATCAACATCAACATCAATATCCACATCAACATCAACATCAACATCAACATCAACATCAACATCAACATCAACATCAACATCAACATCAACATCAACATCAACATCAACATCAACATCAACATCAACATCAACATCAACATCAACATCAACATCAACATCAACATCAACATCAACATCAACATCAACATCAACATCAACATCAACATCAACATCAACATCAACATCAACATCAACATCAACATCAACATCAACATCAACATCAACATCAACATCAACATCAACATCAACATCAACATCAACATCAACATCAACATCAACATCAACATCAACATCAACATCAACATCAACATCAACATCAACATCAACATCAACATCAACATCAACATCAACATCAACATCAACATCAACATCAACACCAACATCAACATCAACATCAACATCATCATCAACATCAACATCAACATCAACATCAACATCAACATCAACATCAATATCAATATCAACATCAACATCAGCATCAACATCAACATCAACACAAACACCATCACCACCACCAACAACAACAACAACAACAACAACAAACACCGTCACGTCAAAACCTACGGATGTGTCCACGACACAGCCAACTCTTTTTTCTATATTAAATATACTCATGACAAAAAAGCAATTTTTTTTTTATCCAATCGCTAAAATATGCCATCATATATGTGTCCCATCTTCCTTGGTAACGGTAAGAATATAAAACTATTGCTTTGGTGATGGAGAAAATAAAGTATCATGAACATCAATGAGTAATTTGCCTGATCTTCAAAATGGTGAATTTTCTCCTTGGCCAACAAAGTGGGTTCACCAAATTTCATTGCTTTCTATACTTCTGGGACAGCAGAGCCAGAGCAGACCACTGGCGGAAAAAAGATTGGCCTGTCAGAGATGTTGGCGTTTAAAATATTGTTCGCGAGCCTTTAGTTTCAAGAGAAAGATCATAATCCCACCACTGCATATAAAGCTTGGGTTGATGAAACAATTTATGAAAGCAATTGATTGTACCAATTGAGAAGTACCATGTTTTGGTTACATAAATAAAAAAAAAACCGGGAATAGGTTCAGAAAAGCTTTAAGCTGGTGTTTTGGATGGTCCGCAGATAAGGCAATTAATGAAATACCCGCATTCTAAAACCTCGATGACTAACCTTGAGCAAAAGGCATGGGTGTCTTTTGAATTACTTGGCAAAAAGTTTAAGGGATCTTGGATGTAATATGAATATCAAGGTTCACTACCTGCACAGCCATTTATCCTACTTCTCTAAGAATTTAGGAAACATGAGTGATGAACAAGATGAGACTTTCCATCAGGACATGAGATAATGCAAGACCAAGGAAAATGGGACAAACATATGATGGCAGACTATTGTTGGAGTCTTAAGCGAAATGGTCCTGATGCCTTTCATTCCAAAAAGTGACTGAAGAGAACTTTTTCAAGTCGTAACTGATGGTTTAACTGATTTAACATAGAGCTTATTTTTAACCGACTTCAAAAAGGAGAAGGATCTCAAGTTCGTTGGTTAATCTTTTTTTTTTTTGTTTTTTTTTTTTAAATGTACGTACATCTATAACTCCTAAAGCACTTGCCCGATTTTCTAATTTTCAATGTATCTTTTAATGGTATCTATTGTCAACAGATAGATACCATTAACGCGGAGGTCCTTTTTTTAAAAAAATGGGCGATACTCGACAAAGGGTTGTGTCACTATTAGGAAAACACTGTAAGTAAGTAAGTAACTGGCCATTTCAGCCCTTGAAAGGACTTTGACCTAGCTTCTTATGATCAATTGTGTTGTGCGTGTTATTAAGTTTGTACACAATTGACCGAGAACCGGACCTACATGTTTAACGCTGACTCCGAACGGCGATGAACGGAATGTTCTCGTTCTCAAGAAGCTTAACATGGCAGTTTGATTACTCTCTGAGATTTGCCATTGTCTGCAGAGAGGTGACGGCCGTACAGAAAAATTATTTCAATTCAAATAATTTTCTGTCGCTGTTGGGATTCAAACCGGGTCTCCAGGTTCGTTGACATAGAGGCCGCGCACTTTAACCAACTACGCCACGGACACCACAACAAAACAAATTAAAAAAAAATTAAAATAAAAAGATTTTGACTTAGTAAGATTGCTGATGGGAAAAAAACTTAGTCCATATTTAAAATCAGGAAACCCAATTTTTCTATAATCAGCTAAAAATCTTCGGCTCCAAAATTTCTGTTGCCCAGCGTAAATGATATTTCGTGTGAATTTGAAATAAAAAAATAAAAATTTTAATAATACGACAAATACAAGAGAAGTAATTTTTTTAAACATTTTATATAATTACAACAAATAGCAATTAATGAGATTTCTCTAAATAAATTATCACAAATATTAACATAAAATATGTTTGTGGCTGCATTTTTGTTGCACGGTGTATATTGTTAAATATTATCAAAAACAAAATGCGCACTGCCACCACATGCCGCAATAAAACAATGTTTTTTCATACTTCCTTCTTTACTATAAAGCAATGCGGACACGCATAGACCCACACAAACAGACGAACGTACACACACGCATGCATCATTCAATTTCATATTTCCCGGTATATTATTTTTCAAAAAAATTCCTTGAAACGCTCGAATTACTAAGCAAACTGAATCAAAATGCGGAAAACTTAAGCCAGTGACTGACTGATGCCGGTGCTGGTGCTGGTGCTGCTGCTGAATGTCGGTCGGTGTAGGCATAAATTTGCATGGCTTCTTCTCGCGCTTTGACGCATAACTAGCGTATAGTTGACGTCTTGACATGTTGGACGACAGTCAGTGCCGTAATAATTAGGTCAACGCTTACTCGCGTGCCTAATATGAGCCGCACAACAAAGAGTTGCAGACAAGAATACCAGCACACACACAAACACAAGCATACACACATAAACACACATAATTAGCTAGTTTGTCGAAAGGCTTAATATTGTCTCTTAGGCGAGCCTACCTTTGCTTTGGCCATTGACCGGCAACATGCATGCGCCATGCGGGTCTGCCATGGTCTACAGTGCGTATACGTAATATTTATTTATTTATTTTTATTTTATTTGTTTTATTTCTTTTTTTCTTTTTATTTTTACTCTTATGCCATGCATGCACATGAATGAAATGCTGGCTGAAGAACGTAAAAATACAAAAAAAAAAAAAAAAAAACAAAAAAAACACAAACATGAACCTTGACAAAAGTCGTGAATTTAATTGAACTCTCTTGGCGGGCTTTCTGTTTAGCGGCTAGTGCAGCGAAATAGCAAACACGCGAAATAGCGACGACTCGAGCTGCGGCGTCTCGTCTTCAATTTGCCGCTCATATGGGTGTTAATTGATTCTTTGTAATTCAATGAATTTTAACAATTTAGATTAGTTAAGCTTGTGTGTAAAACATTGTAGTGAGTTCTATTGAACCCGCAAAATATTGAATATCTGTAACGTTAGCAGAGGCAAAGAAGTAATAAGGTGCGGATATTGTTTTTACACTTCATAGCATTTTGAGTCAATATGATCTATCGTAGTTCATATTTCTTGGGATATTTTCAGCATTAAAAGAAAAAAAGTGTGAGTTTGCAAAATTTTGCTCGTTCATTTGAATCGCGCACTAAAGAGAACTCGATGTACGCTCAGCTCATGGCACAGCATGATTCATTGTTCAAAATTTTATACTTTTTTAGGGTTCAACAGTTCACTGCAGCTACGTGATTCTTATCAAGTTTTGCCAAGTTTATTATTTTTTTTTACATTGAAAACATATTAATTTGAATCGATTGCAGCGCAAATTGTAAATTCAAGCATTTTGTAAAAAATTTGCCTATTACAAAAATTATGCTAACGATTTATTTAAGGGGAGATACGCAGTCAGAACTTTTCTTTTTTTCAAAAAATTTTTTTGCATTTTCTTAAAGCCTTAAGTCTCAAGAATATGTGGTGAAAATTTCAAGTCAATATCTCAAAAAATAACAAAGTTATAGCCTACTGAGTGAACCGCCTTCTAGAGCGCGCAGTGCTGGCGCTTATTTTCAAACGCGTTTTTCTCGAAACCATGTTTTCAAAGTCGGTGACCAAGATTTCTCGAAGCTCAGTGAACCGATCGTTTTGATTTTTTCGCAGGTTTATTATACACATAATAATCTCGTACTTGTCATAGGATTTTTTTTTTTTTTAGATTCGTTCATTTTTTATAGGCAAAACTATGACGAATTTTTGGTCGAAAATCGTTTTTTTACGTTAGAAAGTCCGCCATTTTGTGAAAAATCAATATTTTCAAAAACGGCTATGACAAGTACGAGTTTTAAGTATCTACTTTAATAGTATATTTCATTTTTTTGTTTCAGATGAATTAAGGAGGAGCAAACTTGGTCACCGCATTTCACCTTTTTTTCAGAGCGCTCTACAAAAACTGCTGTATCGACCTTAATATTAAATTTTTTTTAATAAAAAAAAAACTAAAAATATTCTTCAATGTGTATATTTTTAGGTATAAAAACTCTCATTTAAAAATATCCCATAGGTTTCCTTAAAAAAATTCACAAACATGACCTTTTTTTTCGGCCTCTGGCTGCGTTGCTCCCCTTAAAGAATATTACAAATTTATTTGTAACAACCACACTTTAATTGTTTGCTTGTAATTGCTTGAATAACATACATATAAATGCACAGTTATTTTATAGTTGGAATTAATAATTCAATTGATTCACATAACAATCAATTGAAATGGCTGAGTTGTTGTACAACAAGACAAAATATTAATTGAATTGCTTTTTTTAAACCAATTCAGCAGTTTGTGATTCATTAAATGAATAAAAATTCATCAAGAACTATCTCTACGTATTCGATATTGTCATAAGCGTCGAAAGGAATTTGTTGATATTGTTTTGTTTTTTCTTTTTTGTTTAGTCTAGTCAATGATATCTAATCAAATATTTATTTGTTTCAGAGTTCCCTGATTCCAAATGTCTAAAAGTAAGTCCAAGTACAGATACCTACACCATTTTTTTTATCATATGATACGATTTGGCTGCGTTATACTTTTTTGTAGGGTGCATTCGTAGGATGCTTTACGGATATTCCAAAAACGGCCAAGACTCTTCAGTGTAATATCGTCCGAATCATTCGTGGAATAGAGCCAGAAACCCCTCCATGGCCAATCGATATTCAGGTTATTCCAAAACTTGACTTTGGGTTCCCATTTAAGAAACCCGTTAAAACCGCTATTTTCAGTATTCGAGAGAGAAATTTGTCTTTTTTTAGTTTAATAAATTTTTGAAGTGAAACTTCTTTAGCCGCGATGGGCAGTAAAGCCGATGAATCAATTCGCCGATGAAACACTTCGCCGTGAAACGCTTCGACGTGTTTTTAACATAGTGTTATGCAAAATTAAATAATTATAATAAAGTATGGACAGTGTCCATTGGACACAGTAGCTTTTCAACTGCATGGTTCATACACCGAGTAATTATAATATTGCCATAAAAATTCGAAGCATATGGAGCATGTCTTTGATATTCATATTGAAAACATCAACCTTAAACAAAAAAACAAACACTGACTGATGCTAAGTAACAGAATTGTAATGAACAACATTTTATAGTACATTTTATAGTACATTTTATAGTACATTTTATAGTACAATTTGTAGTATATTTTATAGTACATACATTTTTTTAATAACTTTTGTGCAGTAATTTCAGAAAATCGAAATGAGTACTGTACGAAATTCGGCTGATTGCACACTCTTTGATTAACCACAGAAGAGCAGATTGCAGTGATGCCTGTTTTAAAAAACAGTGTGTTCACCAAGAAATAAAGAGTACACAGAGTATATTTCTGTATTACGTTTATTTTCCTTATATCTTTATGTTTTTCATACAAAATTCTACATATCACATAGGATACAGTATAACGGCATAGGATGATAGTATGGTATTATGGTATGACGATCATGGAATGATGGTATGGTATGGTATGGTGTGATATGGTGTGGTATGATGAGTTTTGGTGTGATTGTATAACTCTGAAGTTGTTCTCATTTGTCTAATTAACATTAAACTTTTCGAAATTGTTTTAAAACAGATTTAATTTACTCTGGCCATAATATGAAATGGGACTTTTTTAGTAAGACTATATTAAAGAGTAAATCAATTAACCACTTAAAAATCAACTTTTTTGGGTTAAAGTTTCACTTCTACCGTACACACATATTTTGTTTTTTATTTTTAATTTAATTTTTATTTTTATTTTTATTTTTATTTTTATTTTAATTTTAATATTTATTTTTATTTCCATTTTTGTATTTTTATTTATTTACTTTTATTTTCATTTTTATTTTGTTCCTAACTTTTTAATTTTTAATTCTTTTATATTTAATTTATATTCTGATTTTTTTACTTTTATTTATGTTTGTATAATTGTTTATATTTAATTTTTGTTTTTATTTTTATTTGTGTCTTAAGTTTTGTTTATTTCTATTTCTTTTTCAATAATATTTATATTCTAATTTAATTTTTTTCTTTTTATTCATATTTATGCTTTTATATATATATTTTTTTATATATATTTTTTAAATATTTTTTTTTCTTCCTCAAATTTTTATATCTAATTTATATTTTGTACTTTTATTTCTAATTATATTTTTGTATTTTGATGTTTATTTTTATTTTTATTAGAATTGTTATTTATTTTTATTTTTATTTTTATAAATAAATTAATTTTAATTTTTTCTTATGTCTGTTTAAATTTTTATTTCGTATTTTTTTTTAATTCTTTTAATATTTATATATAGACTATTATTTTTATTTTAATGTTTATTTTAGTTTTTAATTTGTTTTTTTATTTGTTTTTTATTTTTAGTTTTTTTTTTTGTATTTTTCTATACATATATTTATTTCATATTTTCAAATTTTAATTTATTTCTTTTTATATTATATTTTTATTTAATTTTAATATTTATCTTTTATTATATATAAATATATTTATTTTTTAAAACAAATAAGGCCAAGTATATTGACAACAAGATAACATGAAGACAAATAAATCAACAACCAACAACAACAACAACAACGGCTCTGTATAGAGCAAATAACACAGCTTTTGACTATACAGACTGTTTCGTCTTGCATGACTTTCCACTGTGATCCACTCAAGCTACTTAGGTTTTACTTATATTGCCAATATGCCGAGGAAAATGCCCAGAAAAGTCATGCGAGACTAGTGATGAGTTGGTGTAGCGGCCAACGAAACAGTCTGTATAGTCAAGCTGTGTGATTTGCTCTATACAGAGCCGTTGTTGTTGTTGTTGGTTGTTACCTTCTTTGTCTTCATGTTGGCTTGTTGTCAACTTACTTGGCGTAAAGATCAAATTTGTTTTCAATATAACTTCTTTCCTAAAAAAGTTATAATGACATGATGATTGCCCATCCCATTCTTATTGTTTTATTTCTTATTTAAATTTGAATTAAGTTATTTCTAGGATGCCTTCCGCCACCTTTCCAATGGGATAAAAAGAACTTATCATAATATTCTGTGGCGTCCGTGGCGTAGTTGGTTAAAGTGCGTGGCCGCTATGTCAATGAACCTGGAAACCCGGGTTCGAATCCCAGCAGCGACAGAAAATTATTTGAATTAAAATAATTTTTCTGTACGGCCGCCACCTCTCTGCAGACAATGGCAAACCTCAGAGAGTAATAAAAAATGCCATGTAAAGCTTCTTGAGAATAAGAACATTTCGTTCATCGCCGTTCGGAGTCGGCGTTAAGCCTGTAGGTCCATTTCTCGGTCAATTGTGTACAAACTTAATAACACGCACAACACAATTGATCCTAAGAAGCTAGGTCAAAGTCCTTTCAAGGGCTGAAATGGCCAGTTATTTATTTATTATCATAATATTCTATTTCAAATATCATGTCATATAAATATGTAATGTCTATGGCGGAAAAGCACCAGCTTCTCTCAGAAACCCGAATGAAAAAACGCCTCATATTAAAATGAAATAATGTTCCACATGGTACAATTTACGGTAGTTCATTTTATCTCTTAAAAAGTGGTTTTCCCGTCAATTTTATTTTATTTAAGCAAAAAAAAATAAAAAAAAAAAAATAAAAAATAAAAAATTTGAGGTAAAATTTCCAATAATGCTTATTTTGTTTAACCTATTTTCCGTATTTTAAGCATCAAGTCAATTGAAAAAAGCGCGTAAAAGCAAAACTGGGTTCAATGACCGCGACCTACAGACAAGTGTATATTTTCATAAATATTGTTTTGGTGCATTTTCAAAAATATTATTAATTTTATCAATATTTCGTCAACATAAACAAAGTCAACACACTCACACAAACAGACAAACACATAGTAGCAAAAATGAAAATAATTGAATAGGCAAACATTTGTTATTTTAGGATAAAGTGAGATTATTTGAGAACAATAACATTTGCCCGTAGTTCAACTGATAATAAATGGCCGTTGTGTAGGGCAACAGGTTGTTGTTGTTGTTATCAATATTGTTGTCATAATAGAAAATTAAGATTGCTTAAATCAATGAAAACTGCTTTGATAAATAAACGCAAATATTAATTATATGAGTTTACACTTTGATAGAAAGTGCATAAGATACGTCATAACAATTTATAAGGATACAAAACAATATTATTGTACATGATAATAATACTAAGAATTTAAGAGGTTAATTTCATTTTCTCCTGAAATATAGGTTCTGCACTACAAATTCAAACTTTAACACTTCAAATTAAACTTTCAACATTTAAAATGCTTCAAAATCAACTCTTTACACGTCAAATTCAACTTTTCAAATTAGTATCTTGACTTGTCAAAGTCGAATTTGCAGCGTGAAAAGTTAAATTTAGTTTATGTAGAAAGTTGAATTTGAAATGCAAATGGTTGAATTTGAAGTATAAAAGGTTGATTTTGATTTAAAAAAAAACTTTTCCTTATTTTCTAAAATTTTGACTTTTCACTCACCTGCTTTGCTGGATGCTTCTTTGTCACCTTGTTCGGCCAGTCGATCTGTCAGCAGTGAATGTATAACGCCGTAGCAGTTAATAATGCCGAATATAACGCCATTGCAGAGGAACGCGCTGAGCATAACCAGCCAGGCGCGCATGCCTCCATCTGGCGGCTCCTTGCCGTGAATATCACGACAACAGGGCGCCTCTATATGTGGCTCACCAGCAGCGGTTTCAGTCGGTTGTAATTGACCGTTTGTAGTGCCATTTGTCGCATGCGCTTTGTGGTCAGCTCCATTTGTTGTGTGCAAGTTAGTCTTAGCTTTATGATCACTGTTTGCCATCAGTGCGGCTTGATCTGCCGGCACGACATTACTCTTGACAATTTGGCCATTCGTAGAATCGCTTTGATTAAGTGGCTCACTATCATTCATTTTGTAGAGAGTTGTGGAGTGCGATTTAGCAAAAATAAAAATTTAGTTCATAGATGGCTGGATGGATGAATGGCTGATTTGATGGAGATAGGAAAGGAAAATGACAAAAAATTGTCCTTTCTATAAACTGCTCTTATCGCTAGATCGGTTCTAGTATCGTACTTTTAATGGATCACTGCAAAAAAACCTGTAAAAATGATTTAATTAATAATCAGGTATCTCCAATATGGGGCGTTCGCAAGTAGTGTTACTTCTGAATATATAAATGAAGTATGAATATGAATATGAATATGAATATGAATATGATTATGAATATGAATATGAATATGAATATGAATATGAATATGAATATGAGTATGAATATGAATATGAATATGAACATGAATATGAATATGAATATGAATATGAATATGAATATGAATATGAATATGAATATGAATATGAATATGAAGATGAATATGAATATGAATATGAATGTGAATATGAATATGAATATGAATATGAATATGAATATGAATATGAATATGAATATGAATATGAATATGAATATGAATATGAATATGAATATGAATATGAATATGAATATGAATATGAATATGAATATGAATATGAATATGAATATGAATATGAATATGAATATGAATATGAATATGAATGTGAATATGAATATGAATATGAATATGAATATGAATATGAATATGAATATGAATATGAATATGAATATGAATATGAATATGAATATGAATATGAATATGAATATGAACATGAATATGAATATGAATATGAATATGAATATGAATATGAATATGAATATGAATATGATTATGAATATGAATATGAATATGAATATGAATATGAATATGAATATGAAAATATGAATATGAATATGAATATGAATATGAATATGAATATGAATATGAATATGAATATGAATATGAATATGAATATGAATATGAATATGAATATGAATATGAATATGAATATGTATATGAATATGAATATGAATATGAATATGAATATGAATATGAATATGAATATGAATATGAATATGAATATGAACATGAATATGAATATGAATATGAATATGAATATGAATATGTGGCGTCCGTGGCGTAGTTGGTTAAAGTGCGTGGCCGCTATGTCAAAGAACTTTGGAGACCCAGGTTCGAACCCCAGCCAGACAGAAAATTATTTGAATTAAAATAATTTTTCTGTACGGCCGCCACCTCTCTGCAGACAATGGCAAACCTCAGAGAGTAATCAAAATGCCATGCATGTAAAGCTTCTTGAGAATAAGAACATTCCGTTCATCGCCGTTCGGAGTCGGCGTTAAGCATGTAGGTCCATTTCTCGGTCAATTGTGTACAAACTTAATAACACGCACAACACAATTGATCATAAGAAGCTAGGTCAAAGTCCTTTCAAGGGCTGAAATGGCCAGTTATTTATTTTTTTTTTTATTTATATGAATATGAATATGAATATGAATATGAATAGGAATATGAATATGAATATGAATATGAATATGAATATGAATATGAATATGAATACACAATAATTCATATTCATTTTATTTAAATAATTATTATATAAAATATTTTATGTAAAATATTTCATTTTCATATTTATCAATGAAATGGGTATAATTCATTTTCATATTCGTGGATGAAATGCGTTTTGTTTTTATACATAATAAATATATTTCAATATAAATATTTAAAGTAAAGCAAGTAGTGAGTATTTAAGTTTAAAATTTTTCTTAAAAATACTTTTCGTGGTAGTGCTGGTGACATTGGAAATATTTTTTTGCAAATCTATTTATTCAAAATACCTCTTCACTAAATTCGGTTTTAATTTTTACGCAATGAAATATTTTACTGAAAATTCACACTAGCTTCGTAAAATTCTTATGTATTACGTCTTATTCCGATTAAACAACTTCAAAAAGCATTAATCGTTTTCACACGGAACCACAGCTATTGATTACATTGTAAATATATTGTGACCCCTGAAAAATATAAATGTTAAGAATATAACATTTAAAACTAGAAAAATATGGAAATATCAAAATTGTTAATCATTTTGAATAGATCTCTGCCGTTAACTCCCCTCACTTTTGTTCAAATTTGACTCAATAATTACGATTTTATCTGTGGAAAGCAGTCATAGTAGCGCCTTTTCACTCATTTCAATTAATGTTTATGTTGATGTTAATTCTCTATAATCCGTGTTATCGGGTTTCATTTACATTTTACAAAAATGCATTTACGTAAAATTGTAAATATTAACTTATACAACACAAACAAATTTATTAATTATTCAAACGTGCTGCAAGTAACAACATGATAAAGATAAGGGTAGCGCTTATAAAGTAATAAATAAAACCCTTGCCTGCTGTCTCATGAGATTGAATAGTACCCAATGGATGCATTGTTCTGATCTTTCGAAATTTTTTTGTTGATGGAAAAATACGTAACTCGACCTATTAAAATCAGGATATTTGTTCTAGGCAAACAAAAATCTTTGAAGAAATAATATGAAGATGGGTTGTTGCATTCCTAAATTGAATTTGAATACCATGCTACAAGCTGAAAGGTTCTCAGTTCAAATTCTGACCCAGATTTCCACTTTCCGAAATTTTACGGAAAAGTTTTAAATCTGATATTAGATTTTATTATAAAGTATAAAGTAAGAAATAAAAAGTAAAAAATATAAAGTATAAAGTATAAAGTATAAAGTATAAAGTATAAAGTATAAAGTATAAAGTATAAAGTATAAAGTATAAAGTATAAAGTATAAAGTATAAAGTATAAAGTATAAAGTATAAAGTATAAAGTATAAAGTATAAAGTATAAAGTATAAAGTATAAAGTATAAAGTATAAAGTATAAAGTATAAAGTATAAAGTATAAAGTATAAAGTATAAAGTATAAAGTATAAAGTATAAAGTATAAAGTATAAAGTATAAAGTATAAAGTATAAAGTATAAAGTATAAAGTATAAAGTATAAAGTATAAAGTATAAAGTATAAAGTATAAAGTATAAAGTATAAAGTATAAAGTATAAAGTATAAAGTATAAAGTATAAAGTATAAAGTATAAAGTATAAAGTATAAAGTATAAAGTATAAAGTATAAAGTATAAAGTATAAAGTATAAAGTATAAAGTACAAAGTGAGGGCGTCCGTGGCGTAGTTGGTTAAAGTGCGTGGCCGCTATGTCAAAGAACCTTGGAGACCCAGGTTCGAACCCCAGCAGCGACAGAAAATTATTTGAATTAAAATAATTTTTCTGTACGGCCGCCACCTCTCTGCAGACAATGGCAAACCTCAGAGAGTAATCAAAATGCCATGTAAAGCTTCTTGAGAACGAGAACATTCCGTTCATCGCCGTTCGGAGTCGGCGTTAAGCATGTAGGTCCGGTTCTCGGTCAATTGTGTACAAACTTAATAACACGCACAACACAATTGATCATAAGAAGCTAGGTCAAAGTCCTTTTAAGGGCTGAAATGGCCAGTTATTTATTTTTTTTTTTTTATAAAGTACAAAGTATAAAGTATAACAATTTTATGTAATGATATGGTACTAACAAAATCAATTTTTTGATTTAATGTATAACCAAATTTGTGTTTTTAATTGACTTCTATCAAAGACTTGAATAAAAGTAGTGTAAAAAAAAAACAATTGTCGCATGTGTAAAAGTTATCGCTGCTTTTGGTGATAGTTTTTGCTAAAAGCAGCAATCTATCATTTTCTCGTCTTGCCTAAAAATGTTATCTTTCTCAAAAAATTTGGCGTTTGTTATTTGGACTTTGACTCAGTTGCAAGTTGGTTTTTCTTTTTGTCTATGTGAAAGTACACTGATAACGTTGAAAGTGATATTGTTAGATGATGCCCCTGTGTAAACAAGTACAAAAACATCTCTTTTCTATTTGATATTTTCGGTATCAGCAAATATTTTAGAACCAACCAAATCTGCTATTCTCTTCAGTCTGCAGGCTTTTGGAGTACAGTCCAAAGATAAGATACAGCGACAAAAGCATCTTGTTATTTAAAAAAAATTTCACAACATTTGTTAAAGCTATTTTTTCGACTTGTGTTTTTTATTTTTTAACCTAAAATCTACTATTCATTGAATCTGCAGGCAAATTGGGGAAAATTATGGTTTTCTGAATCTTAAGTCATAGTATTTAATCGGCACAAATTCAAAGTTATAAAATATAATCAACTTTCCGTATATTTTTAATATAAGTACCATGGATTTATCATCTATTATAAAAAAACACCTCAATTTTGGGCATGTAAACTTTATTTGGCTTAAACAAGAGTGTAGGTTTCTTCTAATCGAGTTTTACTCAAAAGAAAATCTGACATTTAAACTCAGCTTAAAATCAATAAAATATAGATGATAAATAGTTTAATTGAACTTATATTTATTAATATTATTAAGAGTTATGTTAAATCTTTAAAATCTGAAAGTATTAAATAGTAACTCAGTTAAATGAATGCAAACAACACAATTGCACGTTCCTTCAATTATTTTGGATACAATTTTCAAATTTTTATTTTTTTTCCATATCGAATGTATTTCATAGAGTTTTTGGAAGAACATCACGTAACAACATTAAGACTAAAGCTCAGATTATGTGATTTATTAAATAATTTTCAGTCCAAAATGTGAAAAATGCTTGAAACTTTTTGTTTACTCTTTGTTTTTCTTTCAATAGACGTTGTTCTATGGTATTATGGAGTTTTTCTGCTTCTCTCCAAAAATTGAACTCTTGAACTGTCAAACCACATAAGATCATCTTTTCCGTTTCATTCACTCGCTCATAAATTTAACAGATCCAGCTTAAATTTAACTGTCACGTTCATCTTGTTTATCACACCCTGCGTTTTTCTTAAAAAAAATTAATCTTACCTCTACATAGCTCTCTCTATCTTTCTCTCTATTTTTCTCGAATTTTTCTCTTTATCGTCTCTCTCTCTATCTTTCTCTCTCTCGCTCCCTCTCTCCTTCTCTCTCTCTCTCTAAATTAAAAAAACAAAAACTAAAATTTAAAATAAGAAGGAGTTGGCTTCGTCGTGAACACACCCGTAGGTTTTGACGTGATAGAGTATCATTTGTTCCCAAACTTGTCCTTATCCTTTTTCTTGTTCTTATATTTGTCCTTATCCTTATTCAATTCAATGAATATGAATATGAATATGAATCTGAATATGAATATGAATATGAATATGAATATGAATATGAATATGAATATGAATATGAATATGAATATGAATATGAATCTTTAGCTTATATCTTGTTGTTAGTATGTCCAAATCCTTGTTCTATTCCTTATTCCAATCCTTGTCCTCATCCTTTTTTCAATCTAGCCTTAAATATGACTCCAAGTGTGGCTAAGTCTTTGTCATATTCTTTGCCCTAGTCCTTTTTCAATCCTTCTCTGAATCCTTGCCCTTTTTCTTGTCCAATTCCATTGTCTATGTCGAAATCTTTGTTCTACTCCTTATGTCATTCTTGGTTCTAATCTTTGTCCAAATCCTTACCCTCGTCCTTTTTCTAGTCTTTGTCCTTATCCATATACAAATTTTTGTCCGAACACAAGTTGTAATTTTAACTTTAATTTCATTTTTATTTTGAATTTTTGTTTTTGCTTTTTGCTTCTTCTTGTGAAGATTTACATTTTCCTTAGCGTCATATAATATATCCATGCAAAGATGCTGCATTTAGTTTACTTTAAGCGGTTCTCTGAAGGCCCTTTTGCAAAATGCATTGACATTGCATGCAATTGTTTCTCACTGAGTATAGACGCTATGGCAAAAATAATAGCACAACAATAAAGGTTAATTCTTCGGCTTTGTGACAAAAATAAAAACGAAAGTAAAAAGACGTCGTCATTACGCGGAGAGCGTTGCTAAAGCAACGCAACTGAAAATTTGTTACATGGAATTATAACACGCTATATATGGGTGATTAGGTAAAAACTTTTATACGTCAGTAAATACAGGTTCTTAACGACAATAATAGACGAAAAATTCATTCACGAAGAGAGCAGCTCCAAAACAGAAATTTCAGCGATCATACAACGGCGTTGCATGGAATTATAACTCGTGGAGTATATGCGGTACCGTAAATTTTATAAATCATTAGTGAAGAATTTGTACTAAGCATTAAGAAAAAAATAAAAAAAAAAATATGATGTTGTCAAGTCACGAAGATGGTAGCTTAAGCAGCAAAAATGCAATATTGGTGCATGGAACTAGTACTTGTTGGGAAGAAGTGCTACGAAAAATTTTAATTTACGACAGCAAAAATGGTTCTTTAACCTATAATAGCGAAAACAACAAACAATTTTTTCAAACGACAACACCACGTTGGCAACCGCTGAATACAGCAAAAATACAACAACAGTAAAGAAACGTTGCATGAAATTATAACTCCATGACTATGGGCGCTACGATCAATTTTATGAATAGCTGAGGTTTTTGGCGACATGATAGAAATAAAACAAAAACTAATGGCGTCATGAGGCCTTTCAGAGCACCGCTTAAAGTAACCTCAATTCACCATAGTTGCATAAATATATTCCATGACTTTAAAGTAAATGTAAATGTACCACACAACGGCAAAAAAAGTATGTGTTAAAAAAATTACAATTAAAATTAAGACTAGGATGAGTATTAGGACAAGAATTCAGATATGGATAAGGAAAAAGATTAGAAAAAGGACGAGGAAGGAATTTGAGCAAAGCTTAGAAGCAAAAATAACATAAAAAGCGGAGAAAAGATTTGGAAATAGACTAGAGAATGGAATTAAACACGGATAAATACAAGGATTCAGAGAAGGATTAGGAAAAGGACAAGGACAAGTATTAGAACAAAGACTTAGGCAAAATATTTAAAACCATATTTAAGGTACGTGTAAATTTTTCGAAAAAAAAATTTGTTTTTGTTTAATGTGTTCTTTATAGTTCTAAGAATATACATACACATTTTGAAATCGATATTTTAAAAAAAACAGAAGTTATAACGGTTTTCGTTAGCCAATGTCTAAGCTCCATACAACGTAAATAAATAAAAAATTTTAAACGCGATTTCCTCGAAACTAGTTTTTTTAAAACGGTTCGATAGATATCTCGAAATCTATTGGTTCAATTTCAATGATTTTTTTTTGCATTTTGTTCATTATTTTGTCCTTTAAGCATCCCCCCCTAAATTCAAGTATCTATTTTTTTTTTATAAACATAAAAGTGCGCGAAAATGTATCTGTTTTTTGACCTTTTTACTTCAGCTTCTGCCATAATTAAAAAAAAAATAAACCGGTGGTCTTGCGTAGGGGGGATGCTTAAACTTAGACCCGTTTACATGTTTTACAACTTAATCCCGTTTATCTGGGTCATATTGACACGTAGCCTTTGTTTTGCTGTTACCCTTATATGCTTCACATCTACGTCGTGGTTTCTTGTCCTAGTAAAGACAGTGAATGAAACAAGAATGAACAAAAAAATCAGTTACTTATTTTTTCTGTAAGCGATTCTGTAAGTCTTTTTGGCTTCATACCAATCCAACTCAAAACAATTCTTAGGCCGTGTGCTATTTGAAAACTATTCACTCAGATGACGAAATTTCGACAGTCTGAATGAGAATATTTGGCACTTGTGAGGTGAATATGACTGTCAAAAATTCATGTAACCCCAGGGGCTAGTATAAATTTTGACAATCGGTAAGAGAGTTTTTGACACAAGCAAAAATTGAAAAAAAACACTTGTGAGCTTGCAACTCGAAAAGGTTATTTATTTTTCCCAAAACCACTCTCGTTCAGACATGGGCATAAATTCTTTGGTTGTGCCATATATGACACACTATGCATTATGAAAATTGAATATGAAAAGTGCCTCGGGTCAATATGACCCGATAAACGGGTTTAAGGTCTATGGTAAGGGTAATGGTCTATGCTTTAAAATGTCATTTGATTTTTTTGTTTCCGATACATGGGAAAGGCCATATCCATCGAACCGTTTTGGATGTATTTTTTACAATGCCATTTTCAGCGCCCTCTATATAAAAGCCAGAGCTGTATTTAAAAAAAAAAAAAATATTTTTATTAAGTATTTTTTATGTACAATAACCTGTATAAATTTAAAAAAAAAATAATAACTTCTTGTATCTAAAACAATTTTTTTAAAAAAAAAAGCTCCTGTTTTTGGTTGTTACAGTGTTGTGCATAAGAAAAGCAAGCAACATAAGTCATTGTCAATTATGCCTAGAAAGTTTTTCGTTTTTACTAAAATTCTAGTTTGATATATTTTTTAAAATCATTAAAACACAAATTGTTAAAAAATAATTCAAAAGTTTTTATTACTACAGGCTTTTACATTTTTATACCCCTTCGTTTAAAAAACGTAAACGGGGTATATTAATTTTGTCACTACGTTTGTAACGCCCCTAATGAGGCGTGGTAGGTATAGAAAAGTGTATATATTCTTGATCAGCATTACCACCCGAGTCGATTTAGCCATATCCGTCTGTCCGTCTGTCCGTCTGTCTGTCTGTGATCACGATTACAGCCGTAATGTTCAAGCTATCATCACGAAATTCGATATTTAAGCTTGTATCTAAAAAATAAAGGCCAAGTTCGAAAAATCGGATGAAAACCACGCCTACCTCCCATACAAAGTGACTTTATAAAAACGGTAAAATCTCTTAGAATTCCACAAAAATTAATATATATAGACTTCAAATTTTGCACGTGAGCTTTGCTGTTTAATATACACTCTGAATATGAAATTCAACCAAATCGAGTGAAAACCACACCCACCTCCCATACAAAGTGACTTTATCAAAAAACAAAAGAGAATATTTTCTGTTAAAACTATGACGAAAATGTTTTTACACATAAAAATTTTTTTGACTGCTTAAGACTTTGAATATATTTCAATTCGGACGTAGGGGTATTTTAACTTCGGCCCCGTCGAAGATCATTTCTTACTAGTTTTATAATAAATAAAGTACAAAGTAGAAATTATGCTGTACATAACTAAAGCAACTTAAACTAAAGAAATTTAAATCGATTGAAAATACAGGTTATAGGGTTAATATTTGGTTAAATAACCTTTATTTTTAATAACCGCAACACATCTGCGTGGCATTGAAGCTATAAGGTTGTCAATTATAGTTTGTGATATGCTTCACCACTGCTGTGTCAATGTCTCAACGAGTGCAGCTTTATAAGAAAACCTTTGCCCACCGACTCGTCGCTTAAGGATTCCGAATAGATTTTCTATTGGGTTAAATCAGGCGATTGAGCTGGTCAATCCAATACCTGAATCCCTTTTGCGTAAATTCACGCCTTAACGATCATTGCGGTGTGCTTACGGTCGTTGTCATGCTGAAATATCCACCTGGATGGCATTTTTCGATCAGCAAAGGGCAACATGATTGTCTCTAAAATCTCTTTATAAATAAATCGGTCCATTTTTTTGGGTAATTTCATAAACTGGATATTGTCCAAATCTAAAAAAACAAGCCCAGAACATTGCCGAGCCACCTTCATGCTATACTGTGACCCTGACAGTTTTGAGGTTTAAGGCTCTCACCTTTTCGCCGATATACATCGCTGGTAAAGAGATTAATGGCATCATTTTATAAATCCCTGCACATCACTTCACGCTGCGTTGTTGAAATTCGCAATTTATAAAACGCAACGCTTCACGCCGTGATCTTCAGCGTTGAGTTACGCAATAGCGTAGTGAAAACAGTACAAAGTTAGCATTTTATAAAACGCTGCACTTTAAATTCGTTCACTTGAACTGTCACTTTCATCACTTGCTCTTGAGCTGCCGTTAGAACGAAAAAGTTGGCATTGAAAGGGTAATAACTGTTTGTTTCACTCATATATTCTTAAATGTTAACATATATCGTTTGAATATAGGTTAAAGACAGCAACAACGAACCAACAGTTCGAAATGTTGCTAAAAGAAATAAAAAAACTACCGCAGGTAGCAAATGGTACGCCAGTGTTTGGCGTTTATATTGCAATTTCAATTTAATGATGGCTGAAGAGAACAGCTGATATGGTTGCCAACAAGTCCAAATTTGGTGAATCTTAAATATTTCAAAGATTTGCAATAATGATGCTAGTTTTATTTCACATGTGACAACCCTAAACTGCTGTTGGCTGACAGTTCACCGTGGTAACGTAACATAGCTAACGCAATAACGTAGTGATTAATAAAATGCAAACTTTAAATCAAAGTGATGCGCCGCGTTAGCGTTGCGTTTCATCACGGTGATTTATAAAATGATGCCATAAATCTGGACTCGTCACTAAAAAGGACTATCTCCCATTGGTCATCAGACCAATTAAATGAGTTCTTGCAAAATTTAATTGGGAATATAAACATTTTTATTTGATTTAAGCCAAAAGAGATTATGTCTTAAAAGCAAACCTTCGTTCTACTTTTTTTTTTTTTTTGTAAATAATGGCTTCTTCGATGGTCTGCAACTTCTTAAGTCAGCTTCCAAAGCACGTCGGCGAACAGTACTTGAGTCCACGTTTAAATTTAGTTGATCAACAACAGACTGAGATGATAAAAAAGGATATTTTTAAAAAGTTAGGATTACATGTCGGTCCTCTCTCTGTGTTTTTTTAAGCTTCGGACCACCCAAGTGAAGGGTTTTCACAGTTTTTTTAGTTTCAAACTTTTTTATAAGACGTGATATTATTGATTTATTTATTTTGTACTTTTTGGTAAAAAAATGAGTGATGCTCCTGAATTATACTCATCAATTATTGCTGTTTAAAGGACTCTAGGTATTTATCAAGCGAAATGACGTTTGGATAATTTCAAATGTCTTCTTCACACAAAGAATTATTTGCAAATTACTCTTTTCAGTCTAAATCGGTAATAACTAAGCAAAAAATTAAAAATATAACCGACATTTACCGTTAATCAGAGCAAAAATTATTTGACTTAAGTAAGTTGCTTTTGTTATGCACAGTCGAAAAACGCTCTTTCCGTATACTGCTCTCATTGCTGAAATACCGTTATTTTTTACTTCATTTATTTTAATGCTATATTGAGCGCAATCAGTGGTGGATCTACATACGGGCTGAAAGAGCTTAAGCCCCCCTTGGAGAATTTTTTGTATGGAAAAAAATGAAAAAGTCCAAAAAGACGTTTCAGCTCCCCCTTTGGCATACAAAAGTGTAGTTTCAGCCCCTCCCCCCTTTGTCGAACTCTAGATCCGCCACTGAGCGCAATACATGATTAAGTAAAAATAACTATTTAAATTTTGGGGAAAGAAGTAAGACGTTAAAATAATATGAAGAAGTTTGCTACGCCTATTATGGTTGCTTTTGATATTCACAACACTGTATATTATACCTTAAGGCAAGATTGAAAAGGGGTGAGGACAAGGATTGGCATTGGAAATAAATCTTGTCCTTAGCGTTGAACAAAGATTTGGATACGCTTAGGGCAAAGATTGAGAAAACATGTGGAACTAGGATAAGAATTGTATTCGAACAAGGATTGGGTTAAAACAACAATTTCGACAAGGATGAGGACAATATTAAGGACCAATATAAGAACAAGGTTAAGAATGAGGACAAGTTTTGGAACATATGATATGCTGTCACGTCGAAACCTACTATCACAATACATTACAAAAAAACATATCACAAATACATTACATTGTGAATACCCCGTTATTGTTTTATTAATATTTATCAACAAATTTATCTAACCAGCACATTTATCACAAATACACCACATCGTGAATACCCTCAATATTAACATTATTTATTTTGAAGAGAAGTTTTTAAATTTCAGAAATTTTATATTTTGGTTTTAAAAGTTTTAAAATATATCACTTCGAATAGATCAGAAGAACCTTATTTTGTAAAGTATACATCTTTATTTAAAAAAAAAAAAATAATGAGATGCTTTGAGAGTCTGATTCCGTTTTTGGTTATTTATGTCAAAAGAAGTGTTAAATTAAAAATCCTTACATCTTTTATTTTTTAGAAATTAAAAAAAAAACTGAATTTTTGTGATCAAACGACTTTTCACACTCGCGTCTCAATCGACATTCGAGCTATCGAATTAAGAGATGCCACTTATTTGCACTTATTTTGCGTGCTTATAATAATGTGGGTTGCCAAAAAACCGCAGCAGAGATACATACATATGTTAATACGTATAACGTAAAAGCGCATTTTAATGCAACTTTGTAACATAGATGAGCTGAAAGAATATTTCGCTCTATAACGAGGCACCTTGAATTTCAGCCAAGGCTGCAGTAAATAATAACAACAAACAAAGTGTTGTTATGGCAAAAATTCGACACCTTTTAAAGCAAATTCGCTACATGCGCATTTTATTCCGTGCTATTTAATAGTTTAACGAAAATGCAAATTTAATTTAATTTTAATCAAGATTAAAATTTAATTCAAAAAATTTATAAAAATGTTAAAAAAAAAACAATCAAACAATTGTATTAACGGCAGAAACGTGAGGCACGTGTTCCAGTTTAAACACATAAACCGCGTCACTAAATGCACTATTCACTGTATATCAATAAAATTTTTTGTCACATTTTTGATTAACTATCATTTATGTAATAAGTAGGTAATAAAAATAAAAACGCACCAAGTAAGCTGCTTACAACTTCCAAAAAAAAAAAAAAAAATCCAACGCACCGAATCGTTGCTGCAAACCAACTAAGATTTAATTAAAAGAACTCAGAGTTTTGAGCTTTATTTCCACCGTCCACCGATTTACGCACGCACGACAACAACTATTCTTCGACGCAGTCAAAAGTGGAATGATTTTGAAATAGCAAATTTCAAAAGTTGTAATCGATTCCATCAAGCAACCGCCACACCGCTCGAATCGGCAAAAAGTAAACAATTTATTAAATAAGGGAAACCTCAACAACACGTTCGACTCAACACCGCCAAATGCGCGAAAACACTGCGGCAATCAGTCGTTGAACAAACAGCTGTAGACTCGCCAAAGTCGCTGCAACCCTGCATTTTGTAGCTTTCTTCGGCAAGCGTGACAGAAAACTTTTAATGAATTATTTCTTTATTCTTCTTTTTTTTTTTGTTGGTTCGTTTCAAAAGGAAAATCAAGAACACGGTATCTACCGTTGGGTGCTCATGTTGGTTGGTCGATGCAGCGAAAGCCACGCGCTATGAAAATCAAAATATTGCGTTGCTCTATAAAAATGCTAGTGATAGTGGGCGCTCTCTTTATTATTTCTCTCCTGTGGTTTGAAAGCTTTCTTTTGTTTGTAATTGTTACTCATACGTCATATCATACGAAAAACATTTCTAGCTTCCGGTTGAGAAGCGAACATGTTTGGTTTGCATGTCTGTGAGACATCTTCACAAATGTTTGTTTTTTTTTTCATTTTTTCTTTACTTTCTGATGACATCGAACTTGAAAGCTTACGAGCAGCAGCATTGATAAGAATTATTAATTTAAAGCGGTAGCCAGCCGAAATGGGGGTTTATGGAAAGTGAGAGAGAGAGAAAGAGATAGAGAGCGATGGATTAAAAAGTGGGATTTTTCGACGTTAGTGTCCTTTAGGTGCAAGCAAAATGGGCAATTCCTTAAAATAAACGAAAAATTATGCTGAAGTGTCTCAATACGTAGATTTGAAAAGTCCTTGTGCTCAATCTATTTTAAATCGGGGAAAAACTTATCTCTTTTTGTTTTTGTCTATTCATACGTCTATTTTAAATATTCTTTTATTTTCAATGATATTTTGAAAAATTCCAACTGTCCGACAATGGATGAAACAGTTGACTACTTAAAAGAAGAACTACAAAACGCACTGGTTATTCCAAGAACAACGCTCAAGTTTTCAATACTCACTTTAGCAGCTTCGTTTTTGAGTTTAAGACTAAATGGAATAAGAAGGGAAGGCCGATTTCTCGCTGAAAAAAAAATAACAATTGGCTGCAATCAATCAATAGTACCACTGGGAAGTAAATTTGGACTTCAAATAGCCTTTTTATAGAATTTGGCTTGTTCATGGCCGCCATATTGAAGCAGCTATTTTTAATTTCTAAATTTATACTTCAGATTCGAAATCAGTGACCCCAAAAACCCCTGGGTAGTAAATTTTGACTTCATAAAGCTCTCTTCATATAATTTAGCCTTTTTATGGCCACCATTTTGAAGCCGCCATTTTGTATTTCTTAATTGTAACTTCAGATTCATTATAAGCGACCCCAAAAACTCCTGAGTACTAAATTTGAACTTTACAAAGCTTTTTAGAATTTTTTTTTTTTAGAATTATGCTTATTCATTGCCGCCATTTTGAAGCCGCTATATTTAATTTCTAAATTTAAACTTTTGATTCGTGATCAGGAACCCCAAAAACCCCTGGCTTCTAAGTTTGTACCCCATAAAGCTTTCTTTATAGAATTTAGCCTTTTTATGGCCACCATTTTAAAAACGCCATTGTAAATTTCTAAATTTTGATTTCAGATTCGTGATCAGCGACCCCAAAAAACACCTAGGGTATAATTTTTGTTTCGATACGTAGCCCCTATGAATTGATCTCCGTTTTGGAGTCTTTGGCCCCACTTTGCAACGTTAAATTTTAACGAGCAGGTTCCAAAAAAGTTGTAAAAAAAGCATTTTCCAAAATAAATTGGCGTGGAGAAATGATTGTGGAGAACTAAATAGAATTGTTACGCGCTGAGTATACATATGTAGGTGCTAAAAAAAATTTATGGTACTACAGTGAAGGAAAATTCCTTCATCTTAAGACAAAAATAAAAGCAAAAAAAAAAAAAAATCATATCCGAAACATTTTTTATAAAAACATTTTCATAAAAAGTAAACTTTCATCTTCCGTCATTCAGTGTTTGTCTACCAACAACTGGACTGGAGATCGCTTTTAGAAAGACATTAGAGCTCAAGTGGAGATACAGCCTTAGCATTACTGGGGATCGAACCCAGTCGAATTCTCCATGTGATCCAAAACTGTGTGTTTCGAAAATTCCCATTTTAAAGAATTTGTTAAACAGAATTTAAACGAAAACCATTATGAATATCACTTGTATTACAGCTGTCCGCCCTACCTACCGTCCCTGCCAACAGGGACATCAGTGGAGATGTGGAAAGAAATGTAGCTGAGACATCAACTTCGCTGCCAATAGCATCAATACATCAGCAGAAATGTATTTCCTTTTATTGAAGAAAGAGACAGTAACATGGTGTAAATACGAGGGGTACTATTTATATTTCGGGAATAGCAAATAATAACAAAAATATTCCCCTTTATGATCAATACACTTTTGTATTCGTTCAAAACATTTGTCATAGCAGTTTTTCCATTCCTCTTGAGACACCTCCAAAACATGGTTTTTGAACGCTTCAACTGCTTCTGCGGCGCTCTTAAATCGTTGACCACTCAGTTTAGCTTTGATATTCAGGAACAAGAAGAAGTCATTGGGTGCCAAATCAGAACTGTGGGGAGGATGAGTCGTCAATTCGACGTTTTGACTGCTAAAAAATGTACATGTTTGACGAGATGTGTGAGAGCTCGCATTGTCATGATGGAGAATGATTCGTCTTTAGCGGTTGGTTTTGCGAATTTCTCCGAAGACTTCCGGCAAACAAATGGTCGTATACCATTCAGAATTAACCGTCCTACGTTGCTCAAGCGGAACAGATGCCACATGACCCATTCGGTGAAAAAAAACAGGCGACCATTTGTTGTCGCAGTGCTTCGTGCGGGAACAACTTTTGTTGGATTTGTCTCGTCTTGTAATACCCACAACGTTGATTGCTGTTTTGTTTTCGGCTCATACGCATATATCCATAATTCGTCACCTATCACGATTTTATACACGTCTTTTGAAGCACCACAATTGAACTTTTTAATCATTTCCTTGCACCAATCGGTGCGAAACTTTTTTTGAGCGATTGATAAATTATCCATAATTTTTTTTACAGATAAGTGTTCATGCAAAATCGAATGTGTTGAAATGGAAGTAATGTGCAAGGATGCCTCTATCTCGCGATAGTCACATGACGATCTTGCATTATTAGTTCAAGTACTACATCGTTGTTTTGTGGCACAAAACCCGATGTTAGAAGACCTTCAAGGAATTCGTCGGTGACCGAACTACGACCTCGATTAAATTCACAATACCAGCGATATATACTGTGGTTATTGGTGGTGCTTTATCGTCACATAAAGAACTGAGTTCATCGACACATTTTTGTTGAGATTATCCACGTCGAAAGTTCTGAAAAATAATCCAACGAAAACCTTCTCTTGAAATTTCCATTTTTTTAACAAATTGATTTTCTTACTGTAAAAAAAAAACAAATAGCAATTGCACATCAAAACGTTGTGAGTACATTTATGCTAACAAATTTGAAACTTTATTATGGTTATGTCAGATTTTAGCTTTTGAGATTAGTGTTGCCAGTTCCCGAAATATAAATAGTACCCCTCGTACGTATAGAATTCCCTTTGTAGATTCCTCATAATATTCCTCTGTTTATCAGTGTTCAAGTTTCCACTGCCAAGGAAGATAAAGAAGAATCCTTGGTCTTTTTAGGATATATGCAAATTTAGTTTTCGCAGTGGCGTAACTCCATAGATGCAAGACGGAGCAGTGCACCGGGGCCCTTGGGTGATAGAATGACACTGCAAAAAGCAAATGGTTGGCTACAAATTTTAAAAAAATTATGGCAAAATTAAAATAAAAAAAATAGGTAGCTTCGATGAACCGTAACGTTGAATGTGGAATTACGTAGCGGAATAATCTATTGATTTATAATTTAAAAGCTGCTTAACTAAACCTCTCATGCCTAATGTTGCATATAGCCTCTATTGTAAGCTGTACACGTGTTCATTTAGTAGTCGTTCTCCGTAGAGAGAAATGATCAAAATCAAGATCAAGAACGTTTCGTGACAAAAGTGTATTTTTACAAAAAGTGTTTAAGGAGACATATAGGTTACAAATTCAAAGAAAATTTATATAAAAATATTGAAATTTAAAACCAATTTATTTGAATATTTCCCACCAGCTGCGTCCATCAAATACCATTTGGTGGTATACTTTATTTTCTTTTTTACTTTTTTCGTTCTCTAATTTATACTATTTTTGACAGTTGGTGCAATGTTAGGGCATCAAATGTCAAAAATAGTATAAACCATGGTATGATAATACAAGGAAGCATTGACAACTGCTTATTTTCTCTTCTACAAGAAAACAGCTCCTGTCAAAAACAACTGCTCGTGAAAATGCGTCTGAAGCTGCTGAAGTTGTTGTTCTTTTTTTTATTTCAAAGTTTTCAACATTGTTTGTGTTTTCGATTGTGTATGCTCTTGTGTATGCTCTTTTTAAGTATATTTTTTGACAGGAGAGGGTTTCCCAAGCAACTGTCAATGCTACCTTGCATTATTATACCATGGTATAAACTATAAAAAGAAAAATCAAGATAGAGAATAAGAAGCAAATTATGCAGGTAAATGACAACCGGTCCAAGATGTTCTTGAGAAAATACCGAGTTTTGCAATCACCATCGCACTCACAAATCATATTTGCCAAAAATCCAGGCTATATAACCCTTGCAACATTAACTAAATGAGAACTATAAGAAACCTGCAACTGCAAGAAATATACTGCAGGAACAGAGTGCGATGCTGTTGCTGCTTGCCGGAATATGTGTGTACGTTTGCGATGCTGTTGCTGCTTGCTTGCTTGCTTGCATGCAATATGTGTGTACGTGTGTGCAGTGACGTTCCTAGGCTTGGTGACACCCGGGGCGGATACTCATGGTGTCAAACCCTATAAAAAATTTCTAAATGCAAAAAAAAACAATTCGATGAGCTTAAGTGTTTTTATTATTATCTTTATGATTTCCGAAAAAAAAAACAAACAACATATGACAAACAATAAGAATTTGTAAAAAACAGAACAAAAATATTACACTTTCAGGAGTCTACATATTTAAATAAGTAGGCATAAGGTAAAAAAGAAAACTTATTAACTTCACAGTCTTAAAAACTGACGGAACAAAAGCATTACATTTTCAGATACATATTTCTAAATGTAGGTACAAGATTAAACAAAGAAATCTAATTAATGGCGTTGTCTTAAAAACTAACTTTTCTTACTTTAAGAGCTGCAAAATTTGAAACAACCTCATCGAAATCAATATTACTTGCAAGCTCGTTTTCAATGGATAAAATAGCAAGATCGGAAAGCCTTGCCTATCCCATGGAAGACCTTAAATAAGTCTTAATTAATTTTAGGTTTAAAAAACTCCTTTGAAGCTACTTACATACAAATTGTTAGAAATAATTTCAATGCGACAAAATGGGACACACATTTTTTAACGTAATGTATTTGTACCTTTTTCTTTCTGTTTGAGAAATAAAAAAAATATCGAAATGGTGTCACCCCTAAAATGGTGGTATCCGGGGCGAACCGCCCCCCCCCCCCCCGTCCCCCCTAGGAACTCCTCTGCGTGTGTGGTTTAAATAAAATTCAAATACGGGAAAAAAACGAGTTGTAAGGAAAACATTTGATTATCCACGTAAATATTTAAATAAAATTTATACTCAGGCGTGGATTATGCTAATATGCGTTATTCCCCTTAGTGTAGAAAGGATCCAAAAACGTTTTGTTAGGTTTGCTCTAAGGGGCCTTAGTGAATTTGACATTATAAACCTTCCTTCTTATGAGGATCGTTTTAAACTATTAAAAATGCAATCACTGAGTGAGCGAAGGAAGTCTGCAGATATTGTCTATTTACAGCAACTCATAACCGGTGTATTCGTTTCTCCAGAATTTCTTTCTCCTATAAATTTTAACTCGAATCGGAGAAGCAGTAGAAATGCTAACAATTTAATTTATTTACCATTTAGTAGAACAAATTATATGTTAACTGCTCCATTAAACCGCATGAGTAACTTAGTTAACAATTGCAGCTTTTTTGATGTTAACTTGTCAAAAGGTCAACTCAAAAATAGTTTCAAAACTATTGTGTAATTGCATGGTTATGTGTCTGCATGGTTAGTCGTGACATCTTGTGTTGTCCTCGAGCCCAACCACTGTGTTGGTGGGTAAATGTTTCCCACATAAACTCATTTTGAACCACTATTACAAATATCGTTGAAAACTCAAAGATTTTTGGATTGTGGCTTTAATGGGTGAATGCTGAGAATGTGCGCAAAAGCTGTAGTAGCTAAACTCTATTGTTATTGCAGTATATTATGAGTTATTTTAATCTCTTAACTATATTTCTTTTTCCGAATTTTGTTTCAATTAAAATGTTGCACCAAATCCACACAAACAATACAAATGTTCTAACCACATATTAATTGCTCTCAAGATTAGGTCTATTTTAATTTTTTTTTTTTTTCTTTTTCAAAAATTCAAAATAGTTCATGAAATTATTTCATAATATTTACCTCTCTAAAAACACGCTTTCACCATAAGCATCACAATCTAATTTTTCTAAACAAATACACAAAGCATCTAGTCATTATTAGCTTAGTTTGTTTGCTCTCGGTCTGTTTTCAAATGAGTTCTTAAAATTTTTTTACCTAAGCTCAGTTATCTTTTTAATAAGACTCTTGCTAAATATTTTTAGTATCATAAAAATGAAAGAATATACTGCAAATTAAAATTTAAATCATAAAATGCAAGATTGCAAAAGTTCTAGAATGAAAAAAAAAAAATTTCTGTCGAGCGATACTAGTTATGAAATGTCACTTAAGTTAACACTATTGAGGCAAAAAATATTAGTGGTATTCACGATTTAGTGCACTTGGCTGTGTATTTGAGCATTAGCACAATATTCATGCTTTTTTGCACTTTAGACTAACAATATATACATATATGCACATGGTCCAATTTTCCACAGCGTCAAACCTGGTGCATAAACAGATTTTGTGCATGGCCCATATTACACGGTAACCATTTTCCCGGCGTGCAATTAATTTTTCTTACTCTCTTCCACATTTTGCACGCTGGTATGTTGGGCTGAGGTCAGACGGTGCTCGTTTGCTCGGCGTGCAATGAACACTTTTATTCTCTTTTATCAATTTGCACGTTGGTAGGTCAGACGACAGAAATATGCACGCCGAGCTTGTTTTGACATTTCATTCAGTTCCTTAACTTTTCTCCTACACTTTATTCCAACAAGGGTTTCCTATAGCTATTTTCTTCATACTGTTATAGTACAATAGTAGTATTTTTCTTCACAGAATGTACTTGTCAGCTACTTAAACGCCCAAATCTTTAATTCCAACACCCAGCAACACTGTTGCTCGGTGCTCGCTGCCATGTACACCGAGCAAAAATGAACATATTTTGCTCGGTCTACAAAGTGTTCATCCTCTCACAGTCTCACTGATTTTTGACAGTTTTGCATTGGAAACAACATCAAAATCATTTGCACGCCGAGCTAAAGAGCACCGTCTGACCTCAGCCTTACACGGCAGAAAAAGAACGGTGAACAGATTTTGACATTTAATTCAGTTCCATTACTTTTTCTCCCACACTTTATTCCAATAAGAATTTCCTACAACTATTTTCTTCAAACTGTTATAGTACAATAGTAGTACTTTTCTTCAAAAAATGTACTTCGTAGCTACTTAAACGCCCAAATCTTTAATTTCACCATCCAGCAACACTGATTTGTCCAGTGAACGCTGTATCGACACCGTGCAAGAATGAAAATATTTTGCCCGCTGTTCCAAATGTCCATCCTCTTGCACTCTCAATGGTTTTTGACAGTTTCACGTTGAGAGCAACAACAAAATCGCTGGCACGCCGAGCAAACGACCACCGTGTAATAGAGGCCAAACAGAATAAGTCGCTGCTTCTTCGACTTTTTCCGAATTTTTTCCGATGACTTATATCCAACAAATGGTCGTGTACCATTCAGAATTTAATGGTCCTACATTTCTCGAATGCCACTGTCACCGTATGACCGGTAATGCCGAAGAAACAGACAACCATTAGCTTGGATGTGTTTTTTCCGCGAACAATTTTGCTTGGATTTAGCTCGTTCTGGAAGACCCATACAATAGATAAGCCCAAAAGATTATGTTTTGGGCTTATGTACACAAATCAATGATTCATCACCTGTGTAGATGATATACATAGCCTTTGATTTTTTTTTTTTTAGAATTATGTGGATTAGATATGGAGCATTGTATTGATTTGAGAGAAGAGTGATAGTTGTTGGAGGATGGATATATGGAGTAGTGTTGGTGAAAATTAGTTCAAATTTACACAGCGCAAATCAACAGGGAAACATGGTCGCAGGAAGATTATTCTACAATTTTACTGTACGACCGAAAAACGAATTATCGCGGTAATGCGAGGTTCTCTTAGACATCAAGGCAACGATATAGGGATGGGCTTGGTGAGTTGTCCGAGTGGACCTGGGTAATACACGAGCTAATAGCGTCAGTTCATAAAACTCGAATCACACTTCCCATGGTAGTACCTGTACAAAAGGTTTAGGCAACCAACATTGCGTCGATACTCAAGAGAGTTGAGAGAAGATGAAATGTTTTAATGACCTATCTGATATATCGCACGTAGTTTAATTCGTTCCATGAAGCTCCAAATAAGATATTGAAGCCCCCTCCCAAATGTGCAAATTGTTCTCCATTTTCGGCCTAATATATTTATAAGGTATAGATCACGAGTAGATTAGTTTAAGAATTTCTTACACCGTTTGAAAAAACTTAGACACTTGGCCGCTCCTTTCGACACATCAAAAATGTGATCATTCCAACGAAGATCAGATTTTATTGATATGTTCGATAGGTCATATCATCGATAGCAAAGTCAGATAGGTCAAGTGTATCTGACTTTGCAAGATCGATATCTTATTGATGCTTGTCATACTAATACCCAAAGATGCCTCAATCCCACGGTATGTCACATGACGAATTTTCTTTATCAGTTCACACCCAGCATGGATGTTTTCTGGCACAACAACAGATTTTGGGTGACCATCACAGAATTCGTCCTGGAGCGAATGTCGGCCACGATTGACTTCGTTATTCCAGTTCTTAAGAGTGTTGTTGGATGGTGCTTTATTGTCGTTTAAAGAATTAAGTTTATCGATTCTTTCTTGTCTTGATAATCCACGTCGAAAGTTATGAAAAATAATCGCACGAAAATGTTCACGAGCTATTTTTTTATACGAGATTTAAACAGCAAAAAACGCATGCAAATGACAAAATGTTCTGAAGAAGGTTATGTTCCAAACGTTATGTTTCCAATGGAAACGTAAGATGATAAGAGCTGCCACTTTTTGTTGAAAAGGCCAGAAATATAAATAGCAACCCACGCATTTAAGGAAATTTAAGGAAATATATGTACATATCCTTTTCATTTTCCAACCCGACATATTCGAAGTCCGCCATATTGATTTTTTTTTAATCCAACTTCAGATTCGTAATCAGTGACCAATAATACTTTACGCCGCGGACACTTTAAGTTAAGAATTGCAAAAAAACTTCGGATCGTTAAAGAGTTAATAAAGATTTAAAAAAAGAAAATTTCTCTCAAGAAAATAATTCATAGAATTATGATATTGCACCCTGTAGCCTTTCACCTGTTTGCAAATAAGGGTGGCCATCAAGGTCGTTTGCGTAAAACATGTTCGAGTTTGAAGTAAAAGCTTACGGTTTGTATGAAGGAGAGCAACTCAGAGCGGTCGATAAAAATGTAGCACGTGAAATGCAACCACTCAAATATGGTAGAATAACAACGTGAGCTTATGGTAAAATAAAGAAGGTGGTCTCCCTGCTGAAAATTCTCTCTCGCTCTGAGTCGAAACTGTCAAAATCAATACAAATTGTTCAGTGTTTTTTTTTACAATTCTGACTCTTGGCTCTCAGCCGCTAGTCTACATTGTTTATTCGGAAATGGGTGGGCATGCGGAAATGCGTGTTGAAGAAAAAAAGTGAGCAAGCTGCCAAAGTCAGCTGTTGACTTTGAGTATTTCGAATGTTGTTGTTTTTACCGTTTAATATTTGTGGCACTTTGCTGTTTTAAACTTTCTCATTTTGGCAGACTTTCTGAAATGAGCCTATCTTGTTTTTCATCAAGCAGTCAGAGCCTGAAATGAATCAAAGCGATTAGCGACATTTTCAAGCAATAAAATGCATGAAAACGTATGGTCTTCGATCGCGACGAACATTCGCCAGATTAGAATCTATTCAATTTTTTCTCTGGCGGTCTGGCGGTCTGGCGATCCTCTCTTTGAGTGGTGTCCATGGTGAAATAATAATAAGGTGTTAGTGTGTTTTTGACAGCACCAAGAATAGCTTTCTTTCTGTCAAAAAATTGAGAGCGAAGGAGAGGAACTGTTGATAGTTGTCAAATTGTATTATATCTTTGAGTTGCTAGATGATGATGTGTTATACACTGGCGAGCAATGAAACTGACTCACTTTATTTTTTTCATTTAAATGTTATTTTCTTCCACTAATTTAGATTTGCAACAAAGATTTTAATGTCATATAAAACCTTGTAAAATTAACATATTCGTAGTTACTTTTTTTTATCAACTTGACCATGACTAATTGTTAGATATCAACTAAAACATTAAGATACAATTTTTTTAAATTTTCTGCTCAAGTTATTTTGCGAAAAAAATGCAAAAAATCTATGCAGCTTTTGTAAAAATTGCAATTATATAAAATTTTAATGTTCGCAAATCGAATATGGACGCGACAGAAACTGAAGCAGCTCAAATAGTGGCATTATTGCATCAAGGCTTTAGTCAGCGCTATGTTTCCCGCGAATTGCACCATAGTCAATCTACGGTAACTAGAGTCTACCGAAGATACCAGGAGACCGATTCCTTTAGTCGTAGACCAAGATCAAGTGGACAACGCGCTACTTATGCAAGAGATGACCGATTTATCATCACATCGAGTTTAAGAAATCGTCATGCCACCGGCGTAAGCCTCCAGAAAGAGCTGTTTCAAGTGCATGGAGTAGCTGTTAGTGAGTGGACTATAAGAAGAAGGCTTAAGGAAGCTTCCCTCATCCCAAGAAGACCAGCAACAGGCCCAGAACTGACTGCAGCGCACCGACAAGCCCGTTTTACATTTGCTCAACAGCATGCAGATTGGAGTTTAGAACAATGGAGCTCAGTTCTCTTCTCAGATGAGTCCAGAATGTGCGGACGTGGCAGCGATAAAAGAGAACACGTCTATAGGAGGCCAGATGAGCGTTATGCACAATGTTGTATAAGAAGAACACTGGCTTACGGAAGAGGATCTTGTATGATGTGGGCTGGAATATCATATAACAAAAAATAGATCTGGTTTTTATACATGGTGGAGGCAGAGGAAGTGGTTTAACGGCTGAACGCTATATCCGGGAAATCCTGCAAGGGTATGTTGTGCCTTACCGAGCAATTTTAGAGGTTTCCTTTACTTTCATGCAGGATAATGCTCGCCTCACGTGGCAACATCGGTGCGTCGCGTTATTGCTAAAGTCCATTGAGTTAATGGACTGGCCCACCCGAAGCCCGGACCTGAACCTAATCGAACATATGTGGGACAAGGCCAAAAGAAGAGTACGGGCCAGAAATGTGGCTCCATCGAACGTGTATTGCTTGAAGTCAGCGCTTCTAGAGAAATGGCAAAGAATCCCACAGGAAACTATCAGAAAATTAATCCGTTCAATGAAAAACCGGTGCGAAGCTGTTAACAGAGACCTTTTGTTTTGCTTGGTATAAAATTGACCACTGGTCACAGAATAAAAAGAGTTGTATCTTCAAACACAAAATTTCCTGGTCTTTTAAGTGGTGTACTCAGATTTTTTTTATAGGAAAGGAAAACAAAGAAAACAGCATTTAAATTACAAAATTTAAGTGAGTCAGTTTCATTACTCGCCAGTGTAGTTTTTATAGGTTTGTGCGAATTAAGTTTAAATAAATATTATTACACCATGGTGGTGTCAAACATTATAAGTGTTGCCGTATTTGTCCTTATGATGGGGTACGTTCAGTGCTATCCAGTGCTACGTTCTTAAGTTTTATTATCTTCTGACATTTGTTGCCTGCGTTTCTGTTTTCTTCATGTCAATTATGCATACACAAAACAAAACATTCTGACAATTCAGAGCCCGAACAGAATCAAATATCGTTGCGACCGCCGATCCTCTCTGGTCGTATATCGCAGAGAATGTGTCCAGAATGATGCGATTGCGACTGACGATTCAAAGTTGCTTTTATTTAGTATTTTTTTATTTATTTTTTCTGTTTCATTTCAATGTATTGGTCTCTTCAATTGTGTGAATACAACACACACAAAGAAGAAACGTCAAGACATAATAAAAACTAAGGAAATGTCTTTGAACATATCCCATTTCTAGCAAAAATATGGCAACACTAATGACATTCAGAGAGAGAATCGTCGGTCGCAAGAGAAGAAATAGAATAGAATAGTTTCTAATTGTGCGATTTATCGTTGCGGAAAAAGAGCTGCGTTTTTTTTTTCATTTTGCATGTATTTTCCAACAACAAAGATCGGCGGTCGCAACGATTTTTGATTCTGTTCAGGCTCTCAGTCTGAATAGTTCGTCAATCGCTAATAGCTTTCATTCTGGACGTGTTCTGAGCGATTGGCGATCTCGCCAATCTGTTCGGGCTCTCAACTCTTGGCTTTAACAAAAATATGGCAGGTACAAAAAAAAAACCCACCTGATTTTTTTTTACTCACAAAGTTCTATGAGTTTATTTGGAAGAAAAATATTTTTATTTCATAAGTAGTGCACGTAAAAATAAATGAAACCATTTTCGTGAAATATTGGGTTAAAAATTCGATTGAGTGACCATTTGCAAGCAATTACATCCTGCTACCTCAATGGTTTTTTTTTGTTTTTTTTTAATTTATTCTCAATTAAGTCTGCTATAAACACACTTTTCTGGAAATTGTGACGAGACCAGACAAGACGATATTTTTTTAATTTTATTTTGTCACTTCAATTCGTGTCATTCACAGGCGCTTTAAATTTGACGGATGCAACCACTTCAAAGTACAACTTTGTCGATTTGTTATTTGTTGTCTTTGTATTTTTTTTTTACAATTTTTTTTTTTTGCGCAATCGTCTCGTATTTTACGCATTTCATTTTCTAATTCTTGGAAACGCATACACATTGACAATTGAGTTTAATTTATGCATCGGCATTTTAACATCAATCAATTAAGAAACGGTTTCCAATTCACTGAATTAGCCGACGTTGCGACTTTGCGCTATGAAAAGTGATTTTACGCTAAAAAGTCAAAGTGTTTGAGCTCAATTAGCAGTGACAAAATATGTAGCCACGCATACCCTACTCACGGTTTTTTCCAAAAATATTTCTCCTAATGTCTTGTGAAAGAATTTGATATTATTGTGTGTTCAATTTGCAAAAGCCAGAGATATGCATTTTTTTGAAAAACAATTCTTTATTGAAACTAAATTTATTTTTCAAATTAGAAAATTTTATAAAAAAAAAAAAAATTATGTTGGCTGTATCGTGGTCAAACCCGTAGGTTTTGAAGTGACAGGGTATTTTTAACCTTTTTTTTTGTCCCTAACAATTCCTTTGTTCCCAAACTTATGTGAGGAAATGAGAAGTAATTTTTACCATAACTAGCTCAGTAACTAGTTACCCTGTAAGCACATGTCATTACGCCTTCGGTTACAGTTTCTAAATAAATAATGTCAAAGAAAATGCCTCGTAACGATCGTTAATCTAGCCGAACAACCACGATCAACTCAAAACCTTACATCCCCGCTAACGATTTGGAAATAAATATGTTAAGATGTAATTCCTGTAAGCACCACACATTATCGTCTATGACAAGCCCATGTTAAAATAATGCCTAATTTCTATAGGGGTTTTCACAATTTAGTGCATTTGGCTTTGCATTTGAGCATGAGCAAAAAATCCATGATTTTTTTCTCATTGTATGTACATTTTGTTAGTGTAAAGAGAAAAAAAGCATGGATTTTTTGCTCATGCTCAAATGCACAGCCAAATGCACTGAATTGTGAAAACCCCTTATGTGTTATTTTTTTTTTTTATTTCTATGTGTTGTAATCCAGCAGCGAGCTACCTCCCATTACCAAGTAATCATTATATAACTAGTTCTGTACTTCCCCTACTGGGTTGTACTCATCCTTATTCTTATTCTATTATATTTATATTTCTCCTAATAAGTGTCCTTCTGGACCAAAATCTTGATTTAATTCATGCCAAATTACTGACCTAGTCCTTGTTCGAATCCCTTTCCTAATCCTTGTCCAACTTCTTTTCCCAATTATTTTCCTAAATCTTGTCCTTAGTGTGTTCAAGTCCTTTTACTGTTCATTGCCCTAAGTCTTGTCCTTATCCTTCCCCAAATTTTGTCTTAAATATTGTTTTAGGTGTGTCTAAACCTTTGCCCTAATCCTTGACCCAATCCTTGCCATAGTCCTTTTCCCAATCCTTATCTGAATTCTGGGCTTAGTCAAGTCTTTGTCCTTCTCCTTATTTTATTAGGACCAAAGTCCTACTCTTTGTCCAAATCCTTGCTCGCAGTCTTTTTGATAATCCTTGTCCTAGTTCTAATCCACATCCTTGTCCCTAATACTTGTCCTTATTTTCTTTTTAAATTCGTAATTTTTTATTTTTATTTTTACTCTTGGATTTAAGCTATTTTAAGGGGTTTCCCAAGGGGTCTCAGGACGCCATTTTTTTTATCATAGGGTCGAAAGCTTTAACTTTACTGTCGTTCCATAAAATTTACCGTAGCGTCAATAGTCACGGGGATATAATTCAATACAACGTTTTTTTAATTTTCGTTACATTTTAACTGCATAAAGCAGTTGCCTCCGTGGTGTAGTGACTCCAAAACTGTTTGTGTCGTTTTCGTTATGAAGTTAAAAACCCATTTTTTGCTGTCGTAAAATAAAATTTTTCGTAGCACTTCCACTTGGGCAGTAAAAACTTCTTGCAACAGGCCATTGTATTTTTGTTGCATAAACTGTTACCTTCGCGACCAGACGACGTCATCATTTATTTTTATATTTTTGTCGTCAGGCCAAATACAAATGCTTTACTTTCAGTTTATAACATTTACTGTTTCGCATATAATCACCGAATAATAATTCCATGCAACGCCGTTGCCGATGCATTTTCGATCTTGTAGCGGCTTTCTTCGCGTCATTTTGTCAATTTTTGTCATGAAGGCTAAGGGCTAGCCTTTACCAGCGTATAATATTTTTCATCATAACACCTATACCTAGCGCGTTATAGTTACATGTAACAAATTAGAAGTTTCGTTGCTCAGGCAACTCCAACCACGTCTCGATGGTGTCTTCACTTTTTTTTATTTTTGTCACAAAATCTTATTTTATCGTAGTCTATCAGAATATCCAACTAATACTTGACGTATTCTCTTTCTGGGATCACAAATTATGTGCACCTTCATTAATTTTTAAGTTATCGAGAAAGACTCATGGTCAAGAAAACAGAGCTCAACTCAACTCAAGAAATCGATTAATTATAACAGAGTAGTACGAATACAGAAGAGGAAAGGTATTTTGGTGAATTAATTAAGCAAAGACACCAACCTTGAAGAGAACCAAGTTAAGAATCGTGAAGATCGTGGTAAGACTAATTATTTTGGTGGGAAATTAGTTATACACTATTGGAAAATAGTGGGGAAAACTGTTGATTTTGGTGAAAAATTTAGAACTTTTTTATCAATTGAGGTTAGTTAAGGAACTCTTAACTCCTATACTAAAGTGGTGAATGCAACAAACTTGCAATGTACACTATAAAACACTATAGCTATCTATTTCATCATACCATGCAATATGCATATTAATATTTTTTCCACCACATTGTTTTGATGTGGTTAAAAAAGGTCCTCCAGCATTTTCCTCACAGAAAAGAATAAAAAAACGATCTCAACTCCGCTATCGAATTATTTTCCATACCATTGCACTCTCTATACAAGACCTTTGTATTTCATCATAAAATGCAATATGCAGATGAATTTTTTTCCATCGGTTAGTATTAATGTAATAAATAAAGTTCTTTTAACTTTATTTATATATTATTGTCACACTTTTTGCCATGGTGTATTCCAATAATTTTTTTAAAAAATCAAATTTTATTTTAGCACATCTTTATGTTTAAAAAATAACAGTCACATTAAAGGAATTCACACGATAGGTACATAAGGTGTAAATATATAGGATTCATATCACAAATTTTATTTACCTTTTTCTATAAATTTAATTGATAATTTGTTATAACTAGTTTATTGACGTTTAATATATTTTTTATAATCTTGTATTCAAAAATCATTTTCTGTTGGTGTATGTTTTAATTATTTATTTATTTAACTCCGAAACTAGCCATTCGATTGACTTCTAACTTTAAGAATACGATTACCTTGGTTTCTTTTGTGCATGCTGTAAAAAAATTTTCCGGTAGATGACGCTTTGACATTGAAAAGTTGGAGTCAAGGCTGATTGTTATCAAGACAAACTCAAATAAAAATATACATGGCATTGGACAACAATTCATGATAGCTCTCATGAAACTTCAGAACCTCAAACACGATATCTAGATATTTAGACTTTAACTTTCTGAATTCTAAAACTTTTGAAGAAAGGAGACTTTTATTAAACTCATTACCACAAAAAAATGTTTTACATAGAACCCACATAGTTAATAGTGAGGGATATTGTCGGCTGGTTTCATTTCAAATCACATGTTATTTTGAGACTGACAGCTATTTCACACCCAAAAAAGTGGCAGAAACATAGCATTATACCTCCGTTGTACCTAATGGATCGTGGAAAGATAATAAATGGAAATAACCATCCATTTTGAAATTGTTTCTTTGTAAGAGCTTCAAAGTAGCTGGAACGGTGGTGGAGATTCTGCTCAAAAAAGTCTTATTTTTGAATGAGGAGCATTTTCGTCTTAGCATCTATTCGACACCGTTAAATTTTTTGTGAAGTGCCGTTAAATCCATAATATAATAATATACTGGCCATTTCAGCCCTTAAAAGGACTTTGACCGAACTTCTTATGTTCGAATTGTGTTGTACGTGTTATTAAATGTTTTTAAAACATTGATCGAGAACTGGACCTACTAGTTTAATGCCGACTCCGAACGTCTAATGTGCATGTTCTCAAGAAGCTTTACATGGCATTACTTAATCCATATTATACTGAAAATTCAGAAACAATTTAGACACTTCAAAAACATATTGCTCGTTTTATTGTGGTTTTGCTGAAATAGGAGCCAGAAATGTAAAATTAGGTTGACAGGATGGGCTTCTGTAGGATCAGCCAAGGTTATACTCGTAGGTCAGAGAATTATTGAAATCTTTTCGTAGTTCTTAAAATTAGCGTATACATAAATAAGTGATATGTATTTTATATTTTAGTGTAGAGTAAAAATCAGGAGTTGAATCAAAAACAGACCATTTATTTACAGGGTTGATCAAATAAGAGCCAAAATAAAAAAGTTAAAATAAGAGCCAAAATAAATTTTGACCAGAAATTAATCTCAAGGAACAAAAAAATTCTTTGAGCAAAACAAAATCGCTTAAACAAAATATATAGCTTTTGTAAAAATATATTAAATTGTTATGAATTTTAATAGTTTTTTGAAATGAACAAAAAATGGGGAACAAAATTTTTTTCATAAAATAGTTTTCGGCCAGTCGGGAAGATATGCAATCCAAAATTTTTTTATTGAAACTCGAAACAATCTTTTTTTTTCATTCCTTTTTTTCAAATAACAATTAGTTTAAATTCTAGTATAGATATCTTACAGAATTTTTGCAAAATATATTAAGGCACATGGCTTAAAAATAAAATTTTTTGATTTGTTCTTTTACTTCATGTAATATAACATCCTCTTGAAGATTTCACAATCTCAATAGCTTACGCACTTAAACTAAAATGTCTTTCAGCAATTTTTTTCTGCAATTTCTTTCTTTCTTTTGGCACGATTACGATTTCCGGGGCACCGCAATTTAAACGTATTTTCTGGTAGAGAACAACAAAAATTTCTGGTTGAACAAAAAATCAATAATTGAATCGAAAAATTTAATTGATAGTTATCGATTTTTGAAATTTTTTGTCTTGCTACATCTGTTAAAATCTCCTAAAAAAGCATCTATATTTTTGCCGCTATCCAGTGCATCTTAAATATTACCACGTTATTTCAAAGATGATTAAATTTGAAATTTGAAATATAATATTCAGAAAATCTACAAATCAAATACATTTTAGCAATATATTGAATTTTATAAGCGATTTCGTATTATGTTTCCTTTTTTACTTTTTATTACTGATAAAACGGTTATTTTCTCAAAACTTTGCATTATTAAGGTCCCAAGACTATATTTTATTTTTAGAGCCTAAAGCTTTACTTTTCATTTGATATAAAAAAGTTTATAGTTTCTATTTTTATTTTTTTTTTTTTTTGCTAATTTTTTCTTGTTATTAATATTATAATTAATATTACAATTATAATTAATTGTTATTATAATGTTATGTTATTGTTATTAATATGATTGCTATAATAACATCCTCAACAAATGCAAATCCATTTGTACAAAATCATAAAAAATACCATAACAAATCAAATAAAGCAAATAAATTATATACCAAATGAAAAATAAATGTTCAAGCTTCAATTGATTACTTTCTATAATTCATAGTAGTTTTTCACAGTAGTTTTTGAGAAAATAACGTTTTTATGTAAGTAAATATTTTACTTTTTTATATATAAAAAGCTATAAAGTATGAAACACAAAACGGATTTAGTTTATTTAAAATTTATGTGAAATAATATATAAGAAAAATATACCCATTTTTCTTAGAAGAACTTATAAAAAAATGTGTTTTTAAAAAATCGATTTTTTCCTTCGGCTATTCTTATTATTATTGAAAGTACTTTACGAATCCATCGTAAAATCGCTGTACACCAGAAATCGTCGCCGCCCTTATAACTCCTTTCAGCAATTTAATCCTTTTACACAAAAAATACATTTTTCAAATAAATAAATGTTTGTGACCAACATTTTAAATGAAAAAGATGTTTATCTTTTAATTTTGGTATATCGAGATTATACAAATAAATAAATAAATAAAATAAAATAAATAAATATTTAACCCTCTATTGCATAACAATGCCTTTAGGCATACTTTTGTATTCAAATCTCGACCTGAAAACCTTGTTTTCAAATTCAGATGTCAAATCATAGATTATATATCGGTTCTATGCACTTCGGGTAACATTTCTTGTAACGGAAATTTTTTTCTATCTTAGCGCATTTCGTAATTAGTGTCAGTTGTAATTGTAAAAGTGAGCGTTTTGTGGATTATTTTGAATTTTTGTATTATGTGCCTTCTAATTCTGGCAATTAACCCTTCATTTCAATTCCAGCACTTAGTTGACTAATTATCGAAATGAATCACATCTTATAATCGATAGTCTCTAAGAAAAAATCAACATTCCGTCACTAATGTACGTCACTTCGCTCTGCTCAGGTGGCAGCACTTATTTGAGCTGTCAAAATAAATTGCATCCCGCTTGTGTTTTTGCATTGTTTACAAAACTTATTGTATTTATCAAAGATCTTTGGTATTTATTGTTGAATTTTTAATTGTGCTTAGTTAAAGCGAAAATTTTAAAGTCTCGAAAATGGCTGCAGTTCCTCAAATCAGTGAAACACCTGTGGCGAACAAACCGCAGCCGCCGCCTGGGCTTAAAGCGCTCATCGATCACTTTCATGCAGTCTACCCAGACCAACCGAATCCGCTACAGGTAACAACATTGCTTAAATACTGGCTAGGCGGGCACGATCCACTCGACTACATCAGCATGTATCACAATCCTGGCGATCCAGACCGTGGTATAGCGCCTCACTGGCACTACATAAGCTTTGGACTAAGCGATCTGCACGGTGATGGACGTGTACATGTTCGCGACGAAACGAATGAAATGTCTTCACGTTCCGGCATGGGCTTTGAGCTAACTTTTCGTTTGTTAAAAACCGAAGCTGAACTTAAAGAACAGTTAGAACAACCACAAAAACCGCAGCGGCCACCCACTTGGCCAGCTAATTTACTGCAAGCTATAGCGCGCTATTGTTTTCAAACGGGCAACGGCTTATGCGTTGGCGACAACATTCCATGGCGCAAGAGCTTGGATGGTGGTCTAGATTCACGCTTGCAAAATATACTTATAGCACAGGATCCACAGCTAGGCTGCATTGAGACGCCTTTTGGTTGCGTTGACTTTTGTCAAATAGTTGCTGTGACGGAAGAAGAAATCGAACAGGCAGCACGTTGGAATGGCAAAGGTGTACTCAACTTTTTGCGCCAGGATGCAAAAACCGGCGGTGAATGGCTAGTCACCGATATGCAGCGTACACAAAGTGTCTTCGAATTGTTTCCTGAAACACTGGCCAGTCTACAGGATGATTTGGAAAAACAAGGTTCCGATCTGGCTGGCGTAAATGCCGAGTTTACATTTCGTGAAATAAACGCAAAGCGCCATATTAAAGAGGAGGAAATTGACTCGAAAAGCTTAAATGAACAGTGCTTAACAGCCGTTAACAATCGGCTGCCAGATGCACAAATTAAACGTGAGGATGGCTGCAACAGTAATTTTCTACAGTCAATGTCTATGAGCAGCAATTCGTTGCAAAAGTCGTGTCCTCTAGAATATCAGCCACAGGCACCCAACTGCATTCCACTGGATGGCATTGAGATAACGCTTGCACCCTATGCGGCCAAATTTTTGCTCTTGGCTATAAAGGATCGCATACGCCATGGACGACATTTTACATTTAAAGCACAGCATCTAGCACTAACACTGGTGGCTGAATCTGTGACGGGTGCGGCAGTTAACAAGCAGTGTCCATATGGCGTCATTGGTTACTGGATACAGGTCTTGATATCGGATGATCTAGTGCCGCGCATGATGGATGCATTTCAAAATGCAAACTTAGAAGGCACGATTGAAGTGCAGCAACGCCTGGAATTCGAATGGACTGATAAGAAGTTAAAAATCATAGTAGACATTCCGAACAGTACAATTGCCGCACCACCACCACCATCGTCTATGATGATATCATAAAGAAGTATTTCTATTTAATTTAAATCAAATCATTTTTGTCGTTTATCGGTTTTAGCATCATAATTATTGTGCTTCCATTGATTATTTTATAAAATGTATTTATAGGTATATCCATAGAATCTCTTAATAGCATCGAATATATTTTAAAACCAAGTCAAATAAGCATTGAAGGGGTTAAGGAAAGATTTTTATTAAGTCAAGGCTATCAAGGCCGAATAAGAATATATCGTTGATACAACTACATAAGTGAGCGCAGAAAACTTATTATTGTAAAATAAAAACAAACATTTTGCAAGTCGTTATGGCTCTGTAACCATTAAAATTTTAATAAATTAATATCACAGTAAATATTATTACACGCCAGGAAAGGCTGATTCTTAAATATTACGACAAAAATAGACAAAAACTACATAAGTAGAAGTGCTACGGAAAATGTTATTTAACGGAACTAAATTATGTTTTTTTTACCTCAACAAAAATGAAAAAAAAAATTTTTTAAAATTTTGAAATGAAAAAAACAATGAAAAACGTTGCATAAGATTATGATTCCATTGTTTTTGATGATACGGTCATTTTATAGAATGACAGAGAAACTGAGGTTTTCGGCGACTTGATAAAAATAAAAACCAAAAAGATAAATTATGTTATGAAGCCGTTCGGGGACCGTTTAACGTAACCTAAATCCGCCATAGTTTTATGAGTTTATTGCATGGCACTAAGGTAAGAGCCAACCTACCACACAAAAGCAAAAATAAAAATTAAATTAAAAGCAAAATTAAGGCAAGTATTGATAACAATTTGATTAAGGAGTAGGACCTAGATTGGAAAAGGACGACGGCAAGAATTTGGACAAGGTCGTATGCTCAGGTGTATGGCATAAATATACAAAAACCATGAAATTTGTATAGGAGCCCCCCTAAGGAGTGGTCGGAGGGATAAGGTGTCAGACGCAAAAATGTTCCTTTTGCAAAAGTAATGGGGGTCGGTGCTACACATTAACCCTTTCCGGCACTCTTTTAAAGGTCATATGCTCAGGTGTATGGAATAAATAAACAAAAACCATAAAATTTGTATGGGAGCCCCCCTAAGGAGTGGTCGGAGGCAATAGGTGTCAAAGGCAAAAATGTTCCTTTTGCAAAAGTAGTGGGGGTCAGTCATTCCTATGAACCCTTTCCGGCACTCTCTTAAAGGTCATATGCTCAGGTGTATGGAATAAATATGCAAAAACCATAATATTTGTAAGGGAGCCCCCCTAAGGAGTGGTCGGAGGGAATAGGTGTCAAAGGCAAAAATTTTCCTTTTGCAAAAGTAATGGGGGTTGGTCATACATATTAACACCCTCCCGCACACTTTTAAAGGTCATATGCTCAGGTGTATGGAATAAATATTTTGCTAAATAGTTTTTAAAAAAGATGTCATCAAAAGCGAATTGACTAATTATACGTCTTGTGTTACGACATAGTCGAAACTACTGTATCTTGTTTTTTTTTTTTTTTTTTTGTTATTAGGCGTGTTCTTAATAAAAAAGTATTGGTCAAGATCGAAAATTTGCCAAATCTTATGAAAATTATGCCGACCTCCCTTGCAAAGTGACTTAAAATGGTAAAATCTCAAAAATTCTTTAAAAATTTATCAAATGACTTGTAATTTTGTACAGTTTGCACATAATTTTCATTTTAATTCTGTAATAATTCCGAAAACATCGTTTGAAGCTTCACAAAAAGCTGAAATCTGACATGTTTGTTGAGACTGTGCAGCCCTTTATGTATTTTATCAAAGTCTGTTATGGGATATGTTTCATCATAACTATCTGCATCACCCAATAAATTAATTATATAATTCGACAGTGGTAAGTCATGTTAGCAGAGTGATTTACTTTCTAAAAAATTATCGCACACTCTGCGGACACATTTTCTTCCAATAATTTTTTATTGCAATCAACATTTGTCTTAAAATATATATAACTTTTATTATATCGAAAGGAACTAAAAAATTCCCTCAATATTTGTTAACACAATAGCGCCATCTACAACTTCAACCTTTAACCAATGCTTAAATATCGCAGCTGGCAATACCACTGACTCAAAATTACTGTCAAATTGACAAAATGAAATCTCAGAACTGTCAAACAAGTTTCGTACGTCGTCCGCTAATTTTTGATGTAGACGTACGAAAAAATAAAGTGAAACGGTAAAGAAAAACTATTGCAGCAGAAGAAACTTAAATTTTAAACAAATTTAGTTATTATCTCAAATAACTTGTAGCAAAAATGGAACCTTATGATGTTGTCGTTAATCAGCCCGTGGTGATCGATAATGTGAGTGAATAATTATTTTATTTCTAATGCAAAAGGTGCGGTTGGATTGAAACAAAAAGAAAGGAAACATCATGACATCACCCACCTCTGTGGCTGCGCACCCCGTTTGCCCATTAGTATTAACACCGTCACTTACCAATCTGCTACCAATTCAGGAGGGCAGCCCACTAGTGCGAGCCATGCAGATGACTAATGACAAGTTTATATATTTTTTCTCGCTGCTGCGAATGTTAAAAACAAAGTTCAAGAAATTTAAAAACTGCTTCGGAAAAGAGCCGGTTTATTTTAATGAATTTATTTTAATAATAAATTATAAACAAAGATTTCGTAAGTTGGTTTGGAGTTTGGAAAAAAACATAGTTATGCCAGAAAAAAATTAAAACAATGTAAAAAGGCGTAAACACAGCGTTATATTCTTTAATTTGAGATCCACTTTAGAACTAGCGTTGGTGGCCCGAAAATCTTACGTAGAATGCGTCAGCTTGCAGTCTAACATGCTTGCAGCCTTTGGCCATATGCAACAATATTCAACCATGTGTCATGAGCAAGCTAACTAAAGAATTGGGCTATATAATTACCGTTTACCGTTCTTTGCAATTAATCAATAAATGAAGATATTTAATGCAATATACTTTCGTTCGAAAAATATATTTTTTCTTATACAACACTACAATCAGGAAGAATTTATAAACGTGTGACGAGGGGAGCGAAAAAAGATGCACAAAATCTTCAATTCAATAACTCGAGGAAAGACTGCATACAGAAAGAATTAATTTTCCTTTTCAATTGATTTACTTGATTTACTTGAGCTTAATAAAACCAATATTCTAATGAGAAATATTTATACTTATTAATCTTGGTTTTTATATTTTCCAGTATAAAGCATATTATACAGATGTGAACAGACGAATAGGTGCGAATAAAAAAAGAATATAATGAACACTTAAAGTAAACTAGCTACCATCCTCGGCTTTGCCCGCAATACTATTAAGTAATAATGAAATAAGAAATGCTTGTAAATGTATAAATAGTCCTGTCAGACGACCAACGCCACCTATTAGAAGGATTTGTGATTATAACAAACTATATTATTACATTTAAATTTATTATTGTTGATATCAAAATTATATACTGGGAAAACTATATTTTCGTTAGTGCCACCTATTGAGTCCAAATTTTGTCAAAGACTCTATTTATTCAACCCTTTCGAGCTCTGTGAACTTGCCCTGATACCACAGTTACTAAAAATCATGTATTGTCTAGTCTGGTGTTTTTTTCTGCTTTGTAGTTTCATGGTGATACCAATTAGAAACTACTGTTAATATAAATTTGAAAAATTTCTAGCAAATTAGATAATTCATATTTTCCAATAGATAAATTTAAATTTGAAAGAATATATAACTTTTTCCAGATTTTGAAAAGTCCGTCTTGAAAGGATTAAATAGTATTTGATGTAATTTTAAACCAAATCGTCGACATACTTTATAAGAATTTAAAAAAAAAGACTCCAGTACTTCTACTTGAAATTTTTTAATACAAGTTCATAAAAACGTACTTCAGGCGACAATTCAAAGATACGGAGCTGTCATATGAAATTATAAACGTTAAGTATAGCGAGATCAATAATCTTTGTAAGACCATCTTTAAAATCTACACTTAAAAAAAAAAACAATTCAAAAAGACGACAATTCAAAGATACGGAATTGTCATATAAAATTATAAATGTTAAGTATAGCGAGATCAATAATTTTTGTAAGACCCCCCTTGAAATCTACACATAAAAAATTAATGTTATAGTCATTATATGTTTATTAAAACTTTCCTTCCTTCAGTAGTTCTGAATGGGTCCAGATCTAGATAACACTTTGAATCTTTAAATTTTTTGTATTATTTTTAAAATTTATATTTAATAATTTATATAAAAATGTGTGACGGCCGTGACTGGGTATGTTAAAAAGTGCATGTACCATTCGATGCAAATTTTCAATCCGCGAGATACGAAGTTCGAATCCCAGCTGAAAAATTTTTCAACTGAAATTAATTTTTCTGATCTGTCATAACCAGCTATATGCAGAGAGCGCTCTGGGAGCGTTGAGAGCAAGAATTGAGAGCAAAGGCTTATGTAGCAATACAAACCGCAACAATAATTCAAAGACAAAACACAAACACAGAAACAACACAGAAGCTTTAAATGTAGTGGTACCCATACCCAGTCATAACCTCTCTGCGGACTTGAGAACCTTTGCTTCTTAAGAACATTGACAGCCTATCCGTTCAGAGTCGGCATAAAACTATAATCCAAGACAGAAATATTGTTGGAATGAATTTTTTATTATTATAATCTAGTGGATAATTTCATGGCAATTATTTTTTAAATATGATTTCTGGCATATGTCCGTCGCGGGCGAGTTTCATAGTCCATTCGATCAGTCCATTTCTTCACTACTTTTTCCAATAAATCTGACCGTATGGCGTCAATGGTGGGTGGCTTGAATATTGGCTTCCAACGCTTCAAGAGTTGCTGGTTTGTCGGCATAAACCAATGACTTAACATAACCCATAAAAAGTAATCGAGAGGCATTAGTAATAGAGAGTGGCACAAACGAGGGGCATTTCTGGAAATAAAATTGCCACCAAATTGATTTTGCAATTTCGTCGATGTTTAGCTGATTTATTTTTGGAAATAAAAAATCAGTCGGCATGGCCCTATAGCGCTCGCCATCCACAGTAACGGCAGCTCCCTCGTCATTTCAAAAGAAAAAAGGACCGATGATGCTGCCAGCGTGTAAACAGCACCAAACTGTACATTTTAATGGATGTAATGGTGATTCGTTAATGGCTTGAAGATTGTCTTCGCTCCATATACAGGAATTTTGCTTATTGACGAAGCCATTTAACCAAAAATGAGCTTCATCACTAAAGACAAAGTGCTCTATGAACTTCGCGAACAGATTTATTTTTTTCAAAGTAAATTTCCACAATTTGGAAGCGTTGTTCTGGCGTTAAACGATTCATGATGAATTGCCAAACCTTACTGAACAGAAATGTCATCACAGTTTGACATTCTCAACTGTCAAACCATAGACAACAACCATCGAAACTTCTCATGCAGCTAAAAAAAACACCCTGTACAATACCATGGTATAATAATACAAGGTAGCATTGACAGTTGCTTGGGAAATCATCTACTGTCAAAAAATATACTCAAAAAGAGAGCGCTCACAATCCGCCATTGAAAACACAAGCAATGTTGAAAACGTTGAAGTGAAAAAAACAACAACCAGAGCAGCTGCAGATGTATTTCCACAAAAAGCTGTTTTTGACAGTTTATGTTTTCCTGTTGAAGAGAAAATAAGCAGTTATCAATGCTACCATGTACATATTATTATACCATGTACAATACAATTTGATCATAAGAAAAACGTCAAAGTCCTTTCAAGGTCGATTCGGTTTTTTTTTATTTATTTCAGAAACCTCAGATATAAAATCAGATGACTACAAATTTCGTAAATTTAATAACATAACTTAATACTCAATTTGACTTCGACAACGTATAAAATTCTTATTTCCAACAGAGTAAACAGGCTAAATTAAGCCCGGTCGGAGTATTTATTGTAAAATCGGAATCTAGGGCCCAGAACCCAACTTTTTTGGTTAAAAAGGCATGATTCCAGCTTACAAATCAAGACTTAAGCAACACTTAACCTCTTAAGCATTATGCTTTAACCGTATCTTTTTAATAACTGTTCTAGATCCGATTCTCCACTTTTAAATTGACAATGTTTACTTTGTGTTTGAAGCAAGATGAGATTAACGTTGATTTAGTTCAAACCAAATATTTTTTTGGACGACCTTGATTGTAATTTTATGTTATTTTAAAATAACATAGGCGACCCTGGTCTGACTTTATAAAATAAGGCCCTTAAAAGCTTTTCTAGGGCCTTAAAAGGCTCAAAAATCGTATAGTACTCATGGCAAAAATTAAGCAAGACACCAGAAAATGTGACAGATTTCTTTTTTTTTAATTTTTTAACCTTTTTCACAACAAAAAAGAAGGACTTTAAAATATTAAATAAAACCCCAAAAAAAGGAAATAACACCACAATTAATCAATTTGTGTTTTTGTAATGAAATGCTTTGGCTGTTACCTATTTCATGGGGTCTTATTTGTCTAATATTGGTCTAATTTGTTCTCAAAATTTTAAATCTGGAGCTATACCAAAGTATGGGATCCAACCCTAAGTGCGTTTAATGCCAAAATTTGTCCTTAACCACTTTTCCACTACTAACGCATTTATACCAGAATAAACAAATTCTTTTTTTCATTTATAATTTTATGTACTACCATTTCAAACATTGACATTTTGAATTGAATTATTTTTTGAAGACTTGCTATCGAGTTGATCAGCCAGCTCTAACGCTTGTATTTAATACACGTCGTCATATCGTATCTTCCACCTAACTGAATTCCATCATCCAGATGCAAATTCCGATTGTGCTCAAGAGGACACACAACGGGCATTGTTTCACGTACCCAAGTAACAGGCATCATCAGTAGACTGACGTTCTTATCGACCGATCTTAGTCCACATTTACCATAATGCCTTTGGAAAGATGCTGGTCTACGTATTTTATTGTACGGATCCCTGTAGTAGTCACGAAAATTTTGGCAATCCTGATAAAAATAGTCGATTTCATCCAATCTGCCATAGTCTACAATAGATAGTCCAATTTTGGGCGCAAAATTCATAATGGATTTACGCTGATTGCGGCTGTTCTTCGAAACGACCAGCATATCTACTTCCGGTGGCACAATCGTTCTCATGTTGAAATTTCGGCCAAACAACGGTTTATAAAAAAAAAAATCAATAAATTAAACCAATAAAAACATATAAAAGAAAAAAATGTTCGTTAATTTTGTATCATCCACAAAATAAATTGTTTTTTATAATTTCTAATTTTTCTTTTGAAAATTCTTGATTTATTCCGACAGGGTTCTGGCGTTATCAAGGCGGGTTTTGCAGGCGAGCACATACCCAAGTGCAGATTTCCAAACTAGTAATTATATAAAGCCTTTTTTCTTTGATATGATTTTACTTAAATGCATTTTATTTAACACTTTAGTATTGGTCGACCTAAACATGTGCGTGTTATGGCCGGCGCCTTGGAAGGTGATATTTTTGTGGGTCCAAAGGCGGAAGAGCATCGAGGTCTATTAAGCATACGTTATCCCATGGAACATGGCATTGTAACGGATTGGAATGACATGGAACGCATCTGGAGTTACATCTATAGCAAAGTAAGTGATGTTTACATAATGATGACTCGTTTAAAAACAATTCATCTTCTCAATTATCCCTTAAGGAACAACTTGCGACATTCACCGAGGATCATCCTGTTCTGCTTACCGAAGCACCACTCAATCCTCGAAGAAATCGCGAAAAAGCCGCCGAGTTTTTCTTTGAAGGAATCAATGCGCCCGCTCTCTTTGTGTCAATGCAAGCCGTACTCAGCCTGTAGGTTTCACATATAATTGAACGTAATTACTTCGAAAACCCTGTAATTAATATGAAACTTTCTCTTTTCTCACTAGCTATGCAACAGGTCGCGTGACAGGCGTCGTGCTGGACTCTGGCGATGGTGTTACGCATGCAGTTCCCATCTACGAAGGATTTGCCATGCCTCACAGTATTATGCGCGTAGATATTGCTGGACGAGATGTAACGCGTTATCTGAAAACACTCATTCGTAAGGAGGGCTTCAACTTCCGTTCCACAGCCGAGTTTGAAATTGTACGTTCGATTAAGGAAAAAGTCTGCTACTTGGCAACTAATCCTCAAAAAGAGGAAACAGTGGATACTGAAAAATTCTCTTACACACTACCCGATGGCAAGACATTGGAGGTAAGCCACACAACAGTCTAATTTAATTAAATAAATTTGCGTTAATATTTCGTTCGCACTTCTAGATCGGACAAGCACGATTTAGAGCGCCAGAAGTGCTCTTTAGACCCGATCTTCTGGGCGAGGAATGTGAAGGCATTCACGATGTGCTGATGTATGCTATTGAAAAATCTGACATGGATCTCAGAAAAATGCTCTATCAAAATATTGTGTTATCTGGTGGCTCTACGCTCTTTAAAGGCTTTGGTGATCGCTTGTTATCCGAACTTAGAAAGCATTCGGCAAAGGATCTGAAAATAAGAGTAAGTAAAAGTTACAACATAAATCATAACAGCTAAATAAATATTTTTTGAACTCTAACCATTAGATTGCTGCACCACAGGAACGTTTATACTCCACGTGGATGGGTGGTTCTATTTTGGCTTCACTCGATACATTCAAGAAGATGTGGATTTCCAAGCGAGAATATGAAGAAGAAGGCCAACGTGCCGTACACAGAAAGACTTTTTAAAAACATATTAATCAGTTACTTTATCCTAAAATCTAACTAATATGTTTCAAGTACTCAATCAACCAACGCTTAATGTATTTAATTTCTTTGTTTTATAAATGAAAGTTTTTAGAAAGAGACAGCTGCTCATATAGTGATAAAATTATTAATTTTAATACAAAAAAATTAGATCAAACTGCTAAAACTGTATCGTAATTGCTTTGAGATTGAGATTCAGCATAGTTGGCGCCTTCATTTATTTAACGTCTCTTAAGCAAATGTTGGTAAAACACATCTCATGTTGATTTAGTTAGTATTGATTGTAGTGCATATTTATATATATATCTTTGTGTATGAAGGCATTTTCTCAGGCGCACAATGCTTTGTTTTCCTTAAGCCTCTTATTTATTTATTTAAGGAGCTGAGCTACTTAGTGTTCGATCATCTTCATCTGCTGTTCTTAACTAAAAAATAAGCATGAAAATGTGTGTTGCAGCTAATAGCTAAATAAAGAAAAAAGAAAAGACCCACAACTCTTACTCAAATCATTGTTTTGTCTGAATTTCAAATAAATATATTTATATTTTCAATAACTTTAAATTGATAAGATCTAAAAATCTAAAAAATACAAAAGAAAAATATGCTTTCATATAGCTATTTGAAGTTGTAAAAACTGAAATAAAATATATCTCAAAAAAACATACTGCGCTTTTTTTTATACTAAAATAGCTTTTAACCTTCATCGTCCCTTATTTCTAGAAACGTTCCTTCAGTGTAAATTTTACACTTTTCAGGAGCCCTATTTTCATCGATGAATGAAATGAATCCCATGCCAGGTTCGGTTGAAACAGTGTCTGGGATGAATTGAAACACATGCAAATTATAGAAAATGTAATAAATTAACATGTTTTATTTATCGTCTAATAATACTTTACGACTCGTAAAAAAAGGATCAAAAATATTTTTTTATTAATTTTCAAGTTTTTCACGATACTTATAATCTTACATTGTTTTTAATCAGCCTTCAAAGGTTTATATTAAGTATAACTTAAACTATATAACAATCAGATGTTGGTGACGATTATTTTATTTTTTTTTTTAGTGTTTGTGTACTACTTGCTATTACATTTCTCAAAATTTATTAGCAATTATATTAATTATAAACTCGATTTTTTCAACTGTTCACAGTAAGAATGATAATAAAGTTGAATAAAAACTAATCATACAGCCAAATTCTTCTTCAAACTTCCATTAAAACGAAAGAAAACTCTTAATACTCTGATTTTAAATAAAACCATAATTATCTCAAAAATGTACGAAAAAAAAAATACTTTTCCGTGAGTCACACAATGGAGCTTTCTATATACAACTACAGTCCGCGAAGAACGAAGCAACATCAAAATACGTGTTTCGAATTTTCGCCCGCTTCATTCTCCCCTTCTACCCCTCAACTTTATCAATCATAGTGGAAAGACATTCGCTTTGTTTCATCCGTACCCAGTCTACGCTACAATTTTTTCGTAGTGGCGTGGATAAAATTGTACATTGCGTCATTAGTATAAGTATCTTTAGATATGCCACTACAGACGTCCACACAATTCTTAATATATTAAATTCTTCTTGACTAACTTCCAAGAGTCGCATGACAAACTCAATCCTACGATTTATCTCAAATCCAGTACTTATGAAAGGACCTGACTATTTGTTTCTATCTATATTTGTAGTTGACGTCAAACTTGAACCTGAGACCACGCATTCCAGTTTCAAATTTAACATCCTGCTGGCAATTTCGAGAAATAAGAATATCCGACAAAGCTGTGAATGCGGTGAATCATTTCCATCATATTTACTTGATTCACTTCTAGAATATTGATTTCCGTGAAAATATCTCTTATGTGGTCTACTAGTGTGAGAAGAATTAGCATGTTTTTTTCGGATACGGAAAAGAACATTTGTTAACGTTCCCAAGTACATAAATAACTACCTAAGTGGCCAATCCGGTTAACATGTCACAAGCTCCGAAACTTAACACGAGAGACACTTACTTAATCGTTCATAACATTAGAACAAGTTGAAATTTTTATTTTAAACTTTGGAAACATATCTTGGAATTTTTTTACTAACAAGCTATTAAATGAAAAAAAAGGAATTTTTTAATTCATCTAAACCTATTTCCCCCGGTTAAGCGTTTCTATATTAAATTATTGCAAGTTGAAGTCCTAGTGGAATACAAAAAATTAAGAAAACCAAATATATTTTTTACGTTTTCTTTAAATAAGTTAAGAAAAAATTTTGTTTTGTTACTTTTGGTATCGAAGCCATGATACCACGCAAGTATTCAACACCCTCGACCAATAAGTTAAAGAATTCTTTTTTTTTATCAATGGCTTTAATGATTTCTTCTCATAAAAACAACTAAAATTCATTCATGAAAAATTTGCTAAAAAAACCATTTGTTTTTATTGTATTTCAAACTATTCTCCTAGATGATCATTTTAGATGATCTAGATTCGTTGCAAGCGGAATTTTTGGAACAGTTCTACCACTCTGAAGTTGGTACCCCTGAAACCAGGTTTTTGAAGGCCTCGACAGCCTCTTCGGGTGTAGAAAAACGCTCGCCTCACTTAATGTGAGGGAACAAGATAAAGTCATTGGGTGCCAAGTCGTGACTTGGATGTGCATGGATGTGCTCTGTCCGCAGACAAATTTTGTCGGGTTTTGCTCACTTTGAAAGACCCAAACAGCTGATTTATGCTTTGTTCCGAACTAAGAAGCATAGATCCATGATTTGTCACCTGTGGTGATGTTGTAGAAGTCTTTATAACCACCCCGCTGTATTTTTTGAGTATTTCCTTGGTCTTCTTGACGCCTAAATCCTTATGTAAAATCGAATATATGCTAGTCCCACCAATGCCCAAGGATGACTCTATTTTACGGTAAGCCACATGCCAGTCTGCTTGCAACGGTTCACGCACAGCATCGATGTTTTCTGCCACACCAGCCGTTCTTGGACGATCTTCACGAAATTCGTCTTGGAAAGAGCGACGACCCCGCTGAAACTCATTGAAGCCTCACCGAAAGTCGAACTAAGTTATTCGAACAACTTTTCTTGTCAATCAACGTCGAAAATCGTAAAAAATCATCATAAATAAAATGCACAGTTGTGCCCAGCGGTCCCATATGGGACCATGCTTTTCCAAAAAAACTGAGAACAGAATATTGAAAATGAAAACAAATTTATTCTTTCTAAGGCCAATTGACCTTAATTTATGCAAAAAAATCGAAAAAATCCACAAAAATAATTGTGGGACAAATAGGGTTAAGGCAAGCGTTCTCTCAATCAAAAATAAAAATTCCGGGTAACTTTCCGGGTAGCTTAAGTGTAGCTTGAGTGGATCGCAGTGAAAAGTCGTGCAAGACTACTGATGAGTTGGTGTAGCGGCCAACGAAACAGTCTGTATAGTCAAGCTGTGTGATTTGCTCTATACAGAGCCATTGTTGGTTGTTGCCTTCTTTGTCTTCATGTTGTCTTGTTGGCCTAAAACTCAAAATTGTTTTCAATATATTATTTTATATTATAAAAAAATGTGTTTGAATTAATGAATAACTAATCGTGCTGCATCTTAATGACAAAAGGGAACAACTCAATATAAACCATTTTGTACTTTTAACTATAAAATTATGAGTTATAAAATTGTGGCATATTTTAATAAGTTTATTTCTTTTATAATTCTTAAAAAACATATTTTTTAAGAATTATATTGTGAGCTTAATGCCAAATAATTCATGAAGCAACAGGTTGCTACAACAACAAAGTTCTTTGCAGAACTTAAACCAAGCTGACTAGACCATGGTTTCGTCGGACGCTACTCCGACTCATCAGTAGTCTCAGTGGTTCTAGCAGTCCACTAACTTTGACAAGCTAATAGGCGCAAGATCAATAAAACCAAAGAGGAATTATAGAAGCGCTATACTTTGTCAAAGCAATGTTTTTCTACTCTTTTGCTAGTCGCAAAATTTCAAAAAGTTGACTGCAAAAGTTGTAAACACAATTTTATAACTCATGTAAACTGGTGCGAGCACGACCTACGAAAACATGATGTAATATTATATGTCTGCGCATATAATAAACATCTGCTTTCAAAAAAAAAAACCTTCTTCACGCCTTCTATGGTTTAATACCAACAAAATGTTGGAACCTAGATTGATACGTGATAAAGAAGTAAACAAAAAAGCGCAACAACAAAATCTTTGCAGAATCAATGCAGTCAACTTTTTGAAATTTTGCGACTAGCAGAAGAGTAGAAAAACATTGCTTTGACAAAGTATAGCGCTTCTATAATTCCTCTTTGGTTTTATTGATCTTGCGCCTATTAGCTTGTCAAATTTAGTGGACTGCTAGAACCACTGAGACTACTGATGAGTCGGAGTAGCGTCCGACGAAACCATGGTCTAGTCAGTTTGGTTTAAGTTCTGCAAAGAACTTTGTTGTTGTAGCAACCTGTTGCTTCATGAATTATTTGGCATTAAGCTCACAATATAATTCTTAAAAAATATGTTTTTTAAGAATTATAAAAGAAATAAAATTATTTGCCAATTCGTTTATTCTAATTATTCCCGATTCCAATTATTCTATTAAACCGCAAATATTTTTTTCCCATATTCTTTCTCTTTCGCTTTACATCATTTTGTCTCACTACTTTTAACAAGAAGTAGCTTTGAAAAGCCAACTGTTACTGCCTCTTCTGAAGTAATTGAAAAATTTGAGTTGTTCCCCTTTTGTACCCGAGGTGCAATATGTTAAAGATATAATTATGAGCATGCAAAAGAGTCAACAAGTTATCTCTCAACCGTTGATTTAAATAAGCTTTGTTCACATTTGGATTCTCCTTTTGTTCGCACTTTCTTTGCGGTAAAATATCATTTACTTTTACACAAGATTCAACTTGAGAGTTAAATCTCGTATTTAATAGAGTGAGGTCAAGTTTTTCACAAACAATGCAAACCAGCATCTCGCCTTAAATCTTGATGATTCATAAGCTTTACTTAATTGATACATGTATTAGCTAAAGCAAGACAGTTCAAAAGTATACATACAATATACAAATTTGTACGCTACAATAAAGGAGATCGTTCTTTGATTCTTTAAGCTTGGCACAAAATATTTACATTCAATATTTTTTATAATCGTAAATCAGTTTAGGTTAAGGGAAAAATATCAAGGATCACATTACTAAGCATTATCAGGAGTACCTTTCGCTATTTGGAGATGTACTTTTTCTCTATATTAGAAATTACGTAAAGCAGCAGTTAATATATTAAATCGAAGGGTGAATCAAGGGTTAAGGACTTCAAAAAAGTTTTGAAAAAGTATTTTGGGGGTCGCATTATTAAGCGCAACTTTCGCTATCTGGAGATGTGCCCAGATCTTAACCTATTGATCTAACCACTACTTCTTCCTTAGGTTAGAAAATTCGAAGAGATACAATAAATGTAGTAAATTATAGGTTGAACGAAAAATTCATGGTCTTTTACCAACAAAATTATTTTTCAATTAAGGGATATCCCATGTAAAATATTTTGACCGCCTATGATACTCAACGTGGCGTAGTTGGTTAAAGTGCGTGGCCGCTATGTCAACGAACCTGGAGACCCAGGTCCGAACCCTAATAGCGACAGAAAATTATTTGAATTAAAATGGCAAACCTCAAAGAGTATTCAAAATGCCATGTAAGGCTTCTTGAGAACAAGGAACATTCCGTTCATCGCCGTTCGGAGTCGGCGTTTAACATGTAAGTCCGGTTCTCGGTCAATTGTGTACAAACTAAATAACACGCACAACACAATTGATCATAAGAAGCTAGGTCAAAGTCCTTTCAAGGGCTGAAATGGCCAGTTATTTATTTTTTTTTTTATGATACTCAAATTAGAATAAACCCTTCCGTACTATTTTTCGGCATGTTAATGCGATTTTGAGGTATTTTTCCTGGAAAGATGATACTGAGTATAAGAGTGTAAGAGTGTATTGTTTGGGAAAAATCTGACCCCCAATTCCGGTACCGAAATTAAATAGTAAATTATTATTAAATAATATTTTTTTTTTTTTTTTGTCTGAACCAATTTTGGCGTCCCCCGAATTGAATTTTTGTGCATTTTTGAGCAACTTTTGTACTGAAGGCCCAGTAATGATTGATTTAAAATTAAAATCAACCTTATCAATTAATGGGTTAATAAATACTCTAACGAGATTTTACGGTTTTTTTTTCAAAGTGAATCTACTTGTATTTAATTTAATTATGTATTTTTGTTATTAAATGAAATTATTTTTATACTTTTGGGTTTATTTTTGTTTTATGTAAAGTGAAAGTACATATTGGAGCTGTTAGTGTTAACAAAATAAAGCCAAATGTTTTTTAAATCTTGTAAAGCACTTTTTTCGAATTTCAAATTTCACTGCGAGTTTTTTATCCAAGGAATTGGTTAATAAGCTCGATTTTCATTTTAAATCTACCATTAGTGGGTCTCCAGTACAAAATTTGGGGGACGTCAAAATTGATTCGGACCGAAAAAATATTTATACCAATCTAAAGGATTTTTATATAAAATTTATTTTGGCACCGGAATCGGGGGTCAGATTTTTAATACACTCTACTGAGTATATAAAGTTATGATTTTTGGGGTTTTCGAAAATTTATGTCATGGAATTTTCAATGCAATGCCTTTTCATGCAATTCTTCTGAAATCACAGAGACAAGCATTTTGTGAGTCTCTAAGTGAGGCTTGAATGAGAAGATTTATGCTCCACGAAATAACTCCCTATTGAAATAAACCCCAAAAAAATTTAATAAGCCCCAACAAATCTCCATAGATATTTTGGGGACTACTTCAAAAAATTTTGGGTGATATTGCATTTTTTCTTGGGTTATATTTCATTATGAAATAAAGCCCAATTAAATAAGCCCCAATCAAATTTTATTTGGGGACTATTTAATTTTGGTTTTTTTTATTTCAATTGGTTTGGGGATTATTTCATTCCATGAATTTAGGGGCTATTTAATATTTCTTCGTAATTACGCCTTTTACAAATTATTCATTCAGTAAATGACGCATATTTTAATTTGATGCCTTTCTTTTTTTTGGGGCCTATTTAATTTTTTGTGGGGTATTTCATTGGGGCTAATATCCTTTTTTTAATTTAAAATTTTGGGACTTATTTCATTTTTCATTTGGGTTTTATTTCATTGCATTTGCATTATTCATTGCAATGAATATAAAATCATTGCACTATTTTATTTCAGTAATTTGGGGGTTATTTCGTGGAGCCTCATGAGACTCTTCATAAGCCATGCGATTAGCACAAAAAACGATAGCTCTAGAACAATTCATGAACCTGAATGGGTCATAAGAACTTTTCTGGGATCTATGGACTACTTGGAGTAATCTATACTAATATTATATTTTGAAGTGCCTTTTTTATGTTCGGAACAATCTTGAGAAAGGCCCGGCCGTTTTTCATGAAATTTTTTATAATAAAAAGCTCTCGACCTGGTGAAGGTTTTAGGCCAAAAAAATTATTAAAAAGTTTATTAGAAAAGGAGATTCATGGCTTTCAAAATCCTAAGTAAAATTCACCTGCAAGCACAAACGGACATGAACGACTCATAGCGTATAAAAATTGTTGTTGTTGTAGTGAAAAATAAAGCAGTGTGCGGCACATCGACACGATGCGAGTGTTCCAATATTTTACTCTCCCATCCTACAGTGAGTATTGCTTTGCTGAGAATAGCAATGTGATTTGTTTTTGTTTTGCCTACATATGCCCGAGCGTGTGTGTGCTATGGATAGCAACAGAGAATGGCAATGTATTTTGTTTTTGTTTTTTTTTTGTTGTACGCTATGCGTGGTGACGTGAAAAAAAGACAGAGGCAAGCAAAAACAATATATATAAAAAAGGAGCTTATGTTTGTAAGACCGCAATAGACTCCAAAACTACTCATCCGATTAGCATGAAAATTTGTGTATAGAAGTTTTTTGGTACGGTGCGTGTTTGTGGGATATCAATTTTGATCCACCTTGAACACCAGAGGGCGCTGTAGTACAAATTTTTAACAAAACTGCCTAAAACTCACAAACCGCTTATGCGATTAGAATGAAAAGTGGTATACAGTAAGTTTCATGTACGCTATAGTACAAATTTTTTGCAAAACCACCTAAAACTCCCAAACGGCTCATTCGATTAGAATGAAAATTGGTATATAGTAGTTTTCAGGTACGATGAGTTTTTTAGCACTATCTTCTTTGAACCACCTTGGACACCAGATGGTGCTGTAGTACAAATTTTTTACAAAATCGCATATTTTTAGTTGTTTTCTTAGGTTACATGTGCAAATATTTACAAAATATTAAATATTTCTTAAATTTAGTAAAATTAAAAAAATTTCCGTTATTTTGATATCAAAAACATGAACATATCTTGAAAACTGAAAAATTTTACTACAACGATATATTTAATGCAACATCGTTGCTCAAAAATGAGAAAAACACAATCAGAAATTAAATTTTACGATTTTCGAGTCAAATTTTTTTTTGTCTTAAAGCTTCATCAAAGTACTATGAAAACTTTACTGCAAAAATACCGTTTGTTGAGTATATATATTTTAAATATTTTTTTCAAAAAAGGTCTGAAATTTTGGAGTTTTCCTTACAAAAAGGCTCAACATTTATTTTTGTTGTAAAAATAATTTAAATTCAAATTCGCAAATTTTCAAGTCTATTTAAAAGTTCTAACATTTATAAGCAAAAATTATTTCAAGTTTACGCAAAAATTAAAAACCATTTTTGTGACTCAAAAAGCAAGGACTACCCTAGATTTTTTCGAACAAAATTTTTTTTCCAATATTGTGTTTTTATAATTTTGAAAAAATATACAAGCTAAAAAAATAATTTATTAGAAAAAATTATCTAAGTATCTCTTGCCAATCAAAAGTTATAGCCAATAATGTTTATCCAAAATATATATACAAAAAGCAAAACGCTGTCTGTGTGATGGCTGGAAACTTCAAAATTACTTAGGCGATAGAGCTGAAATTTTGGCAGTACATTTTTTTAAGGTACGAGATGGCTTAAATTCCTGTCACACCCCCTTTTACCGCCCACAAATCAATAAAAATGCTATATTTCCTACGGTTTTCGTCGATTGGGCTACATTTTGGTAATTTAGTCTGTATGCTTACTGTCGGCAACTGTACTAAAACAGGGTAATGTCCATCTACTAGAAAACTGGGATGAGCATTATATAAGAGGGTGTGGCTCCGCCCATACAGTTAAAATTTGTATTATCGAATAGCTTTGAAAGTAAAAGTAGCAATACTTACATACAAACTCAAAATGGAGTTACTAAAGGGTGATTTTTTTGAGGTTATGATTTTCATGCATTAGTATTTGACAGATCACGTGGGATTTCAGACATGGTGTCAAAGAGAAAGATGCTCAGTATGCTTTGACATTTCATCATGAATAGACTTACTAACGAGCAACGCTTGCAAATCATTGAATTTTATTACCAAAATCAGTGTTCGGTTCGAAATGTGTTTCGCGCTTTACGTCCGATTTATGGTCTACATAATCGACCAAGTGAGCAAACAATTAATGCGATTGTGACCAAGTTTCGCACTCAGTTTACTTTATTGGACATTAAACCAACCACACGAATGCGTACAGTGCGTACAGAAGAGAATATTGCGTCTGTTTCTGAGAGTGTTGCTGAAGACCGTGAAATGTCGATTCGTCGCCGTTCGCAGCAATTGGGTTTGTGTTATTCGACCACATGGAAGGTTTTACGCAAAGATCTTGGTGTAAAACCGTATAAAATACAGCTCGTGCAAGAACTGAAGCCGAACGATCTGCCACAACGTCGAATTTTCAGTGAATGGGCCCTAGAAAAGTTGGCAGAAAATCCGCTTTTTTATCGACAAATTTTGTTCAGCGATGAGGCTCATTTCTGGTTGAATGGCTACGAAAATAAGCAAAATTGCCGCATTTGGAGTGAAGAGCAACCAGAAGCCGTTCAAGAACTGGCCATGCATCCCGAAAAATGCACTGTTTGGTGTGGTTTGTACGCTGGTGGAATCATTGGACCGTATTTTTTCAAAGATGCTGTTGGACGCAACGTTACGGTGAATGGTGATCGCTATCGTTCGATGCTAACAAACTTTTTGTTGCCAAAAATGGAAGAACTGAACTTGGTTGACATGTGGTTTCAACAAGATGGCGCTACATGCCACACATCTCGCGATTCTATGGCCATTTTGAGGGAAAACTTCGGAGAACAATTAATCTCAAGAAATGGACCGGTAAGTTGGCCACCAAGATCATGCGATTTGACGCCTTTAGACTATTTTTTGTGGGGCTACGTCAAGTCTAAAGTCTACAGAAATAAGCCAGCAACTATTCCAGCTTTGGAAGACAACATTTCCGAAGAAATTCGGGCTATTCCGGCCGAAATGCTCGAAAAAGTTGCCCAAAATTGGACTTTCCGAATGGACCACCTAAGACGCAGCCGCGGTCAACATTTAAATGAAATTATCTTCAAAAAGTAAATGTCATGGACCAATCTAACGTTTCAAATAAAGAACCGATGAGATTTTGCAAATTTTATGCGTTTTTTTTAAAAAAAAAGTTATCAGGCACTTAAAAAATCACTCTTTATTTGGTGATCTCCTGCTACTGGGAAACTGTAACGGGCAGTGGAATATGACAGTGGTGTCAAACTATGAGTCTAAGAAGAGTTTTGAATACACCTATTATGTTCCCATATAGTTGCAGGGTGCAGCAACGCGCGCCGGGTAAAGCTAGTATGATCAATAATTCTATGAAACTATATGGAACATTCGAAATTTTTTTGGGTTTGAGACGTCCCAAGACAAAAATATACAGGCATGTTCTGAAATCCACCTCGGAATTGGATCGGAATCGGATTTCATTTCCGATTCAAACGTCATCGGAAGTAAATCCGATTCCGACGTGAATCGGATTTCAGAACATGCCCGATAAATTTATTTTTTAAAAAATTGGGGGAATAATTCACTGGGTTTATCTATGAAACTAGTTGAGCTATTGCAACTCTGTTGGTTTTTGTAGACTCCTTGAACAAAATTCAATGATTTCTTGATAATTAGGTAACATTTGGGTAATAGTCATTGAAACTTCTTTGAGCTCTGTCGACTCTTTCGACAAAAACAAAAAAAAAAAACAAATAATAGTTAATAATTTTGTTGACCAATTTTTAGGCAAATTTCTTCCACTTGGATTTTTTATGAAATGAGTTGAAAAAAGCTAGACCCATATAATCTCAGTAGAACCTTTTTGTTTAAAAACTGAAAGTTTTGTCCAAGGAGTCTTAAAAACTGCAATATTTCCAGAGACCTATTAGCGATAGAAATATTGATAATTTTCTAAGGAGTCCATAAAACATGAAGAAATATGAATGTACCAACTTGTTACATAGATAGTCCGGTCCAATGAATAACGCCTAAAATAAAAAATGAAATAATAAATATTTATAAATAATAAATATTCATAAATATTTAATATAAAATATTTATAGGGAAAAATATTCCCATTACTTTGGGTATTTTTATTAAGGAATTGTTTGGGCATTTTTATTAAGGATCCTTTTTCCAATATTGTGGGTATTATTTTGTATTAAATAACGTCGAAAAGTTGTGTAGAACTAATAACCGCTCAAGGCTCCACATTTCCAAATTTCAGTAATTTGGGGCTTATTTCATTTTTGTTGGGTCTAATTTCATTGGGTGGTATTTCATTTGGGGGGCTATTTCGTGGAGCCATCACTCAAATTAAAAATTAAATAACGGCCAAAGTAAATAAATAATGCCCAAAAATTGGGTCTTATTTCATTCTTACCCATTCTTACACCCAATTTATTTATTTTTTTTAATTTTTAGACTTTATTTAATTTTTCCGTTATTTTTCTGAAACGATAATCATAGTCGAACCTTTTTCAAAGACCTTTGGATGCACACGGCAATCGGGTATCGATTCTATCGGCACCTACCATAGATTCCAATTCACGTGTTTCTACACTGAGATTATCCTCTACATGTTTCACATGATTTTTCCTTCTTTCCCACTTATCTATAACCCCTTTTCGGACCAAGGCAGACTTGACTGAATAGGTGTAGTACCTGAACTCATAAAATCGTAGCAAATTAAAAAAAAAAAAAAATAGTCGGGAACATGTAAATCAAATCAAATAAGATCACAAAATCATAATAAGAAGATATTTAGTTGAATTCTAAGTTATGATCCTTCAAAAATTTGTTATTCTTCTCATAGTCGATCTTAACCGATTTTAAAGTTGTCATTCACTTAAACTTAATTCCGTCAAACATATTAGATACTTAAATATCTAGCAAAGACTTCTTAAGTTAAACCATAGAATGTTAAAATGAAGCAATGTGTCGAGATTCTCAAAGAATTTAAAATTGTTAATCAATAGTATTTAGAAAATGACAACTAATTTCCTAAGGTCCAAAAGGACCTTAGAGGACAGCGAGTGAAAATCGATAAAATGCTTAGTTAACTCACGCTCCTAAAGTTTCACCTTAGTCATCAGTTGCACGAACGGCGCGCTAACAAGCACTTGGCCATTTTAACTTTTCGTGAGTTTTTTTCATTTAGAGTAGCTACATATATTTTTAACAACTGAAGCTAGACATACGAGACATAACAGCGACAGTCAGTCAGATACAGTGCAAAAATCAAACATAATACTTTTCACAGTATTCAGTATAAGTTGAGTTGTTTAGTCATTAAGTTGTGTCGGTGTCGTTGGCGTGTCGGTAACCATAGCAAAGAGCCAAAGTTAATGTGAAGCCGTCATTAAAGTTTTGTCGACACACAAGAGCTGGGCACATCCAAGCTATTGCATTTATACGTATGGACAACATAGAGGAAATTAAAATAATACCACAAATAAATAACAACAAAAACAAAGAGAATTAAACCATTCAACTAATTGTTGACTGTGCAATAGTGCGAAACCAGATAATTACGAAAAAAAAAATACTCAAATTTCAAAATTTAAAACAGAGACTCTACTAGACTGAGACCATATAATAAGAAAAACTGGTGGAAAAGCTGAAAAAAACCCAAGGTTTCAAAACATTTAAGAAGCTAGCTAGCTACCTTAAGCTACTGTCTGGAGTTTTACAGAGTTTGAGAGTATTCATTGAAATCAACAAAAATGGCGCAAATCATGGCTATGGTTGGAAACGACTCTGAGGTATGTTCGGACAAAAAGATTGGCAAGAGAAAATTACAGTTGATAGCAAGAAAGCAAAATACATAAATATCTTTGGACTTACATCATAGTTGGTTCATTCAGTCATATATCATCATATTCGTCATCATCATCATCATTATCATCATCATTATCATCATAATCATCATTATTATCATCATCATCATCATCACCATCATCATCATTATCATCATAATATTTCAACCGAATTATTTTAAGTATCTTTTTCTTTTTCTTCGTCATCACCATCATTATCATCATCAGCATAATCATCATCATCATCATATTTCATTCGAATTATTTTGAGTCTTTTTCTCGAATTGAATTAACGATGTTTAAACTCACAAATGTGATAAGTGCACTTCTGTCGAAAATGAGTTTATTGCCTCTTGCAATCCATCAAGACATAATTTACATTATGTAAAATTGTTGTTGCCCATTAAAGTTTTACAGTGTGAAGTTTTAATTATTGTTTTGTAAGGAAATTTATTGAAAGTTTCTTAAAATCTCTCTTAACATATAAAATTTTAACTTATCACAAATTTATCACGTCTGTGGGTTTAACGATCGATAATGTCCGCACAAAAGAAAATAACTCATTTCACATATAATTTTAAAAAAATCTATAACGCTGTAAAAATTAACATAAGTAATTTATACATAAGGGAATTCATGGCAGATGGTTTTTTTCTGACATGTCTGAGTTCATTAAAACTATTTAATTTGTTTAAAATATCGATTTATTTTTAAAGTAGTCTTCAATATTTATACATTATTGAAGCTTATTCTCTTTTCGGCATTGACAATTTTTGTCATATTTTAATCGAAACCCAGCATTTAGTAGGTAGAGGAGTAGTGAAATACCCAGCAGTTATTTTGGAGTCAATTGAAAAAGTGAACTAGTTCAGTTCTAGCGCAGTTCGCAGTAGCTCTGAAAAAGTACAAAAGGCGTTCAGTGTAGAACAGTTATCTTTGCTTTTGTTTTCAAAAGTATTGCTGACAAAAATAAACGCGTTCTGGCTACTTTTAAAAATTTGCTGCGCACAAGAAAAAATAATAAAAAAAAATGTTTATAGACAAAATGTTTTCTGGATTGTGGATAAAAAAGATGGTACAAATGAGATCTTTATGACCTTTCCATTGCACTAAATTCTTACACATTTGATATGTTCACTTTAAAACTAGTTAAAAAAGAACCACTTTCAGGCTACTGCGAAAGCGACCAGTTTAAAAATGTTCCTAATGCAACTAGTTCAAATATAGGGAAAAAGGAGTGTTTCTGGGGACAATTGTCTTTTCCTATGACATCAACCCGCAAAAAGCGTCAGTTCGTTCAATGTTAAAGGGTATTGTAGTGTAACTAGTACTGGTCCTTTTTGGAACTAGTTCAGAACTATTTCAAATTTGGTCCACTTTTCTGCTGGGTAATGACACTTAAATTAAAATAGAAAATAAATAGCTGTAAAAATAAAAAAAGCTTTAAAAAAAGAAGTTGCCTGTATCGTAGACACACCTGTAGGTTGTGACATGACAGCATAAACATATTTATCCTTGTTCATTTTCTTGTCGCTATTCTTTCGTTTGTTCCCAAACTTGTCCTCATCCTTATTCTTATATGTGTCCTAATAATTGTGCTACTTCTTGCCCAAACTCTTGTTTGAATATATGTCCAAAGGCAGGAGACCTTATTCTCTTCGAATTCATTTTCTAATCCTTGTTCCAATTCTTCTCTAATCTTTGTCGCAAATCTTGACCTTAATGGGTCCAAATTCTTGTTCTATCCCTTGTTCCATTCTGTGTCCTTGTCCTTTACCGAATCTTATTCTAAATATTGTGGCAATTTCGTTTCTAACAAAAAATGTTGCCTTTCCATTGCCCTTCTCTTGAGGGAGAGAAAATTCGTTTTCATTCCTTAACATGTCACACTCGAATGAGGCAAAAAAGGTACATTTTCTGCCCTGTGCAACTTTGGGGAGATGGTTGCCCCGAAAATCAGGTGATTGCTTTAAAGGGCAATATTATGAAACGCGTCTGTTAGACAAGGATAGATAGAAACATATATTGTGTGCTTATTTCACATTTTGTTTTGATGAAAAAATGTTTATTCAAATCATGGAAAATTATAAAATTGCTAAAAAATTATAAAAGCAAGGCAGTACTTTGTACTCTTTTCTGAGTAGGCGAAAACTTACCTTCTTTCAGAGTTAAGGGCAACATTAAAAAAATGTTGCACCGTATAAGGGTTACATTTTTTAGTAGAAACAAAAACATTATTATTTAAGGTGTGTCCATACATTGCCATAGTCCTTTTTCCAATCCTTTTCCGAATTCTTTTCATAATTATTGTCCAATTCTATGCTCTAATTTTTTTCCAAATCGTTGTCCTACTCCTTATCTATATTCCTGGTCTTAATATGTACCCTAATCCTTGTCCTCATCCTTTTTATAAACTTTGTCCTAATCCTTATCCAAATCCTTGTGCTAATACTACTAGTTAATATTTTCATTTTAAATATTTAAATTGTTTTATTTTTTTTTAGTTTTTTCAAAATATAATTTTATTTTTTTTTTTTTTTTAATTTTGCTTTAGCATTAAGCTTATTTAGATTATTTTAAGGGTTCCCTGAGAGGCCTTATGACGCAATTCATTTTTATTTTATTTTTAACATGTGATCGAAACCCTTAACTTTACTGTCGTTTCATTAAATTAACCTTTGCGCCATTAGTCGGGCAGTTATAATTCCATGCAACGTTTTTTCATTGTTTTTGAATTTTTACTGTATTTTTTACTGTTGTCCCCCTCGAGTCGTGGCTCCAAATTTTTTTATTTATTTTTAAATACCACCTGTCATAAATAACATTTTTCTTCGTACTCCTACCCAGCGAGTAATATTTCCATGCAACAATATTGCATTTTTGTTATATAAACTGCTACCACATCATCTGAGAGCGTTACAATTTATTTTTTTTTTTAATTTTTTAAATTTTTAATTTGTTTTTTTTTTTTTTGTCGTAAGGCGAAGTACAAATCCTTAATTTCTATTTTATAACATTTACAATGCCTTATTCTCAACTAGCAATCAATCATTCCATACAACGGCGTTGCATGATTAATGCATTTTCGATTTTGTAATGCCTCTCGTCGCAGCCTCATGACATCATACATCATGAATTTTTTGGCCATTTTTGTCATGAGGACTAAGAACCAGCTTTTACTGACGTGTAATACATTTTACCGTAGCACATTTACATTGCGTGTTACAATTCCATGTAACAAATTTTAAGTTTCGTTGCTTAGGCAGCGACCCCCCACCTCATCCCAATGACGTCTTTGACTGTTTTTTTTTTTTTATTTTTTATCTATACTAATATTATATTTTGAAGTGCCTTTTTTATGTTCGGAACAATCTTGAGAAAGGCCCGGCCGTTTTTCATGAAATTTTTTATAATAAAAAGCTCTCGACCTGGTGAAGGTTTTAGGCCAAAAAAATTATTAAAAAGTTTATTAGAAAAGGAGATTCATGGCTTTCAAAATCCTAAGTAAAGTTCACCTGCAAGCACAAACGGACATGAACGACTCATAGCGTATAAAAATTGTTGTTGTTGTGTAGTGAAAATAAAACAGTGTGCGGCACGTCGACACGATGCGAGTGTTCCAATATTTTACTCTCCCATCCTACAGTGAGTATTGCTTTGCTGAGAATAGCAATGTGATTTGTTTTTGTTTTGCCTACATATGCCCGAGCGTGTGTGTGCTATGGATAGCAACAGAGAATGGCAATGTATTTTGTTTTTGTTTTTTTTGTCGTACGCTATGCGTGGTGACGTGAAAAAAAGACAGAGGCAAGCAAAAACAAATATAGCCAAACATTACCATGCTGCAGTGATGTTATGTTTGGTTTGAGTTTATTTTATTTTTGTCTTATATAAAAACGACTGACGTCCGTGTGTACGCGCATAACTCAAGAAGGGGTCGTTCAATTTTTACAATTTTGAACTTGATGGATTCGTATTGGCCCAAGGAAGGACACTTTGTAGAAAAAATTTGCCACACCCTATTTTACAGCCCACAAATCAATAAAAATGCTATATTTCCGACGGTTTTGGTCGTATTAGACTACAATTTGGTAATTTAGTTTGTATGCTCACTGTCGGCTAAACTGTACTAAAAATAGGTTGCCACACCCCCTTTTATCGCCCACAAATCAATAAAAATGCTATATTTACGATGGTTTCGGCGTATTAGGCTACAATTTGGGGGTTTAGTTTTTATGCTCACTGTCGGCAACTGTACTAAAACTGGGTTACCACACCCCCCTTTTGCCGCCTACAAATAAAAACTCTATATCAGAAGATTTTACTGAAATTATACTAAAATTTGGTATTATAAATAAATTTTTAAATTATACTAATTTATTTTGCTTGCTTGCTGTCGGATACTGTATTAAAAATATGTTTTACCACCCACAAATATATGAAAATACTATATTTCAATCGGTTTTGGTCATAATTGACTAAAATTTGGAAATTGTGTTTGTCTTTCAAAACTACACCGTCATCTATTGAAAAAGTGGAAACATCGAATATTAAGTTTGGGCAAAACAACGTTTGCCGGGTCAGCTAGTTTTTCATAAAGTCACTTTATGACAAGGTTTACAAACCTTTACTCGTGTCGTGTCATTACTTTTATCGTATGCTAATGTAAAAAATGTAAAACTTTGATGTTCAGTCTTCATTTTAATATTTTTAAAAATCAAAATAATGAAAATTAAACTGCACTAAAGTGATTATTAAATTACTTTAAAACTTAGTATATGAAAGGGTCCAAGTTTTTTCTATCGGTTGAAAATAAAGAGATGCCGATTGGCCGGGAAAATCTTTGATCAGAAAGAGATGTTATCTTGGAGCCTAACTATTCTATAAAAGTATAAAAATAACATTTGAAAAAAAAAATAACTTCTTCCAAAAATCAAAAAATACAAAAATCGACTAATTTTACTATACGAGAGAATGTGCTTGTAAAGGGTGATTTTTTTGAGGTTATGATTTTCATGCATTAGTATTTGACAGATCACGTGGGATTTCAGACATGGTGTCAAAGAGAAAGATGCTCAGTATGCTTTGACATTTCATCATGAATAGACTTACGATCTGCCACAACGTCGAATTTTCAGTGAATGGGCCCTAGAAAAGTTGGCAGAAAATCCGCTTTTTTATCGACAAATTTTGTTCAGCGATGAGGCTCATTTCTGGTTGAATGGCTACGTAAATAAGCAAAATTGCCGCATTTGGAGTGAAGAGCAACCAGAAGCCGTTCAAGAACTGGCCATGCATCCCGAAAAATGCACTGTTTGGTGTGGTTTGTACGCTGGTGGAATCATTGGACCGTATTTTTTCAAAGATGCTGTTGGACGCAACGTTACGGTGAATGGTGATCGCTATCGTTCGATGCTAACAAACTTTTTGTTGCCAAAAATGGAAGAACTGAACTTGGTTGACATGTGGTTTCAACAAGATGGCGCTACATGCCACACATCTCGCGATTCTATGGCCATTTTGAGGGAAAACTTCGGAGAACAATTAATCTCAAGAAATGGACCGGTAAGTTGGCCACCAAGATCATGCGATTTGACGCCTTTAGACTATTTTTTGTGGGGCTACGTCAAGTCTAAAGTCTACAGAAATAAGCCAGCAACTATTCCAGCTTTGGAAGACAACATTTCCGAAGAAATTCGGGCTATTCCGGCCGAAATGCTCGAAAAAGTTGCCCAAAATTGGACTTTCCGAATGGACCACCTAAGACGCAGCCGCGGTCAACATTTAAATGAAATTATCTTCAAAAAGTAAATGTCATGGACCAATCTAACGTTTCAAATAAAGAACCGATGAGATTTTGCAAATTTTATGCGTTTTTTTTAAAAAAAAAGTTATCAGGCACTTAAAAAATCACTCTTTAGTTAATTATATCGACAAGCACTCCTTTAACAACGTTTATTTTGATAAGAAGGGTTATGCAAAGGTTAAAGAATTAAATCATTCTCTAAATCTTGAAATGGGAAGGAAAATTGTTAGTTGAGGTGGTCGCTATTTTTTTTTTTTAATTTCTGATTTAGCTATTTAACGCTTTATTTTAGCTAGTAGCAGATAAAAAAATCTTGAGAAATTCTTTGTATACAAAGTCAACTAGTTTAAATAAGGCAAAAAGCAAAATCATGTTCGACATGTAGATAACGTTTTCTTTTATATGTCAGCTATATTTCAATGTTGCTCAAGCTTGTATTCAAGTCGCGAAAATTTTTGGTTTGTTGTTCAAACTGAACTGGCGTCTATTGAAGAAAATTCTCTTAAAATACATTCAATTAATAAAAGCAAGATGTTAATTGTATAATTGTTTACATCGCACAGTTTTGTTTTTTTTTTTTTCAATGTGCTTTGAAAACTCGTTTCTTTAAGGGAGGAAATACTAAGGAATAACTTCCAGGTACTTGAAACGAGTACGGAAACAGGCCTATTGAAATTTTCTAATTGAAGTTTCTTGTGTAGTTTGACGTTTGTGGCACTGGATTTCGTTTGCAATAAAAATTACTTAAAAATAAAAAAAACAACTCTGAAATTTAGCCGATATACACACGATATATGTTTACAAAACTATATATACAAACCTGATGATGTGAACATCCCTTTTGATGAATTCCTTTGACAACCGGTGAAATTGAAAAATTGTTTTAAATTATGACCTTCTTAATTATTATTCAAGAATTAAAAGCAATTAAAAATTAAGTAAAAAAGTGGTTTGCATTGAAAAAGTGCAAAAAAGAAATTAAAAAAAAAATAAATACTTAATATGACATCTTCTACATACATAAAACAAAGTGGAAAAAGGCGTCTGTTTCCCTCTGCTGCACGTAATTTTCAACCAATTTAGTTGATTTTTTTTTCAATGTAGATAATTATAATGCGAAGGTTATAGGTTAAAAAAATAGGGTTGCCATCTAATTTTTTCTATTTTCTACGAATTCTATGGGTGAATACTAGGTAAAAATGGGTCTTTGAATCCGAATCCGTTGTCAGAATTTAAAAAACTATATAATTTTTTTCTCATAGGGTTGCCACCTTAATTTTTAAATTTTTACGTATTCGGTGCTGGGCGAACATAAGCTAAAAGTGGATCGCTGAATCCGAATCCGTCATCAGAATTTAAAAGAGACTTCTCTTTTTTCATAGAGTTGCCATTTAAAATTGTTTTTTTACCGAATTCGGTACTAGGGCGAACTGTAGGTAAAAATGGGTAACTGAATACAAATCCGTTATCAGAATTTCAAAATTAAGTCATTTTCTTACCATAGGGTTGATACCTACTATAAAACTAGGTAAAAATTAGTCGCTGAATCCCGTTGTTTATTAATTATCATTAATAAATAACATATTCCGTTGTTATAATCAATTAAAATTTGATGTAGTTCTCATACCATAGGGATGACAGCTAAATTTTTTAACTTTTACGAATTCGTTGCTAGAGCGAACACTAGGTAAAAATGGATAACTGAAACCGAATCCGTTGTCTGAATTTAAAAATTCTGTAATTTTTTTAATATAGGGTTGCCACCCAATTTTTTATTTTTACGAATTCGCTAGTAAAAACTACTATGTTGTAGTAAACTTTCACTATTGAAAGTACTATTTGTTTTCACGCGCGATGGTGAAAAATAAACCTAGAATGCTGTTTATCTAAAAGCATTGCAATAAATGTTTTCATTTTATAAAAGTTGTTCGAAAAAGCTTTTTTTATTTGCCTGCCGAAGCGGACGAGGGTTCAGCTAGTATATTTATAAAGCTGTTTGGAAAACTTCGGCCATGGCGTAGTGGGTAGAGTGCGTGACCAATACGCCAGAGAACCCTGGTTCAATTCCATCTGACACAGAAATTTTTTTCAATTGAATTAGTTTTTCTGATCGGCCGTCACCTCACTGTAGACAAATGGCAAACCTAAGAGAGTAAATAATGCCATGAAAAAGCTTTTTGAGAACATGCACATTAACCGCTCGGAGTCGGCATAAACTAGTAGGTCCAGCTCTCGATCAATTGCGTACAAACATTTAATATCACGCACAACACAATTTGATTATAAGAAGTTCGGTCAAAGTCCTTTCAAAGGCTGAAATGGCTAGTTTATTATTATTGTTATTTACATTCGGTCTACACTTGCAATATTTGATCTCATGAAATATTTCATGATGTCGATATTGCAAGTGTAGACCGCTTATTTCATCCCAGCAGGAAAATAAAAAGCGCTCTTAGAAACAGCGCATCTTATGCGCATTTTTTGTGCGCTTGAGGATGCGCTTTTCAGAGTTCAGAGCTGTGGAGGTCTTATTTTTATATACATTTTGTTCATAAATAATCAGGCAAGGAAATAGCAGAGCGTTAAGACATTTGACTATAAACCCAGCAGTCCGAATTCAGTCCCCGCATGTAACAAAAAACAAAATTTTGCAGATTTGTTTTTAGTACAAGTGCTCAGTTCCCGTTACGTTTTGTTATTTACTATAATGAGAGCGAAGCGCCTACATCTGATGACATGCCAATGTTAAAAAAGGCTCTATCCATAAGGAGAACAAAGCGCTCTACTTTTCTACTGCTTTTTGCTAATGAAGCGCTCGGTTTCCTGCTGGGATATATTTCATGAAATGAGCTGTAATTTTTTTACATTTTTCAGTAAAATATGTATGTGTGTGTATTTTTCAAGTCCAGAAACAGCAAAAACTGAGTACAAAAGTATAAAATGGAGTGGCGTATGGAAAAAATCATGAAGTTAAGCACAACATTTTCAACTACAAGCGAATTGACTTAAAAATCTTTGACTTTTAGAGCTGGAGATAAAATGCCCACTTAAAAATTATTGCATGAAATCTGGATTTCATAAAATTTAATTTGAAAGTTCGCATGCGATCAAATATTTCAAGTGTAGACCGCATGTTAAAAAACTTCAAGAGACATACTCACACGTTGTTCAAAACTCCAACTTCACAAGGGCCAGTTTACATCACTAAATTTCGGTTCAAACAGGTCATAAAACTGAATTTAATTTTAAGTTTAAGATTTGACTCAAATTACAAATGACTGCAGCATTTTTTTTTTCTTGTCAACAGAATTGTATTAAAACCTGTTTTGATGTCAATGCCAATGTCTCCACACCCTCTAACCTACAAATTGTTCTGACCTTAGTTTCAATATTAAAATTGACATGTTAGAACTTTTTATTTGCTTATAACACATTTGAACAAGTTCATGTCAATGTTCCCACAACATCTATGTTTTTTTTCGAATTTCGCCCACATTCTCTTTCTTCCATACTCATTCTTTTTGTCTGGTATTTTGAAGTGCTTCTGTGGTATTTCTCATGTTAAACATAAAATATTGATTTTTTGACACTCCTTTCGAATTCGAGTCATGCAAACAAATTCTAAAGAGAGCTAATTCAAAGCCACAGCGACTACTTTTATTTATATCGTAAACAGAATTATTTGTGTGACATTAAGAAGAGGTAGGCATTTAAAGCGGGATCATGCAATGAATCCTGGTGTCTGAATATTTTCTGTTTTAAGGGAATGTAAAACTTAAATTACGAATTTTCTTTAACATAAAGGGGAATCCGAAAAACTTCTATTTCTTGACCTCCATTTTTATTTATTAGTTATTTGAAGATATCTATATCCACATCAAGATGAAAGCAGAATTAATAATTGGCTAACCATTACTTCAATCCCAATTCTTAACGTTTGTTCCAACCAAAAATTTGCGTTTTATTTGAAAGTATTTTATATTGAATAACGATATTTTTCTCCAAGTAAATTCAATCTTCCAGTTATCTTAGATTTTTGTACTATCTCAGCTTATATTTGAAAGAAATTTGAAAGATTAGAAAGAAGAAAAAATCAATATTTTGAAAACCCTTAATTGCACTACTTTACCTGTCGATCTAGAATTTTGGATTCCAACTAACATACACTCCCTGATTCCAAAAATTAAATCGCATTTTCTTTAGCAAATCAAGTTTTTGAGATATAGTTAGTGTATACATATTTAGTATTTTTCGTATCTCGAATCACATGTTATTATATGTGATATCGTATAAAATGACGGAATGACTTAATAAAATGGCATGATGCAATTAAAATTATGACTGTTGCACTCGTGCAAATCTAGCATAACGTTAACCTATGCTCAGAGCAAATAACTAAATATTTGATATTGTTTATATCAGGATTTAATTCACTGCCATTCACTTTAAAATTTTCCTTTTACGTGTAAATTACCAAATGGCTTGTCATGATTTGATGTAATTTCATAATAATTTAATGATAAATATTTGGATGTGACTTATTTAGTATTGACATGACAACCTTACGTTTTGCCGTGGATGGTTCCAAAACACTTGAAAAGAAATTATTTGAAAATCATCATAAATCATCATGAGAAAATTTAGACCCCTTTCACATTGGTCGAGAGTTGACGGTCAACTCTTGCATTTGTCGATGAGAGAAGCGGACATCAACGTGAGAGAGGGTAAGTTTAAAAGGGAATAGCAAAGAATTGACGTCAATTCTTGACCAATGTAAAGGGGGTATTACGAAACGATTGTAAAGGTTAATCTTTTTATTTTGTGACAAAAGTATAAAAAAACTAGTTGAGTATATCCTGAACACATCCGTAGGTTTTGACTTGACAGTCTATCTTTATTCTTTCCCCAATTCTTATCCCTATCCTTTCCTTTACTCTCAGACTTTTCCTATCTTTATCCTTATTCTAATATTTGTAATAATAGTTGTCCAACTTCTTTGCGAAACTCTTGATGTAATATTTGGCCAAACTCCTGATCTCCTTGTTTGAATCCCTTTCTTAATCCTGGTCCCAATTCATTTCCCAATCTTTGTCCTTAATTTTGTCCTTAATGTATCATTTCTTGTCCTTATCCTATTCCCAATCTTTTCCAAAATATTGTTTGAGGTGTGTAGAAGTCCTTTTCCCATTCTTCGTCTGAATCCCTGTCCTTATTCTTGTATAATTCAATGGTCTTATCATTGTCCGATTCGTTGTTCTCATCCTTTTTTTAATTATTCTCCTAGTCCTTATCTAAATCCTTGTGCTAATACTAGCTTTTTTATTTTGCTTTTGCTTTTATATTCGATGCATTAAAGTTACTTTTGAGAGTTTCCTAAGAGGCCTCATGACGCCAATAATTTTTTTTTTTAGTTTAATCATGTGACCCAAAATCTTGGCTTTACAAAGGCTTTACTAATTCTTCAATTTTCTTAATGGAAATAAATGTAAAATTGCAAATCCCTCGAACATGCTAGTTATCGCCTGGAATTCAGCGGTTTTGACAATTAACTTTTGTAGGCTACTTATTTTTTTTGTTTTTTTATCGTCATTATGCATTTATTTATATATAATAGATATTTCAGAATTTGAATGCAATTTTCCATGAATATCCGTAATATAAGTTGCCTATTTCTCATAATTCCAACTTTATACATTTATCATTGTCTTTAATATGAAAACATCCAACATTTTATTCACAGATGAAGTCGATGGACGCCAATCGCTATGCCACCAAAAAGACAATCGCCCAGGGAATGCTCGATATCGCGCTCTTGACGGCAAATGCATCCCAACTCAAGTATATATTGCAAGTGGGCGAACAGCATCAGTTCTATAAATTAATGCTTATCTTGATCAGTCTCTCAATTATACTGCAGGTAATACTTCAAACAAATTTGATAATCTAACACCCAGTTAGTTACAAAACGTCTATTGTTATAAACTCACACACAGATTTTGGCCGGTATTCTTAGCCTGTCATTGAGTCTCATGCGTGATTGTCGGATGCATAGGCCAGAATTTCACAAATCAGCAAATTATATAAATCACATTCGTACCTCATTCGCATTCATTACGACGATGATTAATTTGTTTATCTCCGCATTTGATTCGCGTTTGCCACCACCACAGGGAGATCTTTTGAATAATGTTAATTAAGTTGACGAAGCAAAAGAAGCACAAGAAGAGTTACTTACTGGGCTATGAACATTTTTACTTGCAATGTACCTTAAATATTAAGACAAATTTTACTGATTTTTTAAAATCAAAACTTTACGCACAAGCTATTAGAATATTAAGTAGAAAAAGTTTAAAATACACAAGTTTTCAATAAAAAATTATAACAAAAACTTAAAATTTTGCCTAAATTTGTATTGAAATCCGAGCTGTTTTAATTTTTTACCTATTTAGGTTTTTCTCGTCATTTTGTATTCTCAACCTGTCAAAAGAATTCGAGAAAATATCGAGAACTAATCGCGTAACGATTAAAACGATTGTTTTAAAAAGAATTGTGAGAGACTAACGGAATGTAGACTAGTGTGAATAAAAAATCTTACCCTTGCCTTATTACATGGGAAGCAATATAACGATATTCGATGTTGATTACCTAACTTAACCTCCTACATATACTTAAAATTTACAAAAGGATGACAATCTAGTTGGTTTGCTTGAATAAATCGCAAAGATTTTCCGACTTTTATCAAAACGGTTTTGTTATCAGCCCCATTTTCGAAACCACTGACCTTAAAATTAAATTGAATGATAGATTTTAAGTCATATTTAACATGACTCCAAGGGTTGATTACATGATCATTATTCGACATTTGATTTTGCGGATGAGGTAAGAAATGAGATTATTTTGATTGTATCTGCAATAAAAATTTTCTTGAGCCACAAAATAAGTGAAATATTTCTGCATTTTCAAAAACATTTCTTAACTTGTTGAATGCTGGTAGAGTAAACTGTTAATTTTTAAACCATTTCTCATCGTAGCTTTTGATCGGAATTCTATTTGTTGTCATCGGCAGTTTGAACATCAATCGCAAGCAAGATCAAACGGCAGCCATCATTATAAATGACATTATTTTAGTTGTCATATTTGTCATATCGATTATAAATGTGGTTATATCTGGCTTTGGTATGGAATATTCATCGCAACCGCTGAGACTACTTGACCATCGGGAAAAAAGTCCCTAAACACAAAAACTAATATAATTTTTTTAATATAATTTATGTTATTCTTTTTAAGATATAATTAAGATATTGTGAATTTTTAAATGATTTTAAAGTAATCTAAATAAACAAATAGATATTAATTTAATATGTGTTTTATTCAATTTTCTCTTTGTTTTTTTTTTCGTTGTTCACCTTTAACAGATTACTGCAGGAATTCTTTTGCTAATACAATCGCGGGTCAGTATACATAAAAGTAAGGAACAACGCTCTATAGCGGATACATTGAATCATGTGGTCGGTGGCGTTATTTTTCTGAGCGTATTCTGCGATGTTGTTAAGATGAACTTTGGTCTGGATCCTGCTGTCGCATACAATCCAAATGTCGAAACATTCATTGGTTAAACTCGAATGATTCTGCAACTCACACTTTTCAAACAGTAACACTAACTTATAAGAATAATTAACAGCAAATATTTATTTATAACAAGGAAAATATTAAATTATGTTTTAATCTCTCTCTTTTAAGAATAACAACAGTAGTAATACTCTTAGTTTTAATGGTATGTTTGTAAGATTTATGGGTATTCTTAAGCAATGGTAAAATGAATAAAAGAAATTAACATCTTGAAGCACCTCTAGCACTATTTTACCCTGTGTGTTCACCCTTATAAGCTTTGTCAAACTACAACCCTGCTAAAATCTGCAACCCTGTCTAAAAACTACATCACTGTCAAAACTACAATGCTGTAATAATTTAACCATGTTATAAATGCAACCCTGTATGAATTTTTGTAAAAAAGGAGCTCAAGCTCGCATAGATTGATCATTCACTCTTAGCGCTTAAACTTGATTGCATACGAGTACGACTAGTTCGGACCGGATCAATACAACTTAAGAACTAAGAATTGTGATGGCAAAATTAACTATAATTGGCAAGTTTGTGTTTTTTAAGTTTTATTGAATAAATAAAAACCTCACTTCTGCTGAAAACTACCCGCATTTTCAATGCGCAAATATAATTTGCGCAGTAAAAATAAAAACAACATTTCATTGGCGCCCAACTTAGTGGCCAGCGGCAGCGAGTTTCACACAGCTTAAAACGCAACTTCATCGAGCAACGTCAACGTCACGTCAGCTGAAAACGCAGCTTCATTGAGCAACGTCAACTTTACGTCAGCTAACAACGCTTCAACAGAACGCGGCGAAACGTCAACAAGCAGTGCTCAAATCAGCGGCATCCACGTACGAAATTCGGACCGGATCTCTGATTTGACGATTGCCAGCGACGCATCATCGGCCAGCAACGCGCATTCAGCAAAAGGCAACGCGTTAATAAGTAGTGTTCAAACCAGCTGCATCCACGTACGATATTCGGACTGGATCTCTGATTTAACACATGCAAGCAACGCATCTTCAGCCAGCAAAGCACAATCAGCAAAAGCCATCGCATATAAGCAGTTTTCAAACCAACAGCATCCACGTACGAAAGTCGGACTGGATCTCTGATTTCACACTGGAAAACGTCACATCTTCAACCAACAGCATCCACGTACGAAATTCGGACTGGATCTCTGATTTAACACATGCAAGCAACGCATCTTCAGCCAGCAAAGCACAATCAGCAAGAGCCATCGCATCTATAAGCAGTTTTGAACCAACAGCATCCACGTACGAAAGTCGGACTGGATCTCTGATTTCACATTGGAAAACGTCACATCTTCAACCAACAGCATCAACGCATCAGCGGCCACCGGCCCAACATCAGCTAGCATCACTCAAAGCATCCACGTGCCAGCATACCTGGTTTTGGAGGTTATAAACAAGAACTGTTCATCTGATCCTAACAACAACACATCTAGCAGCAGTGACGTCACTCCTTTTGGCAGCGCTAGCTCTACAGATTTTAACTATATAAAAGAGCATCAACTATGGCAACTTTTTCCACAGAACAGTTTCAACAAATAATGGCAGTCAACGCTGATAACACTAAAGCAGGTACTTTTACACGTTGCATAGCGCGTTTCAAAGAACAACAAATAGCTTTTGACACACTAAAAGAGCTTCTTACGACCACACCGATCTTAAAGCAAGCTGAAGATGGCTTGTCATTTATATTGAAAACAAATGCCAGTAGATATGCACTCGGAGCAGTTTTACTCCAGGGGGAGGGCCCTGAGGAACATCCCATTGAGTATGCTAGCAGGCTTCTAACCGATGCAGAACGAAACTATTCAACCATTGAAAGAGAAGCCTTGGCAATTGTTTGGGCAGAACATAAGTTTCGAGGCTATCTTGAGGGAGCTGAAGTAAAACTTATCACTGATCATCAATCTTGGGAAGAGAAGATGCAGGACCGAAACAAGGAAAATAGTAACAACCATAGACGAAATCAATCAGATTTTGACATCGGCTCCAAAGTACTAGTTACCACCCATGTTCTAAGCAACGCCACTAAAGGTAGAACTTCAAAATTCATTCCGAAAAGAGATGGCCCTTATACAATCATCAAAAAGACTGGATCAACAAGCTACGTTATTGCACATGAAGACGATTTGAATTTAGCACTCGGTACATACCACGCCTCAGCATTAACACCATTTCGAAGCTCAACAGACAACGAAGAAAGACCAGGCAACATGATACGACGTCGAGGACGTCCAAAGAAAGCATAATTTCTGATACTTCATCGGGACGATCAAAGTATCAGAGGGGGAGACTGAAGCACCTCTAGCACTATTTTACCCTGTGTGTTCACCCTTATAAGCTTTGTCAAACTACAACCCTGCTAAAATCTGCAACCCTGTCTAAAAACTACATCACTGTCAAAACTACAATGCTGTAATAATTTAACCATGTTATAAATGCAACCCTGTATGAATTTTTGTAAAAAAGGAGCTCAAGCTCGCATAGATTGATCATTCACTCTTAGCGCTTAAACTTGATTGCATACGAGTACGACTAGTTCGGACCGGATCAATACAACTTAAGAACTAAGAATTGTGATGGCAAAATTAACTATAATTGGCAAGTTTGTGTTTTTTAAGTTTTATTGAATAAATAAAAACCTCACTTCTGCTGAAAACTACCCGCATTTTCAATGCGCAAATATAATTTGCGCAGTAAAAATAAAAACAACATTTCAATCTTAAATATATCACACTTACTCTTTTGTAATTATTTGAATGAAAACTAAGAAGAAATTTTTGAGAATTTGCTAAAATTATATAAACTATGCCAATTTTTAAAGAAATTATTAATTATGGCAACACTTTCTAGAACGATTTTTTTAATAAAAGTTTTTTTTTTTGTCTCATTAATAAAAATAAATTTTCACAAAGCGTCATTTAACGACTTCATAGGACTTTCAAATTTCTTGTTCTTATAAAAATAATTAAAAAACTTAGTGAACTTCAAGATATTTTAAGGAGTAACTTATCTAAACTGCTTAATTTATTATATGTTTCATTTTAATTTGTATTTTTTGGCTATAACTCTTTATAACATTCATAACAAATACACTCAATCTCATATCATCTTCTCTAGGAAAACGGAGGTTCCCAGTGCATGTTACTAGTACAAGGTAGGCTCATATTGGAGAAAAACATGAGCTAGATACAAGCTGTTAATTTTAGGTTATGCTAATTGTTGTTGTTGCTTTTGTCGGGTGGCACTGACAGCTTTGTTGTTGTAAAATTTTACATTTTAGCAGCCAAATTAAAATAAGCCCACCTTGTTATTGTACCCTGTCCCAGTGATTCTTACCATTGTCACTACATCGCCAAATCATCAGCATCGATTCACAATAGCATTTGCCTTCCTGAACACAACCGACTAATCGTTGTCTGTGTTCACGTTGTACGACCGCATACAACTTCGCTTCATTTAAATTCACAAATTTACTTTATAACCTCAAAAAAACCTGCTACTAAAGAAATTCAAGCATAAAAACTTTTAAGCGAAAGAAAAATCCAAAAAGACGCGTTTGTGCGGTCATTTTGTGCAAAATTAACGCTGTTTATTAGTAAATAAACTATTGCATTTGTGTAAAAACAGTTCCGTTCACTTAGATTAAGTTTAATTCTTTAATGCATATCCATCAAATCGTCCAGTAACACAGCGCAACAACAACAACACCAACAATTTACCTGCGAAATCAACGAAGTGAACGAGTAGGCGACAAAGAAAAGCATAAAATTAAATTCCAAGAAACACTGAAACAATTATTGAGTTAAAGCATTTTCGTATAACTTAAAAATAACACCAAAAAACTGACCAAAATGAGGTGAAAAGTGTTTGGAGCATAAAGCTAAGTGAAGTTCCGATGCATGTCTCGGAATTAACTCGCTTCACTGCTCATCTTCGTCGTTGTCTTCTGCGTTTGCTCTGCTTGCGTCTTGACAGCAATAGAAGAAGCGCAACATTTTTTGACATCCAGCCGCTGCTTGCCTTTTGCTCTTTCTCTGGACTCAAACAGAGAATATTATTTAAATAAATAAGAAAAATTAAAATAAAAATGTGCAGAACAAGAATACAAACAATGCTTAAGTTTACTCAATATTGCTAAATAAGGTGCTGCTTCTTTTTCTTCGTCGTATTCTTTTCATGTTGTTTATTGTTAATAATTTTGTTGTTATAAGCTTGTTTGTTGAAACTGTGCAATTATTAAAGTTAAATTAAAATCATCGAAATCAAAATGATTGAATTCTCGTCCACGACCCAAGCCGCAATTGAATCAACTACTAGTTTTACACACCCGTCCGCAGTCATTTGGTCAACAGCGTCCACCACAGCCGTAACTTGCATTGGAATTCAACTTGAAATATTGGAATTTAGCTCAGAAGGCTATTCAGCAATTGAACGGAATGTCAAGAAGAAACTTAATGGTAGGTTAAGATAAATTTAAATATTTAAGCCATGCCACGCCCACGTTGCGGAGGAAAAAATTTTATTTATCCCAAATAAGACTGAATTTTATAAAATTAATCTGACAGCCAATTCTGTATGCTTCACTATAGTTGTGTATTTTGGCCTGTTTTGGTCAATTTAAATTTGAATTTAAAATTAAAAAAGTTTTCTTCAAAATTGTTTTCCCGACGTTTCGAAGTCAACTGTCCTACATCTTCAGGGGATGTTAAATTATTCGAAAAATTTAGTTATATCAACATGAAGGAAAAATTTTAATTTTGACTTTTTAAAAAATAGAAGCACTGCAAACTAAATAATTGAAAATCAAATTTTACATTCAAACTAAAATTTACCAAAGCAGCCTAAAATATAAATTTTTATAAATAAAAGAAGGATAATCGAATCAAGTGAAAATTATTGTAAAATTTAGAAGTAGCATTTTGAATAAAAAGACGCGATAATGCTTATTGAACAATGAAGATCATTCGATCTTCTATACTTTTTTAAATCGGTGGCTCCATTTCTGTGCTTGCCCATTGCAAATTTTTATTTATATGGTCTTTTACAGGACTGATATTGAGTCACATTTTTTACCCAAATTACAAAGGAAGGAATTATATTGAGCTACCTTTTTTCTAACTACAGCCTGTGAATTATACTGGATATAAACTAAAAGAAAATCTGTAGTTCCGTCACCTCTCTGCAGACAATGGCAAACCTCAGAGAGTAAAATAATGCCATGTAAATCGTCTTGAGAACATGCAGATTAGCCGTTCGGAGTCGTCATAAAACTAGTGGGTAAAACTCGTCATAAACATTGTTATAAATCGTTATTTTCATTTGATCTGATGGCTTCAAATATTTGTGGATTTTTCTGCAGACAATGGCAAAGCTCGAAAAGTAAATAATTCCATCCAAAGCTTCTTGAAAACATGTTAATTAGCCGTTCGGAGTCGGCATAAAACTAGTAGGTCCAATTCTTGATCATTTGTGTACAAACATTTAATGACATGCAGTTGATCAAGAACACAAGTTGATCATAAGAAGCGCAGTCAAAGACCTTTCAATGGTTAAAATGGCCAATTCGTTCGATTTTTTTATTTTTTTAATCAATCTTGTTGAAAAGTATATGGCGATTGTCTTCACGAAAGATTTAAATCTGTAAAATGACAATCCAAGACGCATTACGTAAGACGAACCCTAAAAAAAATTAATGAATTGGAGTTGGAGGTACTACTTCACCCACCATACTTGCCGACTTGCACCATTAAATCTCAATTTATTCTGAACGCGACAATTTCTATGAAACTTCAAATGCCAACTCCAGATATGTTGTTCAAAAACCAATTGATTTTTATTAATCCGGTATTAAGTCACTATATGGCAAAATTAAAAAAAAAAAACATTAATTTACGGTTTCCCAATATTTATTACAAAAATTTTAAATTGTCACTACGCCAGTAAAAGAAGGGACAGGTATAAGAATGTATTTATTACCATTAGGGTGTCCCAAATGAAACTTTTTTTCAAATTTCATAGTTGGTCAACCTTTGTTGAAAGCTTAGGGAATCAAGTATTTATGAGATTTTGTTCAGATTTTTTGCAAGAGGTTAAGATGTCGCGCTAATCGGATTTTTCCTAAAAATCAGGTTTTTTGGAGAATTTTTGAATTTCAATCATAAGTTGGTCAATAACAGACATTTTCTAAGTTTTTGAGTCATCATTTTTAAATAAGCTATGAACCTAAATGCGCAATCTTAGTTTGTAAAATGACCACACCTACCTACCATAAAAAGTGACTTTAAAAACGGCAAAAAAGTCAAAAATGCAAACAAAGTAGAAAAAATAACTTAACCCTAGAGGTTATAACTGCGTGAAGTTAAATTCGTAAATCCGACGCTAACTTAGCAAAGACACAAACCAATATTTCTTCTCTGTAAAAATTTAACTAACGACACAAAAAAGTTAAATTCGTACTTCTATGCAAAGTACGAATTTAACTTTGAGTACGAATTTAACTTTGAGTACGAATTTAACTTTCAGTACGAATTTAACTTTGAGTACGAATTTAACTTTGAGTACGAATATAACGAACGACAATACGAATTTAACTTAATTTGTAAGGAAATAACTTTGACATCGACTTGGAAAAGTTGAAAAGTTTATGAAACATTTAAAAATATATTATAAAATTAAAAAATATGCATAGAAATTATTAAAAGAGAAAATTTTGGAAATTCATCAACAGAAATTGAAATGTAGTGAAATGTTGTAGAAACATTTTAGCCACTTTAAATGAAAAGATTCTAATTTTCGAAATACAAACCTAGAATACGATTAATATCAATGGACAGGTAATTGATGCACCTTTCCAACGATATATCATTCATAAGTGCACACTCAAAATTTTGGCCAAAGGAAATTTTTGAAAAAGTATTGAAGTGTAGGCAAAAGGTACTAACTTTGAATGAAAAAATTCTAACATCGGAAATATAAACCTAGAATGGTATGTATACCACTGGACAGGTAATTGATGCACCTTTCCAACGATATATCATTCATAAGTGCACACTCAAGATTTTGGCCAAAGGAAATTTTTGAAAAAGTATTGAAGTGTAGGCAAAAGGTACTAACTTTGAATGAAAAAATTCTAACATCGGAAATATAAACCTAGAATGGTATGTATACCACTGGACAGGTAATTGATGCACCTTTCCAACGATATATCATTCATAAGTGCACACTCAAGATTTTGGACAAAGGAAATTTTTGAAAAAGTATTTAAGTGTAGGCAAAAGGTACTAACTTTGAATGAAAAAATTCTAACATCGGAAATATAAACCTAGAATGGTATGTATACCACTGGACAGGTAATTGATGCACCTTTCCAACGATATATCATTCATAAGTGCACACTCAAGATTTTGGACAAAGGAAATTTTTGAAAAAGTATTGAAGTGTAGGCAAAAGGTACTAACTTTGAATGAAAAAATTCTAACATCGGAAATATAAACCTAGAATGGTATGTATACCACTGGACAGGTAATTGATGCACCTTTCCAACGATATATCATTCATAAGTGCACACTCAAGATTTTGGCCAAAGGAAATTTTTGAAAAAGTATTGAAGTGTAGGCAAAAGGTACTAACTTTGAATGAAAAAATTCTAACATCGGAAATATAAACCTAGAATGGTATGTATACCACTGGACAGGTAATTGATGCACCTTTCCAACGATATATCATTCATAAGTGCACACTCAAGATTTTGGACAAAGGAAATTTTTGAAAAAGTATTGAAGTGTAGGCAAAAGGTACTAACTTTGAATGAAAAAATTCTAACATCGGAAATATAAACCTAGAATGGTATGTATACCACTGGACAGGTAATTGATGCACCTTTCCAACGATATATCATTCATAAGTGCACACTCAAGATTTTGGCCAAAGGAAATTTTTGAAAAAGTATTGAAGTGTAGGCAAAAGGTACTAACTTTGAATGAAAAAATCGTTATATCAAAAATATAAACCTAGAATGATATGTATACCACTGGACAGGTAATTGATGCACCTTTCCAACGATATATCATTCATAAGTGCACACTCAAGATTTTGGCCAAAGGAAATTTTTGAAAAAGTATTGAAGTGTAGGCAAAAGGTACTAACTTTGAATGAAAAAATTCTAACATCGGAAATATAAACCTAGAATGGTATGTATACCACTGGACAGGTAATTGCTGCACCTTTCCAACGATATATCATTCATAAGTGCACACTCAAGATTTTGGACAAAGGAAATTTTTGAAAAAGTATTTAAGTGTAGGCAAAAGGTACTAACTTTGAATGAAAAAATTCTAACATCGGAAATATAAACCTAGAATGGTATGTATACCACTGGACAGGTAATTGATGCACCTTTCCAACGATATATCATTCATAAGTGCACACTCAAGATTTTGGACAAAGGAAATTTTTGAAAAAGTATTGAAGTGTAGGCAAAAGGTACTAACTTTGAATGAAAAAATTCTAACATCGGAAATATAAACCTAGAATGGTATGTATACCACTGGACAGGTAATTGATGCACCTTTCCAACGATATATCATTCATAAGTGCACACTCAAGATTTTGGCCAAAGGAAATTTTTGAAAAAGTATTGAAGTGTAGGCAAAAGGTACTAACTTTGAATGAAAAATTCTAACATCGGAAATATAAACCTAGAATGGTATGTATACCACTGGACAGGTAATTGATGCACCTTTCCAACAATTTATCATTCATAAGTGCACACTCAAGATTTTGGCCAAAGGAAATTTTTGAAAAAGTATTGAAGTGTAGGCAAAAGGTACTAACTTTGGATGAAAAAATTCTAACATCGGAAATATAAACCTAGAATGGTATGTATACCACTGGACAGGTAATTGATTTCCGATGTTAGAATTTTTTCATTCAAAGTTAGTACCTTTTGCCTACACTTCAATACTTTTTCAAAAATTTCCTTTGGCCAAAATCTTGAGTGTGCACTTATGAATGATATATCGTTGGAAAGGTGCATCAATTACCTGTCCAGTGGTATACATACCATTCTAGGTTTATATTTCCGATGTTAGAATTTTTTCATTCAAAGTAAGTACCTTTTGCCTACACTTCAATACTTTTTCAAAAATTTCCTTTGGCCAAAATCTTGAGTGTGCACTTATGAATGATATATCGTTGAAAAGGTGCATCAATAACCTGTCCAGTGGTATACATACCATTCTAGGTTTATATTTCCGATGTTAGAATTTTTTCATTCAAAATTAGTACCTTTTGCCTACACTTCAATACTTTTTCAAAAATTTCCTTTGGCCAAAATCTTGAGTGTGCACTTATGAATGATAAATTGTTG